>OV702287.1:59931627-61131627 GCA_916181665.1 Avena sativa | reverse complement strand
TTTCATGAACCACAGCTAGAGTCATTGCATGTGTGTTCTTCTAAACAAACCACATAAGGATCCACCAGTGTCATTGCATGTCTGTTCTATTCATGAACCATAGCTAGAGTCATTGCATGTGTGTTCTTCTAAACAACCCACATAAGGATCCACCAGTGTCATTGCATGTCTGTTCTTCTCACAAACCACATAAGGATCCACCATTGTCATTGCATGTCTGTTCTTCTAAACAAACCACATAAGGATCCCCAATGTCATTGCATGTGTGTTCTTTTCGTGAACCACAACTAGAGTCATTGCATGTGTGTTCTTCTAAACAAACCACATAAGGATCCACCAGTGTCATTGCATGTGTGTTCTTTTCATGAACCATAGATAGAGTCATTGCTTGTGTGTTCTTCTAAACAAACCACATAAGGATCCACCAGTGTCATTGCATGTGTGTTCTTCTCATGAACCACACATGGATCCACCAATGTCATTGGATGTCTATTCTTTTCATGAACCACACCTAGTGTCATTGCATGTTTGTTCCTCTAAAGAAACAACATAAGGATCCACTAGTCTCATTGTATGTCTGTTCTTTTCATGAACAACACATGGATCCACCGGTATCATTGCATGTGTGTTCTTTTCATGAACCACAGCTAGAGTCATTGCATGCGTGTTCTTCTAAACAAACCACACATGGATCCACCTAGTGTGATTGCATGTCTGTTGTTTTCACAAACCACACATGGATCCAGTAGTGTCATTGCATGTGTGTTCTTTTCATGAACCACAACCAGTGTCATTGCATGTCTGTTCTTCTCACAAACCACATAAGGATCCACCAGTGTCATTGCATGTCTGTTCTTCTAAACAAACCACATAAGGATCCCCTAGTGTCATTGCATGTGTGGTCTTTTCATGAACCACAGCTAGAGTCATTGCATGTGTGTTCTTCTAAACAAACCACATAAGGATCCCCAGTGTCATTGCATGTTTGTTCTTTTCATGAACCACAGCTAGAGTCATTGCATGTGTGTTCTTCTAAACAAACCACACATGGATCCACCTAGTGTGATTGCATGTTTGTTCTTTTCACAAACCACACATGGATCCACTAGTGTCATTGCGTGTGTGTACTTTTCATGAACCATAGCCAGTGTCATTGCATGTCAGTTCTTCTCACAAACCACATAAGGATCCACCAGTGTCATTGCATGTCTGTTCTTCTAAACAAACCACATAAGGATCCCCAGTGTCATTGCATGTGTGTTCTTCTCATGAACTATAGCTAGAGTCATTGCATGTGTGTTCTTCTAAACAACCCACATAAGGATCCTCCAGTGTCATTACATGTCTGTTCTTCTCACAAACCACATAAGGATCCACCAGTGTCATTGCATGTCTCTTCTTCTAAACAATCCACATAAGTATCCCTATTGTCATTGCATGTGTGTTCTTTTCATGAACCACAACTAGAGTCATTGCATGTGTGTTCTTCTAAACAAACCACATAAGGATCCACCAGTGTCATTGCATGTGTGTTCTTTTCATGAACCACAGCTAGAGTCATTGCATGTGTGTTCTTCTAAACAAACCACATAAGGATCCACCTGTGTCATTGCATGTGTGTTCTTCTCATGAACCACACATGGATCCACTAGTGTCATTGGATGTCTATTATTTTCATGAACCACACCCAGTGTCATTGCATGTCTATTCCTCTAAAAAAACAACATAAGGATCCACCAGTATCATTGCATGTATGTTATTTTCATGAACAACACATGGATCCACCAGTGTCATTGCATGTTTGTTCTTTTCAAGAACCACAGCTAGAGTCATTGCATGTGTGTTCTTCTAAACAAGCCACACATGGATCCACCTAGTGTGATTGCATGTCTGTTCTTTTCACAAACCACACATGGATCCACGAGTGTCATTGCATGTGTGTTCTTTTCATGAACCACAGCCAGTGTCATTGTATGTCTGTTCTTCTCACAAACCACATAAGGATCCACGAGTGTCATTGCATGTCTGTTCTTCTAAATAAACCACATAAGGATCCCCTAGTGTCATTTCATGTGTGCTCTTTTCATGAACCACATCTAGAGTCATTGCATGTGTGTTCTTCTAAACAAACCACATAAGGATCCACCAGTGTCATTGCATGTCTGTTCTTTTCATGACCCATAGCTAGAGTCATTGCATGTGTGTTCTTCTAAACAACCCACATAAGGATCCACCAGTGTCATTGCATGTCTGTTCTTCTCACAAACCACATAAGGATCCACCAGTGTCATTGCATGTCTGTTCTTCTAAACAAACCACATAAGGATCCCAGTGTCATTGCATGTGTGTTCTTTTCATGAACCACAACTAGAGTCATTGCATGTGTGTTCTTCTAAACAAACCACATAAGGATCCACCAGTGTCATTGCATGTGTGTTCTTTTGATGAACCATAGATAGAGTCATTGCATGTGTGTTCTTCTAAACAAACCACATAAGGATCCACCAGTGTCATTGCATGTGTGTTCTTCTCATGAACCACACATGGATCCACCAATGTCATTGGATGTCTATTCTTTTCATGAACCACACCTAGTGACATTGCATGTCTGTTCCTCTAAAGAAACAACATAAGGATCCACTAGTCTCATTGCATGTCTGTTCTTTTCATGAACAACACATGGATCCACCAGTATCATTGCATGTGTGTTCCTTTCATGAACCACAGCTAGAGTCATTGCATGCGTGTTCTTCTAAAAAAACCACACATGGATCCACCTAGTGTGATTGCATGTCTGTTCTTTTCACAAACCACACATGGATCCACTAGTGTCATTGCATGTGTGTTCTTTTCATGAACCACAGCCAGTGTCATTGCATGTCTGTTCTTCTCACAAACCACATAAGGATCCACCAGTGTTATTGCATGTCTGTTCTTCTAAACAAACCACATAAGGATCCCCTAGTGTCATTGCATGTGTGGTCTTTTCATGAACCACAGCTAGAGTCATTGCATGTGTGTTCTTCTAAACAAACCACATAAGGATCCCCAGTGTCATTGCATGTGTGTTCTTTTCATGAACCACAGCTAGAGTCATTGCATGTGTGTTCTTCTAAACAAACCACACATGGATCCACCTAGTGTGATTGCATCTCTGTTCTTTTCACAAACCACACATGGATCCACTAGTGTCATTGCATGTGTGTTCTTTTCATGAACCATAGCCAGTGTCATTGCATGTCAGTTCTTCTCACAAACCACATAAGGATCCACCAGTGTCATTGCATGTCTGTTCTTCTAAACAAACCACATAAGGATCCCCAGTGTCATTGCATGTGTGTTCTTTTCATGAACCATAGCTGAGTCATTGCATGTGTGTTCTTCTAAACAACCCACATAAGGATCCTCCAGTGTCATTACATGTCTGTTCTTCTCACAAACCACATAAGGATTCACCAGTGTCATTGCATGTCTCTTCTTCTAAACAATCCACATAAGTATCCCTATTGTCATTGCATGTGTGTTATTTTCATGAACCACAACTAGAGTCATTGCATGTGTGTTCTTCTAAACAAACCACATAAGGATCCACCAGTGTCATTGCATGTGTGTTCTTTTCATGAACCACAGCTAGAGTCATTGCGTGTGTTCTTCTAAACAAACCACATAAGGATCCACCAGTGTCATTGCATGTGTGTTCTTCTCATGAACCACACATGGATCCACCAATGTCATTGGATGTCTATTCTTTTCATGAACCATACCCAGTGTCATTGCATGTCTGTTCCTCTAAAAAAACAACATAAGTATCCACCAGTCTCATTGCATGTATGTTCTTTTCATGAACAACACATGCATCCACCAGTGTCATTGCATGTGTGTTCTTTTCATGAACCACAGCTAGAGTCATTGCATGCGTGTTCTTCTAAACAAACCACACATGGATCCACCTAGTGTGATTGCATGTCTGTTCTTTTCACAAACCACACGTGGATCCACGAGTGTCATTGCATGTGTGTTCTTTTCATGAACCACAACCAGTGTCATTGCATGTATGTTCTTCTCACAAACCACATAAGGATCCACGCGTGTCATTGCATGTCTATTCTTCTAAACAAACCACATAAGGATCCCCTAGTGTCATTTCATGTGTGTTCTTTTCATGAACCACAGCTAGAGTCATTGCATGTGTGTTCTTCTAAACAAACCACATAAGGATCCACCAGTGTCATTGCATGTCTGTTCTTTTCATGAACCATACCCAGTGTCATTGCATGTCTGTTCCTCTAAACAAACCACACATGGATCCACCTAGAGTCATGGCATGTCAGTTCTTTTCACAAACCACACATGGATCCACCAGTGTCATTGCATGTGTGTTCTTCTCATGAACCACAGCCAGTTTCATTGCATGTCTATTCTTCTCACAAAACACATAAGGATCCACCAGTGTCATTGGATGTGTGTTCTTCTAAACAAACCACATAAGGATACACCAGTGTCATTGCATGTGTGTTCTTTTCATGAACCATAGCTATAGTCATTGCATGTGTGTTCTTCTAAACAACCCACATAAGGATCCACCAGTATCATTGCATGTCTATTCTTCTCACAAACCACATAAGGATCCACCAGTGTCATTGCATGTCTGTTCTTCTAAACAAACCACATAAGGATCCCTAGTGTCATTGCATGTCTGTTCTTTTCATGAACCATAGCTAGAGTCATTGCATGTGTGTTCTTCTAAACAAACCACGTAAGGATCCACAAGTGTCATTGCATGTGTGTTCTTTTCATGAACTCCAGCTAGAGTCATTGCATGTGTGTCCTTATAAACAAAGCAAATAAGGATCCACCAGTGTCATTGCATGTGTGTTCTTCTCATGAACCACACATGGATCCACCAGTGTCATTGCATGTCTGTTCTTTTCAAGAACCACACCTAGTGTCATTGCATGTCTATTCCTCTAAACAAACCACATAAGGATCCACCAGTGTCATTGCATGTCTCTTCTTTTCATGAAACATACCCAGTGTCATTGCATGTCTGTTCCTCTGAACAAACCACACACGGATCCACCTAGAGTCATTGCATGTCAGTTCTTTTCACAAACCACAAATGGATCCACCAGTGTCATTGCATGTGTGTTCTTCTAATGAACCACAGCCAGTGTCATTGCATGTCTATTCTTCTCACAAACCACATAAGGATCCAGCAGTGTCATTGGATGTGTGTTTTTCTAAACAAACCACATAAGGATCCCCAATGTCATTGCATGTGTGTTCTTTTCATGAACCATAGCTAGAGTCACTGCATGTGTGTTCTTCTAAACAACCCACATAAGGATCCACCAGTCTCATTGCATGTTTGTTTTTCTCACAAACCACATAAGGATCCACCAGTGTCATTACATGTCTGTTCTTCTAAACAAACCACATAAGGATCCCTAGTGTCATTGCATGTGTGTTCTTTTCATGAACCACAGCTACAGTCATTGCACGTGTGTTCTTCTAAACAATCCACATAAGGTTCCACCAGTGTCATTGCATGTGTGTTCTTTTCATGAACCACAGCTAGAGTCATTGCATGTGTGTTCTTCTAAACAAACCACATAAGGATCCACCAGTGTCATTGCATGTGTGTTCTTCTCATGAACCACACATGGATCCACCAGTGTCATTGCATGTCTGTTCTTTTCATGAACCACACCTAGTGTCATTGCATGTCTGTTCCTCTTAACAAACCACATAAGGATCCACCAGTATCATTGCATTTCTGTTCTTTTAATGAACAACACATGGATCCACCAGTCTCATTGCATGTGTGTTCTTTTCATGAACCACAACTAGAGTCATTGCATGTGTGTTCTTCTAAACAAACCACACATGGAGCCACCTAGTTTGATTGCATGTCTGTTCTTTCCACAAACCACACATGGATCCACCAGTGTCATTGCATGTGTGTTTTTTTCATGAACCACAGCCAGTGTCATTGCATGTCTGTTCTTCTCACAAACAACATAAGGAACCACCAGTGTCATTGCATGTGTGTTCTTCTAAACAAACCACATAAGGATTCCCTAGTGTCATTGCATGTGTGTTCTTTTCATGAACCACAGCTAGAGTCATTGCATGTGTGTTTTTCTAAACAAACCACATAAGGATCCACCAGTGTCATTGCATGTCTGTTCTTTTCATGAACCATACCCAGTGTCATTGCATGTCTGTTCCTCTAAACAAACCACACATGGATCCACCTAGAGTCATTGCATGTCAGTTCTTTTAACAAACCACACATGGATCCACCAGTGGCATTGCATGTGTGTTCTTCTAATGAACCACATCCAGTGTCATTGCATGGCTATTCTTCTCACAAACCACAAAAGGATCCACCAGTGTCATTGGACGTGTGTTCTTCTAAACAAACCACATAAGGATCCCCCATTGTCATTGCATGTGTGTTATTTTCATGAACCATAGCTAGAGTCATTGCATGTGTGTTCTCCTAAACAACCCACATAAGGATCCACCAGTGTCATTACATGTATGTTCGTCTCACAAACAACATAAGGATCCACCAGTGTCATTGCATGTCTGTTCTTCTAAACAAACCACATAAGGATTCCAGTGTCATTGCATGTGTGTTATTTTCATGAACCACAACCAGAGTCATTTCATGTGTGTTCTTCTAAACAAACCACATAAGGATCCACCAGTGTCATTGCATGTGTGTTCTTTTCATGAACCACAGCTAGAGTCATTGGATGTGTGTTCTTCTAAACAAACCACATAAGGATACACCAGTGTCATTGCATGTGTGTTCTTTTCATGAACCATAGCTATAGTCATTGCATGTGTGTTCTTCTAAACAACCCACATAAGGATCCACCAGTATCATTGCATGTCTATTCTTCTCACAAACCACATAAGGATCCACCAGTGTCATTGCATGTCTGTTCTTCTAAACAAACCACATAAGGATCCCTAGTGTCATTGCATGTCTGTTCTTTTCATGAACCATAGCTAGAGTCATTGCATGTGTGTTCTTCTAAACAAACCACGTAAGGATCCACAAGTGTCATTGCATGTGTGTTCTTTTCATGAACTCCAGCTAGAGTCATTGCATGTGTGTTCTTCTAAACAAAGCAAATAAGGATCCACCAGTGTCATTGCATGTGTGTTCTTCTCATGAAGCACACATGGATCCACCAGTGTCATTGCATGTCTGTTCTTTTCAAGAACCACACCTAGTGTCATTGCATGTCTATTCCTCCAAACAAACCACATAAGGATCCACCAGTGTCATTGCATGTCTCTTCTTTTCATGAACCATACCAAGTGTCATTGCATGTCTGTTCCTCTGAACAAACCACACACGGATCCACCTAGAGTCATTGCATGTCAGTTCTTTTCACAAACCACAAATGGATCCACCAGTGTCATTGCATGTGTGTTCTTCTAATGAACCACAGCCAGTGTCATTGCATGTCTATTCTTCTCACAAACCACATAAGGATCCAGCAGTGTCATTGGATGTGTGTTTTTCTGAACAAACCACATAAGGATCCCTAGTGTCATTGCATGTGTGTTCTTTTCATGAACCATAGCTAGAGTCACTGCATGTGTGTTCTTCTAAAACCCACATAAGGATCCACCAGTCTCATTGCATGTTTGTTCTTCTCACAAACCACATAAGGATCCACCAGTGTCATTACATGTCTATTCTTCTAAACAAACCACATAAGGATGCCTAGTGTCATTGCATGTGTGTTCTTTTCATCAACCACACCTAGAGTCATTGCACGTGTGTTCTTCTAAACAATCCACATAAGGTTCCACCAGTGTCATTGCATGTGTGTTCTTTTCATGAACCACAGCTAGAGTCATTGCATGTGTGTTCTTCTAAACAAACCACATAAGGATCCACCAGTGTCATTGCATGTGTGTTCTTCTCATGAACCACACATGGATCCACCAGTGTCATTGCATGTCTGTTCTTTTCATGAACCACACCTAGTGTCATTGCATGTCTGTTCCTCTTAACAAACCACATAAGGATCCACCAGTATCATTGCATGTGTGTTCTTTTCATGAACCACAGCTAGAGTCATTGCATGTGTGTTCTAAACAAACCACACATGGAGCCACCTAGTTTGATTGCATGTCTGTTCTTTCCACAAACCACACATGGATCCACCAGTGTCATTGCATGTGTGTTCTTTTCATGAACCACAGCCAGTGTCATTGCATGTCTGTTCTTCTCATAAACCACATAAGGATCCACCAGTGTCATTGCATGTGTGTTCTTCTAAACAAACCACATAAGGATTCCCTAGTGTCATTGCATGTGTGTTCTTTTCATGAACCACAGCTAGAGTCATTGCATGTGTGTTTTTCTAAACAAACCACATAAGGATCCACCAGTGTCATTGCATGTCTGTTCTTTTCATGAACCATACCCAGTGTCATTGCATGTCTGTTCCTCTAAACAAACCACACATGGATCCACCTAGAGTCATTGCATGTTAGTTCTTTTAACAAACCACACATGGATCCACCAGTGGCATTGCATTTGTGTTCTTCTAATGAACCACATCCAGTGTCATTGCATGTCTATTCTTCTCACAAACCACAAAAGGACCCACTAGTGTCATTGGACGTGTGTTCTTCTAAACAAACCACATAAGGATCCCCCATTGTCATTGCATGTGTGTTATTTTCATGAACCATAGCTAGAGTCATTGCATGTGTGTTCTCCTAAAAATAATCCACCAGTGTCATTACATGTATGTTCGTCTCACAAACCACATAAGGATCCACCAGTGTCATTGCATGTCTGTTCTTCTAAACAAACCACATAAGGATCCCAGTGTCATTGCATGTGTGTTATTTTCATGAACCACGACCAGAGTCATTTCATGTGTGTTCTTCTAAATAAACCACATAAGGATCCACCAGTGTAATTGCATGTGTGTTCTTTTCATGAACCACAGCTAGAGTCATAGCATGTGTGTTCTTCTAAACAAACCACATAAGGATCCACCAGTGTCATTGCATGTGTGTTCTTCTCATGAACCACACATGGATCCACCAGTGTCATTCATGTCTGTTATTTTCATGAACTAACCCAGTATCATTGCATGTTTGCTCCTCTAAACAAACCACATAAGGATCCACCAGTGTCATTGCATGTCTGTTCTTTTCATGAACCATACCCAGTGTCATTGCATGTGTGTTCCTCTAAACAAACCACACATGGATCCACCTAGAGTCATTGCATGTCAGTTCTTTTCACAAACCACACATGGATACACTAGTGTCATTGCATGTGTGTTCTTCTAATGAACCACATCCAGTGTCATTGCATGTCTATTCTTCTCACAAATCACATAAGGATCCCCTAGTGTCATTGCATGTGTCTTCTTTTCATGAACCATAGCTAGATTCATTGCATGTGTGTTCTTCTAAACAACCCACATAACGATCCACCAGTGTCATTGCATGTCTGTTCTTCTCACAAAGCACATAAGGATCCACCAGTGTCATTGCATGTTTGTTCTTCTAAACAAACCACATAAGGATCCCAGTGTCATTGCATGTGTGTTCTTTTCATGAACCACACCTAGAGTCATTGCACATGTGTTCTTCTAAGCAAACCACATAAGGATCCACCAGTTTCATTGCATGTGTGTTCTTTTCATGAACCACGGCTAGAGTCATTGCATGTGTGTTCTTCTAAACAAACCACATAAGGATCCACCAGTGTCATTGCATGTGTGTTCTTCTCATGAACCACACATGGATCCACCAGTGTCATTGCATGTCTGTTCTTTTCATGAACCACACCCAGTGTGATTGCATGTCTGTTCCTCTAAACAACCCACATAAGGATCCACCAGTGTCATTGCATGTCTGTTCTTTTCATGAACAACACATGGATCCACCAGTGTCATTGCATGTGTGTTCTTTTCATGAACTACAGCTAGAGTCATTGCATGTGTGTTCTTATAAACAAACCACACATGGATCCACCAAGTGTGATTGCATGTCTATTCTTTTCACAAACCACACATGGATACACCAGTGTTATTGCATGTGTGTTCTTTTCATGAACCACAACCAGTGTCATTGCATGTCTGTTCTTCTCACAAACCACATAAGGATCCACCAGTGTCATTGCATATCCGTTCTTCTAAAAAAACCACACAAGGATCCCCTAGTGTCATTGCATGTGTGTTCTTTTCATGAACCACAGCTAGAGTCATTGCATGTGTGTTCTTCTAAACAACCCACATAAGGATCCACCAGTGTCATTGCATGTCTGTTCTTTTCATGAACCATACCCAGTGTCATTGCATGTTTGTTCCTCTAAACAAACCACACATGGATCCACCTAGAGTCATTGCATGTCAGTTATTTTCACAAACCACACATGGATCCACCAGTGTCATTGCATGTGTGTTCTTCTCATGAACCACAGCCAGTGTCATTGCATGTCTATTCTTCTCACAAACCACATAAGTATCCACCAGTGTCATTGGATGTGTGTTCTTCTATACAAACCACATAAGGATCCCCAAGTGTCATGGCATGTGTGTTCTTTTCATGAACCATAGCTAGAGTCAGTGCATGTGTGTTGTTCTAAACAACCCACATAAGGATCCACCAGTGTCATTGCATGTTTGTTCTTCTCACAAACCACATAAGGATCCACTAGTGTCATTGCATGTATGTTCTTCTAAACAAACACATAAGGATCCCCAGTGTCATTGCATGTGTGTTCTTTTCATGAACCACATATAGAGTCATTGCATGTGTGTTCTTCTAAACAAACCACATAAGGATCCACCAGTGTCATTGCATGTCTATTCTTTTCATGAACCACACCTAGTGTCATTGCATGTCTATTCCTCTAAACAAACCACACATGGATCCACCTAGAGTCATTGCATGTCAGTTCTTTTCACAAACCACACATGGATCCACCACTGTCATTACATGTGTTTTCTTTTCATGAACCACGGCTAGATCATTGCATGTGTGTTCTTCTAAACAAACCACATAAGGATCCACCAGTGTCATTGCTTGTGTGTTCTTCTCATGAACTACACCCAGTGTCATTGCATGTATGTTCTTTTCATGAACCACACCTAGTGTCATTGCATGTGTGTTATTCTAAACAAACCACATACGGATCCACTAGTGTCATTGCATGTCTATTCTTTTCATGAACCACATAAGGATCCACCAATGTCATTGGATGTGTGTTCTTCTCATGAACCACACATGGATCCACCCGTGTCATTGCATGTCTGTTCTTCTAAACAAACCACATAAGGATCCACCCGGTGCCATTGCATGTCTGTTCTTTTCATGAACCACAGCTATACTCATTGCATGTCTGTGCTTTCCAGAAACCACATATGGATCCACCAGTGCCATTGCATGTCTGTTCTTTTCATGAACCACACCCAGTGTCATTGCATGTATGTTCCTCTAAACAAACCACACATGGATCCACCTAGTGTCATTGCATGTCAGTTCTTTTCACAAACCACACAGGGATCCACCAGTGTCATTGCATGTGTGTTCTTTTCATGAACCTCAGCTAGAGTCATTGCATGTGTGTTCTTCTAAACAGACCACATAAGGATCCACCAGTGTCATTGCATGTGTGTTCTTCTCATGAACCATAGCCAGTGTCATTGGATGTGTGTTCTTCTCATGAACCACACATGGATACACCAATGTCGTTGCGTGTGTGTTATTTTCATGAACCACAGCTAGAGTCATTGCATGTGTTTTCTTCTAAACAAACCACATAAGGATCCACCAGTGTTATTGGATGTGTGTTCTTCTCATGAACCATACCCAGATTCATTGCATGTGTGTTCTTCTCATGAACCACACATGGATACATCAGTGTCATTGCATGTGTGTTCTTTTCATGAACCATATATAGAGTCATTGCATGTTTGTTCATCTAAACAAATCACATAAGGATCCACCAGTGTCATTGCATGTGTGTTCTTTTCATGAACCACATAAGGATACACCAGTGTCATTGCATGTTTGTTCTTCTCATGAACCACATAAGGATCCACCAGTGTCATTGTATGTCTATTCTTTTCATGAACCACATAAGGATCCACCAGTGTCATTGCATGTGTGTTCTTCTAAACAAACCACATAAGGATCCACCAGTGTCATTGCATGTATGTTCTTTTCATCAACCACACCCACTGTCATTGCATGTCTGTTCCTCTAAGCAAAACACACATGGATCCACCTAGAGTCATTGCATGTCAGTTCTTTTCACAAACCACACATGGATCCACCAGTGTTATTGCATGTGTGTTCTTTTCATGAACGACAGCTAGAGTCATTGCATGTGTGTTCTTCTAAACAAACCACATAAGGATCCACTAGTGTCATTTCATGTGTGTTCTTCTCATGAACCACACCCAGTGTCATTGCATGTGTGTTCTTCTCATGTAGCACACATGGATACACCAGTGTCATTGCATGTGTGTTCTTTTCATGAACCATAGCTAGAGTCATTGCATGTGTGTTCTTCTAAACAAACCACATAAGGATCCACCAGTGTCATTGCATGTGTGTTCTTTTCATGAACCATAGCTAGAGTCATTGCATGTGTGTTCTTCTAAACAAACCACATAAGGATCCACCTGTGTCATTGCATGTGTGTTCTTCTCATGAACCACACATGGATCCACCACTGTCATTGCATGTCTATTCTTTTCATGAACCACACCCAGTGTCATTGCATGTTTCTTCCTTTAAAAAAACCACATAAGGATCCACCAGTGGCATTGCATGTATGTTCTTTTCATGAACAACACATGGATACACCAGTGTCATTGCATGTGTGTTCTTTTCATTAACCATAGCTGGAGTAATTGCATGTGTGTTCTTCTAAACAAACCACACATGGATCCACCTAGTGTGATTGCATGTCTGTTCTTTTCACAAACCAAACATGGATCCACCAGTGTCATTGCATGTGTGTTCTTTTCATGAACCGCAGCTAGAGTCATTGCATGTCTGTTCTTTCCACAAACCACACATGGATCCACCTAGTGTAATTGCATGTCGGTTCTTTTCACAAGCCATACATGGATCTACCAGTGTCATTGCATGTGTGTTCTTTTCATGAACCATATATAGAGTCATTGCATGTTTGTTCTTCTAAACAAATCACATAAGGATCCACCAGTGTCATTGCATGTGTGTTCTTTTCATGAACCACATAAGGATACACCAGTGTCATTGCATGTTTGTTCTTCTCATGAACCACATAAGGATCCACCAGTGTCATTGTATGTCTATTCTTTTCATGAACCACATAAGGATCCACCAGTGTCATTGCATGTGTGTTCTTCTAAACGAACCACATAAGGATCCACCAGTGTCATTGCATGTATGTTCTTTTCATCAACCACACCCACTGTCATTGCATGTCTGTTCCTCTAAGCAAAACACACATGGATCCACCTAGAGTCATTGCATGTCAGTTCTTTTCACAAACCACACATGGATCCACCAGTGTTATTGCATGTGTGTTCTTTTCATGAACGACAGCTAGAGTCATTGCATGTGTGTTCTTCTAAACAAACCACATAAGGATCCACTAGTGTCATTTCATGTGTGTTCTTCTCATGAACCACACCCAGTGTCATTGCATGTGTGTTCTTCTCATGTAGCACACATGGATACACCAGTGTCATTGCATGTGTGTTCTTTTCATGAACCATAGCTAGAGTCATTGCATGTGTGTTCTTCTAAACAAACCACATAAGGATCCACCAGTGTCATTGCATGTGTGTTCTATTCATGAACCATAGCTAGAGTCATTGCATGTGTGTTCTTCTAAACAAACCACATAAGGATCCACCTGTGTCATTGCATGTGTGTTCTTCTCATGAACCACACATGGATCCACCACTGTCATTGCATGTCTATTCTTTTCATGAACCACACCCAGTGTCATTGCATGTTTCTTCCTTTAAAAAAACCACATAAGGATCCACCAGTGGCATTGCATGTATGTTCTTTTCATGAACAACACATGGATACACCAGTGTCATTGCATGTGTGTTCTTTTCATTAACCATAGCTGGAGTAATTGCATGTGTGTTCTTCTAAACAAACCACACATGGATCCACCTAGTGTGATTGCATGTCTGTTCTTTTCACAAACCAAACATGGATCCACCAGTGTCATTGCATGTGTGTTCTTTTCATGAACCGCAGCTAGAGTCATTGCATGTCTGTTCTTTCCACAAACCACACATGGATCCACCTAGTGTAATTGCATGTCGGTTCTTTTCACAAGCCATACATGGATCCACGAGTGTCATTGCATGTGTTTTCTTCTCATGAACCACAACCAGTGTCATTGCATGTCTGTTCTTCTCACAAACCACATAAGGATCCACCGGTGTCATTGCATGTCTGTTCTTCTAAAAAACCACATAAGGATCCCCTAGTGTCATTGCATGTGTGTTCTTTTCATGAACCATAGATAGAGTCATAGCATGTGTGTTCTTCTAAACAAACCACATAAGGATCCACTAGTGTCATTGCATGTCTGTTCTTTTCATGTACCATACTCAGTGTCATTGCATGTCTGTTCCTCTAAACAAACCACACATGGATCCACCTAGAGTCATTGCATGTCAGTTATTTTCACAAACCACACATGGATCCACCAGTGTCATTGCATGTGTGTTCTTCTCATGAACCACAGCCAGTGTCATTGCATGTCTATTCTTCTCACAAACCACATAAGGATCCACCAGTGTCATTGGATGTGTGTTCTTCTAAACAAACCACATAAGGATCCCCTAGTGTCATTGCATGTGTGTTCTTTTCATGAACCTTAGCTAGAGTCATTGCATGTGTGTTCTTCTAAACAAACCACATAAGGATCCACCAGTGTCATTGCATATCTGTTCTTCTCACAAACCACATAAGGATCTACTAGTGTCATTGCATGTCTGTTCTTCTAAACAAACCACATAAGGATCCCCCACTGTCATTGCATGTGTGTTATTTTTATGAACCACAGTTAGAATCATTGCATGTGTGTTCTTTTAAACAAAACACATAAGGATCCACCAGTGTCATTGCATGTCTGTTCCTCTAAACAAACCACACATGGATCCACCTAGAGTCATTGCATGTCAGTTCGTTTCACAAACCACACATGGATCCACCAGTGTCATTGCATGTGTGTTCTTTTCATGAACCACAGGTAGAGTCATAGCATGTGTGTTCTTCTAAACAAACCACATAAGGATCCACCAGTGTCATTGCATGTCTGTTCTTTTCATGAACCATACCCAGTGTCATTGCATGTCTGTTCCCCTAGACAAACCACACATGGATCCACCTAGAGTCATTGCATGTCAGTTATTTTCACAAACCACACATGGATCCACCAGTGTCATTGCATGTGTTTTCTTCTCAAGAACCACAGCCAGTGTCATTGCATGTCTATTCTTCTCACAAACCACATAAGGATCCACCAGTGTCATTGGATGTGTGTTCTTCTAAACAAACCACATAAGGATCCCCTAGTGTCATTGCATGTGTGTTCTTTTCATGAACCATATCTAGAGTCATTGCATGTGTGTTCTTATAAACAACCCACATAAGGATCCACCAGTGTCATTGCATGTATGTTCTTCTCACAAACCACATAAGGATCCACCAGTGTCATTGCATGTCTGTTCTTCTAAACAAACCACATAAGGACCCCCCACTGTCATTGCATGTGTGTTATTTTCATGAACCACAGCTAGAATCATTGAATGTGTGTCCTTTTAAACAAAACACATAAGGAGCCACCAGTGTCATTGCATGTTTGTTCTTTTCATGAACCGCACCCAGTGTCATTGCATGTCTATTCCTCTAAACAAACCACACATGGATCCACCTAGAGTCATTGCATGTCAGTTCGTTTCACAAACCACACATGGATCCACCAATGTCATTGCATGTGTGTTCTTTTTATGAACCACTGCTAGAGTCATTGCATGTGTGTTCTTCTAAACAAACCACATAAGGATCCACCAGTGTCATTGCATGTGTGTTCTTCTCATGAACCACACATGGATACACCAGTTTCATTGCATGTGTGTTCTTTTCATGAACCACAGCTAGAGTCATTGCATGTGTGTTCTTCTAAACAAACCACATAAGGATCCACCCGTGTCATTGCATGTGTGTTCTTTTCATGAACCACATCTAGAGTCATTGCATGTGTGTTCTTCTAAACAAACCACATAAGGATCCACCAGTGTCATTGCATGTGTGTTCTTTTCATGAACCACACCCAGTGTCATTGCATGTCTGTTCTTCTAAACAAACCACATAAGGATCCACCAGTGTCATTGCATGTCCGTTCTTTTCATGAACCACATAAGGATCCACCAGTGTCATTGGATGTGTGTTCTTATCATGAACCACAAATGGATCCACCAGTGTCATTGCATGTCTGTTCTTCTAAACAAACCACATAAGGATCCACCCAGTTTCATTGCATGTCTGTTCTTTTCATGAACCACAGCTAGAGTCATTGCATGTCTGTGCTTTCCACAAACCACATATGGATCCACCAGTGTCATTGCATGTCTGTTCTTTTCATGAACCACACCCAATGTCATTGCATGTCTGTTCCTCTAAAAAAACCACACATGGATCCACCTAGTGTCATTGCATGTCTATTCTTTTCACAACCACACATGGATCCACCAGTGTCATTGCATTTGTGTTCTTTTCATGAACCTCAGCTAGAGTCATTGCATGTGTGTTCTTCTAAACAAACCACATAAGGATCCACTAGTGTCATTGCATTTGTGTTCTTCTCATGAACCACAGCCAGTGTCATTGGATGTGTGTTCTTCTCATGAACCACCCATGTATCCACTAGTGTCATTGCGTGTGTGTTCTTTTCATAAATCATAGCTAGAGTCATTGCATGTGTGTTCTTCTAAACAAACCACATAAGGATCCACCAGTGTCATTGCATGTGTGTTCTTCTCATGAACCACAGCCAGTGTCATTGGATGTGTGTTCTTCTCATGAACAAAACATGGATCCACTAGTGTCATTGCATGTGTGTTCTTTTCATGAACCACAGCTAGAGTCATTGCATGTGTGTTCTTCTACACAAACCACATAAGGATCCACCAGTGTCATTGGATGTGTGTTCTTCTCATGAACCACACCCATAGTCATTGCATGTGTGTTCTTCTCATGAACCACACATGGATACACCAGTGTCATTGTATGTGTGTTCTTTTCATGAACCACAGCTAGAGTCATTGCATGTGTTTTCTTCTAAACAAACCACATGAGGATCCACTAGTGTTATTGGATGTGTGTTCTTCTCATGAACCATACCCAGATTCATTGCATGTGTGTTCTTCTCATGAACCACACATGGATACATCAGTGTCATTGCATGTGTGTTCTTTTCATGAACCATAGCTAGAGTCATTGCATGTGTGTTCTTCTAAACAAACCACAGAAGGATCCACCAGTGTCATTGCATGTGGGTTCTTTTCATGAACCACATAAGGATACACTAGTGTCATTGCATGTTTGTTCTTCTCATGAACCACATAAGGATCCACCAGTGTCATTGTATGTCTATTCTTTTCATGAACCACATAAGGATCCACTAGTGTCATTGCATGTGTGTTCTTCTAAACAAACCACATAAGGATCCACCAGTGTCATTGCATGTATGTTCTTTTCATCAACCACACCCATTGTCATTGCATGTTTGTTCCTCTAAACAAAACACACATGGATCCACCTAGAGTCATTGCATGTCAGTTCTTTTCACAAACCACACATGCATCCACCAATGTCATTGCATGTGTGTTCTTTTCATGAACCACAGCTAGAGTCATTGCATGTGTGTTCTTCTAAAGAAACCACAAAAGGATCCACTAGTGTCATTTCATGTGTGTTCTTCTCATGAACCACACCCAGTGTCATTGCATGTGTGTTATTCTCATGTAGCACACATAGATACACCAGTGTCATTGCATGTGTGTTCTTTTCATGAACCATAGCTAGAGTCATTGCATGTGTGTTCTTCTAAACAAACCACAAAAGGATCCACCAGTGTCATTGCATGTGTGTTATTTTCATGAACCATAGCTAGAGTCATTGCATGTGTGTTCTTCTAAACAAACCACATAAGGATCCACCAGTGTCATTGCATGTGTGTTCTTCTCATGAACCACACATGGATCCACCAGTGTCATTGCATGTCTATTCTTTTCATGAACCACACCTAGTGTCATTGCATGTTTGTTCCTTTAAACAAACCACATATGGATCCACCAGTGGCATTGCATGTATGTTCTTTTCATGAACCACACATGGATCCACCAGTGTCATTGCATGTGTGTTCTTTTCATTAACCATAGCTGGAGTAATTGCATGTGTGTTCTTGTAAAGAAACCACACATGGATCCACCTAGTGTGATTGCATGTTTGTTCTTTTCACAAACCACACATGGATCCACCAGTGTCATTGCATGTGTGTTCTTCTCATGAACCACGGCCAGTGTCGTTGCATGTCTATTCTTCTCACAAACCACATAAGGATCCACCAGTGTCATTGGATGTGTGTTCTTCTAAACAAACCACATAAGGATCCCCTAGTGTAATTGCATGTGTGTTCTTTTCATGAACCACGGCCAGTGTCGTTGCATGTCTATTCTTCTCACAAACCACAAAAGGATCCACTAGTGTCATTTCATGTGTGTTCTTCTCATGAACCACACCCAGTGTCATTGCATGTGTGTTATTCTCATGTAGCACACATGGATACACCAGTGTCATTGCATGTGTGTTCTTTTCATGAACCATAGCTAGAGTCATTGCATGTGTGTTCTTCTAAACAAACCACATAAGGATCCACTAGTGTCATTGCATGTGTGTTATTTTCATGAACCATAGCTAGAGTCATTGCATGTGTGTTCTTCTAAACAAACCACATAAGGATCCACCAGTGTCATTGCATGTGTGTTCTTCTCATGAACCACACATGGATCCACCAGTGTCATTGCATGTCTATTCTTTTCATGAATCACACCCAGTGTCATTGCATGTTTGTTCCTTTAAACAAACCACATAAGGATCCACCAATGGCATTGCATCTATGTTCTTTTCATGAACCACACATGGATCCACCAGTGTCATTGCATGTGTGTTCTTTTCATTAACCATAGCTGGAGTAATTGCATGTGTGTTCTTGTAAACAAACCACACATGGATCCACCTAGTGTGATTGCATGTTTGTTCTTTTCACAAACCACACATGGATCCACCAGTGTCATTTCATGTGTGTTCTTCTCATGAACCACGGCCAGTGTCGTTGCATGTCTATTCTTCTCACAAACCACATAAGGATCCACCAGTGTCATTGGATGTGTGTTCTTCTAAACAAACCACATAAGGATCCCCTAGTGTAATTGCATGTGTGTTCTTCTCATGAACCATAGCTAGAGTCATTGCATGTGTGTTCTTCTAAACAAACCACATAAGGATCCACCAGTGTCATTGCATGTCTGTTCTCCTCACAAACCACATAAGGATCTACTAGTGTCATTGCATGTCTATTCTTCTAAACAAACCACATAAGGATCCCCCACTGTCATTGCATGTGTGTTATTTTCATGAACCACAACTAGAATCATTGCATGTGTGTTCTTTTAAACAAAACACATAAGGATCCACCAGTGTCATTGCATGTCTATTCCTTTCATGAACCACACCCAGTGTCATTATATGTATGTTCCTCTAAACAAACCACACATGGATCCACCTAGTGTCATTGCATGTTTGTTCTTTTCAGAAACCACACAGGGATCCACAAGTGTCATTGCTTGTGTGTTCTTTTCATGAACCTCAGCTAGAGTCATTGCATGTGTGTTCTTCTAAACAAACCACATAAGGATCCACCAGTGTCATTGCATGTGTGTTCTTCTCATGAACCACAACCAGTGTCATTCGATGTGCTTCTCATGAACCACACATGGATCCACCAGTGTCATTGCATGTATGTTCTTTTGATGAACCACAGTTAGAGTCATTGCATGTGTGTTCTTCTAAACAAACCACATAAGGATCCACCAGTGTCATTGTATGTCTATTCTTTTCACGAACCACACCCATAGAGTCATTGCATGTGTGTTCTTCTAAACAAACCACATATGGATCCACATATGGATCCACCAGTGTCATTGCATGTCTGTTCTTTTCATGAACCACACCTAGTGTCATTGGATGTCTGTTCCTCTAAACAAACCACACATGGATCCACCTAGTGTCATTGCATGTCTATTCTTTTCACAAACCAGACATGGATCCACCAGTGTCATTGCATGTGTGTTCTCTTCATGAACCTCAGCTAGAGTTATTGCATGTGTGTTTTTCTAATCAACCCACATAAGGATCCACCAGTGTCATTGCATGTGTGTTCTTCTCATGAACCATAGCCAGTGTCATTGGATGTGTGTTCTTCTCATGAACCACACATGGATACACCAGTGTCGTTGCATGTGTGTTCTTTTCATGAACCATAACTAGAGTCATTGCATGTGTTTTCTTCTAAACAAACCACATAAGGATCCACCAGTGTTATTGGATGTGTGTTCTTCTCATGAACCATACCCAGATTCATTGCATGTGTGTTCTTCTCATGAACCACACATGGATACATCAGTGTCATTGCATGTGTGTTCTTTTCATGAACCATATCTAGAGTCATTGCATGTGTGTTCTTCTAAACAAATCACATAAGCATCCACCAGTGTCATTGCATGTGTGTTCTCTTCATGAACCACATAAGGATACACCAGTGTCATTGCATGTTTGTTCTTCTCATGAACCACATAAGGATCCACCAGTGTCATTGTATGTCTATTCTTTTCATGCACCACATAAGGATCCACTAGTGTCATTGCATGTGTGTTCTTCTAAACAAACCACATAAGGATCCACCAGTGTCATTGCATGTATGTTCTTTTCATCAACCACACCCACTGTCATTGCATGTCTGTTCCTCTAAACAAAACACACATGGATCCACCTAGAGTCATTGCATGTCAGTTCTTTTCACAAACCACACATGGATCCACCAGTGTCATTGCATGTGTGTTCTTTTCATGAACCACAACTAGAGTCATTGCATGTGTGTTCTTCTAAACAAACCACTTAAGGATCCACTAGTGTCATTTCATGTGTGTTCTTCTCATGAACCACACCCAGTGTCATTGCATGTGTGTTCTTCTCATGTAGCACACATGGATACACCAGTGTCATTGCATGTGTGTTCTTTTCATGAACCATAGCTAGAGTCATTGCATGTGTGTTCTTATAAACAAACCACATAAGGATCCACCAGTGTCATTGCATGTGTGTTCTTTTCATGAACCATAGCTAGAGTCATTGCATGTGTGTTCTTCTAAACAAACCACATAAGGATCCACCTGTGTCATTGCATGTGTGTTCTTCTCATGAACCACACATGGATCCACCAGTGTCATTGCATGTCTATTCTTTTCATGAACCACACCCAGTGTCATTGCATGTTTGTTCCTTTAAACAAACCACATAAGGATCCACCAGTGGCATTGCATGTATGTTCTTTTCATGAACAACACATGGATCCACCAGTGTCATTGCATGTGTGTTCTTTTCATTAACCATAGCTGGAGTAATTGCATGTGTGTTCTTCTAAACAAACCACACATGGATCCACCTAGTGTGATTGCATGTCTGTTCATTTCACAAACCACACATGGATCCACCAGTGTCATTGCATGTGTGTTCTTTTCATGAACCGCAGCTAGAGTCATTGCATGTCTGTTCTTTCCACAAACCACACATGGATCCACCTAGTGTAATTGCATGTCGGTTCTTTTCACAAACCACACATGGATCCACGAGTGTCAATGCACGTGTTTTCTTCTCATGAACCACAACCAGTGTCGTTGCATGTCTGTTCTTCTCACAAACCACATAAGGATCCACCCGTGTCATTGCATGTCTGTTCTTCTAAAAAACCACATAAGGATCCCCTAGTGTCATTGCATGTGTGTTCTTTTCATGAACCATAGCTAGAGTCATAGCATGTGTGTTCTTCTAAACAAACCACATAAGGATCCACTAGTGTCATTGCATGTCTGTTCTTTTCATGTACCATACCCAGTGTCATTGCATGTCTGTTCCTGTAAACAAACCACACATGGATCCACCTAGAGTCATTGCATGTCAGTTATTTTCACAAACCACACATGGATCCACCAGTGTCATTGCATGTGTGTTCTTCTCATGAACCACAACCAGTGTCATTGCATGTCTATTCTTCTCACAAACCACATAAGGATCCACCAGTGTCATTGGATGTGTGTTCTTCTAAACAAACCACATAAGGATCCCCTAGTGTCATTGCATGTGTGTTCTTTTCATGAACCTTAGCTAGAGTCATTGCATGTGTGTTCTTCTAAACAAACCACATATGGATCCACCAGTGTCATTGCATATCTGTTCTTCTCACAAACCACATAAGGATCTACTAGTGTCATTGTATGTCTGTTCTTCTAAACAAACCACATAAGGATCCCCCACTGTCATTGCATGTGTGTTATTTTCATGAACCACAGCTAGAGTCATTGCATGTGTCTTCCTTTAAACAAAACACATAAGGATCCACCAGTGTCATTGCATGTCTGTTCTTTTCATGAACCACACCCAGTGTCATTGCATGTTTGTTCCTCTAAACAAACCACACATGGATCCACCTAGAGTCATTGCATGTCAGTTCGTTTCACAAACCACACATGGATCCACCTAGTGTAATTGCATGTCGGTTCTTTTCACAAGCCATACATGGATCCACGAGTGTCATTGCATGTGTTTTCTTCTCATGAACCACAACCAGTGTCATTGCATGTCTGTTCTTCTCACAAACCACATAAGGATCCACCGGTGTCATTGCATGTCTGTTCTTCTAAAAAACCACATAAGGATCCCCTAGTGTCATTGCATGTGTGTTCTTTTCATGAACCATAGATAGAGTCATAGCATGTGTGTTCTTCTAAACAAACCACATAAGGATCCACTAGTGTCATTGCATGTCTGTTCTTTTCATGTACCATACTCAGTGTCATTGCATGTCTGTTCCTCTAAACAAACCACACATGGATCCACCTAGAGTCATTGCATGTCAGTTATTTTCACAAACCACACATGGATCCACCAGTGTCATTGCATGTGTGTTCTTCTCATGAACCACAGCCAGTGTCATTGCATCTCTATTCTTCTCACAAACCACATAAGGATCCACCAGTGTCATTGGATGTGTGTTCTTCTAAACAAACCACATAAGGATCCCCTAGTGTCATTGCATGTGTGTTCTTTTCATGAACCTTAGCTAGAGTCATTGCATGTGTGTTCTTCTAAACAAACCACATAAGGATCCACCAGTGTCATTGCATATCTGTTCTTCTCACAAACCACATAAGGATCTACTAGTGTCATTGCATGTCTGTTCTTCTAAACAAACCACATAAGGATCCCCCACTGTCATTGCATGTGTGTTATTTTTATGAACCACAGTTAGAATCATTGCATGTGTGTTCTTTTAAACAAAACACATAAGGATCCACCAGTGTCATTGCATGTCTGTTCCTCTAAACAAACCACACATGGATCCACCTAGAGTCATTGCATGTCAGTTCGTTTCACAAACCACACATGGATCCACCAGTGTCATTGCATGTGTGTTCTTTTCATGAACCACAGTTAGAGTCAAAGCATGTGTGTTCTTCTAAACAAACCACATAAGGATCCACCAGTGTCATTGCATGTCTGTTCTTTTCAAGAACCATACCCAGTGTCATTGCATGTCTGTTCCCCTAGACAAACCACACATGGATCCACCTAGAGTCATTGCATGTCAGTTATTTTCACAAACCACACATGGATCCACCAGTGTCATTGCATGTGTTTTCTTCTCAAGAACCACAGCTAGTGTCATTGCATGTCTATTCTTCTCACAAACCACATAAGGATCCACCAGTGTCATTGGATGTGTGTTCTTCTAAACAAACCACATAAGGATCCCCTAGTGTCATTGCATGTGTGTTCTTTTCATGAACCATATCTAGAGTCATTGCATGTGTGTTCTTCTAAACAACCCACATAAGGATCCACCAGTGTCATTGCATGTATGTTCTTCTCACAAACCACATAAGGATCCACCAGTGTCATTGCATGTCTGTTCTTCTAAACAAACCACATAAGGATCCCTAGTGTCATTGCATGTGTGTTCTTTTCATGAACCACAGCTAGAATCATTGAATGTGTGTCCTTTTAAACAAAACACATAAGGAGCCACCAGTGTCATTGCATGTCTGTTCTTTTCATGAACCGCACCCAGTGTCATTGCATGTCTATTCCTCTAAACAAACCACACATGGATCCACCTAGAGCCATTGCATGTCAGTTCGTTTCACAAACCACACATGGATCCACCAATGTCATTGCATGTGTGTTCTTTTTATGAACCACGGCTAGAGTCATTGCATGTGTGTTCTTCTAAACTAACCACATAAGGATCCACCAGTGTCATTGCATGTGTGTTCTTCTCATGAACCACACATGGATACACCAGTGTCATTGCATGTGTGTTCTTTTCATGAACCACAGCTAGAGTCATTGCATGTGTGTTCTTCTAAACAAACCACATAAGGATCCACCAGTGTCATTGCATGTGTGTTCTTTTCATGAACCACAGCTAGAGTCATTGCATGTGTGTTCTTCTAAACAAACCACATAAGGATCCACCAGTGTCATTGCATGTGTGTTCTTTTCATGAACCACACCCAGTGTCATTGCATGTCATTTCTTCTAAACAAACCACATAAGGATCCACCAGTGTCATTGCATGTCTGTTCTTTTCATTAACCACAGCTAGAGTCATTGCATGTCTGTGCTTTCCACAAACCACATATGGATCCACCAGTGTCATTGCATGTCTGTTCTTTTCATGAACCACACCCAATGTCATTGCATGTCTGTTCCTCTAAAAAAACCACACATGGATCCACCTAGTGTCATTGCATGTCTATTCTTTTCACAACCACACATGGATCCACCAGTGTCATTGCATTTGTGTTCTTCTCATGAACCACAGCCAGTGTCATTGGATGTGTGTTCTTCTCATGAACCACCCATGGATCCACTAGTGTCATTGCGTGTGTGTTCTTTTCATAAACCATAGCTAGAGTCATTGCATGTGTGTTCTTCTAAACAAACCACATAAGGATCCACCAGTGTCATTGCATGTGTGTTCTTCTCATGAACCACAGCCAGTGTCATTGGATGTGTGTTCTTCTCATGAACAAAACATGGATCCACTAGTGTCATTGCATGTGTGTTCTTTTCATGAACCACAGCTAGAGTCATTGCATGTGTGTTCTTCTACACAAACCACATAAGGATCCACCAGTGTCATTGGATGTGTGTTCTTCTCATGAACCACACCCATAGTCATTGCATGTGTGTTCTTCTCATGAACCACACATGGATACACCAGTGTCATTGTATGTGTGTTCTTTTCATGAACCACAGCTAGAGTCATTGCATGTGTTTTCTTCTAAACAAACCACATGAGGATCCACTAGTGTTATTGGATGTGTGTTCTTCTCATGAACCATACCCAGATTCATTGCATGTGTGTTCTTCTCATGAACCACACATGGATACATCAGTGTCATTGCATGTGTGTTCTTTTCATGAACCATAGCTAGAGTCATTGCTTGTGTGTTCTTCTAAACAAACCACAGAAGGATCCACCAGTGTCATTGCATGTGGGTTCTTTTCATGAACCACATAAGGATACACTAGTGTCATTGCATGTTTGTTCTTCTCATGAACCACATAAGGATCCACCAGTGTCATTGTATGTCTATTCTTTTCATGAACCACATAAGGATCCACTAGTGTCATTGCATGTGTGTTCTTCTAAACAAACCACATAAGGATCCACCAGTGTCATTGCATGTATGTTCTTTTCATCAACCACACCCACTGTCATTGCATGTCTGTTCCTCTAAACAAAACACACATGGATCCACCTAGAGTCATTGCATGTCAGTTTTTTTCACAAACCACACATGCATCCACCAATGTCATTGCATGTGTGTTCTTTTCATGAACCACAGCTAGAGTCATTGCATGTGTGTTCTTCTAAACAAACCACAAAAGGATCCACTAGTGTCATTTCATGTGTGTTCTTCTCATGAACCACACCCAGTGTCATTGCATGTGTGTTATTCTCATGTAGCACACATGGATACACCAGTGTCATTGCATGTGTGTTCTTTTCATGAACCATAGCTATAGTCATTGCATGTGTGTTCTTCTAAACAAACCACATAAGGATCCACCAGTGTCAATGCATGTGTGTTATTTTCATGAACCATAGCTAGAGTCATTGCATGTGTGTTTTTCTAAACAAACCACATAAGGATCCACCAGTGTCATTGCATGTGTGTTCTTCTCATGAACCACACATGGATCCACCAGTGTCATTGCATGTCTATTCTTTTCATGAACCACACCTAGTGTCATTGCATGTTTGTTCCTTTAAACAAACCACATAAGGATCCACCAGTGGCATTGCATGTATGTTCTTTTCATGAACCACACATGGATCCACCAATGTCATTGCATGTGTGTTCTTTTCATTAACCATAGCTGGAGTAATTGCATGTGTGTTCTTGTAAACAAACCACACATGGATCCACCTAGTGTGATTGCATGTTTGTTCTTTTCACAAACCACACATGGATCCACCAGTGTCATTGCATGTGTGTTCTTCTCATGAACCACGGCCAGTGTCGTTGCTTGTCTATTCTTCTCACAAACCACATAAGGATCCACCAGTGTCATTGGATGTGTGTTCTTCTAAACAAACCACATAAGGATCCCCTAGTGTAATTGCATGTGTGTTCTTTTCATGAACCATAGCTAGAGTCATTGCATGTGTGTTCTTCTAAACAAACCACATAAGGATCCACCAGTGTCATTGCATGTATGTTCTCCTCACAAACCACATAAGGATCTACTAGTGTCATTGCATGTCTGTTCTTCTAAACAAACCACATAAGGATCCCCCACTGTCATTGCATGTGTGTTATTTTCATGAACCACAACTAGAATCATTGCATGTGTGTTCTTTTAAACAAAACACATAAGGATCCACCAGTGTCATTGCATGTCTATTCCTTTCATGAACCACACCCAGTGTCATTATATGTATGTTCCTCTAAACAAACCACACATGGATCCACCTAGTGTCATTGCATGTTTGTTCTTTTCAGAAACCACACAGGGATCCACAAGTGTCATTGCTTGTGTGTTCTTTTCATGAACCTCAGCTAGAGTCATTGCATGTGTGTTCTTCTAAACAAACCACATAAGGATCCACCAGTGTCATTGCATGTGTGTTCTTCTCATGAACCACAACCAGTGTCATTCGATGTGTGTTCTTCTCATGAACCACACATGGATCCACCAGTGTCATTGCATGTATGTTCTTTTGATGAACCACAGTTAGAGTCATTGCATGTGTGTTCTTCTAAACAAACCACATAAGGATCCACCAGTGTCATTGGATGTCTATTCTTTTCACGAACCACACCCATAGAGTCATTGCATGTGTGTTCTTCTAAACAAACCACATAAGAATCCACCTAGTGTCATTGCATGTTTGTTCTTTTCATGAACCACGGCTAGAGTCATTGCATGTTTGTGCTTTTTAACAAACCACATATGGATCCACCAGTGTTATTGCATGTCTGTTCTTTTCATGAACCACACCTAGTGTCACTGGATGTCTGTTCCTCTAAACAAACCACACATGGATCCACCTAGTGTCATTGCATGTCTATTCTTTTCACAAACCAGACATGGATCCACCAGTGTCATTGCATGTGTGTTCTCTTCACGAACCTCAGCTAGAGTTATTGCATGTGTGTTTTTCTAATCAACCCACATAAGGATCCACCAGTGTCATTGCATGTGTGTTCTTCTCATGAACCATAGCCAGTGTCATTGGATGTGTGTTCTTCTCATGAACCACACATGGATACACCAGTGTCGTTGCATGTGTGTTCTTTTCATGAACCACAGCTAGAGTCATTGCATGTGTTTTCTTCTAAACAAACCACATAAGGGTCCACCAGTGTTATTGGATGTGTGTTCTTCTCATGAACCATACCCAGATTCATTGCATGTGTGTTCTTCTCATGAACCACACATGGATACATCAGTGTCATTGCATGAACCATATCTAGAGTCATTGCATGTGTGTTCTTCTAAACAAATCACATAAGCATCCACCAGTGTCATTGCATGTGTGTTCTTTTCATGAACCACATAAGGATACACCAGTGTCATTGCATGTTTGTTCTTCTCATGAACCACATAAGGATCCACCAGTGTCATTGTATGTCTATTATTTTCATGAACCACATAAGGATCCACTAGTGTCATTGCATGTGTGTT
The DNA here is from genome assembly GCA_916181665.1 of Avena sativa. Taxonomy (NCBI): domain Eukaryota; kingdom Viridiplantae; phylum Streptophyta; class Magnoliopsida; order Poales; family Poaceae; genus Avena; species Avena sativa. The sequence goes on along the minus strand of OV702287.1, from coordinate 61,103,001 downwards.
CTTCTAAACATACCACATAAGGATCCACCAGTGTCATTGCATGTATGTTCTTTTCATCAACCACACCCACTGTCATTGCATGTTTGTTCCTCTAAACAAAACACACATGGATCCACCTAGAGTCATTGCATGTCAGTTCTTTTCACAAACCACACATGGATCCACCAGTGTCATTGCATGTGTGTTCTTTTCATGAACCACAGCTAGAGTCATTGCATGTGTGTTCTTCTAAACAAACCACTTAAGGATCCACTAGTGTCATTTCATGTGTGTTCTTCTCATGAACCACACCCAGTGTCATTGCATGTGTGTTCTTCTCATGTAGCACACATGGATACACCAGTGTCATTGCATGTGTGTTCTTTTCATGAACCATAGCTAGAGTCATTGCATGTGTGTTCTTATAAACAAACCACATAAGGATCCACCAATGTCATTGCATGTGTGTTCTTTTCATGAACCATAGCTAGAGTCATTGCATGTGTGTTCTTCTAAACAAACCACATAAGGATCCACCTGTGTCATTGCATGTGTGTTCTTCTCATGAACCACACATGGATCCACCAGTGTCATTGCATGTCTATTCTTTTCATGAACCACACCCAGTGTCATTGCATGTTTGTTCCTTTAAACAAACCACATAAGGATCCACCAGTGGCATTGCATGTATGTTCTTTTCATGAACAACACATGGATCCACCAGTGTCATTGCATGTGTGTTCTTTTCATTAACCATAGCTGGAGTAATTGCATGTGTGTTCTTCTAAACAAACCACACATGGATCCACCTAGTGTGATTGCATGTCTGTTCTTTTCACAAACCACACATGGATCCACCAGTGTCATTGCATGTGTGTTCTTTTCATGAACCGCAGCTAGAGTCATTGCATGTCTGTTCTTTCCACAAACCACACATGGATCCACCTAGTGTAATTGCATGTCGGTTCTTTTCACAAACCACACATGGATCCACGAGTGTCATTGCATGTGTTTTCTTCTCATGAACCACAACCAGTGTCATTGCATGTCTGTTCTTCTCACAAACCACATAAGGATACACCCGTGTCATTGCATGTCTGTTCTTCTAAAAAACCACATAAGGATCCCCTAGTGTCATTGCATGTGTGTTCTTTTCATGAACCATAGCTAGAGTCATAGCATGTGTGTTCTTCTAAACAAACCACATAAGGATCCACTAGTGTCATTGCATGTCTGTTCTTTTCATGTACCATACCCAGTGTCATTGCATGTCTGTTCCTGTAAACAAACCACACATGGATCCACCTAGAGTCATTGCATGTCAGTTATTTTCACAAACCACACATGGATCCACCAGTGTCATTGCATGTGTGTTCTTCTCATGAACCACAACCAGTGTCATTGCATGTCTATTCTTCTCACAAACCACATAAAGATCCACCAGTGTCATTGGATGTGTGTTCTTCTAAACAAACCACATAAGGATCCCCTAGTGTCATTGCATGTGTGTTCTTTTCATGAACCTTAGCTAGAGTCATTGCATGTGTGTTCTTCTAAACAAACCACATATGGATCCACCAGTGTCATTGCATATCTGTTCTTCTCACAAACCACATAAGGATCTACTAGTGTCATTGCATGTCTATTCTTCTAAACAAACCACATAAGGATCCCCCACTGTCATTGCATGTGTGTTATTTTCATGAACCATAGCTAGAATCATTGCATGTGTCTTCTTTTAAACAAAACACATAAGGATCCACCAGTGTTATTGCATGTCTGTTCTTTTCATGAACCACACCCAGTGTCATTGCATGTTTGTTCCTCTAAACAAACCACACATGGATCCACCTAGAGTCATTGCATGTCAGTTCGTTTCACAAACCACACATGGATCCACCAGTGTCATTGCATGTGTGTTCTTTTCATGAACCACAGCTAGAGTCATAGCATGTGTGTTCTTCTAAACAAACCACATAAGGATCCACCAGTGTCATTGCATGTCTGTTCTTTTCATGAACCATACCCAGTGTCATTGCATGTCTGTTCCCCTAAACAAACCACACATGGATCCACCTAGAGTCATTGCATGTCAGTTATTTTCACAAACCACACATGGATCCACCAGTGTCATTGCATGTGTGTTCTTCTAATGAACCACAGCCAGTGTCATTGCATGTCTATTCTTCTCACAAACCACATAAGGATCCAGCAGTGTCATTGGATGTGTGTTCTTCTAAACAAACCACATAAGGATCCCCTAGTGTCATTGCATGTGTGTTCTTTTCATGAACCATATCTAGAGTCATTGCATGTGTGTTCTTCTAAACAACCCACATAAGGATCCACCAGTGTCATTGCATGTATGTTCTTCTCACAAACCCCATAAGGATCCACCAGTGTCATTGCATGTCTGTTCTTCTAAGCAAACCACATAAGGATCCCCCACTGTCATTGCATGTGTGTTATTTTCATGAACCACAGCTAGAATCATTGCATGTGTGTCCTTTTAAACAAAACACATAAGGAGCCACCAGTGTCATTGCATGTCTGTTATTTTCATGAACCGCACCCAATGTCATTGCATGTCTATTCCTCTAAACAAACCACACATGGATACACCTAGAGTCATTGCATGTCAGTTTGTTTCACAAACCACACATGGATCCACCAGTGTCATTGCATGTGTGTTCTTTTCATGAACCACGGCTAGAGTCATTGCATGCGTGTTCTTCTAAACAAACCACATAAGGATCCACCAGTGTCATTGCATGTGTGTTCTTCTCATGAACCACACATGGATACACCAGTGTCATTGCATGTGTGTTCTTTTCATGAACCATAGCTAGAGTCATTGCATGTGTGTTCTTCTAAACAAACCACATAAGGATCCACCAGTGTCATTGCATGTGTGTTCTTTTCATGAACCACAGCTAGAGTCATTGCATGTGTGTTCTTCTAAACAAACCACATAAGGATCCACCAGTATCATTGCATGTGTGTTCTTTTCATGAACCACAACCAGTGTCATTGCATGTCTGTTCTTCTAAACAAACCACATAAGGATCCACCAGTGTCATTGCATGTCTGTTCTTTTCATGAACCACATAAGGATCCACTAGTGTCATTGCATGTGTGTTCTTCTAAACATACCACATAAGGATCCACCAGTGTCATTGCATGTATGTTCTTTTCATCAACCACACCCACTGTCATTGCATGTTTGTTCCTCTAAACAAAACACACATGGATCCACCTAGAGTCATTGCATGTCAGTTCTTTTCACAAACCACACATGGATCCACCAGTGTCATTGCATGTGTGTTCTTTTCATGAACCACAGCTAGAGTCATTGCATGTGTGTTCTTCTAAACAAACCACTTAAGGATCCACTAGTGTCATTTCATGTGTGTTCTTCTCATGAACCACACCCAGTGTCATTGCATGTGTGTTCTTCTCATGTAGCACACATGGATACACCAGTGTCATTGCATGTGTGTTCTTTTCATGAACCATAGCTAGAGTCATTGCATGTGTGTTCTTATAAACAAACCACATAAGGATCCACCAGTGTCATTGCATGTGTGTTCTTTTCATGAACCATAGCTAGAGTCATTGCATGTGTGTTCTTCTAAACAAACCACATAAGGATCCACCTGTGTCATTGCATGTGTGTTCTTCTCATGAACCACACATGGATCCACCAGTGTCATTGCATGTCTATTCTTTTCATGAACCACACCCAGTGTCATTGCATGTTTGTTCCTTTAAACAAACCACATAAGGATCCACCAGTGGCATTGCATGTATGTTCTTTTCATGAACAACACATGGATCCACCAGTGTCATTGCATGTGTGTTCTTTTCATTAACCATAGCTGGAGTAATTGCATGTGTGTTCTTCTAAACAAACCACACATGGATCCACCTAGTGTGATTGCATGTCTGTTCTTTTCACAAACCACACATGGATCCACCAGTGTCATTGCATGTGTGTTCTTTTCATGAACCGCAGCTAGAGTCATTGCATGTCTGTTCTTTCCACAAACCACACATGGATCCACCTAGTGTAATTGCATGTCGGTTCTTTTCACAAACCACACATGGATCCACGAGTGTCATTGCATGTGTTTTCTTCTCATGAACCACAACCAGTGTCGTTGCATGTCTGTTCTTCTCACAAACCACATAAGGATACACCTGTGTCATTGCATGTCTGTTCTTCTAAAAAACCACATAAGGATCCCCTAGTGTCATTGCATGTGTGTTCTTTTCATGAACCATAGCTAGAGTCATAGCATGTGTGTTCTTCTAAACAAACCACATAAGGATGCACTAGTGTCATTGCATGTCTGTTCTTTTCATGTACCATACCCAGTGTCATTGCATGTCTGTTCCTGTAAACAAACCACACATGGATCCACCTAGAGTCATTGCATGTCAGTTATTTTCACAAACCACACATGGATCCACCAGTGTCATTGCATGTGTGTTCTTCTCATGAACCACAACCAGTGTCATTGCATGTCTATTCTTCTCACAAACCACATAAGGATCCACCAGTGTCATTGGATGTGTGTTCTTCTAAACAAACCACATAAGGATCCCCTAGTGTCATTGCATGTGTGTTCTTTTCATGAACCTTAGCTAGAGTCATTGCATGTGTGTTCTTCTAAACAAACCACATATGGATCCACCAGTGTCATTGCATATCTGTTCTTCTCACAAACCACATAAGGATCTACTAGTGTCATTGCATGTCTATTCTTCTAAACAAACCACATAAGGATCCCCCACTGTCATTGCATGTGTGTTATTTTCATGAACCACAGCTAGAATCATTGCATGTGTCTTCTTTTAAACAAAACACATAAGGATCCACCAGTGTTATTGCATGTCTGTTCTTTTCATGAACCACACCCAGTGTCATTGCATGTTTGTTCCTCTAAACAAACCACACATGGATCCACCTAGAGTCATTGCATGTCAGTTCGTTTCACAAACCACACATGGATCCACCAGTGTCATTGCATGTGTGTTCTTTTCATGAACCACAGCTAGAGTCATAGCATGTGTGTTCTTCTAAACAAACCACATAAGGATCCACCGGTGTCATTGCATGTCTGTTCTTTTCATGAACCATACCCAGTGTCATTGCATGTCTGTTCCCCTAAACAAACCACACATGGATCCACCTAGAGTCATTGCATGTCAGTTATTTTCACAAACCACACATGGATCCACCAGTGTCATTGCATGTGTGTTCTTCTAATGAACCACAGCCAGTGTCATTGCATGTCTATTCTTCTCACAAACCACATAAGGATCCAGCAGTGTCATTGGATGTGTGTTCTTCTAAACAAACCACATAAGGATCCCCTAGTGTCATTGCATGTGTGTTCTTTTCATGAACCATATCTAGAGTCATTGCATGTGTGTTCTTCTAAACAACCCACATAAGGATCCACCAGTGTCATTGCATGTATGTTCTTCTCACAAACCACATAAGGATCCACCAGTATCATTGCATGTCTGTTCTTCTAAGCAAACCACATAAGGATCCCCCACTGTCATTGCATGTTAGTTATTTTCATGAACCACAGCTAGAATCATTGCATGTGTGTCCTTTTAAACAAAACACATAAGGAGCCACCAGTGTCATTGCATGTCTGTTCTTTTCATGAACCGCACCCAATGTCATTGCATGTCTATTCCTCTAAACAAACCACACATGGATACACCTAGAGTCATTGCATGTCAGTTCGTTTCACAAACCACACATGGATCCACCAGTGTCATTGCATGTGTGTTATTTTCATGAACCACGGCTAGAGTCATTGCATGCGTGTTCTTCTAAACAAACCACATAAGGATCCACCAGTGTCATTGCATGTGTGTTCTTCTCATGAACCACACATGGATACACCAGTGTCATTGCATGTGTGTTCTTTTCATGAACCATATCTAGAGTCATTGCATGTGTGTTCTTCTAAACAAACCACATAAGGATCCACCAGTGTCATTGCATGTGTGTTCTTTTCATGAACCACAGCTAGAGTCATTGCATGTGTGTTCTTCTAAACAAACCACATAAGGATCCACCAGTATCATTGCATGTGTGTTCTTTTCATGAACCACAACCAGTGTCATTGCATGTCTGTTCTTCTAAACAAACCACATAAGGATCCACCAGTGTCATTGCATGTCTGTTCTTTTCATGAACCACATAAGGATCCACCAGTGTCATTGGATGTGTGTTCTTCTCATGAACCACACATGGATCCACCAGTGTCATTGCATGTCTGTTCTTCTAAACAAACCACATAAGGATCCACCCAGTTTCATTGCATGTCTGTTCTTTTCATGAACCACAGCTAGAGTCATTGCATGTCTGTGCTTTCCACAAACCACATATGGATCCACCAGTGTCATTGCATGTCTGTTCTTTTCATGAACCACACCTAGTGTCATTGCATGTCTGTTCCTCTAAACAAACCACACATGGATCGACCTAGTGTCATTGCATGTCTATTCTTTTCACAACCACACATGGATCCACCAGTGTCATTGCATTTGTGTTCTTTTCATGAACCTCATCTAGAGTCATTGCATGTGTGTTCTTCGAAACAAACCACATAAGGATCCACCAGTGTCATTGCATTTGTGTTCTTCTCATGAACCACAGCCAGTGTCATTGGATGTGTGTTCTTCTCACGAACCACCCATGGATCCACTAGTGTCATTGCGTGTGTGTTCTTTTCATAAACCATAGCTAGAGTCATTGCATGTGTGTTCTTCTAAACAAACCACATAAGGATCCATTAGTGTCATTGCATGTGTGTTCTTCTCATGAACCACAGCCAGTGTCATTGGATGTGTGTTCTTCTCATGAACAAAACATGGATCCACTAGTGTCATTGCATGTGTGTTCTTTTCATGAACCACAGCTAGAGTCATTGCATGTGTGTTCTTCTACACAAACCACATAAGGATCCACCAGTGTCATTGGATGTGTGTTCTTCTCATGAACCACACCCATAGTCATTGCATGTGTGTTCTTCTCATGAACCACACATGGATACACTAGTGTCATTGTATGTGTGTTCTTTTCATGAACCACAGCTAGAGTCATTGCATGTGTTTTTTTCTAAACAAACCACATGAGGATCCACTAGTGTCATTGGATGTGTGTTCTTCTCATGAACCATACCCAGATTCATTGCATGTGTGTTCTTCTCATGAACCACACATGGATACATCAGTGTCATTGCATCTGTGTTCTTTTCATGAACCATAGCTTGAGTCATTGCATGTGTGTTCTTCTAAACAAACCACTTAAGGATCCACTAGTGTCATTTCATGTGTGTTCTTCTCATGAACCACACCCAGTGTCATTGCATGTGTGTTCTTCTCATGTAGCACACATGGATACACCAGTGTCATTGCATGTGTGTTCTTTTCATGAACCATAGCTAGAGTCATTGCATGTGTGTTCTTATAAACAAACCACATAAGGATCCACCAGTGTCATTGCATGTGTGTTCTTTTCATGAACCATAGCTAGAGTCATTGCATGTGTGTTCTTCTAAACAAACCACATAAGGATCCACCTGTGTCATTGCATGTGTGTTCTTCTCATGAACCACACATGGATCCACCAGTGTCATTGCATGTCTATTCTTTTCATGAACCACACCCAGTGTCATTGCATGTTTGTTCCTTTAAACAAACCACATAAGGATCCACCAGTGGCATTGCATGTATGTTCTTTTCATGAACAACACATGGATCCACCAGTGTCATTGCATGTGTGTTCTTTTCATTAACCATAGCTGGAGTAATTGCATGTGTGTTCTTCTAAACAAACCACACATGGATCCACCTAGTGTGATTGCATGTCTGTTCTTTTCACAAACCACACATGGATCCACCAGTGTCATTGCATGTGTGTTCTTTTCATGAACCGCAGCTAGAGTCATTGCATGTCTGTTCTTTCCACAAACCACACATGGATCCACCTAGTGTAATTGCATGTCGGTTCTTTTCACAAACCACACATGGATCCACGAGTGTCATTGCATGTGTTTTCTTCTCATGAACCACAACCAGTGTCGTTGCATGTCTGTTCTTCTCACAAACCACATAAGGATACACCCGTGTCATTGCATGTCTGTTCTTCTAAAAAACCACATAAGGATCCCCTAGTGTCATTGCATGTTTGTTCTTTTCATGAACCATAGCTAGAGTCATAGCATGTGTGTTCTTCTAAACAAACCACATAAGGATCCACTAGTGTCATTGCATGTCTGTTCTTTTCATGTACCATACCCAGTGTCATTGCATGTCTGTTCCTGTAAACAAACCACACATGGATCCACCTAGAGTCATTGCATGTCAGTTATTTTCACAAACCACACATGGATCCACCAGTGTCATTGCATGTGTGTTCTTCTCATGAACCACAACCAGTGTCATTACATGTCTATTCTTCTCACAAACCACATAAGGATCCACCAGTGTCATTGGATGTGTGTTCTTCTAAACAAACCACATAAGGATCCCCTAGTGTCATTGCATGTGTGTTCTTTTCATGAACCTTAGCTAGAGTCATTGCATGTGTGTTCTTCTAAACAAACCACATATGGATCCACCAGTGTCATTGCATATTTGTTCTTCTCACAAACCACATAAGGATCTACTAGTGTCATTGCATGTCTATTCTTCTAAACAAACCACATAAGGATCCCCCACTGTCATTGCATGTGTGTTATTTTCATGAACCACAGCTAGAATCATTGCATGTGTCTTCTTTTAAACAAAACACATAAGGATCCACCAATGTCATTGCATGTCTGTTCTTTTCATGAACCACACCCAGTGTCATTGCATGTTTGTTCCTCTAAACAAACCACACATGGATCCACCTAGAGTCATTGCATGTCAGTTCGTTTCACAAACCACACATGGATCCACCAGTGTCATTGCATGTGTGTTCTTTTCATGAACCACAGCTAGAGTCATAGCATGTGTGTTCTTCTAAACAAACCACATAAGGATCCACCGGTGTCATTGCATGTCTGTTCTTTTCATGAACCATACCCAGTGTCATTGCATGTCTGTTCCCCTAAACAAACCACACATGGATCCACCTAGAGTCATTGCATGTCAGTTATTTTCACAAACCACACATGGATCCACCAGTGTCATTGCATGTGTGTTCTTCTAATGAACCACAGCCAGTGTCATTGCATGTTTATTCTTCTCACAAACCACATAAGGATCCAACAGTGTCATTGGATGTGTGTTCTTCTAAACAAACCACATAAGGATCCCCTAGTGTCATTGCATGTGTGTTCTTTTCATGAACCATATCTAGAGTCATTGCATGTGTGTTCTTCTAAACAACCCACATAAGGATCCACCAGTGTCATTGCATGTATGTTCTTCTCATAAACCACATAATGATCCACCAGTGTCATTGCATGTCTGTTCTTCTAAACAAACCACATAAGGATCCCCCACTGTCATTGCATGTGTGTTATTTTCATGAACCACAGCTAGAATCATTGCATGTGTGTCCTTTTAAACAAAACACATAAGGAGCCACCAGTGTCATTGCATGTCTGTTCTTTTCATGAACCGCACCCAATGTCATTGCATGTCTATTCCTCTAAACAAACCACACATGGATACACCTAGAGTCATTGCATGTCAGTTCGTTTCACAAACCACACATGGATCCACCAGTGTCATTGCATGTGTGTTCTTTTCATGAACCACGGCTAGAGTCATTGCATGCGTGTTCTTCTAAACAAACCACATAAGGATCCACCAGTGTCATTGCATGTGTGTTCTTCTCATGAACCACACATGGATACACCAGTGTCATTGCATGTGTGTTCTTTTCATGAACCATAGCTAGAGTCATTGCATGTGTGTTCTTCTAAACAAACCACATAAGGATCCACCAGTGTCATTGCATGTGTGTTCTTTTCATGAACCACAGCTAGAGTCATTGCATGTGTGTTCTTCTAAACAAACCACATAAGGATCCACCAGTATCATTGCATGTGTGTTCTTTTCATGAACCACAACCAGTGTCATTGCATGTCTGTTCTTCTAAACAAACCACATAAGGATCCACCAGTGTCATTGCATGTCTGTTCTTTTCATGAACCACATAAGGATCCACCAGTGTCATTGGATGTGTGTTCTTCTCATGAACCACACATGGATCCACCAGTGTCATTGCATGTCTGTTCTTCTAAACAAACCACATAAGGATCCACCCAGTTTCATTGTATGTCTGTTCTTTTCATGAACCACAGCTAGAGTCATTTCATGTCTGTGCTTTCCACAAACCACATATGGATCCACCAGTGTCATTGCATGTCTGTTCTTTTCATGAACCACACCTAGTGTCATTGCATGTCTGTTCCTCTAAACAAACCACACATGGATCGACCTAGTGTCATTGCATGTCTATTCTTTTCACAACCACACATGGATCCACCAGTGTCATTGCATTTGTGTTCTTTTCATGAACCTCATCTAGAGTCATTGCATGTGTGTTCTTCTAAACAAACCACATAAGGATCCACCAGTGTCATTGCATTTGTGTTCTTCTCATGAACCACAGCCAGTGTCATTGGATGTGTGTTCTTCTCACGAACCACCCATGGATCCACTAGTGTCATTGCGTGTGTGTTCTTTTCATAAACCATAGCTAGAGTCATTGCATGTGTGTTCTTCTAAACAAACCACATAAGGATCCATTAGTGTCATTGCATGTGTGTTCTTCTCATGAACCACAGCCAGTGTCATTGGATGTGTGTTCTTCTCATGAACAAAACATGGATCCACTAGTGTCATTGCATGTGTGTTCTTTTCATGAACCACAGCTAGAGTCATTGCATGTGTGTTCTTCTACACAAACCACATAAGGATCCACTAGTGTCATTGGATGTGTGTTCTTCTCATGAACCACACCCATAGTCATTGCATGTGTGTTCTTCTCATGAACCACACATGGATACACCAGTGTCATTGTATGTGTGTTCTTTTCATGAACCACAGCTAGAGTCATTGCATGTGTTTTTTTCTAAACAAACCACATGAGGATCCACTAGTGTCATTGGATGTGTGTTCTTCTCATGAACCATACCCAGATTCATTGCATGTGTGTTCTTCTCATGAACCACACATGGATACATCAGTGTCATTGCATCTGTGTTCTTTTCATGAACCATAGCTAGAGTCATTGCATGTGTGTTCTTCTAAACAAACCACATAAGGATCCACCACTGTCATTGCATGTGTGTTCTTTTCATGAACCACATAAGGATACACCAGTGTCATTGCATGTTTGTTCTTCTCATGAACCACATAAAGATCCACTAGTGTCATTGTATGTCTATTCTTTTCATGAAACACATAAGGATCCACTAGTGTCATTGCATGTGTGTTCATCTAAACAAACCACATAAGGATCCACCAGTGTCATTGCATGTATGTCCTTTTCATCAACCACACCCACTGTCATTGCATGTCTGTTCCTCTAAACAAAACACACATGGATCCACCTAGAGTCATTGCATGTCAGTTCTTTTCACAAACCACACATGGATCCGCCAGTGTCATTGCATGTGTGTTCTTTTCATGAACCACAGCTAGAGTCATTGCATGTGTGTTCTTCTAAACAAACCACAAAAGGATCCACTAGTGTCATTTCATGTGTGTTCTTCTCATGAACCACACCCAGTGTCATTGCATGTGTGTTCTTCTCATGTAGCACACATGGATACACCAGTGTCATTGCATGTGTGTTCTTTTCATGAACCATGGCTAGAGTCATTGCACGTGTGTTCTTCTAAACAAACCACATAAGGATCCACCAGTGTCATTGCATGTTTGTTCTTTTCATGAACCACAGCTAGAGTCATTGCATGTGTTTTTTTCTAAACAAACCACATGAGGATCCACTAGTGTCATTGGATGTGTGTTCTTCTCATGAACCATACCCAGATTCATTGCATGTGTGTTCTTCTCATGAACCACACATGGATACATCAGTGTCATTGCATCTGTGTTCTTTTCATGAACCATAGCTAGAGTCATTGCATGTGTGTTCTTCTAAACAAACCACATAAGGATCCACCACTGTCATTGCATGTGTGTTCTTTTCATGAACCACATAAGGATACACCAGTGTCATTGCATGTTTGTTCTTCTCATGAACCACATAAAGATCCACTAGTGTCATTGTATGTCTATTCTTTTCATGAAACACATAAGGATCCACTAGTGTCATTGCATGTGTGTTCTTCTAAACAAACCACATAAGGATCCACCAGTGTCATTGCATGTATGTCCTTTTCATCAACCACACCCACTGTCATTGCATGTCTGTTCCTCTAAACAAAACACACATGGATCCACCTAGAGTCATTGCATGTCAGTTCTTTTCACAAACCACACATGGATCCGCCAGTGTCATTGCATGTGTGTTCTTTTCATGAACCACAGCTAGAGTCATTGCATGTGTGTTCTTCTAAACAAACCACAAAAGGATCCACTAGTGTCATTTCATGTGTGTTCTTCTCATGAACCACACCCAGTGTCATTGCATGTGTGTTCTTCTCATGTAGCACACATGGATACACCAGTGTCATTGCATGTGTGTTCTTTTCATGAACCATGGCTAGAGTCATTGCATGTGTGTTCTTCTAAACAAACCACATAAGGATCCACCAGTGTCATTGCATGTGTGTTCTTTTCATGAACCATAGCTAGAGTCATTGCATGTGTGTTCTTCTAAACAAACCACATAAGGATCCACCAGTGTCATTGCATGTGTGTTCTTCTCATGAACCACACATGGATCCACCAGTGTCATTGCATGTGTGTTCTTTTCATTAACCATAGCTGGAGTAATTGCATGTGTGTTCTTCTAAACAAACCACACATGGATCCACCTAGTGTGATTGCATGTCTGTTCTTTTCACAAACCACACATGGATCCACCAGTGTCATTGCATGTGTGTTCTTTTCATGAACCGCAGCTAGAGTCATTGCATGTCTGTTCTTTCCACAAACCACACATGGATCCACCTAGTGTAATTGCATGTCGGTTCTTTTCACAAACCACACATGGATCCACGAGTGTCATTGCATGTGTTTTCTTCTCATGAACCACAACCAGTGTCGTTGCATGTCTGTTCTTCTCACAAACCACATAAGGATACACCCGTGTCATTGCATGTCTGTTCTTCTAAAAAACCACATAAGAATCCCCTAGTGTCATTGCATGTGTGTTCTTTTCATGAACCATAGCTAGAGTCATAGCATGTGTGTTCTTCTAAACAAACCACATAAGGATCCACTAGTGTCATTGCATGTCTGTTCTTTTCATGTACCATACCCAGTGTCATTACATGTCTGTTCCTGTAAACAAACCACACATGGATCCACCTAGAGTCATTGCATGTCAGTTATTTTCACAAACCACACATGGATCCACCAGTGTCATTGCATGTGTGTTGTTCTCATGAACCACAACCAGTGTCATTGCATGTCTATTCTTCTCACAAACCACATAAGGATCCACCAGTGTCATTGGATGTGTGTTCTTCTAAACAAACCACATAAGGATCCCCTAGTGTCATTGCATGTGTGTTCTTTTCATGAACCTTAGCTAGAGTCATTGCATGTGTGTTCTTCTAAACAAACCACATATGGATCCACCAGTGTCATTGCATATCTGTTCTTCTCACAAACCACATAAGGATGTACTAGTGTCATTGCATGTCTATTCTTCTAAACAAACCACATAAGGATCCCCCACTGTCATTGCATGTGTGTTATTTTCATGAACCACAGCTAGAATCATTGCATGTGTCTTCTTTTAAACAAAACACATAAGGATCCACCAGTGTCATTGCATGTCTGTTCTTTTCATGAACCACACCCAGTGTCATTGCATGTTTGTTCCTCTAAACAAACCACACATGGATCCACCTAGAGTCATTGCATGTCAGTTCGTTTCACAAACCACACATGGATCCACCAGTGTCATTGCATGTGTGTTATTTTCATGAACCACAGCTAGAGTCATAGCATGTGTGTTCTTCTAAACAAACCACATAAGGATCCACCGGTGTCATTGCATGTCTGTTCTTTTCATGAACCATACCCAGTGTCATTGCATGTCTGTTCCCCTAAACAAACCACACATGGATCCACCTAGAGTCATTGCATGTCAGTTATTTTCACAAACCACACAAGGATCCACCAGTGTCATTGCATGTGTGTTCTTCTAATGAACCACAGCCAGTGTCATTGCATGTCTATTCTTCTCACAAACCACATAAGGATCCAGCAGTGTCATTGGATGTGTGTTCTTCTAAACAAACCACATAAGGATCCCCTAGTGTCATTGCATGTGTGTTCTTTTCATGAACCATATCTAGAGTCATTGCATGTGTGTTCTTCTAAACAACCCACATAAGGATCCACCAGTGTCATTGCATGTATGTTCTTCTCACAAACCACATAAGGATCCACCAGTGTCATTGCATGTCTGTTCTTCTAAACAAACCACATAAGGATCCCCCACTGTCATTGCATGTGTGTTATTTTCATGAACCACAGCTAGAATCATTGCATGTGTGTCCTTTTAAACAAAACACATAAGGAGCCACCAGTGTCATTGCATGTCTGTTCTTTTCATGAACCGCACCCAATGTCATTGCATGTCTATTCCTCTAAACAAACCACACATGGATACACCTAGAGTCATTGCATGTCAGTTCGTTTCACAAACCACACATGGATCCACCAGTGTCATTGCATGTGTGTTCTTTTCATGAACCACGGCTAGAGTCATTGCATGCGTGTTCTTCTAAACAAACCACATAAGGATCCACCAGTGTCATTGCATGTGTGTTCTTCTCATGAACCACACATGGATACACCAGTGTCATTGCATGTGTGTTCTTTTCATGAACCATAGCTAGAGTCATTGCATGTGTGTTCTTCTAAACAAACCACATAAGGATCCACCAGTGTCATTGCATGTGTGTTCTTTTCATAAACCACAGCTAGAGTCATTGCATGTGTGTTCTTCTAAACAAACCACATAAGGATCCACCAGTATCATTGCATGTGTGTTCTTTTCATGAACCACAACCAGTGTCATTGCATGTCTGTTCTTCTAAACAAACCACATAAGGATCCACCAGTGTTATTGCATGTCTGTTCTTTTCATGAACCACATAAGGATCCACCAGTGTCATTGGATGTGTGTTCTTCTCATGAACCACACATGGATCCACCAGTGTCATTGCATGTCTGTTCTTCTAAACAAACCACATAAGGATCCACCCAGTTTCATTGCATGTTTGTTCTTTTCATGAACCACAGCTAGAGTCATTGCATGTCTGTGCTTTCCACAAACCACATATGGATCCACCAGTGTCATTGCATGTCTGTTCTTTTCATGAACCACACCTAGTGTCATTGCATGTCTGTTCCTCTAAACAAACCACACATGGATCGACCTAGTGTCATTGCATGTCTATTCTTTTCACAACCACACATGGATCCACCAGTGTCATTGCATTTGTGTTCTTTTCATGAACCTCATCTAGAGTCATTGCATGTGTGTTCTTCTAAACAAACCACATAAGGATCCACCAGTGTCATTGCATTTGTGTTCTTCTCATGAACCACAGCCAGTGTCATTGGATGTGTGTTCTTCTCACGAACCACCCATGGATCCACTAGTGTCATTGCATGTGTGTTCTTTTCATAAACCATAGCTAGAGTCATTGCATGTGTGTTCTTCTAAACAAACCACATAAGGATCCATTAGTGTCATTGCATGTGTGTTCTTCTCATGAACCACAGCCAGTGTCATTGGATGTGTGTTCTTCTCATGAACAAAACATGGATCCACTAGTGTCATTGCATGTGTGTTCTTTTCATGAACCACAGCTAGAGTCATTGCATGTGTGTTCTTCTACACAAACCACATAAGGATCCACCAGTGTCATTGGATGTGTGTTCTTCTCATGAACCACACCCATAGTCATTGCATGTGTGTTCTTCTCATGAACCACACATGGATACACCAGTGTCATTGTATGTGTGTTCTTTTCATGAACCACAGCTAGAGTCATTGCATGTGTTTTTTTCTAAACAAACCACATGAGGATCCACTAGTGTCATTGGATGTGTGTTCTTCTCATGAACCATACCTAGATTCATTGCATGTGTGTTCTTCTCATGAACCACACATGGATACATCAGTGTCATTGCATCTGTGTTCTTTTCATGAACCATAGCTAGAGTCATTGCATGTGTGTTCTTCTAAACAAACCACATAAGGATCCACCAGTGTCATTGCATGTGTGTTCTTTTCATGAACCACATAAGGATACACCAGTGTCATTGCATGTTTGTTCTTCTCATGAACCACATAAAGATCCACCAGTGTCATTGTATGTCTATTCTTTTCATGAAACACATAAGGATCCACTAGTGTCATTGCATGTGTGTTCTTCTAAACAAACCACATAAGGATCCACCAGTGTCATTGCATGTATGTCCTTTTCATCAACCACACCCACTGTCATTGCATGTCTGTTCCTCTAAACAAAACACACATGGATCCACCTAGAGTCATTGCATGTCAGTTCTTTTCACAAACCACACATGGATCCACCAGTGTCATTGCATGTGTGTTCTTTTCATGAACCACAGCTAGAGTCATTGCATGTGTGTTCTTCTAAACAAACCACAAAAGGATCCACTAGTGTCATTTCATGTGTGTTCTTCTCATGAACCACACCCAGTGTCATTGCATGTGTGTTCTTCTCATGTAGCACACATGGATACACCAGTGTCATTGCATGTGTGTTCTTTTCATGAACCATGGCTAGAGTCATTGCATGTGTGTTCTTCTAAACAAACCACATAAGGATCCACCAGTGTCATTGCATGTGTGTTCTTTTCATGAACCATAGCTAGAGTCATTGCATGTGTGTTCTTCTAAACAAACCACATAAGGATCCACCAGTGTCATTGCATGTGTGTTCTTCTCATGAACCACACATGGATCCACCGGTGTCATTGCATGTGTGTTCTTCTCATGAACCACAACGAGTGTCATTGCATGTCTATTCTTCTCACAAACCACATAAGGATCCACCAGTGTCATTGGATGTGTGTTCTTCTAAACAAACCACATAAGGATCCCCTAGTGTCATTGCATGTGTGTTCTTTTCATGAACCTTAGCTAGAGTCATTGCATGTGTGTTCTTCTAAACAAACCACATAAGGATCCACCAGTGTCATTGGATATCTGTTCTTTTCATGAACCACACCTAGTGTCATTGCATGTGTGTTCTTCTAAAAAAACCACATAAGGATCCACCAGTGTCATTGCATGTGTGTTCTTTTCATGAACCACAGCTAGAGTCATTGCATGTGTGTTCTTCTAAACAAACCACATAAGGATCCACCAGTGTCATTGCATGTGTGTTCTTTTCATGAACCACAACCAGTGTCATTGCATGTCTGTTCTTCTAAACAAACCACATAAGGATCCACCAGTGTCATTGCATGTCTGTTCTTTTCATGAACCACATAAGGATCCACCAGTGTCATTGGATGTGTGTTCTTCTCATGAACCACACATGGATCCACCAGTGTCATTGCATCTCTGTTTTTCTAAACAAACCACATAAGGATCCACCCAGTTTCATTGCATGTCTGTTCTTTTCATGAACCACAGCTAGAGTCATTGCATGTCTGTGCTTTCCACAAACCACATATGGATCCACCAGTGTCATTGCATGTCTGTTCTTTTCATGAACCACACCTAGTGTCATTGCATGTCTGTTCCTCTAAACAAACCACACATGGATCCACCTAGTGTCATTGCATGTCTATTCTTTTCACAACCACACATGGATCCACCAGTGTCATTGCATTTGTGTTCTTTTCATGAACCTCATCTAGAGTCACTGCATGTGTGTTCTTCTAAACAAACCACATAAGGATCCACCAGTGTCATTGCATTTGTGTTCTTCTCATGAACCACAGCCAGTGTCATTGGATGTGTGTTCTTCTCACGAACCACCCATGGATCCACTAGTGTCATTGCGTGTGTGTTCTTTTCATAAACCATAGCTAGAGTCATTGCATGTGTGTTCTTCTAAACAAACCACATAAGGATCCATTAGTGTCATTGCATGTGTGTTCTTCTCATGAACCACAGCCAGTGTCATTGGATGTGTGTTCTTCTCATGAACAAAACATGGATCCACTAGTGTCATTGCATGTGTGTTCTTTTCATGAACCACAGCTAGAGTCATTGCATGTGTGTTCTTCTACACAAACCACATAAGGATCCACCAGTGTCATTGGATGTGTGTTCTTCTCATGAACCACACCCATAGTCATTGCATGTGTGTTCTTCTCATGAACCACACATGGATACACCAGTGTCATTGTATGTGTGTTCTTTTCATGAACCACAGCTAGAGTCATTGCATGTGTTTTCTTCTAAACAAACCACATGAGGATCCACTAGTGTTATTGGATGTGTGTTCTTCTCATGAACCATACCCAGATTCATTGCATGTGTGTTCTTCTCATGAACCACACATGGATACAGCAGTGTCATTGCATCTGTGTTCTTTTCATGAACCATAGCTAGAGTCATTGCATGTGTGTTCTTCTAAACAAACCACATAAGGATCCACCAGTGTCATTGCATGTGTGTTCTTTTCATGAACCACATAAGGATACACCAGTGTCATTGCATGTTTGTTCTTCTCATGAACCACATAAGGATCCACCAGTGTCATTGTATGTCTATTCTTTTCATGAACCACATAAGGATCCACTAGTGTCATTGCATGTGTGTTCTTCTAAACAAACCACATAAGGATCCACCAGTGTCATTGCATGTATGTCCTTTTCATCAACCACACCCACTGTCATTGCATGTCTGTTCCTCTAAACGAAACACACATGGATCCACCTAGAGTCATTGCATGTCAGTTCTTTTCACAAACTACACATGGATCCACCAGTGTCATTGCATGTGTGTTCTTTTCATGAACCACAGCTAAAGTCATTGCATGTGTGTTCTTCTAAACAAACCACAAAAGGATCCACTAGTGTCATTTCATGTGTGTTCTTCTCATGAACCACACCCAGTTTCATTGCATGTGTGTTCTTCTCATGTAGCACACATGGATACACCAGTGTCATTGCATGTGTGTTCTTTTCATGAACCATAGCTAGAGTCATTGCATGTGTGTTCTTCTAAACAAACCACATAAGGATCCACCAGTGTCATTGCATGTGTGTTCTTTTCATGAACCATAGTTAGAGTCATTGCATGTGTGTTCTTCTAAACAAACCACATAAGGATCCACCAGTGTCATTGCATGTGTGTTCTTCTCATGAACCACACATGGATCCACCAGTGTCATTGCATGTATATTCTTTTCATGAACCACACCCAGTGTCATTGCATGTTTGTTCCTTTAAACAAACCACATAAGGATCCACCAGTGGCATTGCATGTATGTTCTTTTCATGAACAACACATGGATCCACAAGTGTCATTGCATGTGTGTTGTTTTCATTAACCATCGCTGGAGTAATTGCATGTGTGTTCTTCTAAACAAACCACACATGGATCCACCTAGTGTGATTGCATGTCTGTTCTTTTCACAAACCACACATGGATCCACCAGTGTCATTGCATGTGTGTTCTTTTCATGAACCACAGCTAGAGTCATTGCATGTCTGTTCTTTCCATAAACCACACATGGATCCACCTAGTGTGATTGCATGTCGGTTCTTTTCACAAACCACACATGGATCCACGAGTGTCATTGCATGTGTTTTCTTCTCATGAACCACAACCAGTGTCATTGCATGTCTGTTCTTCTCACAAACCACATAAGGATCCCCTAGTGTCATTGCATGTGTGTTCTTTTCATGAACCATAGCTAGAGTCATAGCATGTGTGTTCTTCTAAACAAACCACATAAGGATCCACTAGTGTCATTGCATGTCTGTTCTTTTCATGAACCATACCCAGTGTCATTGCATGTTTGTTCCTCTAAACAAACCACACATGGATCCACCTAGAGTCATTGCATGTCAGTTATTTTCATAAACCACACATGGATCCACCAGTGTCATTGCATGTGTGTTCTTCTCATGAACCACAGCCAGTGTCATTGCATGTCTATTCTTCTCACAAACCACATAAGGATCCACCAGTGTCATTGGATGTGTGTTCTTCTAAACAAACCACATAAGAATCCCCTAGTGTCATTGCATGTGTGTTCTTTTCATGAACCTTAGCTAGAGTCATTGCATGTGTGTTCTTCTAAACAAACCACATAAGGATCCACCGGTGTCATTGCATATCTGTTCTTCTCACAAACCACATAAGGATCTACTAGTGTCATTGCATGTCTGTTCTTCTAAACAAACCACATAAGGATCCCCCACTGTCATTGCATGTGTGTTATTTTCATGAACCACAGCTAGAATCATTGCATGTGTCTTCTTTTAAACAAAACACATAAGGATCACCAGTGTCATTGCATGTTTGTTCTTTTCATGAACCACACCCAGTGTCATTGCATGTCTGTTCCTCTAAACAAACCACACATGGATCCACCTAGAGTCATTGCATGTCAGTTCGTTTCACAAACCACACATGGATCCACCAGTGTCATTGCTTGTGTGTTGTTTTCATGAACCTCAGCTAGAGTCATTGCATGTGTGTTCTTCTAAACAAACCACATAAGGATCCACCAGTGTCATTGCATGTGTGTTCTTCTCATGAACCACAGCCAGTGTCATTCGATGTGTGTTCTTCTCATGAACCACACATGGATCCACCAGTGTCATTGCATGTGTGTTCTTTTGATGAACCACAGTTAGAGTCATTGCATGTGTGTTCTTCTAAACAAACCACATAAGGATCCACCAGTGTCATTGGATGTCTATTCTTTTCACGAACCATACCCATAGAGTCATTGCATGTGTGTTCTTCTAAACAAACCACATAAGGATCCACCTAGTGTCATTGCATGTTTGTTCTTTTCATGAACCACGGCTAGAGTCATTGCATGTTTGTGCTTTTTAACGAACCACATATGGATCCACCAGTGTCATTGCATGTCTGTTCTTTTCATGAACCACACCAAGTGTCATTGGATGTCTGGTCCTCTAAACAAACCATACATAGATCCACCTAGTGTCATTGCATGTCTATTCTTTTCACAAACCAGACATGGATCCACTAGTGTCATTGCATGTGTGTTCTCTTCATGAACCTCAGCTAGAGTTATTGCATGTGTGTTTTTCTAAACAAACCACATAAGGATCCACCAGTGTCATTGCATGTGTGTTCTTTTCATGAACCACATAAGAATACACCAGTGTCATTGCATGTTTGTTCTTCTCATGAACCACATAAGGATCCACCGGTGTCATTGTATGTCTATTCTTTTCATGAACCACATAAGGATCCACTAGTGTCATTGCATGTGTGTTCTTCTAAACAAACCACATAAGGATCCACCAGTGTCATTGCATGTATGTTCTTTTCATCAACCACACCCACTGTCATTGCATGTCTGTTCCTCTAAACAAAACACACATGGATCCACCTAGAGTCATTGCATGTCAGTTCTTTTCACAAACCACACATGGATCCACCAGTCTCATTGCATGTGTGTTCTTTTCATGAACCACAGCTAGAGTCATTGCATGTGTGTTCTTCTAAACAAACCACATAAGGATCCACTAGTGTCATTTCATGTGTGTTCTTCTCATGAACCACACCTAGTGTCATTGCATGTGTGTTCTTCTCATGTAGCACACATGGATACACCAGTGTCATTGCATGTGTGTTCTTTTCATGAACCATAGCTAAAGTCATTACATGTGTGTTCTTATAAACAAACCACATAAGGATCCACCAGTGTCATTGCATGTGTGTTCTTTTCATGAACCATAGCTAGAGTCATTGCATGTGTGTTCTTCTAACCAAACCACATAAGGATCCACCTGTGTCATTGCATGTGTGTTCTTCTCATGAACCACACATGGATCCACCAGTGTCATTGCATGTCTATTCTTTTCATGAACCACACCTAGTGTCATTGCATGTTTGTTCCTTTAAACAAACCACATAAGGATCCACCAGTGGCATTGCATGTATGTTCTTTTCATGAACAACACATGGATCCACCAGTGTCATTGCGTGTGTGTTCTTTTCATTAACCATAGCTGGAGTAATTGCATGTGTGTTCTTCTAAACAAACCACACATGGATCCACCTAGTGTGATTGCATGTCTGTTCTTTTCACAAACCACACATGGATCCACCAATGTCATTGCATGTGTGTTCTTTTCATGAACCGCAGCTAGAGTCATTGCATGTCTGTTCTTTCCACAAACCAAACATGGATCCACCTAGTGTAATTGCATGTCGGTTCTTTTCACAAACCACACATGGATCCACGAGTGTCATTGCATGTGTTTTCTTCTCATGAACCACAACCAGTGTCGTTGCATGTCTGTTCTTCTCACAAACCACATAAGGATCCACCCGTGTCATTGCATGTCTGTTCTTCTAAAAAACCACATAAGGATCCCCTAGTGTCATTGCATGTGTGTTCTTTTCATGAACCATAGCTAGAGTCATAGCATGTGTGTTCTTCTAAACAAACCACATAAGGATCCACTAGTGTCATTGCATGTCTGTTCTTTTCATGTATTATACCCAATGTCATTGCATGTCTGTTCCTCTAAACAAACCACACATGGATCCACCTAGAGTCATTGCATGTCAGTTATTTTCACAAACCACACATGGATCCACCAGTGTCATTGCATGTGTGTTCTTCTCATGAACCACAGCCAGTGTCATTGCATGTCTCTTCTTCTCACAAACCACATAAGGATCCACCAGTGTCATTGGATGTGTGTTCTTCTAAACAAACCACATAAGGATCCCCTAGTGTCATTGCATGTGTGTTCTTTTCATGAACCTTAGCTAGAGTCATTGCATGTGTGTTCTTCTAAACAAACCACATATGGATCCACCAGTGTCATTGCATATCTGTTCTTCTCACAAACCACATAAGGATCTACTAGTGTCATTGCATGTCTGTTCTTCTAAACAAACCACATAAGGATCCCCCACTGTCATTGCATGTGTGTTATTTTCATGAACCACAGCTAGAATCATTGCATGTGTCTTCTTTTAAACAAAACACATAAGGATCCACCAGTGTCATTGCATGTCTGTTCTTTTCATGAACCACACCCAGTGTCATTGCATGTTTGTTCCTCTAAACAAACCACACATGGATCCACCTAGAGTCATTGCATGTCAGTTCGTTTCACAAACCACACATGGATCCACCAGTGTCATTGCATGTGTGTTCTTTTCATGAACCACAGCTAGAGTCCTAGCATGTGTGTTCTTCTAAACAAACCACATAAGGATCCACCAGTGTCATTGCATGTCTGTTCTTTTCATGAACCATACCCAGTGTCATTGCATGTCTGTTCCCCTAAACAAACCACACATGGATCCACCTAGAGTCATTGCATGTCAGTTATTTTCAAAAACCACACATGGATCCACCAGTGTCATTGCATGTGTGTTCTTCTAATGAACCACAGCCAGTGTCATTGCATGTCTATTCTTCTCACAAACAACATAAGGATCCAGCAGTGTCATTGGATGTGTGTTCTTCTAAACAAACCACATAAGGATCCACTAGTGTCATTTCATGTGTGTTCTTCTCATGAACCAGACCCAGTGTCATTGCATGTGTGTTCTTTTCATGAACCATATCTAGAGTCATTGCATGTGTGTTCTTCTAAACAAACCACATAAGGATCCACCAGTGTCATTGCATGTGTGTTCTTTTCATGAACCACAGCCAGTGTCATTGCATGTGTGTTCTTCTAAACAAACCACATAAGGATTCCCTAGTGTCATTGCATGTGTGTTCTTTTCATGAACCACAGCTAGAGTCATTGCATGTGTGTTTTTCTAAACAAACCACATAAGGATCCACCAGTGTCATTGCATGTCTATTATTTTCATGAACCATACCCAGTGTCATTGCATGTCTGTTCCTCTAAACAAACCACACATAGATCCACCTAGAGTCATTGCATGTCATTTCTTTTAACAAACCACACATGGATCCACCAGTGGCATTGCATGTGTGTTCTTCTAATGAACCACATCCAGTGTCATTGCATGTCTATTCTTCTCACAAACCACAAAAGGACCCACCATGTCATTGTTCAAGAAGGAGCGGAAGGCCAAGATTGGCAACCGCATCGTTGACGGGCGCGTGGTGCACCGGGATGTCTGCAACCGAGAAGGGCGGGAGAGTTTCCAGTCCGTCCTTGGACGGACCAAGCACACCGTCATCTCTGCCGCTCGCCGCGAAGAGGTGCTCCGTATCGCGAACAATGCGGAAATCATGGAGGTTCCGTCCGACGACGACGAGGAAGCCGGCGGCTCGGAGGACAGTGGCAGCAGAAGTGAAATTGTTGACTAGTGGTTGAATTAATGTAGGATGTGAAATCGCACCTTTGTTTGGAAGAATTTGTGGTTGAATTAATGAAATGCCTCGATTTAGATCTCTGTCTCGATTAATTTGTGGAAGAATTTGTGATTTAGATCAATTTCTGCCTCGATTTAGATCTATGTCCCGGATTGGGAACGTGACAGTGGACCAAAGAGCCCTTTTCTACTAGTGTATTCTGACATTGGTGGTTTGTTTAAACATAATCTACGTGGACTGTGCCGCATGCAAATGGCACAACCACAATTTATAAAGTGGAAGCACGTACACCCGGTTACTGGAGATCCAGGAGCTTCGCCAGATGCAGGGGATGCAGGAGCAGAGAGGCGGTGAGATAGACGGGCTCAAGATTAGGTCAGAAAGTGGTACCGATTTCCTCCTCATATGGGCATTATCGGTTGCCATTGCTGTTTATGTTGCCACGTCATTGTGCAGCATCTGAAATAAGTTCCTGCTTCATGGAGTGTGGCAGCTTAAATAATTTATTTCTGTGCCACTTACATTCTGTCGTATTTGGAGACCTCCTGCCCCTCAGCAATCGTGGAACCGGTGTTGCGTGTTTTCAGATAGCAGTGGCACAATCACAATTTCGGATTCAACTACTGACTCGGGTGTTTCCAAACCCTAAATCGCGATACATTTTACTCAGAGAACGTGGGCATATTGTTTCGCCTAGCAACGTGCCACACACAGAGCTCCAAAATTTAACAGAATTACATATATAGGTTCAAGTTCAACACATTACTATGCATCTTCATTGCCAGCAGCCTTCTTCCGCAGCCTGGGTGCCAAGCCTTCACGTCCACTAGCTTCATCATTTCCTGCCTTCTTCCTCTTCCTTGGTGCCAATTTTCTTAGCTTCACGTACTCCGCATCGTCGGGACAACAAGCACCAGAATCGTGTTCAACATCATCATTCCACTCATTTTTAATTTCTTCGGGCAGCAAAATGACTGACTCAGCAGTCATGTTTCTAACCTTGCGGTGCTTCCTGTCAAAGAAACAAGACTGTTGCATAACTACCCAATATCTACAGAGTAAATAAAACAAAATTACAATTCATCACAAACATGCGAACCCCAAGAGACCTTTGCTTACTAGGAGCTAATTGGGTTCGAGCAACCACCCTGTCCAAGAATAGAAGGGCGACTCCCAGTTGCAGCAGCTTCCACATCCAGTACATCACAATTTAGCTCAAACATGCAAGTTCTTTTCACAAACCACACATGGATCCACCAGTGTCATTGCATGTGTGTTCTTTTCATGAACCACAGCTAGAGTCATTGCATGTGTGTTCTTCTAAACAAACCACATAAGGATCCACTAGTGTCATTGCATGTGTGTTCTTCTCAAGAACCACAGCCAGTGTCATTGCATGTGTGTTCTTCTCATGAACCACACATGGATACACCAGTATCATTGCATGTGTGTTCTTTTCATCTACCACAGCTAGATTCATTGCATGTGTGTTCTTCTAAACAAACCACATAAGGATCCACCAGTGTCATTGCATGTGTGTTCTTTTCATGAACCACAGCTAGAGTCATTGCATGTATGTTGTTCTAAACAAATGACATAGGGATCCACCAGTGTCATTGCATGTGTGTTCATCTCATGAACCACACATGGATCTACCAGTGTCATTGCATGCCTGTTCTTTTCATGAACCACACCCAGTGTCATTGCATGTCTGTTCCTCTAAACAAACCACATAAGGATCCACTAGTCTCATTGCATGTCTGTTCTTTTCATGAACAACACTTGGATCCACCAGTGTCATTGCATGTGTGTTCTTTTCATGAACCACAACTAGAGTCATTGCATGTGTGTTTTTCTAAACAAACCACACATGGATCCACCTAGTGTGATTGCATGTCTGTTCTTTTCACAAACAACACATGGATCCACCAGTGTCATTGCATGTGTGTTCTTTTCATGAACCACAGCTAGTGTCATTGCATGTCTGTTCTTCTCACAAACCACATAAGGATCCACCAGTGGCATTGCATGTCTGTTCTTCTAAACAAACCACATAAGGATCCCCTAGTGTCATTGCATGTGCGTTCTTTTCATGAACCTAAGCTAGAGTCATTGCATGTGTGTTCTTCTAAACAAACCACATAAGGATCCACCAGTGTCATTGCATGTATGTTCTTTTCATGGACCATACCCAGTATCATTCCATGTTTGTTCCTCTAAACAAACCACACATGGATCCACCTAGAGTCATTGCATGTCAGTACTTTTCACAAATCACACATGGAACCACCAGTGTCATTGCATGTGTGTTCTTCTCATGAACCACAGCCAGTGTCATTGCATGTCTATTCTTCTCACAAACCACATAAGTATCCACCAGTGTCATTGGAGGTGTGTTCTTCTAAACAAACCACATAAGAGTCCCGCAGTGTCATTGCATGTGTGTTCTTTTCATGAACCATACCTAGAGTCATTGCATGTGTGTTCTTCTAAACAACCCACATAAGGATCCACCAGTGTGGTTGCATGTGCGTTCTTTTCATGAACCACATAAGGATACACCAGTGTCATTGCATGTCTGTTCTTCTCATGAACCACATAAGGATCCAGCAGTGTCATTGTATGCCGGTTCTTTTCATGAACCACATAAGGATCCACTAGTGGCATTGCATGTGTGTTCTTCTAAACAAACCACATAAGGATCCACTAGTGTCATTGCATGTCTATTATTTTCATGAACCACACCCAGTGTCATTGCAAGTTTGTTCCTCTAAACAAACCACCCATGTATCCACCTAGGGCCATTGCATGTCAATTCTTTGCACAAACCACACATGGATCCACCAGTGTCATTGCATGTGTGTTCTTTTCATGAACCATAGCTAGAGTCATTGCATATGTGTTCTTCTACACAAACCACATATGGATCCACTAGTGTCATTGCATGTGTGTTATTCTCATGAACCACAGCCAGTGTCATTGCATGTCTGTTCTTCTCATGAACCACACATGGATACACTAGTGTCATTGCATGTGTGTTCTTTTCATGAGCCACAGCTAGAGTCATTGCATGTGTGTTCTTCTAAACAAACCACATAAGGATCTACCAGTGTCATTGCATGTGTGTTCGTTCCATGAAACACAACTAGAGTCATTGCAAGTGTGTTCTTCTAAACAAACGACATAGGGATCCACCAGTGTCATTTCATGTGTGTTCTTCTCATGAACCACACATGGATCCACCAGTGTCATTGCATGTCTGTTCTTTTCATGAACCACACCTAGTGTCATTGCAGGTATGTTCCTCTAAACAATCCACATAAGGATCCACTAGTGTCATTGCATGTCTGTTCTTTTGATGAACAACACATGGATCCACCAGTGTCATTGCATGTGTTCTTTTCATGAACCACAACTAGAGTCCTCGCATGTGTGTTTTTCTAAACAAACCACACATGGATCCACCTAGTGTGATTGCATGTTTGTTCTTTTCACAAATAACACGTGGATCCAACAGTGTTATTGCATGTGTGTTCTTCTCATGAACCACAGCCAGTGTCATTGCATGTATGTTCTTCTCACAAACCACATAAGGATCCACCAGTGTCATTGCATGTGTGTTCTTTTCATGAACCACAGCTAGAGTCATTGCATGTGTGTTCTTCTAAACAAACCACATAAGGATCCACCAGTGTCATTGCATGTCTGTTCTTTTCATGGACCATACCCAGTGTCATTGCATGTCTGTTCCTCTAAACAAACCACACATGGATCCACCTAGTGTCATTGCATGTCTATTCTTTTCACAAACCACACATGGATCCACCAGTGTCATTGCATGTGTGTTCTTTTCATGAACCTCAGCTAGAGTCATTGCATGTGTGTTCTTCTAAACAAACCACATAAGGATCCACTAGTGTCATTGCATGTGTGTTATTCTCATGAACCATAGCCAGTGTCATTGGATGTGTTCTTCTCATGAACCACACATGGATCCACTAGTGTCATTGCATGTGTGTTCTTTTCATGAACCACCGCTAGAGTCATTGAATGTGTGTTCTTCTAAACAAACCACATAAGCATCCACCAGTGTCATTGGATGTGTGTTCTTCTCATGAACCACACCCAGAGTCATTGCATGTGTGTTCTTCTCATGAACCACACATGGATACACCAGTGTCATTGCATGTGTGTTCTTTTCATGAACCACATAAGGACCCACCAGTGTCATTGTATGCCGGTTCTTTTCATGAACCACATAAGGATCCACTAGTGGCATTGCATGTGTGTTCTTCTAAACAAACCACGTAAGGATCCACTAGTGTCATTGCATGTCTGTTCTTTTCATGAACCACACCCAGTGTCATTGCATGTCTGTTCCTCTAAACAAACCACACATGGATCCACCTAGAGTCATTGCATGTCAGTTCTTTTCACAAACCACACATGGATCCACCAGTGTCATTGCATGTGTGTTCTTTTCATGAACCATAGCTAGAGTCATTGCATGTGTGTTCTTCTAAACAAACCACATAAGGATCCACTAGTGTCATTGCATGTGTGTTCTTATCATGAACCACAGACAGTATCATTGCATGTGTGTTCTTCTCATGAACCACACATGGATACACCAGTGTCATTGCATGTGTGTTCTTTTCATGAGCCACAGCTAGAGTCATTGCATGTGTGTTCTTCTAAATAAACCACATAAGGATCTACCAATGTCATTGCATGTGTGTTCTTTTCATGAAACACAGCTAGAGTCATTGCATGTGTGTTCTTCTAAACAAACGACATAGGGATCCACCAGTGTCATTGCATATGTCTTCTTATCATGAACCACACATGGGTCCACCAGTGTCATTGCATGTCTGTTCTTTTCATGAACCACACCTAGTGTCATTGCATGTCTGTTCCTCTAAACAAACCACATAAGGATCCCTAAGTGTCATTGCATGTCTATTCTTTTCATGAACAACACATGGATCCACCAATGTTGTTGCATGTGTTCTTTTCATGAACCACAACTCGAGTCATTGCATGTGTGTTTTTCTAAACAAACCACATATGGATCCACCTAGTGTGATTCCATGTTTGTTCTTTTCACAAACAAAACATGGATCCACCAGTGTCATTGCATGTGTGTTCTTTTCATGAACCACAGCTAGTGTCATTGCATGTCTGTTCTTCTCACAAACCACATAAGGTTCCACTAGTGTCATTGCATGTGTGTTCTTTTCATGAACCACAGCTAGAGCCATTGCATGTGTGTTCTTGTAAACAAACCACATAAGGATCCACTAGTGTCATTGCATGTGTGTTCTTCTCATGAACCACAGCTAGTGTCATTGGATGTGTTCTTCTCATGAACCACACATGGATCCACTAGTGTCATTGCATGTGTGTTCTTTTCATGAACCACCGCTAGAGTCATTGAATGTGTGTTCTTCTAAACAAACCACATAAGCATCCACCAGTGTCATTGGATGTGTGTTCTTCTCATGAACCACACCCAGAGTCATTGCATGTGTGTTCTTCTCATGAACCACACATGGATACACCAGTGTCATTGCATGTGTGTTCTTTTCATGAACCACATAAGGATCCACCAGTGTCATTGTATGCCGGTTCTTTTCATGAACCACATAAGGATCCACTAGTGGCATTGCATGTGTGTTCTTCTAAACAAACCACATAAGGATCCACTAGTGTCATTGCATGTCTGTTCTTTTCATGAACCACACCCAGTGTCATTGCATGTCTGTTCCTCTAAACAAACCACACATGGATCCACCTAGAGTCATTGCATGTCAGTTCTTTTCACAAACCACACATGGATCCACCAGTGTCATTGCATGTGTGTTCTTTTCATGAGCCACAGCTAGAGTCATTACATGTGTGTTCTTCTAAATAAACCACATAAGGATCTACCAATGTCATTGCATGTGTGTTCTTTTCATGAAACACAGCTAGAGTCATTGCATGTGTGTTCTTCTAAACAAACGACATAGGGATCCACCAGTGTCATTGCATATGTCTTCTTATCATGAACCACACATGGGTCCACCAGTGTCATTGCATGTCTGTTCTTTTCATGAACCACACCTAGTGTCATTGCATGTCTGTTCCTCTAAACAAACCACATAAGGATCCCTAAGTGTCATTGCATGTCTATTCTTTTCATGAACAACACATGGATCCACCAATGTTATTGCATGTGTTCTTTTCATGAACCACAACTCGAGTCATTGCATGTGTGTTTTTCTAAACAAACCACATATGGATCCACCTAGTGTGATTCCATGTTTGTTCTTTTCACAAACAACACATGGATCCACCAGTGTCATTGCATGTGTGTTCTTTTCATGAACCACAGCTAGTTTCATTGCATGTCTGTTCTTCTCACAAACCACATAAGGTTCCACTAGTGTCATTGCATGTGTGTTCTTTTCATGAACCACAGCTAGAGCCATTGCATGTGTGTTCTTGTAAACAAACCACATAAGGATCCACTAGTGTCATTGCATGTGTGTTATTCTCATGAACCACAGCCAGTGTCATTGGATGTGTTCTTCTCATGAACCACACATGGATCCACTAGTGTCATTGCATGTGTGTTCTTTTCATGAACCACCGCTAGAGTCATTGAATGTGTGTTCTTCTAAACAAACCACATAAGCATCCACCAGTGTCATTGGATGTGTGTTCTTCTCATGAACCACACCCAGAGTCATTGCATGTGTGTTCTTCTCATGAACCACACATGGATACACCAGTGTCATTGCATGTGTGTTCTTTTCATGAACCACATAAGGACCCACCAGTGTCATTGTATGCCGGTTCTTTTCATGAACCACATAAGGATCCACTAGTGGCATTGCATGTGTGTTCTTCTAAACAAACCACATAAGGATCCACTAGTGTCATTGCATGTCTGTTCTTTTCATGAACCACACCCAGTGTCATTGCATGTCTGTTCCTCTAAACAAACCACACATGGATCCACCTAGAGTCATTGCATGTCAGTTATTTTCACAAACCACACATGGATCCACCAGTGTCATTGCATGTGTGTTCTTTTCATGAACCATAGCTAGAGTCATTGCATGTGTGTTCTTCTAAACAAACCACATAAGGATCCACTAGTGTCATTGCATGTGTGTTCTTATCATGAACCACAGACAGTATCATTGCATGTGTGTTCTTCTCATGAACCACACATGGATACACCAGTGTCATTGCATGTGTGTTCTTTTCATGAGCCACAGCTAGAGTCATTCCATGTGTGTTCTTCTAAATAAACCACATAAGGATCTACCAATGTCATTGCATGTGTGTTCTTTTCATGAAACACAGCTAGAGTCATTGCATGTGTGTTCTTCTAAACAAACGACATAGGGATCCACCAGTGTCATTGCATATGTCTTCTTATCATGAACCACACATGGGTCCACCAGTGTCATTGCATGTCTGTTCTTTTCATGAACCACACCTAGTGTCATTGCATGTCTGTTCCTCTAAACAAACCACATAAGGATCCCTAAGTGTCATTGCATGTCTATTCTTTTCATGAACAACACATGGATCCACCAATGTTATTGCATGTGTTCTTTTCATGAACCACAACTCGAGTCATTGCATGTGTGTTTTTCTAAACAAACCACATATGGATCCACCTAGTGTGATTCCATGTTTGTTCTTTTCACAAACAACACATGGATCCACCAGTGTCATTGCATGTGTGTTCTTTTCATGAACCACAGCTAGTGTCATTGCATGTCTGTTCTTCTCACAAACCACATAAGGTTCCACTAGTGTCATTGCATGTGTGTTCTTTTCATGAACCACAGCTAGAGCCATTGCATGTGTGTTCTTGTAAACAAACCACATAAGGATCCACTAGTGTCATTGCATGTGTGTTCTTCTCATGAACCACAGCTAGTGTCATTGGATGTGTTCTTCTCATGAACCACACATGGATCCACTAGTGTCATTGCATGTGTGTTCTTTTCATGAACCACCGCTAGAGTCATTGAATGTGTGTTCTTCTAAACAAACCACATAAGCATCCACCAGTGTCATTGGATGTGTGTTCTTCTCATGAACCACACCCAGAGTCATTGCATGTGTGTTCTTCTCATGAACCACACATGGATACACCAGTGTCATTGCATGTGTGTTCTTTTCATGAACCACATAAGGATCCACCAGTGTCATTGTATGCCGGTTCTTTTCATGAACCACATAAGGATCCACTAGTGGCATTGCATGTGTGTTCTTCTAAACAAACCACATAAGGATCCACTAGTGTCATTGCATGTCTGTTCTTTTCATGAACCACACCCAGTGTCATTGCATGTCTGTTCCTCTAAACAAACCACACATGGATCCACCTAGAGTCATTGCATGTCAGTTCTTTTCACAAACCACACATGGATCCACCAGTGTCATTGCATGTGTGTTCTTTTCATGAACCATAGCTAGAGTCATTGCATGTGTGTTCTTCTAAACAAACCACATAAGGATCCACTAGTGTCATTGCATGTGTGTTCTTATCATGAACCACAGACAGTATCATTGCATGTGTGTTCTTCTCATGAACCACACATGGATACACCAGTGTGATTGCATGTTTGTTTTTCTAAACAAACCACACATGGATCCACCTAGTGTGATTGCATGTTTGTTCTTTTCACAAATAACACGTGGATCCAACAGTGTTATTGCATGTGTGTTCTTCTCATGAACCACAGCCAGTGTCATTGCATGTATGTTCTTCTCACAAACCACATAAGGATCCACCAGTGTCATTGCATGTGTGTTCTTTTCATGAACCACAGCTAGAGTCATTGCATGTGTGTTCTTCTAAACAAACCACATAAGGATCCACCAGTGTCATTGCATGTCTGTTCTTTTCATGGACCATACCCAGTGTCATTGCATGTCTGTTCCTCTAAACAAACCACACATGGATCCACCTAGTGTCATTGCATGTCTATTCTTTTCACAAACCACACATGGATCCACCAGTGTCATTGCATGTGTGTTCTTTTCATGAACCTCAGCTAGAGTCATTGCATCTGTGTTCTTCTAAACAAACCACATAAGGATCCACTAGTGTCATTGCATGTGTGTTATTCTCATGAACCATAGCCAGTGTCATTGGATGTGTTCTTCTCATGAACCACACATGGATCCACTAGTGTCATTGCATGTGTGTTCTTTTCATGAACCACAGCTAGTGTCATTGCATGTCTGTTCTTCTCACAAACCACATAAGGTTCCACTAGTGTCATTGCATGTGTGTTCTTTTCATGAACCACAGCTAGAGCCATTGCATGTGTGTTCTTGTAAACAAACCACATAAGGATCCACTAGTGTCATTGCATGTGTGTTATTCTCATGAACCACAGCCAGTGTCATTGGATGTGTTCTTCTCATGAACCACACATGGATCCACTAGTGTCATTGCATGTGTGTTCTTTTCATGAACCACCGCTAGAGTCATTGAATGTGTGTTCTTCTAAACAAACCACATAAGCATCCACTAGTGTCATTGGATGTGTGTTCTTCTCATGAACCACACCCAGAGTCATTGCATGTGTGTTCTTCTCATGAACCACACATGGATACACCAGTGTCATTGCATGTGTGTTCTTTTCATGAACCACATAAGGATCCACCAGTGTCATTGTATGCCGGTTCTTTTCATGAACCACATAAGGATCCACTAGTGGCATTGCATGTGTGTTCTTCTAAACAAACCACATAAGGATCCACTAGTGTCATTGCATGTCTGTTCTTTTCATGAACCACACCCAGTGTCATTGCATGTCTGTTCCTCTAAACAAACCACACATGGATCCACCTAGAGTCATTGCATGTCAGTTCTTTTCACAAACCACACATGGATCCACCAGTGTCATTGCATGTGTGTTCTTTTCATGAACCATAGCTAGAGTCATTGCATGTATGTTCTTCTAAACAAACCACATAAGGATCCACTAGTGTCATTGCATGTGTGTTCTTATCATGAACCACAGACAGTATCATTGCATGTGTGTTCTTCTCATGAACCACACATGGATACACCAGTGTCATTGCATGTGTGTTCTTTTCATGAGCCACAGCTAGAGTCATTGCATGTGTGTTCTTCTAAATAAACCACATAAGGATCTACCAATGTCATTGCATGTGTGTTCTTTTCATGAAACACAGCTAGAGTCATTGCATGTGTGTTCTTCTAAACAAACGACATAGGGATCCACCAGTGGCATTGCATATGTCTTCTTATCATGAACCACACATGGGTCCACCAGTGTCATTGCATGTCTGTTCTTTTCATGAACCACACCTAGTGTCATTGCATGTCTGTTCCTCTAAACAAACCACATAAGGATCCCTAAGTGTCATTGCATGTCTATTCTTTTCATGAACAACACATGGATCCACCAATGTTATTGCATGTGTTCTTTTCATGAACCACAACTCGAGTCATTGCATGTGTGTTTTTCTAAACAAACCACATATGGATCCACCTAGTGTGATTCCATGTTTGTTCTTTTCACAAACAACACATGGATCCACCAGTGTCATTGCATGTGTGTTCTTTTCATGAACCACAGCTAGTGTCATTGCATGTCTGTTCTTCTCACAAACCACATAAGGTTCCACTAGTGTCATTGCATGTGTGTTCTTTTCATGAACCACAGCTAGAGCCATTGCATGTGTGTTCTTGTAAACAAACCACATAAGGATCCACTAGTGTCATTGCATGTGTGTTCTTCTCATGAACCACAGCCAGTGTCATTGGATGTGTTCTTCTCATGAACCACACATGGATCCACTAGTGTCATTGCATGTGTGTTCTTTTCATGAACCACCGCTAGAGTCATTGAATGTGTGTTCTTCTAAACAAACCACATAAGCATCCACCAGTGTCATTGGATGTGTGTTCTTCTCATGAACCACACCCAGAGTCATTGCATGTGTGTTCTTCTCATGAACCACACATGGATACACCAGTGTCATTGCATGTGTGTTCTTTTCATGAACCACATAAGGATCCACCAGTGTCATTGTATGCCGGTTCTTTTCATGAACCACATAAGGATCCACTAGTGGCATTGCATGTGTGTTCTTCTAAACAAACCACATAAGGATCCACTAGTGTCATTGCATGTCTGTTCTTTTCATGAACCACACCCAGTGTCATT
Source organism: Avena sativa (assembly GCA_916181665.1). Taxonomy (NCBI): domain Eukaryota; kingdom Viridiplantae; phylum Streptophyta; class Magnoliopsida; order Poales; family Poaceae; genus Avena; species Avena sativa. The sequence continues at coordinate 61,067,168 of OV702287.1, read as the reverse complement.
GCATGTCTGTTCCTCTAAACAAACCACACATGGATCCACCTAGAGTCATTGCATGTCAGTTCTTTTCACAAACCACACATGGATCCACCAGTGTCATTGCATGTGTGTTCTTTTCATGAACCATAGCTAGAGTCATTGCATGTGTGTTCTTCTAAACAAACCACATAAGGATCCACTAGTGTCATTGCATGTGTGTTCTTATCATGAACCACAGACAGTATCATTGCATGTGTGTTCTTCTCATGAACCACACATGGATACACCAGTGTCATTGCATGTGTGTTCTTTTCATGAGCCACAACTAGAGTCATTGCATGTGTGTTCTTCTAAATAAACCACATAAGGATCTACCAATGTCATTGCATGTGTGTTCTTTTCATGAAACACAGCTAGAGTCATTGCATGTGTGTTCTTCTAAACAAACGACATAGGGATCCACCAGTGTCATTGCATATGTCTTCTTATCATGAACCACACATGGGTCCACCAGTGTCATTGCATGTCTGTTCTTTTCATGAACCACACCTAGTGTCATTGAATGTCTGTTCCTCTAAACAAACCACATAAGGATCCCTAAGTGTCATTGCATGTCTATTCTTTTCATGAACAACACATGGATCCACCAATGTTATTGCATGTGTTCTTTTCATGAACCACAACTCGAGTCATTGCATGTGTGTTTTTCTAAACAAACCACATATGGATCCACCTAGTGTGATTCCATGTTTGTTCTTTTCACAAACAACACATGGATCCACCAGTGTCATTGCATGTGTGTTCTTTTCATGAACCACAGCTAGTGTCATTGCATGTCTGTTCTTCTCACAAACCACATAAGGTTCCACTAGTGTCATTGCATGTGTGTTCTTTTCATGAACCACAGCTAGAGCCATTGCATGTGTGTTCTTGTAAACAAACCACATAAGGATCCACTAGTGTCATTGCATGTGTGTTCTTCTCATGAACCACAGCCAGTGTCATTGGATGTGTTCTTCTCATGAACCACACATGGATCCACTAGTGTCATTGCATGTGTGTTCTTTTCATGAACCACCGCTAGAGTCATTGAATGTGTGTTCTTCTAAACGAACCACATAAGCATCCACCAGTGTCATTGGATGTGTGTTCTTCTCATGAACCACACCCAGAGTCATTGCATGTGTGTTCTTCTCATGAACCACACATGGATACACCAGTGTCATTGCATGTGTGTTCTTTTCATGAACCACATAAGGATCCACCAGTGTCATTGTATGCCGGTTCTTTTCATGAACCACATAAGGATCCACTAGTGGCATTGCATGTGTGTTCTTCTAAACAAACCACATAAGGATCCACTAGTGTCATTGCATGTCTGTTCTTTTCATGAACCACACCCAGTGTCATTGCATGTCTGTTCCTCTAAACAAACCACACATGGATCCACCTAGAGTCATTGCATGTCAGTTCTTTTCACAAACCACACATGGATCCACCAGTGTCATTGCATGTGTGTTCTTTTCATGAACCATAGCTAGAGTCATTGCATGTGTGTTCTTCTAAACAAACCACATAAGGATCCACTAGTGTCATTGCATGTGTGTTCTTATCATGAACCACAGACAGTATCATTGCATGTGTGTTCTTCTCATGAACCACACATGGATACACCAGTGTCATTGCATGTGTGTTCTTTTCATGAGCCACAGCTAGAGTCATTGCATGTGTGTTCTTCTAAATAAACCACATAAGGATCTACCAATGTCATTGCATGTGTGTTCTTTTCATGAAACACAGCTAGAGTCATTGCATGTGTGTTCTTCTAAACAAACGACATAGGGATCCACCAGTGTCATTGCATATGTCTTCTTATCATGAACCACACATGGGTCCACCAGTGTCATTGCATGTCTGTTCTTTTCATGAACCACACCTAGTGTCATTGCATGTCTGTTCCTCTAAACAAACCACATAAGGATCCCTAAGTGTCATTGCATGTCTATTCTTTTCATGAACAACACATGGATCCACCAATGTTATTGCATGTGTTCTTTTCATGAACCACAACTCGAGTCATTGCATGTGTGTTTTTCTAAACAAACCACATATGGATCCACCTAGTGTGATTCCATGTTTGTTCTTTTCACAAACAACACATGGATCCACCAGTGTCATTGCATGTGTGTTCTTTTCATGAACCACAGCTAGTGTCATTGCATGTCTGTTCTTCTCACAAACCACATAAGGTTCCACTAGTGTCATTGCATGTGTGTTCTTTTCATGAACCACAGCTAGAGCCATTGCATGTGTGTTCTTGTAAACAAAGCACATAAGGATCCACTAGTGTCATTGCATGTCTGTTCTTTTCATGGACCATACCCAGTGTCATTGCAGGTCTGTTTCTCTAAACAAACCACACATGGATCCACCAGTGTCATTGCATGTTAGTACTTTTCACAAACCACACATGGATCCACCAGTGTCATTGCATGTGTGTTCTTCTAATGAACCCCAGCCAGTGTCATTGCATGTCTATTCTTCTCACAAACCACATAAGGATCCATCAGTGTCATTGGATGTGTGTTCTTCTAAACAAACCACATAAGGATCCCTAGTGTCATTGCATGTGTGTTCTTTTCATGAACCATAGCTAGAGTCATTGCATGTGTGTTCTTCTAAACAAACCACATAAGGATCCACCAGTGTCATTGCATGTGTGTTCTTTTGATGAACCACAGCTAGAGTCATTGCATGTGTGTTCTTCTAAACAAACCACATAAGGATCCACCAGTGTCATTGCATGTGTGTTCTTCTCATGAACACACAGCCAGTGTCATTGCATGTGTGTTCTTCTAAACAAACCACATAAGGATCCCCTAGTGTCATTGCATGTGTGTTCTTTTCGTGAACCACAGCCAGAGTCATTGCATGTGTGTTCTTCTAAACAAACCACATAAGGATCCACCAGTGTCATTGCATTTCTGTTCTTTTCATGAACCATACCCAGTGTCATTGCATATTTGTTCCTCTAAACAAACCACACATGGATCCACCTAGAGTCATTGCATGTGTGTTCTTCTCATGAACCACAGTTAGTGTCATTGCATGTCTATTCTTCTCACAAACCACATAAGGATCCACCAGTGTCATTGGATGTGTGTTCTTCTAAACAAACCACATAAGGATCCCCAAGTGTCATTGCATGTGTGTTCTTTTCATGAACCATAGCTAGAGTCATTGCATGTGTGTTCTTCTAAACAACCCACATAAGGATCCACCAGTGTCATTGCATGTCTGTTCTTCTCACAAACCACATAAGGATCCACCAGTGGCATTGCATGTCTGTTCTTCTAAACAAACCACATAAGGATCCCAAGTGTCATTGCATGTGTGTTCTATTCATGAACCATAGATAGAGTCATTGCATGCGTGTTCTTCTAAACAAACCACATAAGGATCCACAAGTGTCATTTCATGTGTGTTCTTTTCATGAATCACAGCTAGAGTCATTGCATGTGTGTTCCTCTAAACAAACCACATAAGGATCCACCAGTGTCATTACATGTGTGTTCTTTTCACGAACAACACATGGATCCACCAGTGCCATAGAATGTGTGTTCTTTTCATGAACCACAGCTAGAGTCATTGCATGTGTGTTCTTCTAAACAAACCACACATGGATCCACCTGGTGTGATTGCATGTCTATTCTTTTCACAAAACACACATGGATCCACCAATTTCATTGCATGTGTGTTCTTTTCATGAACCACGGCTAGAGTCATTGCATGTCTGTTCTTTCCACAAACCACACATGGATCCACCTAGTGTGATTACATGTCTGTTCTTTTCACAAAACACACATGGATCCACCAGTGTCATTGCATGTGTGTTCTTCTCATGAACCACAACTAGTGTCATTGCATGTCTGTTCTTCTCACAAACCACATAAGGATCCACCAGTGTCATTGCATATCTGTTCTTCTAAACAAACCACATCAGGATCCCCTAGTGTCATTGCATGTGTGTTCTTTTCATGAACCACAGCTAGAGTCATTGCATGTGTGTTCTTCTAAACAAACCACATAAGGATTCACCAGTGCCATTGCATGTCTGTTCTTTTCATGAACCATACCGAGTGTCATTGCATGTCTGTTCCTCTAAACAAACCACACATGGATCCACCTAGAGTCATTGCATGTTAGTTATTTTCACAAACCAAACATGGATCCATCAGTGTCATTGCATGTGTGTTCTTCTCATGAACCACAGCCAGTGTCATTGCATGTCTATTCTTCTCACAAACCACATAAGGATCCAGCAGTGTCATTGGATGTGTGTTCTTCTAAATAAACCGCATAAGGATCCCTAGTGTCATTGCATGTGTGTTCTTTTCATGAACCATAGCTAGAGTCATTGCATGTGTGTTCCTCTAAACAAACCACATAAGGATCCACCAGTGTCATTGCATGTCTGTTCTTCTCACAAACCACATAAGCATCCACCAGTGTCATTGCATGTCTATTCTTCTAAACAAACAACATAAGGATCCCCTAGTGTCATTGCATGTGTGTTCTTTTCATGAACCATAGTTAGAATCATTGCATGTGTGTTCTTTTAAACAAATCACATAAGGATCCACCAGTGTCATTGCATGTCTGTTCTTTTCATGAACCACACCCAGTGTCATTGCATGTCAGTTCCTCTAAACAAACCACACATGGATCCATCTAGTGTCATTGCATGTTAGTTCTTTTCACAAACCACACATGGATCCACCAGTGTCATTGCATGTGTGGTATTTTAATGAACCACAGCTAGAGTCATTACATGTGTGTTCTTCTAAACAAACCACATAAGGATCCACCACTGTCATTGCATGTGTGTTCTTCTCATGAACCACACCCAGTGTCATTGCATGTGTGTTCTTCTCATGAACCACACATGGATACACCAGTGTCATTGCATGTGTGTTCTTTTCATGACCCACATCTAGAATCATTGCATGTGTGTTCTTTTAAACAAACCATATAAGGATCCACCAGTGTCACTGCATGTCTGTTCTTTTCATGAACCACACCCAGTGTCATTGCATGTATGTTCCTCTAAACAAACCACACATGTATCCACCTTGCATTGCATGTCAGTTCTTTTCACAAACCACACATGGATACACCAGTGTCATTGCATGTGTGTTCTTTTCATGAACCACAACTAGAGTCAATGCATGTGTGTTCTTCTAAACAAACCACATAAGGATCCACTAGTGTCATTGCATGTGTGTTCTTCTCATGAACCACACATGGATCCACCAGTGTCATTACATGTCTGTTCTTTTGATGAACCACAGCCAGTGTCATTGCATGTCAGTTCTTCTCACAAACCACATAAGGATCCACCAGTGTTATTGGATGTGTGTTCTTCTAAACAAACTACATAAGGATCCCCCAGTGTCAGTGCATGTGTGTTCTTTTCATGAACCATATCTAGATTCATTGCATGTGTGTTCTTCTAAACAACCCACATAACGATCCACTAGTATCATTGCATGTCTATTCTTCTCACAAACCACATAAGGATCCACTAGTGTCATTGCATGTCTGTTCTTTTCACAAACCACAAATGGATCCACCAGTGTCATTGCATGTGTGTTCTTTTAATGAACTACAGTCAGTGTCATTGCATGTCTATTCTTCTAAACAAACCACATAAGGATCCCCCAGTGTCATGGCATGTGTGTTCTTTGAACCAAACGACATAAGGATCCACCAGTGTCATTGCATGTCTGTTCTTTTCATGAACCACACCTAGTGTCATTGCATGTTTGTTCCTCTCAACAAACCACACATGGATCTATCTAGAGTCATTGCATGTGAGTTCTTTTCACAAACCACACATGGATCCACCAGTGTCATTGCATGTGTGGTCTTTTAATGAACCACAGCTAGAGTCATTACAGGTGTGTTCTTCTAAACAAACCACATAAGGATCCACATGTGTCATTGCATGTGTGTTCTTCTCATGAACCACACCCAGTGTCATTGCATGTGCGTTCTTCTCATGAACCACACATGGATACACCTGTGTCATTACATGTGTGTTCTTTTCATGAACCACAGCTAGAATCATTGCATGTGTGTTCTTTTAAACAAACCATATAAGGATCCACCAGTGTCATTGCATGTCTGTTCTTTTCATGAACCACCCCCAGTGTCATTGCATGTCTGTTCCTCTAAACAAACCACAGATGGATCCACCTAGAGTCATTGCATGTCAGTTCTTTTCACAAACCACACATGGATACACCAGTGTCATTGCATGTGTGTTCTTTTCATGAACCACATCTAGAGGCAATGCATGTGTGTTCTTGTAAACAAAGCACATAAGGATCCACTAGTGTCATTGCATGTCTGTTCTTTTCATGGACCATACCCAGTGTCATTGCAGGTCTGTTTCTCTAAACAAACCACACATGGATCCACCAGTGTCATTGCATGTTAGTACTTTTCACAAACCACACATGGATCCACCAGTGTCATTGCATGTGTGTTCTTCTAATGAACCCCAGCCAGTGTCATTGCATGTCTATTCTTCTCACAAACCACATAAGGATCCATCAGTGTCATTGGATGTGTGTTCTTCTAAACAAACCACATAAGGATCCCTAGTGTCATTGCATGTGTGTTCTTTTCATGAACCATAGCTAGAGTCATTGCATGTGTGTTCTTCTAAACAAACCACATAAGGATCCACCAGTGTCATTGCATGTGTGTTCTTTTGATGAACCACAGCTAGAGTCATTGCATGTGTGTTCTTCTAAACAAACCACATAAGGATCCACCAGTGTCATTGCATGTGTGTTCTTCTCATGAACACACAGCCAGTGTCATTGCATGTGTGTTCTTCTAAACAAACCACATAAGGATCCCCTAGTGTCATTGCATGTGTGTTCTTTTCGTGAACCACAGCCAGAGTCATTGCATGTGTGTTCTTCTAAACAAACCACATAAGGATCCACCAGTGTCATTGCATTTCTGTTCTTTTCATGAACCATACCCAGTGTCATTGCATATTTGTTCCTCTAAACAAACCACACATGGATCCACCTAGAGTCATTGCATGTGTGTTCTTCTCATGAACCACAGTTAGTGTCATTGCATGTCTATTCTTCTCACAAACCACATAAGGATCCACCAGTGTCATTGGATGTGTGTTCTTCTAAACAAACCACATAAGGATCCCCAAGTGTCATTGCATGTGTGTTCTTTTCATGAACCATAGCTAGAGTCATTGCATGTGTGTTCTTCTAAACAACCCACATAAGGATCCACCAGTGTCATTGCATGTCTGTTCTTCTCACAAACCACATAAGGATCCACCAGTGGCATTGCATGTCTGTTCTTCTAAACAAACCACATAAGGATCCCAAGTGTCATTGCATGTGTGTTCTATTCATGAACCATAGATAGAGTCATTGCATGCGTGTTCTTCTAAACAAACCACATAAGGATCCACAAGTGTCATTTCATGTGTGTTCTTTTCATGAACCACAGCTAGAGTCATTGCATGTGTGTTCCTCTAAACAAACCACATAAGGATCCACCAGTGTCATTACATGTGTGTTCTTTTCACGAACAACACATGGATCCACCAGTGCCATAGAATGTGTGTTCTTTTCATGAACCACAGCTAGAGTCATTGCATGTGTGTTCTTCTAAACAAACCACACATGGATCCACCTGGTGTGATTGCATGTCTATTCTTTTCACAAAACACACATGGATCCACCAATTTCATTGCATGTGTGTTCTTTTCATGAACCACGGCTAGAGTCATTGCATGTCTGTTCTTTCCACAAACCACACATGGATCCACCTAGTGTGATTACATGTCTGTTCTTTTCACAAAACACACATGGATCCACCAGTGTCATTGCATGTGTGTTCTTCTCATGAACCACAACTAGTGTCATTGCATGTCTGTTCTTCTCACAAACCACATAAGGATCCACCAGTGTCATTGCATATCTGTTCTTCTAAACAAACCACATCAGGATCCCCTAGTGTCATTGCATGTGTGTTCTTTTCATGAACCACAGCTAGAGTCATTGCATGTGTGTTCTTCTAAACAAACCACATAAGGATTCACCAGTGCCATTGCATGTCTGTTCTTTTCATGAACCATACCGAGTGTCATTGCATGTCTGTTCCTCTAAACAAACCACACATGGATCCACCTAGAGTCATTGCATGTTAGTTATTTTCACAAACCAAACATGGATCCATCAGTGTCATTGCATGTGTGTTCTTCTCATGAACCACAGCCAGTGTCATTGCATGTCTATTCTTCTCACAAACCACATAAGGATCCAGCAGTGTCATTGGATGTGTGTTCTTCTAAATAAACCGCATAAGGATCCCTAGTGTCATTGCATGTGTGTTCTTTTCATGAACCATAGCTAGAGTCATTGCATGTGTGTTCCTCTAAACAAACCACATAAGGATCCACCAGTGTCATTGCATGTCTGTTCTTCTCACAAACCACATAAGCATCCACCAGTGTCATTGCATGTCTATTCTTCTAAACAAACAACATAAGGATCCCCTAGTGTCATTGCATGTGTGTTCTTTTCATGAACCATAGTTAGAATCATTGCATGTGTGTTCTTTTAAACAAATCACATAAGGATCCACCAGTGTCATTGCATGTCTGTTCTTTTCATGAACCACACCCAGTGTCATTGCATGTCAGTTCCTCTAAACAAACCACACATGGATCCATCTAGTGTCATTGCATGTTAGTTCTTTTCACAAACCACACATGGATCCACCAGTGTCATTGCATGTGTGGTATTTTAATGAACCACAGCTAGAGTCATTACATGTGTGTTCCTCTAAACAAACCACATAAGGATCCACCACTGTCATTGCATGTGTGTTCTTCTCATGAACCACACCCAGTGTCATTGCATGTGTGTTCTTCTCATGAACCACACATGGATACACCAGTGTCATTGCATGTGTGTTCTTTTCATGACCCACATCTAGAATCATTGCATGTGTGTTCTTTTAAACAAACCATATAAGGATCCACCAGTGTCACTTCATGTCTGTTCTTTTCATGAACCACACCCAGTGTCATTGCATGTATGTTCCTCTAAACAAACCACACATGTATCCACCTTGCATTGCATGTCAGTTCTTTTCACAAACCACACATGGATACACCAGTGTCATTGCATGTGTGTTCTTTTCATGAACCACAACTAGAGTCAATGCATGTGTGTTCTTCTAAACAAACCACATAAGGATCCACTAGTGTCATTGCATGTGTGTTCTTCTCATGAACCACACATGGATCCACCAGTGTCATTACATGTCTGTTCTTTTGATGAACCACAGCCAGTGTCATTGCATGTCAGTTCTTCTCACAAACCACATAAGGATCCACCAGTGTTATTGGATGTGTGTTCTTCTAAACAAACTACATAAGGATCCCCCAGTGTCAGTGCATGTGTGTTCTTTTCATGAACCATATCTAGATTCATTGCATGTGTGTTCTTCTAAACAACCCACATAACGATCCACTAGTATCATTGCATGTCTATTCTTCTCACAAACCACATAAGGATCCACTAGTGTCATTGCATGTCTGTTCTTTTCACAAACCACAAATGGATCCACCAGTGTCATTGCATGTGTGTTCTTTTAATGAACTACAGTCAGTGTCATTGCATGTCTATTCTTCTAAACAAACCACATAAGGATCCCCCAGTGTCATGGCATGTGTGTTCTTTGAACCAAACGACATAAGGATCCACCAGTGTCATTGCATGTCTGTTCTTTTCATGAACCACACCTAGTGTCATTGCATGTTTGTTCCTCTCAACAAACCACACATGGATCTATCTAGAGTCATTGCATGTGAGTTCTTTTCACAAACCACACATGGATCCACCAGTGTCATTGCATGTGTGGTCTTTTAATGAACCACAGCTAGAGTCATTACAGGTGTGTTCTTCTAAACAAACCACATAAGGATCCACATGTGTCATTGCATGTGTGTTCTTCTCATGAACCACACCCAGTGTCATTGCATGTGCGTTCTTCTCATGAACCACACATGGATACACCTGTGTCATTACATGTGTGTTCTTTTCATGAACCACAGCTAGAATCATTGCATGTGTGTTCTTTTAAACAAACCATATAAGGATCCACCAGTGTCATTGCATGTCTGTTCTTTTCATGAACCACCCCCAGTGTCATTGCATGTCTGTTCCTCTAAACAAACCACAGATGGATCCACCTAGAGTCATTGCATGTCAGTTCTTTTCACAAACCACACATGGATACACCAGTGTCATTGCATGTGTGTTCTTTTCATGAACCACATCTAGAGGCAATGCATGTGTGTTCTTCTAAACAAACTATACAAGGATCCACCAGTGTCATTGCATGTGTGTTCTTCTCATGAACCACACATGGATCAACTAGTGTCATTGCATGTGTGTTCTTCTCATGAACCACACATGGATCCACCAGTGTCATTGCATGTGTGTTCTTTTCATGAACCACACCTAGTGTCATTGTATCTCTTTTCCTCTAAACAAACCACATAAGGATCCACCAGTGTCATTGCATGTCTGTTCTTTTCATGAACAACACATGGATCCACCAGTGTCATTGCATGGGTGTTCTTTTTAGGAAACAAAGCTTGAGTCATTGCATGTGTGTTTTTCTAAACAAACCACACATGGATCCACATAGTGTGATTGCATGTCTGTTCTTTTCGCAAACCACACATGGATCCACCTGTGTCATTGCATGTGTGTCCTTTTCATGAACCACAGCCAGTGTCATTGCATGTTTGTTCTTCTCACAAACCACATAAGGATCCACCAGTGTTATTGCATGTCTGTTCTTCTAAACAAACCACATAAGGATCCCCTAGTGTCATTCCATGTGTGTTCTTTTCACGAACCACAGCTAGAGTCATTGCATGTGTGTTCTTCTAAAGAAACCACATAAGGATCCACCAGTGTCATTGCATTTCTGTTCTTTTCATGAACCATACCCACTGTCATTGCACCTAGAGTGTCATTGCATGTGTGTTCCTCTAAACAAACCACACATGGATCCACCTAGAGTCATTGCATGTCAGTACTTTTCACAAACCACACATGGATCCACCAGTGTCATTGCATGTGTGTTCTTCTCATGAACCACAGGCAGTGTCATTGCATGTCTATTCTTCTCACAAACCACATAAGGGTCCACCAGTGTCATTGGATGTGTGTTCTTCTAAACAAACCACATAAGGATCCCCCGGTGTCATTGCATGTGTGTTCTTTTCATGAACCACCGCTAGAGTCATTGAATGTGTGTTCTTCTAAACAAACCACATAAGCATCCACCAGTGTCATTGGATGTGTGTTCTTCTCATGAACCACACCCAGAGTCATTGCATGTGTGTTCTTCTCATGAACCACACATGGATACACCAGTGTCATTGCATGTGTGTTCTTTTCATGAACCACATAAGGATCCACCAGTGTCATTGTATGCCGGTTCTTTTCATGAACCACATAAGGATCCACTAGTGGCATTGCATGTGTGTTCTTCTAAACAAACCACATAAGGATCCACTAGTGTCATTGCATGTCTGTTCTTTTCATGAACCACACCCAGTGTCATTGCATGTCTGTTCCTCTAAACAAACCACACATGGATCCACCTAGAGTCATTGCATGTCAGTTCTTTTCACAAACCACACATGGATCCACCAGTGTCATTGCATGTGTGTTCTTTTCATGAACCATAGCTAGAGTCATTGCATGTGTGTTCTTCTAAACAAACCACATAAGGATCCACTAGTGTTATTGCATGTGTGTTCTTATCATGAACCACAGACAGTATCATTGCATGTGTGTTCTTCTCATGAACCACACATGGATACACCAGTGTCATTGCATGTGTGTTCTTTTCATGAGCCACAGCTAGAGTCATTGCATGTGTGTTCTTCTAAATAAACCACATAAGGATCTACCAATGTCATTGCATGTGTGTTCTTTTCATGAAACACAGCAAGAGTCATTGCATGTGTGTTCTTCTAAACAAACGACATAGGGATCCACCAGTGTCGTTGCATATGTCTTCTTATCATGAACCACACATGGGTCCACCAGTGTCATTGCATGTCTGTTCTTTTCATGAACCACACCTAGTGTCATTGCATGTCTGTTCCTCTAAACAAACCACATAAGGATCCCTAAGTGTCATTGCATGTCTATTCTTTTCATGAACAACACATGGATCCACCAATGTTATTGCATGTGTTCTTTTCATGAACCACAACTCGAGTCATTGCATGTGTGTTTTTCTAAACAAACCACATATGGATCCACCAGTGTCATTGCATGTGTGTTCTTTTCATGAACCACAGCTAGTGTCATTGCATGTCTGTTCTTCTCACAAACCACATAAGGTTCCACTAGTGTCATTGCATGTGTGTTCTTTTCATGAACCACAGCTAGAGCCATTGCATGTGTGTTCTTGTAAACAAACCACATAAGGATCCACTAGTGTCATTGCATGTCTGTTCTTTTCATGGACCATACCCAGTGTCATTGCAGGTCTGTTCCTCTAAACAAACCACACATGGATCCACCAGTGTCATTGCATGTTAGTACTTTTCACAAACCACACATGGATCCACCAGTGTCATTGCATGTGTGTTCTTCTCATGAACCCCAGCCAGTGTCATTGCATGTCTATTCTTCTCACAAACCACATAAGGATCCATCAGTGTCATTGGATGTGTGTTCTTCTAAACAAACCACATAAGGATCCCTAGTGTCATTGCATGTGTGTTCTTTTCATGAACCATAGCTAGAGTCATTGCATGTGTGTTCTTCTAAACAAACCACATAAGGATCCACCAGTGTCATTGCATGTGTGTTCTTTTCATGAACCACAGCTAGAGTCATTGCATGTGTGTTCTTCTAAACAAACCACATAAGGATCCACCAGTGTCATTGCATGTGTGTTCTTCTCATGAACACACAGCCAGTGTCATTGCATGTGTGTTCTTCTAAACAAACCACATAAGGATCCACTAGTGTCATTGCATGTGTGTTCTTCTCATGAACCACACATGGATCCACCAGTGTCATTACATGTCTGTTCTTTTGATGAACCACAGCCAGTGTCATTGCATGTCAGTTCTTCTCACAAACCACATAAGGATCCACCAGTGTTATTGGATGTGTGTTCTTCTAAACAAACTACATAAGGATCCCCCAGTGTCAGTGCATGTGTGTTCTTTTCATGAACCATAGCTAGATTCATTGCATGTGTGTTCTTCTAAACAACCCACATAACGATCCACTAGTATCATTGCATGTCTATTCTTCTCACAAACCACATAAGGATCCACTAGTGTCATTGCATGTCTGTTCTTTTCACAAACCACAAATGGATCCACCAGTGTCATTGCATGTGTGTTCTTTTAATGAACTACAGTCAGTGTCATTGCATGTCTATTCTTCTAAACAAACCACATAAGGATCCCCCAGTGTCATGGCATGTGTGTTCTTTGAAACAAACGACATAAGGATCCACCAGTGTCATTGCATGTCTGTTCTTTTCATGAACCACACCTAGTGTCATTGCATGTTTGTTCCTCTCAACAAACCACACATGGATCTATCTAGAGTCATTGCATGTGAGTTCTTTTCACAAACCACACATGGATCCACCAGTGTCATTGCATGTGTGGTCTTTTAATGAACCACAGCTAGAGTCATTACAGGTGTGTTCTTCTAAACAAACCACATAAGGATCCACATGTGTCATTGCATGTGTGTTCTTCTCATGAACCACACCCAGTGTCATTGCATGTGCGTTCTTCTCATGAACCACACATGGATACACCTGTGTCATTACATGTGTGTTCTTTTCATGAACCATAGCTAGAATCATTGCATGTGTGTTCTTTTAAACAAACCATATAAGGATCCACCAGTGTCATTGCATGTCTGTTCTTTTCATGAACCACCCCAGTGTCATTGCATGTCTGTTCCTCTAAACAAACCACAGATGGATCCACCTAGAGTCATTGCATGTCAGTTCTTTTCACAAACCACACATGGATACACCAGTGTCATTGCATGTGTGTTCTTTTCATGAACCACATCTAGAGGCAATGCATGTGTGTTCTTCTAAACAAACTATACAAGGATCCACCAGTGTCATTGCATGTGTGTTCTTCTCATGAACCACACATGGATCAACTAGTGTCATTGCATGTGTGTTCTTCTCATGAACCACACATGGATCCACCAGTGTCATTGCATGTGTGTTCTTTTCATGAACCACACCTAGTGTCATTGTATCTCTTTTCCTCTAAACAAACCACATAAGGATCCACCAGTGTCATTGCATGTCTGTTCTTTTCATGAACAACACATGGATCCACCAGTGTCATTGCATGGGTGTTCTTTTTAGGAAACAAAGCTTGAGTCATTGCATGTGTGTTTTTCTAAACAAACCACACATGGATCCACATAGTGTGATTGCATGTCTGTTCTTTTCGCAAACCACACATGGATCCACCTGTGTCATTGCATGTGTGTCCTTTTCATGAACCACAGCCAGTGTCATTGCATGTTTGTTCTTCTCACAAACCACATAAGGATCCACCAGTGTTATTGCATGTCTGTTATTCTAAACAAACCACATAAGGATCCCCTAGTGTCATTCCATGTGTGTTCTTTTCACGAACCACAGCTAGAGTCATTGCATGTGTGTTCTTCTAAAGAAACCACATAAGGATCCACCAGTGTCATTGCATTTCTGTTCTTTTCATGAACCATACCCACTGTCATTGCACCTAGAGTGTCATTGCATGTGTGTTCCTCTAAACAAACCACACATGGATCCACCTAGAGTCATTGCATGTCAGTACTTTTCACAAACCACACATGGATCCACCAGTGTCATTGCATGTGTGTTCTTCTCATGAACCACAGGCAGTGTCATTGCATGTCTATTCTTCTCACAAACCACATAAGGGTCCACCAGTGTCATTGGATGTGTGTTCTTCTAAACAAACCACATAAGGATCCCCCGGTGTCATTGCATGTGTGTTCTTTTCATGAACCACCGCTAGAGTCATTGAATGTGTGTTCTTCTAAACAAACCACATAAGCATCCACCAGTGTCATTGGATGTGTGTTCTTCTCATGAACCACACCCAGAGTCATTGCATGTGTGTTCTTCTCATGAACCACACATGGATACACCAGTGTCATTGCATGTGTGTTCTTTTCATGAACCACATAAGGATCCACCAGTGTCATTGTATGCCGGTTCTTTTCATGAACCACATAAGGATCCACTAGTGGCATTGCATGTGTGTTCTTCTAAACAAACCACATAAGGATCCACTAGTGTCATTGCATGTCTGTTCTTTTCATGAACCACACCCAGTGTCATTGCATGTCTGTTCCTCTAAACAAACCACACATGGATCCACCTAGAGTCATTGCATGTCAGTTCTTTTCACAAACCACACATGGATCCACCAGTGTCATTGCATGTGTGTTCTTTTCATGAACCATAGCTAGAGTCATTGCATGTGTGTTCTTCTAAACAAACCACATAAGGATCCACTAGTGTTATTGCATGTGTGTTCTTATCATGAACCACAGACAGTATCATTGCATGTGTGTTCTTCTCATGAACCACACATGGATACACCAGTGTCATTGCATGTGTGTTCTTTTCATGAGCCACAGCTAGAGTCATTGCATGTGTGTTCTTCTAAATAAACCACATAAGGATCTAACAATGTCATTGCATGTGTGTTCTTTTCATGAAACACAGCTAGAGTCATTGCATGTGTGTTCTTCTAAACAAACGACATAGGGATCCACCAGTGTCATTGCATATGTCTTCTTATCATGAACCACACATGGGTCCACCAGTGTCATTGCATGTCTGTTCTTTTCATGAACCACACCTAGTGTCATTGCATGTCTGTTCCTCTAAACAAACCACATAAGGATCCCTAAGTGTCATTGCATGTCTATTCTTTTCATGAACAACACATGGATCCACCAATGTTATTGCATGTGTTCTTTTCATGAACCACAACTCGAGTCATTGCATGTGTGTTTTTCTAAACAAACCACATATGGATCCACCAGTGTCATTGCATGTGTGTTCTTTTCATGAACCACAGCTAGTGTCATTGCATGTCTGTTCTTCTCACAAACCACATAAGGTTCCACTAGTGTCATTGCATGTGTGTTCTTTTCATGAACCACAGCTAGAGCCATTGCATGTGTGTTCTTGTAAACAAACCACATAAGGATCCACTAGTGTCATTGCATGTCTGTTCTTTTCATGGACCATACCCAGTGTCATTGCAGGTCTGTTCCTCTAAACAAACCACACATGGATCCACCAGTGTCATTGCATGTTAGTACTTTTCACAAACCACACATGGATCCACCAGTGTCATTGCATGTGTGTTCTTCTCATGAACCCCAGCCAGTGTCATTGCATGTCTATTCTTCTCACAAACCACATAAGGATCCATCAGTGTCATTGGATGTGTGTTCTTCTAAACAAACCACATAAGGATCCCTAGTGTCATTGCATGTGTGTTCTTTTCATGAACCATAGCTAGAGTCATTGCATGTGTGTTCTTCTAAACAAACCACATAAGGATCCACCAGTGTCATTGCATGTGTGTTCTTTTCATGAACCACAGCTAGAGTCATTGCATGTGTGTTCTTCTAAACAAACCACATAAGGATCCACCAGTGTCATTGCATGTGTGTTCTTCTCATGAACACACAGCCAGTGTCATTGCATGTGTGTTCTTCTAAACAAACCACATAAGGATCCCCTAGTGTCATTGCATGTGTGTTCTTTTCGTGAACCACAGCCAGTGTCATTGCATGTGTGTTCTTCTAAACAAACCACATAAGGATCCACCAGTGTCATTGCATTTCTGTTCTTTTCATGAACCATACCCAGTGTCATTGCATATTTGTTCCTCTAAACAAACCACACATGGATCCACCTAGAGTCATTGCATGTGTGTTCTTCTCATGAACCACAGTTAGTGTCATTGCATGTCTATTCTTCTCACAAACCACATAAGGATCCACCAGTGTCATTGGATGTGTGTTCTTCTAAACAAACCACATAAGGATCCCCAAGTGTCATTGCATGTGTGTTCTTTTCATGAACCATAGCTAGAGTCATTGCATGTGTGTTCTTCTAAACAACCCACATAAGGATCCACCAGTGTCATTGCATGTCTATTCTTCTCACAAACCACATAAGGATCCACCAGTGTCATTGCATGTCTGTTCTTCTAAACAAACCACATAAGGATCCCAAGTGTCATTGCATGTGTGTTCTATTCATGAACCATAGATAGAGTCATTGCATGCGTGTTCTTCTAAACAAACCACATAAGGATCCACAAGTGTCATTTCATGTGTGTTCTTTTCATGAACCACAGCTAGAGTCATTGCATGTGTGTTCCTCTAAACAAACCACATAAGCATCCACCAGTGTCATTACATGTGTGTTCTTTTCACGAACAACACATGGATCCACCAGTGCCATAGAATGTGTGTTCTTTTCATGAACCACAGCTAGAGTCATTGCATGTGTGTTCTTCTAAACAAACCACACATGGATCCACCTGGTGTGATTGCATGCCTATTCTTTTCACAAAACACACATGGATCCACCAATGTCATTGCATGTGTGTTCTTTTCATGAACCACGATTAGAGTCATTGCATGTCTGTTCTTTCCACAAACCACACATGGATCCACCTAGTGAGATTACATGTCTGTTCTTTTCACAAAACACACATGGATCCACCAGTGTCATTGCATGTGTGTTCTTCTCATGAACCACAGCTAGTGTCATTGCATGTCTGTTCTTCTCACAAACCACATATGGATCCACCAGTGTCATTGCATATCTGTTCTTCTAAACAAACCACATCAGGATCCCCTAGTGTCATTGCATGTGTGTTCTTTTCATGAACCACAGCTAGAGTCATTGCATGTGTGTTCTTCTAAACAAACCACATAAGGATTCACTAGTGCCATTGCATGTCTGTTCTTTTCATGAACCATACCGAGTGTCATTGCATGTCTGTTCCTCTAAACAAACCACACATGGATCCACCTAGAGTCATTTCATGTTAGTTATTTTCACAAACCAAACATGGATCCATCAGTGTCATTGCAGGTGTGTTCTTCTCATGAACCACAGCCAGTGTCATTGCATGTCTATTCTTCTCACAAACCACATAAGGATCCAGCAGTGTCATTGGATGTGTGTTCTTCTAAATAAACCGCATAAGGATCCCTAGTGTCATTGGATGTGTGTTCTTTTCATGAACCATAGCTAGAGTCATTGCATGTGTGTTCCTCTAAATAAACCACATAAGGATCCACTAGTGTCATTGCATGTCTGTTCTTCTCACAAACCACATAAGGATCCACCAGTGTCATTGCATGTCTATTCTTCTAAACAAACAACATAAGGATCCCCTAGTGTCATTGCATGTGTGTTCTTTTCATGAACCATAGTTAGAATCATTGCATGTGTGTTCTTTTAAACAAATCACATAAGGATCCACCAGTGTCATTGCATGTCTGTTCTTTTCATGAACCACACCCAGTGTCATTGCATGTCAGTTCCTCTAAACAAACCACACATGGATCCATCTAGAGTCATTGCATGTTAGTTCTTTTCACAAACCACACATGGATCCACCAGTGTCATTGCATGTGTGGTATTTTAATGAACCACAGCTGGAGTCATTACATGTGTGTTCTTCTAAACAAACCACATAAGGATCCACCACTGTCATTGCATGTGTGTTCTTCTCATGAACCACACCCAGTGTCATTGCATGTGTGTTCTTCTCATGAACCACACATGGATACACCAGTGTCATTGCATGTGTGTTCTTTTCATGACCCACATCTAGAATCATTGCATGTGTGTTCTTTTAAACAAACCATATAAGGATCCACCAGTGTCACTGCATGTCTGTTCTTTTCATGAACCACACCCAGTGTCATTGCATGTATGTTCCTCTAAACAAACCACACATGTATCCACCTTGCATTGCATGTCAGTTCTTTTCACAAACCACACATGGATACACCAGTGTCATTGCATGTGTGTTCTTTTCATGAACCACAACTAGAGTCAATGCATGTGTGTTCTTCTAAACAAACCACATAAGGATCCACTAGTGTCATTGCATGTGTGTTCTTCTCATGAACCACACATGGATCCACCAGTGTCATTACATGTCTGTTCTTTTGATGAACCACAGCCAGTGTCATTGCATGTCAGTTCTTCTCACAAACCACATAAGGATCCACCAGTGTTATTGGATGTGTGTTCTTCTAAACAAACTACATAAGGATCCCCCAGTGTCAGTGCATGTGTGTTCTTTTCATGAACCATAGCTAGATTCATTGCATGTGTGTTCTTCTAAACAACCCACATAACGATCCACTAGTATCATTGCATGTCTATTCTTCTCACAAACCACATAAGGATCCACTAGTGTCATTGCATGTCTGTTCTTTTCACAAACCACAAATGGATCCACCAGTGTCATTGCATGTGTGTTCTTTTAATGAACTACAGTCAGTGTCATTGCATGTCTATTCTTCTAAACAAACCACATAAGGATCCCCCAGTGTCATGGCATGTGTGTTCTTTGAAACAAACGACATAAGGATCCACCAGTGTCATTGCATGTCTGTTCTTTTCATGAACCACACCTAGTGTCATTGCATGTTTGTTCCTCTCAACAAACCACACATGGATCTATCTAGAGTCATTGCATGTGAGTTCTTTTCACAAACCACACATGGATCCACCAGTGTCATTGCATGTGTGGTCTTTTAATGAACCACAGCTAGAGTCATTACAGGTGTGTTCTTCTAAACAAACCACATAAGGATCCACATGTGTCATTGCATGTGTGTTCTTCTCATGAACCACACCCAGTGTCATTGCATGTGCGTTCTTCTCATGAACCACACATGGATACACCTGTGTCATTACATGTGTGTTCTTTTCATGAACCACAGCTAGAATCATTGCATGTGTGTTCTTTTAAACAAACCATATAAGGATCCACCAGTGTCATTGCATGTCTGTTCTTTTCATGAACCACCCCCAGTGTCATTGCATGTCTGTTCCTCTAAACAAACCACAGATGGATCCACCTAGAGTCATTGCATGTCAGTTCTTTTCACAAACCACACATGGATACACCAGTGTCATTGCATGTGTGTTCTTTTCATGAACCACATCTAGAGGCAATGCATGTGTGTTTTTCTAAACAAACTATATAAGGATCCACCAGTGTCATTGCATGTGTGTTCTTCTCATGAACCACACATGGATCAACTAGTGTCATTGCATGTGTGTTCTTTTCATGAACCACACCTAGTGTCATTGTATCTCTTTTCCTCTAAACAAACCACATAAGGATCCACCAGTGTCATTGCATGTCTGTTCTTTTCATGAACAACACATGGATCCACCAGTGTCATTGCATGGGTGTTCTTTTTAGGAAACAAAGCTTGAGTCATTGCATGTGTGTTTTTCTAAACAAACCACACATGGATCCACATAGTGTGATTGCATGTCTGTTCTTTTCGCAAACCACACATGGATCCACCTGTGTCATTGCATGTGTGTTCTTTTCATGAACCACAGCCAGTGTCATTGCATGTTTGTTCTTCTCACAAACCACATAAGGATCCACCAGTGTTACTGCATGTCTGTTCTTCTAAACAAACCACATAAGGATCCCCTAGTGTCATTCCATGTGTGTTCTTTTCACGAACCACAGCTAGAGTCATTGCATGTGTGTTCTTCTAAAGAAACCACATAAGGATCCACCAGTGTCATTGCATTTCTGTTCTTTTCATGAACCATACCCACTGTCATTGCACCTAGAGTGTCATTGCATGTGTGTTCCTCTAAACAAACCACACATGGATCCACCTAGAGTCATTGCATGTCAGTACTTTTCACAAACCACACATGGATCCACCAGTGTCATTGCATGTGTGTTCTTCTCATGAACCACAGGCAGTGTCATTGCATGTCTATTCTTCTCACAAACCACATAAGGGTCCACCAGTGTCATTGGATGTGTGTTCTTCTAAACAAACCACATAAGGATCCCCCGGTGTCATTGCATGTGTGTTCTTTTCGTGAACCATAGCTAGAGTCATTACATGTGTGTTCTTCTAAACAACCCACATAAGGATCCACCAGTGTCATTGCATGTCTATTCTTCTCACAAACCACATAAGGATCGACCAGTGTCATTGCACGTCTGTTCTTCTAAACAAACCACATAAGGATCCACCAGTGTCATTGCATGTGTGTTCTTTACATGAACCACAACTAGAGTCATTGCATGTGTGTTCTTCTAAACAAACCACATAAGGATCCACCAGTGTCATTGCATGTGTCTTCTTCTCATGAACCACACATGGATCCACCAATGTCATTGGATGTCTATTCTTTTCATGAACCACACCCAGTGTCGTTGCATGTCTGTTCCTCTATGAAAACAACATAAGGATCCCCTAGTCTCATTGCATGTCTGTTCTTTTCATGAACAACACATGGATCCACCAGTGTCATTTCATGTGTGTTCTTTTCATGAACCATAGCTAGAGTCATTGCATGCGTGTTCTTCTAAACAAACCACACATGGATCCACCTAGTGTGATTGCATGTCTGTTCTTTTCTCAAACCACACATGGATCAACTAGTGTCATTGCATGTGTGTTCTTTTCATGAACCACAGCCGGTGTCTTTGCATGTTTGTTCTTCTCACAAACCACATAAGGATCCACCAGTGTCATTGCATGTCTGTTCTTCTAAACAAACCACATAAGGAACCCCTAGTGTCATTGCATGTGTGTTCTTTTCATGAACCACACCTAGAGTCATTGCATGTGTGTTCTTCTAAACAAACCACATAAGGATCCACCAGTGTCATTGCATGTCTGTTCTTTTCATGAACCATACCCAGTGTCATTGCATGTCTGTTCCTCTAAACAAACCACACATGGATCCACCTAAAACCATTGCATGCCAGTTCTTTTCACAAACCACACATGGATCCACCAGTGTCATTGCATGTGTGTTCTTCTATTAAACCACAGCCAGCGTCATTGCATGTCTATTCTTCTCACAAACCACTTAAGGATCAAGCAGTTTCATTGGATATGTGTTCTTCTAAACAAACAATATAAGGATCCCCCAGTGTCATTGCATGTGTGTTCTTTTCATGAACCATAGCTAGAGTCATTGCATGTGTGTTCTTCTAAACAACCCAGATAAGAATCCACCAGTGTCATTGCATGTGTGTTCTTTTCATGAACCACAGCCGGTGTCATTGCATGTCTGTTCTTCTCACAAACCACATAAGGATCCACCAGTGTCATTGCATGTCTGTTCTTCTTAACAAACCACATAAGGAACCCCTAGTGTCATTTCATGTGTGTTCTTTTCATGAACCACAGCTAGAGTCATTGCATGTGTGTTCTTCTAAACAAACCACATAAGGATCCACCAGTGTCATTGCATGTATGTTCTTTTCATGAACCATACCCAGTGTCATTGCATGTCTGTTCCTCTAAACAAACCACACATGGATCCACCTAGAACCATTGCATGTCAGTTCTTTTCACAAACCACACATGGATCCACCAGTGTCATTGCATGTGTGTTGTTCTAATGAACCACAGCCAGTGTCATTGCATGTCTATTCTTCTCACAAACCACTTAAGGATCCAGCCGTTTCATTGGATATGTGTTCTTCTAAACAAACAACATAAGGATCCCCCAGTGTCATTGCATGTGTGTTCTTTTCATGAACCATAGCTAGAGTCATTGCATGTGTGTTCTTCTAAACAACCCAGATAAGAATCCACCAGTGTCATTGCATGTCTGTTCTTCTCACAAACTACATAAGGATCCACGAGTGTCATTGCATGTCTGTTCTTCTAAACAAACCACATAAGGATCCACCAGTGTCATTGCATGTCTGTTCTCCTCACAAACCCCATAAGGATCTACTAGTGTCATTGCATGTGTGTTCTTCTAAACAAACCACATAAGGATCCACCAATGTCATTGCATGTGTGTTCTTTTCATGAACCACAGCTAGAGTCACTGCATGTGTGTTCCTCTAAACAAACCACATAAGGATCCACCTAGTGTGATTGCATGTTTATTCTTTTCACAAACCACACATGGATCCACCAGTGTCATTGCATGTGTGTTCTTCTCATGAACCACAGCTAGTATCATTGCATGTCTGTTCTTCTCACAAACCACATAAGGATCCACCAGTGTCATTGCATGTCTGTTCTTCTAATCAAACCACATAAGGATCCCCTACTGTCATTGCATGTGTGTTCTTTTCATGAACCACAACTAGAGTCATTGCATGTGTGTTCTTCTAAACAAACCACATAAGGATCCAGCAGTGCCATTGCATGTCTGTTCTTTTCATGAACCATACCTAGTGTCATTGCATGTCTGTTCCTCTAAACAAACCACACATGGATCCACGTAGAGTCATTGCATGTTAGTTATTTTCAAAAACCACACATGGATCCATCAGTGTCATGGCATGTGTGTTCTTCTCATGAACCACAGCCAGTGTCATTGCATGTTTATTCTTCTCACAAACCACATAAGGATCCACCAGTGTCATTGGATGTGTGTTCTTCTAAACAAACCACATAAGGATCCCCTAGTGTCATTGCATGTGTGTTCTTTTCATGAACCATAGCTAGAGTCATTGCATGTGTGTTCCTATAAACAAACCACATAAGGATCCACCAGTGTCATTGCATGTCTGTTCTTCTCACAAACCACATAAGGATCCACCAGTGTCATTGCATGTCTATTCTTCTAAACAAACCACATAAGGATCCCCCAGTGTCATTTCATTGGTGTTCTTTTCATGAACCACAGCTAGAATCATTGCATGTGTGTTCTTTTAAACAAACCACATAAGGATCCACCAGTGTGATTGGATGTCTGTTCTTTTCATGAACCACACCCAGTGTCATTGCATGTCTGTTCCTCTAAACAAACCACACATGGATCCACCTAGAGTCATTGCATGTCAGTTCTTTTCACAAACCACACATGGATCCACCAGTGTCATTGCAAGTGTGGTCTTTTAATGAACCACAACTAGAGTCATTACATGTGTGTTCTTCTAAACAAACCACATAAGGATCCACCAGTGTCATTGCATGTGTGTTCTTTTCATGAACCACACCCAGTGTCATTGCATGTGTGTTCTTCTCATGAACCACACATGGATACACCAGTGTCATTGCATGTGGATTCTTTTCATGAACCAAAGATAGAATCATTGCATGTGTGTTCTTTTAAACAAACCATATAAGGATCCACCAGTGTCATTGCATGTCTGTTCTTTTCATGAACCACACCCAGTGTCATTCCATGTCTGTTCCTCTAAACAAACCACACATGGATCCACCTAGAGTCATTGCATGTCAGTTCTTTTCACAAACCACACATGGATACGCCAGTGTCATTGGATGTGTGTTCTTCTAAACAAACCACATAAGGATCCGCTAGTGTCATTGCATGTGTGTTCTTTTCATGAACCATAGCTAGAGTCATTGCATGTGTGTTCTTCTAAACAACCCACATAAGGATCCACCAGTGTCATTGCATGTCTGTTCTTCTCACAAACCACATAAGGATCCACCAGTGTCATTGCATGTCTATTCTTCTAAACAAACCACATAAGGATCCCTAGTGTCATTGCATGTGTGTTCTTTTCATGAACCACAACTAGAGTCATTGCATGTGTGTTCTTCTAAACAAACCACATAAGGATCCACCAGTGTCTATGCATGTGTGTTCTTTTCACGAACCACAGATAGAGTCATTGCATGTGTGTTCTTCTAAACAAACCACATAAGGATCCACCAGTGTCATTGCATCTGTGTTCTTCTCATGAACCACACATGGATCCACCAATGTCTTTGGATGTCTATTCTTTTCATGAACCACACCTAGTGTCATTGCATGTCTGTTCCTCTAAAGAAACAACATATGGATCCACTAGTCTCATTGCATGTCTGTTCTTTTTATGAACAACACATGGATCCACCAGTATCATTGCATGTGTGTTCTTTTCATGAACCACAGCTAGAGTCATTGCATGCGTGTTCTTCTAAACAAACCACACATGGATCCACCTAGTGTGATTGCATGTCTGTTCTTTTCACAAACCACACATGTATCCACTAATGTCATTGCATGTGTGTTCTTTTCATGAACCACAGCCAGTGTCATTGCATGTCTGTTCTTCTCACAAACCACATAAGGATCCACCAGTGTCATTGCATGTCTGTTCTTCTAAACAAACCACATAAGGATCCCCTAGTGTCATTGCATGTGTGTTCTTTTCATGAACCACAGCTAGAGTCATTGCATGTGTGTTCTTCTAAACAAACGACACATGGATCCACCTAGTGTGATTTCATGTCTGTTCTTTTCACAAACCACACATGGATCCACTAGTGTCATTGCATGTGTGTTCTTTTCATGAACCACAGCCAGTGTCATTGCATGTCTGTTCTTCTCACAAACCACATAAGGATCCACCAGTGTCATTGCATGTCTGTTCTTCTAAACAAACCACATAAGGATCCCCAGTGTCATTGCATGTGTGTTCTTTTCATGAACCATAGATAGAGTCATTGCATGTGTGTTCTTCTAAACAACCCACATAAGGATCCTCCGGTGTCATTACATGTCTGTTCTTCTCACAAACCACATAAGCATCCACCAGTGTCATTGCATGTCTCTTCTTCTAAACAATCCACATAAGGATCCCTATTGTCATTGCATGTGTGTTCTTTTCATGAACCACAACTAGAGTCATTGCATGTGTTTTCTTCTAAGCAAACCACATAAGGATCCACAAGTGTCATTGCATGTGTGTTCCTTTCATGAACCACAACTAGAGTCATTGCATGTGTGTTCTTATAAACAAACCACAGAAGGATCCACCAGTGTCATTGATGTGTGTTCTTCTCATGAACCACACATGGATCCACCAATGTCATTGGATGTCTATTCTTTTCATGAACCACACCCAGTGTCATTGCATGTCTGTTCCTCTAAAAAAACAACATAAGGATCCACGAGTCTCATTGCATTTATGTTCTTTTCATGAATAACACATGGATCCACCAGTGTCATTGCATGTGTGTTCTTTTCATGAACCACAGCTAGAGTCATTGCATGTGTGTTCTTCTAAACAAACCACACATGGATCCACCTAGTGTGATTGCATGTCTGTTCTTTTCACAAACCACACAAGGATCCACTAGTGTCATTGCATGTGTGTTGTTTTCATGAACCAATGCCATTGTCATTGCATGTCTATTCTTCTCACAAACCACATAAGGATCCACGAGTGTCATTGCATGTCTGTTCTTCTAAACAAACAACATAAGGATCCCCTAGTGTCATTTCATGTGTGTTCTTTTCATGAACCACAGCTAGAGTCATTGCATGTGCGTTCTTCTAAACAAACCACATAAGGATCCACCAGTGTCATTGCATGTCCGTTCTTTTCATGAACCATACCAAGTGTCATTGCATGTCTGTTCCTCTAAACAAACCACACATGGATCCACCTAGAGTCATTGCATGTCAGTTCGTTTCACAAACCACACATGGATCCACCAGTGTCATTGCATGTGTGTTCTTCTCACGAACCACAGCCAGTGTCATTGCATGTCTATTCTTCTCACAAACCACATAAGGATCCACCAGTGTCATTGGATGTGTGTTCTTCTAAACAAACCACATAAGGGTCCCCCAGTGTCATTGCATGTGTGTTCTTTTCATGAACACAAGCAAGAGTCATTGCATGTGTGTTCTTTTCATGAACACAAGCTAGAGTCACTGCATGTGTGTTCTTCTAAACAACCCACATAAGGATCCACCAGTATCATTGCATGTCTATTCTTCTCACAAACCACATAAGGATCCACCAATGTCATTGCATGTTTGTTCTTCTAAACAAACCACATAAGGATCCCCTAGTGTCATTGCATGTCTGTTCTTTTCATGAACCATAGCTAGAGTCATTGCATGTGTGTTCTTCTAAACAAACCACGTAAGGATCCACAAGTGTCATTGCATGTGTGTTCTTTTCATGAACTCCAGCTAGTGTCATTGCATGTGTGTTCTAAACAAAGCAAATAAGGATCCACGAGTGCCATTGCATGTGTGTTCTTCTCATGAACCACACATGGATCCACCAGTGTCCTTGCATGTCTGTTCTTTTCATGAACCATACCCAGTGTCATTGCATGTTTGTTCCTCTAAACAAACCACACACAGATCCACCTAGAGTCATTGCATGTCAGTTTTTTCACAAACCACAAATGGATCCACCAGTGTCATTGCATGTGTGTTCTTCTAATGAACCACAGCCAGTGTCATTGCATGTCTATTCTTCTCACAAACCACATAAGGATCCAGCAGTGTCATTGGATGTGTGTTTTTCTAAAGAAACCACATAAGGATCCCCAGTGTCATTGCATGTGTGTTCATTTCATGAACCATAGCTAGAGTCATTGCATGTGTGTTCTTCTAAACAACCCACATAAGGATCCACCAGTGTCATTGCATGTTTGTTCTTCTCACAAACCACATAAGGATCCACCAGTGTCATTACATGTTTGTTCTTCTAAACAAACCACATAAGGATCCCTAGTGTCATTGCATGTGTGTTCTTTTCATGAACCACAGCTAGAGTCATTGCATGTGTGTTCTTCTAAACAATCCACATAAGGTTCCACCAGTGTCATTGCATGTGTGTTCTTCTCATGAACCACACATGGATCCACCAATGTCATTGGATGTCTATTCTTTTCATGAACCACACCTAGTGTCATTACATGTCTGTTCCTCTAAAAAAACAACATAAGGATCCACCAGTCTCATTGCATGTATGTTCTTTTCATGAACAACACATGGATCCACAGCTATAGTCATTGCATGTGTGTTCTTCTAAACAAACCACACATGGATCCACCTAGTGTGATTGCATGTCTGTTCTTTTCACAAACCACACATGGATCCACTAGTGTCATTGCATGTGTGTTCTTTTCATGAACCACAGCCAGTGTCATTGCATGTCTGTCCTTCTCACAAACCACATAAGGATCCAGGAGTGTCATTGCATGTCTGTTCTTCTAAACAAACCACATAAAGATCCCCTAGTGTCATTTCATGTGTGTTCTTTTCATGAACCACAGCTAGAGTCATTGCATGTGTGTTCTTCTAAACAAACCACATAAGGATCCACCAGTGTCATTGCATGTCTGTTCTTTTCAAGAACCATACCCAGTGTCATTGCATGTATGTTCCTCTAAACAGACCACACATGGATCCACCTAGAGTCATTGCATGTCAGTTCTTTTCACAAACCACACGTGGATCCACCAGTGTCATTGCATGTGTGTTCTTCTCATGAACCACAGCCAGTGTCATTGCATGTCTATTCTTCTCACAAACCACATAAGGATCCACCAGTGTCATTGGATGTGTGTTCTTCTAAACAAACCACATAAGGATCCCCAGTGTCATTGCATGTGTGTTCTTTTCATGAACCATAGCTAGAGTCATTGCATGTGTGTTCTTCTAAACAACCCACATAAGGATCCACCAGTATCATTCCATGTCTATTCTTCTCACAAACCACATAAGGATCCACCAGTGTCATTGCATGTTTGTTCTTCTAAACAAACCACATAAGGATCCCTAGTGTCATTGCATGTCTGTTCTTTTCATGAACCATAGCTAGAGTCATTGCATGTGTGTTCTTCTAAACAAACCACGTAAGGATCCACAAGTGTCATTGCATGTGTGTTCTTTTCATGAACTCCATCTAGAGTCATTGCATGTGTGTTCTTCTAAACAAAGAAAATAAGGATCCACCAGTGTCATTGCATGTGTGTTCTTCTCATGAACCACACATGGATCCACCAGTCTCATTGCATGTCTGTTCTTTTCATGAACCACACCTAGTGTCATTGCATGTCTATTCCTCTAAACAAACCACATAAGGATCCACCAGTGTCATTGCATGTCTATTCTTTTCATGAACCATACCCAGTGTCATTGCATGTTTGTTCCTCTAAACAAACCACACACTGATCCACCTAGAGTCATTGGATGTCAGTTCTTTTCACAAACCAGAAATGGATCCACCAGTGTCATTGCATGTGTGTTCTTCTAATGAACCACAGCCAGTGTCATTGCATGTCTATTCTTCTCACAAACCACATAAGGATCCAGCAGTGTCATTGGATGTGTGTTTTTCTAAACAAACCACATAAGGATCCCTAGTGTCATTGCATGTGTGTTCATTTCATGAACCATAGCTAGAGTCATTGCATGTGTGTTCTTCTAAACAACCCACATAAGGATCCACCAGTGTCATTGCATGTTTGTTCTTCTCACAAACCACATAAGGATCCACCAGTGTCATTACATGTTTGTTCTTCTAAACAAACCACATAAGGATCCCTAGTGTCATTGCATGTGTGTTCTTTTCATGAACCACAGCTAGAGTCATTGCATGTGTGTTCTTCTAAACAATCCACATAAGGTTCCACCAGTGTCATTGCATGTGTGTTCTTCTCATGAACCACACATGGATCCACCAATGTCATTGGATGTCTATTCTTTTCATGAACCACACCTAGTGTCATTGCATGTCTGTTCCTCTAAAAAAACAACATAAGGATCCACCAGTCTCATTGCATGTATTTTCTTTTCATGAACAACACATGGATCCACCAGTGTCATTGCATGTGTGTTCTTTTCATGAACCACAGCTATAGTCATTGCATGTGTGTTCTTCTAAACAAACCACACATGGATCCACCTAGTGTGATTGCATGTCTGTTCTTTTCACAAACCATACATGGATCCACTAGTGTCATTGCATGTGTGTTCTTTTCATGAACCACAGCCAGTGTCATTGCATGTCTGTCCTTCTCACAAACCACATAAGGATCCAGGAGTGTCATTGCATGTCTGTTCTTCTAAACAAACCACATAAAGATCCCCTAGTGTCATTTCATGTGTGTTCTTTTCATGAACCACAGCTAGAGTCATTGCATGTGTGTTCTTCTAAACAAACCACATAAGGATCCACCAGTGTCATTGCATGTCTGTTCTTTTCAAGAACCATACCCAGTGTCATTGCATGTATGTTCCTCTAAACAAACCACACATGGATCCACCTAGAGTCATTGCATGTCAGTTCTTTTCACAAACCACACATGGATCCACCAGTGTCATTGCATGTGTGTTCTTCTCATGAACCACAGCCAGTGTCATTGCATGTCTATTCTTCTCACAAACCACATAAGGATCCACCAGTGTCATTGCATGTGTGTTCTTTTCATGAACCATAGCTAGAGTCATTGCATGTGTGTTCTTCTAAACAACCCACATAAGGATCCACCAGTATCATTCCATGTCTATTCTTCTCACAAACCACATAAGGATCCACCAGTGTCATTGCATGTTTGTTCTTCTAAACAAACCACATAAGGATCCCTAGTGTCATTGCATGTCTGTTCTTTTCATGAACCATAGCTAGAGTCATTGCATGTGTGTTCTTCTAAACAAACCACGTAAGGATCCACAAGTGTCATTGCATGTGTGTTCTTTTCATGAACTCCATCTAGAGTCATTGCATGTGTGTTCTTCTAAACAAAGAAAATAAGGATCCACCAGTGTCATTGCATGTGTGTTCTTCTCATGAACCACACATGGATCCACCAGTGTCATTGCATGTCTGTTCTTTTCATGAACCACACCTAGTGTCATTGCATGTCTATTCCTCTAAACAAACCACATAAGGATCCACCAGTGTCATTGCATGTCTATTCTTTTCATGAACCATACCCAGTGTCATTGCATGTTTGTTCCTCTAAACAAACCACACACGGATCCACCTAGAGTCATTGGATGTCAGTTCTTTTCACAAACCAGAAATGGATCCACCAGTGTCATTGCATGTGTGTTCTTCTAATGAACCACAGCCAGTGTCATTGCATGTCTATTCTTCTCACAAACCACATAAGGATCCAGCAGTGTCATTGGATGTGTGTTTTTCTAAACAAACCACATAAGGATCCCTAGTGTCATTGCATGTGTGTTCATTTCATGAACCATAGCTAGAGTCATTGCATGTGTGTTCTTCTAAACAACCCACATAAGTATCCACCAGTGTCATTGCATGTTTGTTCTTCTCACAAACCACATAAGGATCCACCAGTGTCATTACATGTATGTTCTTCTAAACAAACCACATAAGGATCCCTAGTGTCATTGCATGTGTGTTCTTTTCATGAACCACAACTAGAGTCATTGCATGTGTGTTCTTCTAAACAATCCACATAAGGTTCCACAAGTGTCATTGCATGTGTGTTCTTCTCATGAACCACACATGGATCCACCAATGTCATTGGATGTCTATTCTTTTCATGAACCACACCCAGTGTCATTGCATGTCTGTTCCTCTAAAAAAACAACATAAGGATCCACCAGTCTTATTGCATGTATGTTCTTTTCATGAACAACAAATGGATCCACCAGTGTCATTGCATGTGTGTTCTTTTCATGAACCACAACTATAGTCATTGCATGTGTGTTCTTCTAAACAAACCACACATGGATCCACCTAGTGTGATTGCATGTCTATTCTTTTCACAAACCACACATGGATCCATTAGTGTCATTGCATGTGTGTTCTTTTCTTGAACCACAGCCAGTGTCATTGCATGTCTGTCCTTGTCACAAACCACATAAGGATCCATGAGTGTCATTGCATGTCTGTTCTTCTAAACTAACCACATAAGGATCCCCTAGTGTTATTTCATGTGTGTTCTTTTCATGAACCACAGCTATAGTCATTGCATGTGTGTTCTTCTAAACAAACCACATAAGGATCCACTAGTGTCATTGCATGTTTGTTCTTTTCAAGAACCATACCCAGTGTCATTGCATGTGTGTTGTTTTCATGAACTCCAGCTAGTGTCATTGCATGTGTGTTCTAAACAAAGCAAATAAGGATCCACCAGTTCCATTGCATGTGTGTTCTTCTCATGAACCACACATGGATCCACCAGTGTCATTGCATGTCTGTTCTTTTCATGAACCATACCCAGTGTCATTGCATGTTTGTTCCTCTAAACAAACCACACACAGATCCACCTAGAGTCATTGAATGTCAGTTTTTTCACAAACCACAAATGGATCCACCAGTGTCATTGCATGTGTGTTGTTCTAATGAACCACAACCAGTGTCATTGCATGTCTATTCTTCTCACAAACCACATAAGGATCCAGCAGTGTCATTGGATGTGTGTTTTTCTAAACAAACCACATAAGGATCCCTAGTGTCATTGCATGTGTGTTCTTTTCATGAACCATAGCTAGAGTCATTGCATGTGTGTTCTTCTAAACAACCCACATAAGGATCCACCAGTGTCATTGCATGTTTGTTCTTCTCACAAACCACATAAGGATCCACCAGTGTCATTACATGTTTGTTCTTCTAAACAAACCACATAAGGATCCCTAGTGTCATTGCATGTGTGTTATTTTCATGAACCACAGCTAGAGTCATTGCATGTGTGTTCTTCTAAACAATCCACACAAGGTTCCACCAGTGTCATTGCATGTGTGTTCTTCTCATGAACCACACATGGATCCACCAATGTCATTGGATGTCTATTCTTTTCATGAACCACACCTAGTGTCATTGCATGTCTGTTCCTCTAAAAAAACAACATAAGGATCCACCAGTCTCATTGCATGTATGTTCTTTTCATGAACAACACATGGATCCACCAGTGTCATTGCATGTGTGTTCTTTTCATGAACCACAGCTAGAGTCATTGCATGTGTGTTCTTCTAAACAAACCAAATAAGGATCCCCAGTGTCATTGCATGTGTGTTCTTTTCATGAACCACAGCTAGAGTCATTGCATGTGTGTTCTTCTAAACAAACGACACATGGATCCACCTAGTGTGATTTCATGTCTGTTCTTTTCACAAACCACACATGGATCCACTAGTGTCATTGCATGTGTGTTCTTTTCATGAACCACAGCCAGTGTCATTGCATGTTT
The DNA here is from genome assembly GCA_916181665.1 of Avena sativa. Lineage (NCBI taxonomy): Eukaryota > Viridiplantae > Streptophyta > Magnoliopsida > Poales > Poaceae > Avena > Avena sativa. The sequence goes on along the minus strand of OV702287.1, from coordinate 61,033,863 downwards.
GTTCTTCTCACAAACCACATAAGGATCCACCAGTGTCATTGCATGTCTGTTCTTCTAAACAAACCACATAAGGATCCCCAGTGTCATTGCATGTGTGTTCTTTTCATGAACCATAGATAGAGTCATTGCATGTGTGTTCTTCTAAACAACCCACATAAGGATCCTCCGGTGTCATTACATGTCTGTTCTTCTCACAAACCACATAAGCATCCACCAGTGTCATTGCATGTCTCTTCTTCTAAACAATCCACATAAGGATCCCTATTGTCATTGCATGTGTGTTCTTTTCATGAACCACAACTAGAGTCATTGCATGTGTTTTCTTCTAAGCAAACCACATAAGGATCCACAAGTGTCATTGCATGTGTGTTCCTTTCATGAACCACAACTAGAGTCATTGCATGTGTGTTCTTATAAACAAACCATAGAAGGATCCACCAGTGTCATTGATGTGTGTTCTTCTCATGAACCACACATGGATCCACCAATGTCATTGGATGTCTATTCTTTTCATGAACCACACCCAGTGTCATTGCATGTCTGTTCCTCTAAAAAAACAACATAAGGATCCACGAGTCTCATTGCATTTATGTTCTTTTCATGAATAACACATGGATCCACCAGTGTCATTGCATGTGTGTTCTTTTCATGAACCACAGCTAGAGTCATTGCATGTGTGTTCTTCTAAACAAACCACACATGGATCCACCTAGTGTGATTGCATGTCTGTTCTTTTCACAAACCACACATGGATCCACTAGTGTCATTGCATGTGTGTTGTTTTCATGAACCAATGCCATTGTCATTGCATGTCTATTCTTCTCACAAACCACATAAGGATCCACGAGTGTCATTGCATGTTTGTTCTTCTAAACAAACAACATAAGGATCCCCTAGTGTCATTTCATGTGTGTTCTTTTCATGAACCACAGCTAGAGTCATTGCATGTGCGTTCTTCTAAACAAACCACATAAGGATCCACCAGTGTCATTGCATGTCCGTTCTTTTCATGAACCATACCCAGTGTCATTGCATGTCTGTTCCTCTAAACAAACCACACATGGATCCACCTAGAGTCATTGCATGTCAGTTCGTTTCACAAACCACACATGGATCCACCAGTGTCATTGCATGTGTGTTCTTCTCACGAACCACAGCCAGTGTCATTGCATGTCTATTCTTCTCACAAACCACATAAGGATCCACCAGTGTCATTGGATGTGTGTTCTTCTAAACAAACCACATAAGGGTCCCCCAGTGTCATTGCATGTGTGTTCTTTTCATGAACACAAGCAAGAGTCATTGCATGTGTGTTCTTTTCAATAACACAAGCTAGAGTCACTGCATGTGTGTTCTTCTAAACAACCCACATAAGGATCCACCAGTATCATTGCATGTCTATTCTTCTCACAAACCACATAAGGATCCACCAATGTCATTGCATGTTTGTTCTTCTAAACAAACCACATAAGGATCCCCTAGTTTCATTGCATGTCTGTTCTTTTCATGAACCATAGCTAGAGTCATTGCATGTGTGTTCTTCTAAACAAACCACGTAAGGATCCACAAGTGTCATTGCATGTGTGTTCTTTTCATGAACTCCAGCTAGTGTCATTGCATGTGTGTTCTAAACAAAGCAAATAAGGATCCACGAGTGCCATTGCATGTGTGTTCTTCTCATGAACCACACATGGATCCACCAGTGTCATTGCATGTCTGTTCTTTTCATGAACCATACCCAGTGTCATTGCATGTTTGTTCCTCTAAACAAACCACACACAGATCCTCCTAGAGTCATTGCATGTCAGTTTTTTCACAAACCACAAATGGATCCACCAGTGTCATTGCATGTGTGTTCTTCTAATGAACCACAGCCAGTGTCATTGCATGTCTATTCTTCTCACAAACCACATAAGGATCCAGCAGTGTCATTGGATGTGTGTTTTTCTAAAGAAACCACATAAGGATCCCCAGTGTCATTGCATGTGTGTTCATTTCATGAACCATAGCTAGAGTCATTGCATGTGTGTTCTTCTAAACAACCCACATAAGGATCCACCAGTGTCATTGCATGTTTGTTCTTCTCACAAACCACATAAGGATCCACCAGTGTCATTACATGTTTGTTCTTCTAAACAAACCACATAAGGATCCCTAGTGTCATTGCATGTGTGTTCTTTTCATGAACCACAGCTAGAGTCATTGCATGTGTGTTCTTCTAAACAATCCACATAAGGTTCCACCAGTGTCATTGCATGTGTGTTCTTCTCATGAACCACACATGGATCCACCAATGTCATTGCATGTCTGTTCCTCTAAAAAAACAACATAAGGATCCACCAGTCTCATTGCATGTATGTTCTTTTCATGAACAACACATGGATCCACCAGTGTCATTGCATGTGTGTTCTTTTCATGAACCACAGCTATAGTCATTGCATGTGTGTTCTTCTAAACAAACCACACATGGATCCACCTAGTGTGATTGCATGTTTGTTCTTTTCACAAACCACACATGGATCCACTAGTGTCATTGCATGTGTGTTCTTTTCATGAACCACAGCCAGTGTCATTGCATGTCTGTCCTTCTCACAAACCACATAAGGATCCAGGAGTGTCATTGCATGTCTGTTCTTCTAAACAAACCACATAAAGATCCCCTAGTGTCATTTCATGTGTGTTCTTTTCATGAACCACAGCTAGAGTCATTGCATGTGTGTTCTTCTAAACAAACCACATAAGGATCCACCAGTGTCATTCCATGTCTGTTCTTTTCAAGAACCATACCCAGTGTCATTGCATGTATGTTCCTCTAAACAAACCACACATGGATCCACCTAGAGTCATTGCATGTCAGTTCTTTTCACAAACCACACATGGATCCACTAGTGTCATTGCATGTCTATTCCTCTAAACAAACCACATAAGGATCCACCAGTGTCATTGCATGTCTATTCTTTTCATGAACCATACCCAGTGTCATTGCATGTTTGTTCCTCTAAACAAACCACACACGGATCCACCTAGAGTCATTGGATGTCAGTTCTTTTCACAAACCAGAAATGGATCCACCAGTGTCATTGCATGTGTGTTCTTCTAATGAACCACAGCTAGTGTCATTGCATGTCTATTCTTCTCACAAACCACATAAGGATCCAGCAGTGTCATTGGATGTGTGTTTTTCTAAACAAACCACATAAGGATCCCTAGTGTCATTGCATGTGTGTTCATTTCATGAACCATAGCTAGAGTCATTGCATGTGTGTTCTTCTAAACAACCCACATAAGGATCCACCAGTGTCATTGCATGTTTGTTCTTCTCACAAACCACATAAGGATCCACCAGTGTCATTACATGTATGTTCTTCTAAACAAACCACATAAGGATCCCTAGTGTCATTGCATGTGTGTTCTTTTCATGAACCACAACTAGAGTCATTGCATGTGTGTTCTTCTAAACAATCCACATAAGGTTCCACAAGTGTCATTGCATGTGTGTTCTTCTCATGAACCACACATGGATCCACCAATGTCATTGGATGTCTATTCTTTTCATGAACCACACCCAGTGTCATTGCATGTCTGTTCCTCTAAAAAAACAACATAAGGATCCACCAGTCTTATTGCATGTATGTTCTTTTCATGAACAACAAATGGATCCACCAGTGTCATTGCATGTGTGTTCTTTTCATGAACCACAACTATAGTCATTGCATGTGTGTTCTTCTAAACAAACCACACATGGATCCACCTAGTGTGATTGCATGTCTATTCTTTTCACAAACCACACATGGATCCATTAGTGTCATTGAATGTGTGTTCTTTTCATGAACCACAGCCAGTGTCATTGCATGTCTGTCCTTGTCACAAACCACATAAGGATCCATGAGTGTCATTGCATGTCTGTTCTTCTAAACTAACCACATAAGGATCCCCTAGTGTTATTTCATGTGTGTTCTTTTCATGAACCACAGCTATAGTCATTGCATGTGTGTTCTTCTAAACAAACCACATAAGGATCCACTAGTGTCATTGCATGTCTGTTCTTTTCAAGAACCATACCCAGTGTCATTGCATGTGTGTTGTTTTCATGAACTCCAGCTAGTGTCATTGCATGTGTGTTCTAAACAAAGCAAATAAGGATCCACCAGTGCCATTGCATGTGTGTTCTTCTCATGAACCACACATGGATCCACCAGTGTCATTGCATGTCTGTTCTTTTCATGAACCATACCCAGTGTCATTGCATGTTTGTTCCTCTAAACAAACCACACACAGATCCACCTAGAGTCATTGAATGTCAGTTTTTTCACAAACCACAAATGGATCCACCAGTGTCATTGCATGTGTGTTGTTCTAATGAACCACAACCAGTGTCATTGCATGTCTATTCTTCTCACAAACCACATAAGGATCCAGCAGTGTCATTGGATGTGTGTTTTTCTAAACAAACCACATAAGGATCCCTAGTGTCATTGCATGTGTGTTCTTTTCATGAACCATAGCTAGAGTCATTGCATGTGTGTTCTTCTAAACAACCCACATAAGGATCCACCAGTGTCATTGCATGTTTGTTCTTCTCACAAACCACATAAGGATCCACCAGTGTCATTACATGTTTGTTCTTCTAAACAAACCACATAAGGATCCCTAGTGTCATTGCATGTGTGTTATTTTCATGAACCACAGCTAGAGTCATTGCATGTGTGTTCTTCTAAACAATCCACACAAGGTTCCACCAGTGTCATTGCATGTGTGTTCTTCTCATGAACCACACATGGATCCACCAATGTCATTGGATGTCTATTCTTTTCATGAACCACACCTAGTGTCATTGCATGTCTGTTCCTCTAAAAAAACAACATAAGGATCCACCAGTCTCATTGCATGTATGTTCTTTTCATGAACAACACATGGATCCACCAGTGTCATTGCATGTGTGTTCTTTTCATGAACCACAGCTATAGTCATTGCATGTGTGTTCTTCTAAACAAACCACACATGGATCCACCTAGTGTGATTGCATGTCTGTTCTTTTCACAAACCACACATGGATCCACTAGTGTCATTGCATGTGTGTTCTTTTCATGAACCACAGCCAGTGTCATTGCATGTCTGTCCTTCTCACAAACCACATAAGGATCCAGGAGTGTCATTGCATGTCTGTTCTTCTAAACAAACCACATAAGGATCCCCTAGTGTCATTTCATGTGTGTTCTTTTCATGAACCACAGCTAGAGTCATTGCATGTGTGTTCTTCTAAACAAACCACATAAGGATCCACCAGTGTCATTGCATGTCTGTTCTTTTCAAGAACCATACCCAGTGTCATTGCATGTATGTTCCTCTAAACAAACCACACATGGATCCACCTAGAGTCATTGCATGTCAGTTCTTTTCACAAACCACACATGGATCCACCAGTGTCATTGCATGTGTGTTCTTCTCATGAACCACAGACAGTGTCATTGCATGTCTATTCTTCTCACAAACCACATAAGGATCCACCAGTGTCATTGGATGTGTGTTCTTCTAAACAAACCACATAAGGATCCTCTAGTGTCATTGCATGTGTGTTCTTTTCATGAACCATAGCTAGAGTCATTGCATGTGTGTTCGTCTAAACAACCCACATAAGGATCCACCAGTATCATTGCATGTCTATTCTTCTCACGAACCACATAAGGATCCACCAGTGTCATTGCATGTTTGTTCTTCTAAACAAACCACATAAGGATCCCTAGTGTCATTGCATGTCTGTTCTTTTCATGAACCATAGCTAGAGTCATTGCATGTGTGTTCTTCTAAACAAACCACGTAAGGATCCACAAGTGTCATTGCATGTGTGTTCTTTTCATGAACTCCATCTAGAGTCATTGCATGTGTGTTCTTCTAAACAAAGCAAATAAGGATCCACCAGTGTCATTGCATGTGTGTTCTTCTCATGAACCACACATGGATCCACCAGTGTCATTGCATGTCTGTTCTTTTCATGAACCACACCTAGTGTCATTGCATGTCTATTCCACTAAACAAACCACATAAGGATCCACCAGTGTCATTGCATGTCTGTTCTTTTCATGAACCATACCCAATGTCATTGCATGTTTATTCCTCTAAACAAACCACACACAGATCCACCTAGAGTCATTGAATGTCAGTTTTTTCACACACCACAAATGGATCCACCAGTGTCATTGCATGTGTGTTGTTCTAATGAACCACAACTAGTGTCATTGTATGTCTATTCTTCTCAAACCACATAAGGATCCAGCAGTGTCATTGGATGTGTGTTTCTCTAAACAAACCACATAAGGATCCCTAGTGTCATTGCATGTGTGTTCTTTTCATGAACCATAGCTAGAGTCATTGCATGTGTGTTCTTCTAAACAACCCACATAAGGATCCACCAGTGTCATTGCATGTTTGTTCTTCTCACAAACCACATAAGGATCCACCAGTGTCATTACATGTTTGTTCTTCTAAACAAACCACATAAGGATCCCTAGTGTCATTGCATGTGTGTTCTTTTCATGAACCACAGCTAGAGTCATTGCATGTGTGTTCTTCTAAACAACCCACATAAGGATCCACCAGTGTCATTGCATGTTTGTTCTTCTCACAAACCACATAAGGATCCACCAGTGTCATTACATGTTTGTTCTTCTAAACAAACCACATAAGGATCCCTAGTGTCATTGCATGTGTGTTCTTTTCATGAACCACAGCTAGAGCCATTGCATGTGTGTTCTTCTAAACAATCCACACAAGGTTCCACCAGTGTCATTGCATGTGTGTTCTTCTCATGAACCACACATGGATCCACCAATGTCATTGGATGTCTATTCTTTTCATGAACCACACCTAGTGTCATTGCATGTCTGTTCCTCTAAAAAAACAACATAAGGATCCACCAGTCTCATTGCATGTATGTTCTTTTCATGAACAACACATGGATCCACCAGTGTCATTGCATGTGTGTTCTTTTCATGAACCATAGCTATAGTCATTGCATGTGTGTTCTTCTAAACAAACCACACATGGATCCACCTAGTGTGATTGCATGTCTGTTCTTTTCACAAACCACACATGGATCCACTAGTGTCATTGCATGTGTGTTCTTTTCATGAACCACAGCCAGTGTCATTGCATGTCTGTCCTTCTCACAAACCACATAAGGATCCAGGAGTGTCATTGGATGTCTGTTCTTCTAAACAAACCACATAAGGATCCCCTAGTGTCATTTCATGTGTGTTCTTTTCATGAACCACAGCTAGAGTCATTGCATGTGTGTTCTTCTAAACAAACCACATAAGGATCCACCAGTGTCATTGCATGTCTGTTCTTTTCAAGAACCATACCCAGTGTCATTGCATGTATGTTCCTCTAAACAAACCACACATGGATCCACCTAGAGTCATTGCATGTCAGTTCTTTTCACAAACCACACATGGATCCACCAGTGTCATTGCATGTGTGTACTTCTCATGAACCACAGACAGTGTCATTGCATGTCTATTCTTCTCACAAACCACATAAGGATCCACCAGTGTCATTGGATGTGTGTTCTTCTAAACAAACCACATAAGGATCCCGTAGTGTCATTGCATGTGTGTTCTTTTCATTAACCATAGCTAGAGTTATTGCATGTGTGTTCGTCTAAACAACCCACATAAGGATCCACCAGTATCATTGCATGTCTATTCTTCTCACGAACCACATAAGGATCCACCAGTGTCATTGCATGTTTTTTCTTCTAAACAAACCACATAAGGATCCCTAGTGTCATTGCATGTCTGTTCTTTTCATGAACCATAGCTAGAGTCATTGCATGTGTGTTCTTCTAAACAAACCACGTAAGGATCCACAAGTGTCATTGCATGTGTGTTCTTTTCATGAACTCCATCTAGAGTCATTGCATGTGTGTTCTTCTAAACAAAGCAAATAAGGATCCACCAGTGTCATTGCATGTGTGTTCTTCTCATGAACCACACATGGATCCACCAGTGTCATTGCATGTCTGTTCTTTTCATGAACCACACCTAGTGTCATTGCATGTCTATTCCACTAAACAAACCACATAAGGATCCACCAGTGTCATTGCATGTCTGTTCTTTTCATGAACCATACCCAGTGTCATTGCATGTTTGTTCCTCTAAACAAACCACACACAGATCCACCTAGAGTCATTGAATGTCAGTTTTTTCACACACCACAAATGGATCCACCAGTGTCATTGCATGTGTGTTGTTCTAATGAACCACAACCAGTGTCATTGCATGTCTATTCTTCTCACAAACCACATAAGGATCCAGCAGTGTCATTGGATGTGTGTTTTTCTAAACAAACCACATAAGGATCCCTAGTGTCATTGCATGTGTGTTCTTTTCATGAACCATAGCTAGAGTCATTGCATGTGTGTTATTCTAAACAACCCACATAAGGATCCACCAGTGTCATTGCATGTTTGTTCTTCTCACAAACCACATAAGGATCCACCAGTGTCATTACATGTTTGTTCTTCTAAACAAACCACATAAGGATCCCTAGTGTCATTGCATGTGTGTTCTTTTCATGAACCACAGCTAGAGTCATTGCATGTGTGTTCTTCTAAACAATCCACACAAAGTTCCACCAGTGTCATTGCATGTGTGTTCTTCACATGAACCACACATGGATCCACCAATGTCATTGGATGTCTATTCTTTTCATGAACCACACCTAGTGTCATTGCATGTCTGTTCCTCTAAAAAACAACATAAGGATCCACCAGTCTCATTGCATGTATGTTCTTTTCATGAACAACACATGGATCCACCAGTGTCATTGCATGTGTGTTCTTTTCATGAACCACAGCTATAGTCATTGCATGTGTGTTCTTCTAAACAAACCACACATGGATCCACCTAGTGTGATTGCATGTCTGTTCTTTTCACAAACCACACATGGATCCACTAGTGTCATTGCATGTGTGTTCTTTTCATGAACCACAGCCAGTGTCATTGCATGTCTGTCCTTCTCACAAACCACATAAGGATCCAGGAGTGTCATTGGATGTCTGTTCTTCTAAACAAACCACATAAGGATCCCCTAGTGTCATTTCATGTGTGTTCTTTTCATGAACCACAGCTAGAGTCATTGCATGTGTGTTCTTCTAAACAAACCACATAAGGATCCAGGAGTGTCATTGGATGTCTGTTCTTCTAAACAAACCACATAAGGATCCCCTAGTGTCATTTCATGTGTGTTCTTTTCATGAACCACAGCTAGAGTCATTGCATGTGTGTTCTTCTAAACAAACCACATAAGTATCCACCAGTGTCATTGCATGTCTGTTCTTTTCAAGAACCATACCCAGTGTCATTGCATGTATGTTCCTCTAAACAAACCACACATGGATCCACCTAGAGTCATTGCATGTCAGTTCTTTTCACAAACCACACATGGATCCACCAGTGTCATTGCATGTGTGTTCTTCTCATGAACCACAGCCAATGTCATTGCATGTCTATTCTTCTCACAAACCACATAAGGATCCACCAGTGTCATTGGATGTGTGTTCTTCTAAACAAACCACATAAGGATCCCCCAGTGTCATTGCATGTGTGTTCTTTTCATGAACCATAGCTAGAGTCATTGCATGTGTGTTCGTCTAAACAACCCACATAAGGATCCACCAGTATCATTGCATGTCTATTCTTCTCACAAACCACATAAGGATCCACCAGTGTCATTGCATGTTTGTTCTTCTAAACAAACCACATAAGGATCCCTAGTGTCATTGCATCTCTGTTCTTTTCATGAACCATAGCTAGAGTCATTGCATGTGTGTTCTTCTAAACAAACCACGTAAGGATCCACAAGTGTCATTGCATGTGTGTTCTTTTCATGAACTCCATCTAGAGTCATCGCATGTGTGTTCTTCTAAACAAAGCAAATAAGGATCCACCAGTGTCATTGCATGTGTGTTCTTCTCGTGAACCACACATGGATCCACCAGTGTCATTGCATGTCTGTTCTTTTCATGAACCACACCTAGTGTCATTGCATGTCTATTCCACTAAACAAACCACATAAGGATCCACCAGTGTCATTGCATGTCTGTTGTTTTCATGAACCATACCCAGTGTCATTGCATGTTTGTTCCTCTAAACAAACCACACACGGATCCACCTAGAGTCATTGGATGTCAGTTCTTTTCACAAACCAGAAATGGATCCACCAGTGTCATTGCATGTGTGTTCTTCTAATGAACCACAGCCAGTGTCATTGCATGTCTATTCTTATCACAAACCACATAAGGATCCAGCAGTGTCATTGGATGTGTGTTTTTCTAAACAAACCACATAAGGATCCCTAGTGTCATTGCATGTGTGTTCATTTCATGAACCATAGCTAGAGTCATTGCATGTGTGTTCTTCTAAAGAACCCACATAAGGATCCACCAGTGTCATTGCATGTTTGTTCTTCTCACAAACCACATAAGGATCCACCAGTGTCATTACATGTCTGTTCTTCTAAAGAAACCACATAAGGATCCCTAGTGTCATTGCATGTGTGTTCTTTTCATGAACCACAGGTAGAGTCATTGCATGTGTGTTCTTCTAAACAATCCACATAAGGTTCCACCAGTGTCATTGCATGTGTGTTCTTCACATGAACCACGCATGGATCCACCAATGTCATTGGATGTCTATTCTTTTCATGAACCACACCCAGTGTCATTGCATGTCTGTTCCTCTAAAAAAACAACATAAGGATCCACCAGTCTCATTGCATGAATGTTCTTGTCATGAACAACACATGGATCCACCAGTGTCATTGCATGTGTGTTCTTTTCAGGAACCACAGCTAGAGTTATTGCATGTGTGTTCTTCTAAACAAACCATACATGGATCCACCTAGTGTGATTGCATGTCTGTTCTTTTCACAAACCACACATGGATCCACTAGTGTCATTGCATGTGTGTTCTTTTCATGAACCACAGCCAGTTTCATTGCATGTCTGTCCTTCTCACAAACCACATAAGGATCCACGAGTGTTATTGCATGTCTGTTCTTCTAAACAAACCACATAAGGATCCCCTAGTGTCATTTCATGTGTGTTCTTTTCATGAACCACAGCTAGAGTCATTGCATGTGTGTTCTTCTAAACAAACCACATAAGGATCCACCAGTGTCATTGCATGTTTGTTCTTTTCATGAACCATACCTAGTGTCATTGCATGTCTGTTCCTCTAAACAAACCACCCATGGATCCACCTATAGTCATTGCATGTCAGTTCTTCTCACAAACCACACATGGATCCACCAGTGTCATTGCATGTGTGTTCTTCTCATGAACCACAACCAGTGTCATTGCATGTCTATTATTCTCACAAACCACATAAGGATCCACCAGTGTCATTGGATGTGTGTTCTTATAAACAAACCACATAAGGATCCCCCAGTGTCATTGCATGTGTGTTCTTTTCATGAACCATAGATAGAGTCATTGCATGTGTGTTCTTCTAAACAACCCACATAAGGATCCACCAGTATCATTGAATGTCTATTCTTCTCACAAACCACATAAGGATCCAACAGTGTCATTGCATGTCTGTTCTTCTAAACAAACCACATAAGGATCCCTAGTGTCATTGCATGTCTGTTCTTTTCATGAACCATAGATAGAGTCATTGCATGTGTGTTCTTCTAAACAAACCACGTAAGGATCCACAAGTGTCATTGCATGTGTGTTCTTTTCATGAACTCCAACTAGAGTCATTGCATGTGTGTTCTTCTAAACAAAGCAAATAAGGATCCACCAGTGTCATTGCATGTGTGTTCTTCTCATGAACCATACATGGATCCACCAGTGTCATTGCATGTCTGTTCTTTTCATGAACCACACCTAGTGTCATTGCATGTCTATTCCTCTAAACAAACCACATAAGGATCCACCAGTGTCATTGCATGTCTGTTCTTTTCATGAACCATACCCAGTGTCATTGCATGTTTGTTCCTCTAAACAAACCACACACGGATCCACCTAGAGTCATTGGATGTCAGTTCTTTTCACAAACCAGAAATGGATCCACCAGTGTCATTGCATGTGTGTTCTTCTAATGAACCACATCCAGTGTCATTGCATGTCTATTCTTCTCACAAACCACATAAGGATCCAGCAGTGTCGTTGGATGTGTGTTTTTCTAAACAAACCACATAAGGATCCCCAGTGTCATTGCATGTGTGTTCTTTTCATGTACCATAGCTAGAGTCATTGCATGTGTGTTCTTCTCAACAACCCACATAAGGATCCACCAGTGTCATTGCATGTTTGTTCTTCTCACAAACCACATAAGGATCCACCAGTGTCATTACATGTCTGTTCTTCTAAACAAACCACATAAGGATCCCTAGTGTCATTGCATGTGTGTTCTTTTCATGAACCACAACTAGAGTCATTGCATGTGTGTTCTTCTAAACAATCCACATAAGGTTCCACCAGTGTCATTGCATGTGTGTTCTTCTCATGAACCACACATGGATCCACCAATGTCATTGGATGTCTATTCTTTTCATGAACCACACCCAGTGTCATTGCATGTCTGTTCCTCTAAAAAAACAACATAAGGATCCACCAGTCTCATTGCATGAATGTTCTTGTCATGAACAACACATGGATCCACCAGTGTCATTGCATGTGTTTTCTTTTCATGAACCACAGCTAGAGTTATTGCATGTGTGTTCTTCTAAACAAACCACACATGGATCCACCTAGTGTGATTGCATGTCTGTTCTTTTTACAAACCACACATGGATCCACTAGTGTCATTGCATGTGTGTTCTTTTCATGAACCACAGCCAGTGTCATTGCATGTCTGTCCTTCTCACAAACCACATAAGAATCCACGAGTGTCATTGCATGTCTGTTCTTCTAAACAAACCACATATGGATCCCCTAGTGTCATTTTATGTGTGTTCTTTTCATGAACCACAGCTAGAGTCATTGTATGTGTGTTCTTCTAAACAAACCACATAAGGATCCACCAGTGTCATTGCATGTCTGTTCTTTTCATGAACCATACCCAGTGTCATTGCATGTCTGTTCCTCTAAACAAACCACACATGGATCCACCTAGAGTCATTGCATGTCAGTTCTTCTCACAAACCACACATGGATCCACAAGTGGCATTGCATGTGTGTTCTTCTCATGAACCACAGCCAGTGTCATTGCATGTCTATTATTCTCACAAACCACATAAGGATCCACCAGTGTCATTTGATGTGTGTTCTTCTAAACAAACCACATAAGGATCCCCCAGTGTCATTGCATGTGTGTTCTTTCCATGAACCATAGCTAGAGTCATTGCATGTGTGTTCTTCTAAACAACCCACATAAGGATCCACCAGTATCATTGTATGTCTTTTCTTCTCACAAACCACATAAGAATCCACCAGTGTCATTGCATGTTTGTTCTTCTAAACAAACCACATAAGGATCCCTAGTGTTATTGCATGTCTGTTCTTTTCATGAACCATAGCTAGAGTCATTGCATGTGTGTTCTTCTAAACAAACCACGTAAGGATCCACAAGTGTCATTGCATGTTTGTTCTTTTCATGTACTCCAGCTAGAGTCATTGCATGTGTGTTCTTCTAAACAAAGCAAATAAGGATCCACCAGTGTCATTGCATGTGTGTTCTTCTCATGAACCACACATGGATCCACCAGTGTCATTGCATGTCTGTTCTTTTCATGAACCACACCTAGTGTCATTGCATGTCTATTCCTCTAAACAAACCACATAAGGATCCACCAGTGTCATTGCATGTCTGTTCTTTTCATGAACCATACCCAGTGTCATTGCATGTCTGTTCCTCTAAACAAACCACACACGGATCCACCTAGAGTCATTGCATGTCAGTTCTTTTCACAAACCACAAATGGATCCACCAGTGTCATTGCATGTGTGTTCTTCTAATGAACCACAGCCAGTGTCATTGCATGTTTATTCTTCTCGCAAACCACATAAGGATCCAGTAGTGTCATTGGATGTGTGTTTTTCTAAACAAACCACATAAGGATCCCCAGTGTCATTGTATGTGAGTTCTTTTCATGAACCATAGCTAGAGTCACTACATGTGTGTTCTTCTAAACAACCCACATAAGGATACACCAATGTCATTGCATGTTTGTTATTCTCACAAACCACATAAGGATCCACCAGTGTCATTGCATGTCTGCTCTTTTCATGAACCATACCCAGTGTCATTGCATGTTTGTTCCTCTAAACAAACCACACACGGATCCACCTAGAGTCATTGGATGTCGGTTCTTTTCACAAACCAGAAATGGATCCACCAGTGTGATTGCATGTGTGTTCTTCTAATGAACCACGGCCAGTGTCATTGCATGTCTATTCTTCTCACAAACCACATAAGGATCCAGCAGTGTCGTTGGATGTGTGTTTTTCTAAACAAATCACATAAGATTCCCCAGTGTCATTGCATGTGTGTTCTTTTCATGTACCATAGCTAGAGTCATTGCATGTGTGTTCTTCTAAACAACCCACATAAGGATCCACCAGTGTCATTGCATGTCTGTTCTTTTCATGAACCATACCCAGTGGCATTGCATGTTTGTTCCTCTAAACAAACCACACATGGATCCACCTAGAGTCATTGCATGTCAGTTCTTTTCGCAAACCACACATGGATCCACCAGTGTCATTGCATGTGTGTTCTTCTCATGAACCACATCCAGTGTCATTGCATGTCTATTATTCTCACAAACCACATAAGGATCCACCAGTGTCATTGGATGTGTGTTCTTCTAAACAAACCACATAAGGATCCCCCAGTGTCATTGCATGTGTGTTCTTTTCATGAACCATAGCTAGAGTCATTGCATGTGTGTTCTTCTAAACAACCCACATAAGGATCCACCAGTATCATTGCATGTCTATTCTTCTCACAAACCACATAAGAATCCACTAGTGTCATTGCATGTCTGTTCTTCTAAACAAACCACATAAGGATCCCTAGTGTTATTGCATGTCTGTTCTTTTCATGAACCATAGCTAGAGTCATTGCATGTGTGTTCTTCTAAACAAACCACGTAAGGATCCACAAGTGTCATTGCATGTGTGTTCTTTTCATGAACTCCAGCTAGAGTCATTGCATGTGTGTTCTTCTAAACAAAGCAAATAAGGATCCACCAGTGTCATTGCATGTGTGTTCTTCTCATGAACCACACATGGATCCACCAGTGTCATTGCATGTCTGTTCTTTTCATGAACCACACCTAGTGTCATTGCATGTCTATTCCTCTAAAAAAACCACATAAGGATCCACCAGTGTCATTGCATGTCTGTTCTTTTCATGAACCATACCCAGTGTCATTGCATGTATGTTCCTCTAAACAAACCACACAAGGATCCACCTAGAGTCATTGCATGTCAGTTCTTTTCACAAGCCACAAATGGATCCACCAGTGTCATTGCATGTGTGTTCTTCTAATGAACCACAACCAGTGTCATTGCATGTCTATTCTTCTCGCAAACCACATAAGGATCCAGTAGTGTCATTGGATGTGTGTTTTTCTAAACAAACCACATAAGGATCCCCAGTGTCATTGCATGTGTGTTCTTTTCATGAACCATAGCTAGAGTCACTACATGTGTGTTCTTCTAAACAACCCACATAAGGATCCACCAGTATCATTGCATGTCTATTCTTCTCACAAACCACATAAGAATCCACCAGTGTCATTGCATGTCTGTTCTTCTAAACAAACCACATAAGGATCCCTAGTGTTATTGCATGTCTGTTCTTTTCATGAACCATAGCTAGAGTCATTGCATGTGTGTTCTTCTAAACAAACCACGTAAGGATCCACAAGTGTCATTGCATGTGTGTTCTTTTCATGAACTCCAGCTAGAGTCATTGCATGTGTGTTATTCTAAACAAAGCAAATAAGGATCCACCAGTGTCATTGCATGTGTGTTCTTCTCATGAACCACACATGGATCCACCAGTGTCATTGCATGTCTGTTCTTTTCATGAACCACACCTAGTGTCATTGCATGTCTATTCCTCTAAACAAACCACATAAGGATCCACCAGTGTCATTGCATGTCTGTTCTTTTCATGAACCATACCCAGTGTCATTGCATGTCTGTTCCTCTAAACAAACCACACACGGATCCACCTAGAGTCATTGCATGTCAGTTCTTTTCACAAACCACAAATGGATCCACCAGTGTCATTGCATGTGTGTTCTTCTAATGAACCACAGCCAGTGTCATTGCATGTCTATTCTTCTCGCAAACCACATAAGGATCCAGTAGTGTCATTGGATGTGTGTTTTTCTAAACAAACCACATAAGGATCCCCAGTGTCATTGCATGTGTGTTCTTTTCATGAACCATAGCTAGAGTCACTACATGTGTGTTCTTCTAAACAACCCACATAAGGATCCACCAATGTCATTGCATGTTTGTTCTTCTCACAAACCACATAAGGATCCACCAGTGTCATTGCATGTCTGTTCTTTTCATGAACCATACCCAGTGTCATTGCATGTTTGTTCCTCTAAATAAACCACACACGGATCCACCTAGAGTCATTGGATGTCAGTTCTTTTCACAAACCAGAAATGGATCCACTAGTGTCATTGCATGTGTGTTCTTCTAATGAACCACGGCCAGTGTCATTGCATGTCTATTCTTCTCACAAACCACATAAGGATCCAGCAGTGTCGTTGGATGTGTGTTTTTCTAAACAAACCACATAAGGATCCCCGGTGTCATTGCATGTGTGTTCTTTTCATGTACCATAGCTAGAGTCATTGCATGTGTGTTCTTCTAAACAACCCACATAAGGATCCACCCGTGTTATTGCATGTCTGTTCTTTTCATGAACCATACCCAGTGTCATTGCATGTTTGTTCCTCTAAACAAACCACACATGGATCCACCTAGAGTCATTGCATGTCAGTTCTTTTCGCAAACCACACATGGATCCACCAGTGTCATTGCATGTGTGTTCTTCTCATGAACCACAGCCAGTGTCATTGCATGTCTATTCTTCTCACAAACCACATAAGGATCCACCAGTGTCATTGGATGTGTGTTCTTCTAAACAAACCACATAAGGATCCACCAGTGTCATTGGATGTGTGTTCTTCTAAACAAACCACATAAGGATCCCCCAGTGTCATTGCATGTGTGTTCTTTTCATGAACCATAGCTAGAGTCATTGCATGTGTGTTCGTCTAAACAACCCACATAAGGATCCACCAGTATCATTGCATGTCTATTCTTCTCACAAACCACATAAGGATCCACCAGTGTCATTGCATGTCTGTTCTTCTAAACAAACCACATAAGGATCCCAGTGTCATTGCATGTGTGTTCTTTTCATGAACCACAACCAGAGTCATTTCATGTGTGTTCTTCTAAACAAACCACATAAGGATCCACCAGTGTCATTGCATGTGTGTTCTTTTCATGAACCACATCTAGAGTCATTGCATGTGTGTTCTTCTAAACAAACCACATAAGGATCCACCAGTGTCATTGCATGTGTATTCTTCTCATGAACCACACATGGATCCACCAGTGTCATTCATGTCTATTCTTTTCATGAACTATACCCAGTATCATTGCATGTTTGTTCCTCTAAACAAAACACATAAGGATCCACCAGTGTCATTGCATGTCTGTTCTTTTCATGAACCATACCCAGTGTCATTGCGTGTATGTTCCTCTAAACAAACTCAACATGGATCCACCTAGAGTCATTGCATGTCAGTTATTTTCACAAACCACACATCGATCCACCAGTGTCATTGCATGTGTGTTCTTTTCAGGAACCACATCCAGTGTCATTGCATGTCTATTCTTCTCACAAACCACATAAGGATCCACCAGTGTCATTGGATGTGTGTTCTTCTAAACAAACCACATAAGGATCCCCCAGTGTTATTGCATGTGTCTTCTTTTCATGAACCATAGCTAGACTCATTGCATGTGTGTTCTTCTAAACAAACCACATAAGGATCCACCAGTGTCATTGCATGTTTGTTCTTCTAAACAAACCACAGAAGGATCCCCAGTGTCATTGCATGTGTGTTCTTTTCATGAACCGCAGCTAGAGTCATTGCACATGTGTTCTTCTATGCAAACCACATAAGGATCCACCAGTGTCATTGCATGTGTGTTCTTTTCGTGAACCACGCCTAGAGTCATTGCATGTGTGTTCTTCTAAACAAACCACATAAGGATCCACCAGTGTCATTGCATGTGTGTTCTTCTCATGAACCACACATGGATCCACCAGTGTCATTGCATGTCTGTTCTTTTCATGAACCACACCCAGTGTGATTGCATGGTTGTTCCTCTAAACAACCCACATAAGGATCCACCAGTGTCATTGCATGTCTGTTCTTTTCATGAACAACACATGGATCCACTAGTGTCATTGCATGTGTGTTCTTTTCATGAACTACAGGAGTCATTGCATGTGTGTTCTTCTAAACAAACCACCCATGGATCCACCTAGTATGATGGCATGTCTGTTCTTTTCACAAACCACACATGGATCCACCAGTGTTATTGCATGTGTGTTCTTTTCATGAACCACAACCAGTGTCATTGCATGTCTGTTCTTCCCACAAACCACATAAGGATCCACCAGTGTCATTGCATATCTGTTCTTATAAACAAACCACACAAGGATCCCCTAGTGTCATTGCATGTGTGTTCTTTTCATGAACCACAGCTAGAGTCATTGCATGTGTGTTCTTCTAAACAACCCACATAAGGATCCACAAGTGTCATTGCATGTCTGTTTTTTTCATGAACCATACCCAGTGTCATTGCATGTTTGTTCCTCTAAACAAACCACACATGGATCCACCTAGAGTCATTGCATGTCAGTTCTTTCCGCAAACCACACATGGATCCACCAGTGTCATTGCATGTGCGTTCTTCTCATGAACCACAGCCAGTGTCATTGCATGTCTATTCTTCTCACAAACCACATAAGTATCCACCAGTGTCATTGGATGTGTGTTCTTCTATACAAACCACATAAGGATCCCCAAGTGTCATTTCATGTGTGTTCTTTTCATGAACCATAGCTAGAGTCATTGCATGTGTGTTGTTCTAAACAACCCACATAAGGATCCACCAGTGTCATTGCATGTCTGTTCTTCTCACAAACCACATAAGGATCCACTAGTGTCATTGCATGTATGTTCTTCCAAACAAACACATAAGGATCCCCAGTGTCATTGCATGTGTGTTCTTTTCATGAACCACATATAGAGTCATTGCATGTGTGTTCTTCTAAACAAACCACATAAGGATCCACCAGTGTCATTGCATGTCTGTTCTTTTCATGAACCACACCTAGTGTCATTGCATGTCTATTCCTCTAAACAAACCACACATGGACCCACCTAGAGTCATTGCATGTCAGTTCTTTTCACAAACCACACATGGATCCACCAGTGTCATTACATGTGTTTTCTTTTCATGAACCACAGCTAGAGTCATTGCATGTGTGTTCTTCTAAACAAACCACATAAGGATACACCAGTGTCACTGAATGTGTGTTCTTTTCATGAACCATAGCTAGAGTCATTGCATGTGTGTTCTTCTAAACAAACCACATACGGATAGACTAGTGTCATTGCATGTGTGTTCTTTTCATGAACCACAGCTAGAGTCATTGCATTTGTATTCTTCTAAACAAACCACATAAGGATCCACCAGTGTCATTGCATGTATGTTCTTTTCATGAACCACACCTAGTGTCATTGCATGTGTGTTATTCTAAACAAACCACATAAGGATCCACTAGTGTCATTGCATGTCTATTCTTTTCATGAACCACATAAGGATCCACCAATGTCATTGGATGTGTGCTCTTCTCATGAACCACACATGGATCCACCCATGTCATCGCATGTCTGTTCTTCTAAACAAACCACATAAGGATCCACCCGGTGCCATTGCATGTCTGTTCTTTTCATGAACCACAGCTATACTCATTGCATGTCTGTGCTTTCCACAAACCACATATGGATCCACCAGTGTCATTGCATGTCTGTTCTTTTCACGAACCAGACCCAGTGTCATTGCATGTATGTTCCTCTAAACAAACCACACATGGATCCACCTAGTGTCATTGCATGTCAGTTCTTTTCACAAACCACACAGGGATCCACCAGTGTCATTGCATGTGTGTTCTTTTCATGAACCTCAGCTAGAGTCATTGCATGTGTGTTCTTCTAAACAAACCACATAAGGATCCACCAGTGTCATTGCATGTGTGTTCTTCTCATGAACCAAAGCTAGTATAATTCGATGTGTGTTCTTCTCATGAACCACACATGGATCCACCAGTGTCATTGCATGTGTGTTATTTTCATGAACCACAGCTAGAGTTATTGCTTGTGTGTTCTTCTAAACAAACCACATAAGGATCCACTAGTGTCATTGGATGTCTGTTCTTTTCATGAACCACACCCATAGAGTCATTGCATGTGTGTTCTTCTAAACAAACCACATAAGGATCCACCTAGTGTCATTGCATGTCTATTGTTTTCATGAACCACAGCTAGAGTCATTGCATGTCTGTGCTTTGCACAATCCACATATGGATCCACCAGTGTCATTGCATGTCTGTTCTTTTCATGAACCACACCCAGTGTCATTGCATGTCTGTTCCTCTAAAGAAACCACACATGGATCCACCTAGTGTCATTGCATGTCTATTCTTTTCACAAACCAGACATGGATCCACCAGTGTCATTGCATGTGTGTTCTCTTCATGAACCTCAACTAGAGTCATTGCATGTGTGTTTTTCTAAACAAACCACATAAGGATCCACTAGTGTCATTGCATGTATGTTCTTCTCATGAACCATAGCCAGTGTCATTGGATGTGTGTTCTTCTCATGAACCACACATGGATACACCAGTGCCGTTGCATGTGTGTTCTTTTCATGAACCACAGCTAGAGTCATTGCATGTGTGTTCTTCTAAACAAACCACATAAGGATCCACCAGTGTTATTGGATGTGTGTTCTTCTCATGAACCCCACCCAGATTCATTGCATGTGTGTTCTTCTCATGAACCACACATGGATACATCAGTGTCATTGCATGTGTGTTCTTTTCATGAACCATAGCTAGAGTCATTGCATGTGTGTTCTTCTAAACAAACCACATAAGGATCCACCAATGTCATTGCATGTGTGTTCTTTTCATGAACCACATAAGGATACACTAGTGTCATTGCATGTTTGTTCTTCTGATGAACCACATAAGGATCCACCAGTGTCATTGTATATCTATTCTTTTCATGAACCACATAAGGATCCACCAGTGTCATTGCATGTGTGTTCTTCTAAACAAACCACATAAGGATCCACCAGTGTCATTGCATGTCTGTTCTTTTCATGAGCAACACCCACTGTCATTGCATGTCTGTTCCTCTAAACAAAACACACATGGATCCACCTAGAGTCATTGCATGTTAGTTCTTTTCACAAACCACACATGGATCCACCAGTGTCATTGCATGTGTGTTCTTTTCATGAACCACAGCTAGAGTCATTCATGTGTTTTCTTCTAAACAAACCACATAAGGATCCACTAGTGTCATTTCATGTGTGTTCTTCTCATGAACTAGACCCAGTGTCATTGCATGTGTGTTCTTCTCATGAACCACATATGGATACACCAGTGTCATTGCATGTGTGTTCTTTTCATGAACCATAGCTGGAGTCATTGCATGTGTGTTCTTCTAAACAAACCACATAAGGATCCACCAGTGTCATTGCATGTGTGTTCTTTTCATGAACCACAGCCAGTGTCATTGCATGTCTGTTCTTCACACAAACCACATAAGGATCCACCAGTGTCATTGCATGGGTGGTCTTCTAAACAAACCACATAAGGATTCCCTAGTGTCATTGCATGTGTGTTCTTTTCATGAACCACAGCTAGAGTCATTGCATGTGTGTTTTTCTAAACAAACCACATAAGGATCCACCAATGTCATTGCATGTCTGTTCTTTTCATGAACCATACCCAGTGTCATTGCATGTCTGTTCCTCTAAACAAACCACACATGGATCCACCTACAGTCATTGCATGTCAGTTCTTTTAACAAACCACACATGGATCCACCAGTGGCATTGCATGTGTGTTCTTCTAATGAACCACATCCAGTGTCATTGCATGTCTATTCTTCTCACAAACCACAAAAGGACCCACCATGTCATTGGACGTGTGTTCTTCTAAACAAACCACATAAGGATCCACCAGTGTCATTGCATGTGTGTTCTTTTCATGAACCATAGCTAGAGTCATTGCATGTGTGTTCTTCTAAACAAACCACATAAGGATCCACTAGTGTCATTGCATGTGTGTTCTTCTCATGAACCACACATGGATCCACCAGTGTCATTACATGTCTGTTCTTTTCATGAACCACACCCAGTGTCATTGCATGTTTGTTCCTCTAAACAAACCACATAAGGATCCATCAGTGTCATTGCATGTATGTTGTTTTCATGAACAACACATGGATCCACCAGTGTCATTGCATGTGTGTTCTTTTCATTAACCATAGCTGGAGTAATTGCATGTGTGTTCTTCTAAACAAACCACACAAGGATCCACCTAGTGTGATTGCATGTATGTTCTTTTCACTAACCACACATGGATCCACCAGTGTCATTGCATGTGTGTTCTTTTCATGAACCACAGCTAGAGTCATTGCAAGTCTGTTCTATCCACAAACCACACAAGGATCCACCTAGTGTGATTGCATGTCTGTTCTTTTCACAAACCACACATGGATCCACCAGTGTCATTGCATGTGTGTTCTTCTCATGAACCACAGCCAGTGTCTTGCATGTCTGTTCTTCTCACAAACCACATAAGGATCCACCTGTTTCATTGCATGTCTGTTCTTCTAAAAAACCACATAAGGATCCCCTAGTGTCATTGCATGTGTGTTCTTTCATGAACCATAGCTAGAGTCATAGCATGTGTGTTCTTCTAAACAAACCACATAAGGATCCATAGTGTCATTGCATGTCTGTTGTTTTCATGAACCATACCCAGTGTCATTGCATGTCTGTTCCTCTGAACAAACCACACATGGATCCACCTAGAGTCCTTGCATGTCAGTTATTTTCATAAACCACGCATGGATCCACCAGTGTCATTGCATGTGTGTTCTTCTAAACAAACCACATAAGGATCCACCAGTGTCATTGCATGTCTGTTCTTTTCATGAACAACACCCACTGTCATTGCATGTCTGTTCCTCTAAACAAAACACACATGGATCCACCTAGAGTCATTGCATGTTAGTTCTTTTCACAAACCACACATGGATCCACCAGTGTCATTGCATGTGTGTTCTTTTCATGAACCACAGCTAGAGTCATTCATGTGTTTTCTTCTAAACAAACCACATAAGGATCCACTAGTGTCATTTCATGTGTGTTCTTCTCATGAACCAGACCCAGTGTCATTGCATGTGTGTTCTTCTCATGAACCACATATGGATACACCAGTGTCATTGCATGTGTGTTCTTTTCATGAACCATAGCTAGAGTCATTGCATGTGTGTTCTTCTAAACAAACCACATAAGGATCCACCAGTGTCATTGCATGTGTGTTCTTTTCATGAACCACAGCCAGTGTCATTGCATGTCTGTTCTTCACACAAACCACATAAGGATCCACCAGTGTCATTGCATGGGTGGTCTTCTAAACAAACCACATAAGGATTCCCTAGTGTCATTGCATGTGTGTTCTTTTCATGAACCACAGCTAGAGTCATTGCATGTGTGTTTTTCTAAACAAACCACATAAGGATCCACCAGTGTCATTGCATGTCTGTTCTTTTCATGAACCATACCCAGTGTCATTGCATGTCTGTTCCTCTAAACAAACCACACATGGATCCACCTACAGTCATTGCATGTCAGTTCTTTTAACAAACCACACATGGATCCACCAGTGGCATTGCATGTGTGTTCTTCTAATGAACCACATCCAGTGTCATTGCATGTCTATTCTTCTCACAAACCACAAAAGGACCCACCATGTCATTGGACGTGTGTTCTTCTAAACAAACCACATAAGGATCCCCAGTGTCATTGCATGTGTGTTCTTTTCATGAACCATAGCTAGAGTCATTGCTCGTGTGTTCCTCTAAACAAACCACATAAGGATCCACCAGTGTCATTGCATGTTTGTTCTTCTCATGAACCATAGCTAGAGTCATTGCATGTGTGTTCTTCTAAACAAACCACATAAGGATCCACTAGTGTCATTGCATGTGTGTTCTTCTCATGAACCACACATGGATCCACCAGTGTCATTACATGTCTGTTCTTTTCATGAACCACACCCAGTGTCATTGCATGTTTGTTCCTCTAAACAAACCACATAAGGATCCATCAGTGTCATTGCATGTATGTTGTTTTCATGAACAACACATGGATCCACCAGTGTAATTG
This sequence comes from Avena sativa, assembly GCA_916181665.1. Taxonomy (NCBI): domain Eukaryota; kingdom Viridiplantae; phylum Streptophyta; class Magnoliopsida; order Poales; family Poaceae; genus Avena; species Avena sativa. The sequence goes on along the minus strand of OV702287.1, from coordinate 61,009,323 downwards.
CATGTGTGTTCTTTTCATTAACCATAGCTGGAGTAATTGCATGTGTGTTCTTCTAAACAAACCACACATGGATCCACCTAGTGTGATTGCATGTATGTTCTTTTCACTAACCACACATGGATCCACCAGTGTCATTGCATGTGTGTTCTTTTCATGAACCACAGCTAGAGTCATTGCAAGTCTGTTCTATCCACAAACCACACAAGGATCCACCTAGTGTGATTGCATGTCTGTTCTTTTCACAAACCACACATGGATCCACCAGTGTCATTGCATGTGTGTTCTTCTCATGAACCACAGCCAGTGTCTTGCATGTCTGTTCTTCTCACAAACCACATAAGGATCCACCTGTTTCATTGCATGTCTGTTCTTCTAAAAAACCACATAAGGATCCCCTAGTGTCATTGCATGTGTGTTCTTTCATGAACCATAGCTAGAGTCATAGCATGTGTGTTCTTCTAAACAAACCACATAAGGATCCATAGTGTCATTGCATGTCTGTTGTTTTCATGAACCATACCCAGTGTCATTGCATGTCTGTTCCTCTGAACAAACCACACATGGATCCACCTAGAGTCATTGCATGTCAGTTATTTTCATAAACCACGCATGGATGCACCAGTGTCATTGCATGTGTGTTCTTCTCATGAACCACAGCTAGTGTCGTTGCATGTCTATTCTTCTCACAAACCACATAAGGATCCACCAATGTCATTGGATGTGTGTTCTTCTAAACAAACCACATAAGGATCCCCTAGTGTCATTGCATGTGTGTTCTTTTCATGAACCATAGCTAGAGTCATTGCATGTGTGTTCTTCTAAAGAAACCACATAAGGATCCACCAGTGTCATTGCATGTCTGTTCTCCTCACAAACCACATAAGGATCTACTAGTGTCATTGCATGTCTGTTCTTCTAAACAAACCACATAAGGATCCCCCACTGTCATTGCATGTGTGTTATTTTCATGAACCACAGCTAGAATCATTGCATGTGTGTTCTTTTAAACAAAACACATAAGGATCCACCAGTGTCATTGCATGTCTGTTCTTTTCATGAACCACACCCAGTGTCATTGCATGTATGTTCCTCTAAACAAACCACACATGGATCCACCTAGTGTCATTGAATGTCTGTTCTTTTCACAAACCACATAGGGATCCACCAATGTCATGTGTGTTCTTTTCATGAACCTCAGCTAGAGACATTGCGTGTGTGTTCTTCTAAACAAATCACATAAGGTTCCACCAGTGTCATTGCATGTCTGTTCTTTTCATGAACCATACCCAGTGTCATTGCATGTCTGTTCCCCTAAACAAACCACACATGGATCCACCTAGAGTCATTGCATGCCAGTTATTTTCACAAACCACACATGGATCCACCAGTGTCATTGCATGTGTGTTCTTCTCATGAACAACAGCCAGTGTCATTGGATGTCTATTCTTCTCAGAAACCACATAAGGATCCACCAGTGTCATTGGATGTGTGTTGTTCTAAACAAACCACATAAGGATCCCTTAGTGTCATTGCATGTGTGTTCTTTTCATGAACCATATCTAGAGTCATTGCATGTGTGTTCTTCTAAACAACCCACATAAGGATCCACCAGTGTCATTGCATGTCTGTTCTTCTCACAAACCACATAAGGATCCACTAGTGTCATTGTATGTCTGTTCTTCTAAACAAACCACACATGGATCCACCAGTGTCATTGCATGTGTGTTCTTTTCATGAACCACGGATAGAGTCATTGCATGTGTGTTCTTTTAAACAAAACACATAAGGATCCACCAGTGTCATTGCATGTGTGTTCTTTTCATGAACCACACCCAGTGTCAATGCATGTGTGTTCTTCTCATGAACCACACATGGATACACTAGTGTCATTGCATGTGTGTTCTTTTCATGAACCACAGCTAGAGTCATTGCATGTGTGTTCTTCTAAACAAACCACATAAGGATCCACCAGTGTCATTGCATGTGTGTTCTTTTCATGAACCACAGCTAGAGTCATTGCATGATGTGTTCTTCTAAACAAACCACATAAGGATCCACCAGTGTCATTGCATGTGTGTTCTTTTCATGAACCACAACCAGTGTCATTGCATGTCTGTTCTCCTCACAAACCACATAAGGATCTACTAGTGTCATTGCATGTCTGTTCTTCTAAACAAACCACATAAGGATCCCCCACTGTCATTGCATGTGTGTTATTTTCATGAACCACAGCTAGAATCATTGCATGTGTGTTCTTTTAAACAAAACACATAAGGATCCACCAGTGTCATTGCATGTCTGTTCTTTTCATGAACCACACCTAGTGTCATTGCATGTATGTTCCTCTAAACAAACCACACATGGATCCACCTAGTGTCATTGCATGTCTGTTCTTTTCACAAACCACACACGGATCCACCAGTGTCATTGCATGGGTGTTCTTTTCATGAACCTCAGCTAGAGTCATTGCGTGTGTGTTCTTCTAAACAAACCACATAAGGATCCACCAGTGTCATTGCATGTCTGTTCTTTTCATGAACCATACCCAGAGTCATTGCATGTCAGTTATTTTCACAAACCACACATGGATCCACCAGTGTCATTGCATGTGTGTTCTTCTCATGAACAACATCCAGTGTCATTGGATGTCTATTCTTCTCAGAAACCACATAAGGATCCACCAGTGTCATTGGATGTGTGTTGTTCTAAACAAACCACATAAGGATCCCTTAGTGTCATTGCATGTGTGTTCTTTTCATGAACCATATCTAGAGTCATTGCATGTGTGTTCTTCTAAACAACCCACATAAGGATCCACCAGTGTCATTGCATGTCTGTTCTTCTCACAAACCACATAAGGATCAACTAGTGTCATTGTATGTCTGTTATTCTAAACAAACCACACATGGATCCACCAGTGTCATTGCATGTGTGTTCTTTTCATGAACCATGGATAGAGTCATTGCATGTGTGTTCTTTTAAACAAAACACATAAGGATCCACCAGTGTCATTGCATGTGTGTTCTTTTCATAAACCACACCCAGTGTCATTGCATGTGTGTTCTTCTCATGAACCACACATGGATACACTAGTGTCATTGCATGTGTGTTCTTTTCATGAACCACAGCTAGAGTCATTGCATGTGTGTTCTTCTAAACAAACCACATAAGGATCCACCAGTGTCATTGCATGTGTGTTCTTTTCATGAACCACAGCTAGAGTCATTGCATGATGTGTTCTTCTAAACAAACCACATAAGGATCAACCAGTGTCATTGCATGTGTGTTCTTTTCATGAACCACAACCAATGTCATTGCATGTCTGTTCTTCTAAACAAACCACATAAGGATCCACCAGTGTCATTGCATGTCTGTTCTTTTCATGAACCACATAAGGATCCACCAGTGTCATTGGATGTGTGTTCTTCTCATGAACCACACATGGATCCACCAGTGTCATTGCATGTCTGTTCTTCTAAACAAACCACATAAGGATCCACCCAGTTTCATTGCATGTCTGTTCTTTTCATGAACCACAGCTAGAAACATTGCATGTCTGTGCTTTCCACAAACCACATATGGATCCACCAGTGTCATTGCATGTCTGTTCTTTTCATGAACCACACCCAGTGTCATTGCATGTCTGTTCCTCTAAACAAACCACACATGGATCCACCTAGTGTCATTGCATGTCTATTCTTTTCACAACCACACATGGATCCACCAGTGTCATTGCATTTGTGTTCTTTTCATGAACCTCATCTAGAGTCATTACATGTGTGTTCTTCTAAACAAACCACATAAGGATCCACCAGTGTCATTGCATGTGTGTTCTTCTCATGAACCACAGCCAGTGTCATTGCATGTGTGTTCTTCTAAACAAACCACATAAGGATCCACCAGTGTCATTGCATGTGTGTTCTTTTCATGAACCACAGCTAGAGTTATTGCATGATGTGTTCTTCTAAACAAACCACATAAGGATCCACCAGTGTCATTGCATGTGTGTTCTTTTCATGAACCACAACCAGTGTCATTGCATGTCTGTTCTCCTCACAAACCACATAAGGATCTACTAGTGTCATTGCATGTCTGTTCTTCTAAACAAACCACATAAGGATCCCCCACTGTCATTGCATGTGTGTTATTTTCATGAACCACAGCTAGAATCATTGCATGTGTGTTCTTTTAAACAAAACACATAAGGATCCACCAGTGTCATTGCATGTCTGTTCTTTTCATGAACCACACCCAGTGTCATTGCATGTATGTTCCTCTAAACAAACCACACATGGATCCACCTAGTGTCATTGCATGTCTGTTCTTTTCACAAACCACACACGGATCCACCAGTGTCATTGCATGGGTTTTCTTTTCATGAACCTCAGCTAGAGTCATTGCGTGTGTGTTCTTCTAAACAAACCACATAAGGATCCACCAGTGTCATTGCATGTCTGTTCTTTTCATGAACCATACCCAGAGTCATTGCATGTCAGTTATTTTCACAAACCACACATGGATCCACCAGTGTCATTGCATGTGTGTTCTTCTCATGAACAACATCCAGTGTCATTGGATGTCTATTCTTCTCAGAAACCACATAAGGATCCACCAGTGTCATTGGATGTGTGTTGTTCTAAACAAACCACATAAGGATCCCTTAGTGTCATTGCATGTGTGTTCTTTTCATGAACCATATCTAGAGTCATTGCATGTGTGTTCTTCTAAACAACCCACATATGGATCCACCAGTGTCATTGCATGTCTGTTCTTCTCACAAACCACATAAGGATCCACTAGTGTCATTGTATGTCTGTTCTTCTAAACAAACCACACATGGATCCACCAGTGTCATTGCATGTGTGTTCTTTTCATGAACCATGGATAGAGTCATTGCATGTGTGTTCTTTTAAACAAAACACATAAGGATCCACCAGTGTCATTGCATGTGTGTTCTTTTCATAAACCACACCCAGTGTCATTGCATGTGTGTTCTTCTCATGAACCACACATGGATACACTAGTGTCATTGCATGTGTGTCCTTTTCATGAACCACAGCTAGAGTCATTGCATGTGTGTTCTTCTAAACAAACCACATAAGGATCCACCAGTGTCATTGCATGTGTGTTCTTTTCATGAACCACATCTAGAGTCATTGCATGATGTGTTCTTCTAAACAAACCACATAAGGATCCACCAGTGTCATTGCATGTGTGTTCTTTTCATGAACCACAACCAGTGTCATTGCATGTATGTTCTTCTAAACAAACCACATAAGGATCCACCAGTGTCATTGCATGTCTGTTCTTTTCATGAACCACATAAGGATCCACCAGTGTCATTGGATGTGTGTTCTTCTCATGAACCACACATGGATCCACCAGTGTCATTGCATGTCTGTTCTTCTAAACAAACCACATAAGGATCCACCCAGTTTCATTGCATGTCTGTTCTTTTCATGAACCACAGCTAGAAACATTGCATGTCTGTGCTTTCCACAAACCACATATGGATCCACCAGTGTCATTGCATGTCTGTTCTTTTCATGAACCACACCCAGTGTCATTGCATGTCTGTTCCTCTAAACAAACCACACATGGATCCACCTAGTGTCATTGCATGTCTATTCTTTTCACAACCACACATGGATCCACCAGTGTCATTGCATTTGTGTTCTTTTCATGAACCTCAGCTAGAGTCATTACATGTGTGTTCTTCTAAACAAACCACATAAGGATCCACCAGTGTCATTGCATGTGTGTTCTTCTCATGAACCACAGCCAGTGTCATTGGATGTGTGTTCTTCTCATGAACCACACATGGATCCACTAGTGTCATTGCAAGTGTGTTCTTTTCATGAACCATAGCTAGAGTCATTGCATGTGTGTTCTTCTAAACAAACCACATAAGGATCCACCAGTGTCATTGCATGTGTGTTCTTCTCATGAACCACAGCCAGTGTCATTGGATGTGTGTTCTTCTCATGAACAAAACATGGATCCACTAGTGTCATTGCATGTGTGTTCTTTTCATGAACCACAGCTAGTGTCATTGCATGTGTGTTCTTCTACACAAACCACATAAGGATCCACCAGTGTCATTGGATGTGTGTTCTTCTCGTGAACCACACCCATGGTCATTGCATGTGTGTTCTTCTCATGAACCACACATGGATACACCAGTGTCATTGTATGTGTGTTCTTTTCATGAACCACAGCTAGAGTCATTGCATGTGTGTTCTTCTAAACAAACCACATAAGGATCCACCAGTGTCATTGCATGTGTGTTCTTTTCATGAACCACATAATGATACACCAGTGTCATTGCATGTCTGTTCTTCTCATGAACCACATAAGGATCCACCAGTGTCATTGGATGTCTGTTCTTTTCATGAACCATACCCAGTGTCATTGCATGTCTGTTCCTCTAAACAAACCACACATGGATCCACGTAGAGTCATTACATGTCAGTACTTTTCACAAACCACCCATGGATCCACCTGTGTCATTGCATGTGTGTTCTTCTCATGAACCACAGGCAGTGTCATTGCATGTCTATTCTTCTCACAAACCACATAAGGATCCACCAGTGTCATTGGATGTGTGTTCTTCTAAAAAAACCACATAAGGATCCCCTAGTGTCATTGCATGTGTGTTCTTTTTATGAACCATAGCTAGAGTCATTGCATGTGTGTTCTTCTGAACAAACCACATAAGGATCCACCAATGTCATTGCATGTCTGTTCTTCTCACAAACCACATAAGGATCTACTAGTGTCATTGCATGTCTGTTCTTCTAAACAAACCACTTAAGGATCCCCCATTGTCATTGCATGTGTGTTATTTTCATGAACCACAGCTAGAATCATTGCATGTGTGTTCTTTTAAAAAAACACATAAGGATCCACCAGTGTCATTGCATGTCTGTTCTTTTCATGAACCACACCCAGTGTCATTGCATGTCTCTTTCTCTAAACAAACCACACATGGATCCATGTAGAGTCATTGCATGTCGGTTCGTTTCACAAACCACACATGGATCCACCAGTGTCATTGCATGTGTGTTCTTCTCATGAACAACAGCCAGTGTCATTGGATGTCTATTCTTCTCACAAACCACATAAGGATTCACCAGTGTCATTGGATGTGTGTTGTTCTAAACAAACCACATAAGGATCCCCTAGTGTCATTGCATGTGTGTTCTTTTCATGAACCATATCTAGAGTCATTGCATGTGTGTTCTTCTAAACAACCCACATAAGGATCCACCAGTGTCATTGCATGTCTGTTCTTATCACAAACCACATAAGGATCCACTAGTGTTATTGTATGTCTATTCTTCTAAACAAACCACATAAGGATCCCCCACTGTCATTGCATGTGTGTTATTTTCATGAACCACAGCTAGAATCATTTCATGTGTGTTCTTTTAAACAAAACACATAAGGATCCACCAGTGTCATTGCATGTCTGTTCTTTTCATGAACCACACCCAGTGTCATTGCATGTCTATTCCTCTAAACAAACCACACATGGATCCACCTAGAGTCATGGCATGTCAGTTCGCTTCACAAACCACACATGGATCCACCAGTGTCATTGCATGTGTGTTCTTTTCATGAACCACGGCTAGAGTCATTGCATGTGTGTTCTTCTAAACAAACCACATAAGGATCCACCAGTGTCATTGCATGTGTTTTCTTCTCATGAACCACACCCAGTGTCATTGCATGTGTGTTCTTCTCATGAACCACACATGGATACACCAGTGTCATTGCATGTGTGTTCTTTTTATGAACCACAGCTAGAGTCATTGCATGTGTGTTCTTCTAAACAAACCACATAAGGATCCACCAGTGTCATTGCATGTGTGTTTTTTTCATGAACCACAGCTAGAGTTATTGCATGATGTGTTATTCTAAACAAACCACATAAGGATCCACCAGTGTCATTGCATGTGTGTTCTTTTCATGAACCACAACCAGTGTCATTGCATGTCTGTTCTTCTCAACAAACCACATAAGGATCCACCAGTGTCATTGCATGTCTGTTCTTTTCATGAACCACATAAGGATCCACCAGTGTCATTGGATGTGTGTTCTTCTCATGAACCACACATGGATCCACCAGTGTCATTGCATGTCTCTTCTTCTAAACAAACCACATAAGGATCCACCCAGTTTCATTGCATGTCTGTTCTTTTCATGAACCACAGCTAGAGTCATTGCATGTCTGTGCTTTCGACAAACCACATATGGATCCACCAGTGTCATTGCATGTCTGTTCTTTTCATGAACCACACCTAGTGTCATTGCATGTATGTTCCTCTAAACAAACCACACATGGATCCACCTAGTGTCATTGCATGTCTATTCTTTTCACAACCACACATGGATCCACTAGTGTCATTGCATTTGTGTTCTTTTCATCAACCTCAGCTAGAGTCATTACATGTGTGTTCTTCTAATAAACCACATAAGGATCCACCAGTGTCATTGCATGTGTGTTCTTCTCATGAACCACAGCCATTGTCATTGGATGTGTGTTCTTCTCATGAACCACACATGGATCCACTAGTGTCACTGCATGTGTGTTCTTTTCAGGAACCATAGCTAGAGTCATTGCATGTGTTTTCTTCTAAACAAACCACATAAGGATCCACCAGTGTCATTGCATGTGTTTTCTTCTCATGAACCACAGCCAGTGTCATTGGACGTGTGTTCTTCTCATGAACAAAACATGGATCCACTAGTGTCATTGCATGTGTGTTCTTTTCATGAACCGCAGCTAGAGTGATTGCATTTGTGTTCTTCTACACAAACCACATAAGGATCCACCAGTGTCATTGGATGTGTGTTCTTCTCATGAACCACACTCATGGTCATTGCATGTGTGTTCTTATCATGAACCACACATGGATACAACAGTGTCATTGTATGTGTGTTCTTTTCATGAACCATAGCTAGAGTCATTGCATGTGTGTTCTTCTAAACAAACCACATAAGGATCCACCAGTGTCATTGCATGTGTGTTCTTTTCATGAACCACATAATGATACACCAATGTCATTGCATGTCTGTTCTTCTCATGAACCACATAAGGATCCACCAGTGTCATTGGATGTCTGTTCTTTTCATGAACCATACCCAGTGTCATTGCATGTTTGTTCCTCTAAACAAACCACACATGGATCCACCTAGAGTCATTACATGTCAGTACTTTTCACAAACCACACATGGATCCACAAGTGTCATTGCATGTGTGTTCTTTTCATGAACCACAGCTAGAGTCATAGCATGTGTGTTCTTCTAAATAAACCACATAAGGATCCACCAGTGTCATTGCATGTCTGTTCTTTTCATGAACCACACATGGATCCACCAGTGTCATTGGATGTCTGTTCTTTTCATGAACCACAGAAGGATCCACCAGTGTCATTGGATGTCTGTTCTTTTCATGAACCATACCCAGTGTCATTGCATGTCTGTTCCTCTAAACAAACCACACATGGGTCCACCTAGAGTCATTGCATGTCAGTTATTTTCACAAACCACACATGGATCCACAAGTGTCATTGCATGTGTGTTCTTCTCATGAACCACAGCCAGTGCCATTGCATGTCTATTCTTCTCACAAACCACATAAGGATCCACCAGTGTCATTGGATGTGTGTTCTTCTAAACAAACCACATAAGGATCCCCTAGTGTCATTGCATGTGTGTTCTTTTCATGAACCATATCTAGAGTCATTGCATGTGTGTTCATCTAAACAACCCACATAAGGATCCACCAGTGTCTTTGCATGTCTGTTCTTCTCACAAACCACATAAGGATGCACCAGTGTCATTGCATGTCTGTTCTTCTAAACAAACCACATAAGGATCCCCCACTGTCATTGCATGTGTGTTATTTTCATTAACCACAGCTAGAATCATTGCATGTGTGTTCTTTCAAAAAAAACACATAAGGATCCACCAGTGTCATTGCATGTCTGTTCTTTTCATGAACCACACCTACTGTCATTGCATGTCTATTCCTCTAAACAAACCAGACATGGATCGACCTAGAGTCATTGCATGTCGGTTCGTTTCACAAACCACACATGGATCCACAAGTGTCATTGCATGTGTGTTCTTTTCATGAACCACAGCTAGAGTCATAGCATGTGTGTTCTTCTAAACAAAACACATAAGGATCCACCAATGTCATTGCATGTGTGTTCTTCTCATGAACCACACCCAGTGTCATTGCATGTGTGTTCTTCTCATGAACCACACATGGATACACCAGTGTCATTGCATGTGTGCTCTTTTCATGAACCACAGCTAGAGTCATTGCATGTGTGTTCTTCTAAACAAACCACATAAGGATCCACCAGTGTCATTGCATGTGTGTTCTTTTCATGAACCACAACTAGAGTCATTGCATGTGTGTTCTTCTAAACAAACCACATAAGGATCCACCAGTGTCATTGCATGTGTGTTCTTTTCATGAACCACAACTAGTGTCATTGCATGTCTGTCATCTAGACAAACCACATAAGGATCCACCAGTGTCATTGCATGTCTGTTCTTTTCATGAACCACATAAGGATCCACCAGTGTCATTGGATGTGTGTTCTTATCATGAACCACACATGGATCCACAAGTGTCATTGCATGTCTGTTCTTCTAAACAAACCACATAAGGATCCAGCCAGTTTCATTGCATGTCTGTTCTTTTCATGAACCACAGCTAGAGTCATTGCATGTATGTGCTTTCCACAAACAACATATGGATCCACCAGTGTCATTGCATGTTTGTTCTTTTCATGAACCACACCCAGTGTCATTACATGTCTGTTCCTCTAAACAAACCACACATGGATCCACCTAGTGTCATTACATGTCTATTCTTTTCACAACCACACATGGATCCACCAGTGTCATTGCATGTGTGTTCTTTTCATGAACCTCAGCTATAGTCATTGCATGTGTGTTCTTCTAAACAAACCACATAAGGATCCACCAGTGTCATTGCATGTGTGTTCTTCTCATGAAAGACACATGGATACACGAGTGTCATTGCATGTGTGTTCTTTTCATGAACCATAGCTAGAGTCATTGCATGTGTGTTCTTCTAAACAAACCACATAAGGATCCACCAGTGTCATTGCATGTGTGTTCTTCTCATGAACCACAGCCAGTGTCATTAGATGTGTGTTCTTCTCATGAACCACACATGGATCCACTAGTGTCATTGCATGTGTGTTCTTTTCATGGACCACAGCTAGAGTCATTGCATGTGTGTTCTTCTACACAAACCACATAAGGATCCACCAGTGTCATTGGTTGTGCGTTCTTCTCATGAACCACACCCATAGTCATTGCATGTGTGTTCTTCTCATGAACCACACATGGATACACTAGTGTCATTGTATGTGTGTTCTTTTCATGAACCACAGCTAGAGTAATTGCATGTGTGTTCTTCTAAACAAACCACATAAGGATCCCCCAGTGTCATTGCATGTGTGTTCTTTTCATGAACCACATAATGTTATACTAGTGTCATTGGATGTCTGTTCTTCTCATGAACCACATAAGGATCCACCAGTGTCATTGCATGCCTGTTCTTTTCATGAACCACATAAGGATCCACCAGTTTCATTGCATGTGTGTTCTTCTAAACAATCCACATAAGGATCCACCAGTGTCATTGCATGTCTGTTCTTTTCATGAACCACACCCAGTGTCATTGCATGTCTGTTCTTTTCATGAACCACACCCAGTGTCATTGCATGTATGTTCCTCGAGAGTCACTGCATGTCAGTTCTTTTCACAAACCACACATGGATCCACCAATGTCATTGCATGTGTGTTCTTTTCATCAACCACAGCTAGAGTCATTACATGTGTGTTCTTCTAAACAAACCACATAAGGTTCCGCCAGTGTCATTGCATGTGTGTTCTTCTCATGAACCACACCCAATGTCATTGCATGTGTGTTCTTCTCATGAACGACGCATGGATACACCAGTGTCATTGCATTTCATGAACCACAGCTAGAGTCATTGCATGTGTGTTCTTTTCATGAACCACAGCTACAGTCATTGCATGTGTGTTCTTCTAAACAAACCACATAAGGATCCACCATGGTCATTGCATGTGTCTTGTTCTCATGAACCACACATGGATCCACCAGTGTCATTGTTGTCTATTCTTTTCATGAACCCCACCCGGTGCCATTGCATGTCTGTTCCTCTAAACAAACCACATAAGGATCCATCATTGTCATTGCATGTCTGTTCTTTTCATGAACCACACATGGATCCACCAGTGTCATTGCATGTGTGTTCTTTTCATGAACCACAACTATAGTCATTGCATGTGTGTTCTTCTAAACAAACCACACATGGATCCACCAGGGTCATTGCATGTGTGTTATTTTCATGAACCACAACTAGAGTCATTGCATGTCTGTTTTTCCACAAATCATACATGGATCCACCTAGTGTGATTGCATGTATGTTCTTTTCACAAACCACACATGGATCCACCAGTGTCATTGCATGTGTGTTCTTCTCATGAACCACAACCAGTGTCATTGCATGGTTGTTCTTCTCACAAACCACATAAGGATCCACTAGTGTCATTTCATGTCTATTCTTATAAACAAACCACATATGGATCCCCCACTGTCATTGCATGTGTGTTCTTTTCATGAACCATAGCTACAGTCATTGCATGTGTGTTCTTCTAAACAAACCACATAAGGATCCACCATGGTCATTGCATGTCTGCTCTTTTCATGAACCATACCCAGTGTCATTGCATGTGTGTTCCTCTAAACAAACCACACATGGATCCACCTAGAGTCATCGCATGTCAGTTCTTTTCACAAATCACACATGGATCCACCAGTGTCATTGCATGTGTGTTCTTCTCATGAACCATAGCCAGTGTCATTGCATGTATGTTCTTCTCACAAACCACATAAGGATCCACCAGTGTCATTGGATGTGTGTTTTTCTAAACAAACCACATAAGGATCCCCCACTGTCATTGCATGTGTGTTCTTTTCATGAATTACGATATTGTCATTGCATGTGTGTTCTTCTAAAAAACCACATAAGGATCCACTAGTGTCATTGCATGTCTGTTCTTCTCACAAACCACATAAGGATCCACCAGTGGCATTGCATGTCTGTTCTTCTAAACAAACCACATAAGGATCCCCTAGTGTGATTGCATGTGTGTTCTTTTCATGAACCGTAGCTAGAGTCATTGCATGTGTATTCTTCTAAACAAACCACATAAGGATCCACCAGTGTCATTGCATGTCTGTTCTTTTCATGAACCACACCCAGTGTCATTGCATGTCTGTTCCTCTAAACAAACCACACATGGACCACATAGAGTCATTGCATGTCAGTTCTTTTCACAAACCACACATGGATCCACCAGTGTCATTGGATGTGTGTTCTTCTCATGAACCACAGCTAGAGTCATTGCATGTGTGTTCTTCTAAACAAACCACATAAGGATCCACCAGTGTCATTGCATGTGTGTTCTTCTCATGAACCACACCCAGTGTCATTGCATGTGTGTTCTTCTCATGAACCACAAATGGATACACCAGTGTCATTGCATGTGTGTTCTTTTCATGAACCACAGCTAGAGTCATTGCATGTGTGTTCTTCTAAACAAACCACATAAGGATCCACAAGTGTCATTGCATGTGTGTTCCTTTCCTAAACCACAGCTAGAGTCATTGCATGTCTATTCTTCTAAAGAAACCACATAAGGATCCACCCAGTGTCATTGCATGTCTGTTCTTTTCATGAACCATAGATACAGTCATTGCATGTCTATGCTTTCCACAAACCACATATGGATCCCCCAGTGTCATTGCATGTCTGTTCTTTTCATGAACCACACCTAGTGTCATTGCATGTTTATTCCTCTAAACAAACCACATATGGATGTGTGTTCTTCTCATGAACCACACATGGATCCACCAGTGTCATTGCATGTCTGTTCTTCTAAACAAACCACATAAGGATCCACCCAGTTTCATTGCATGTATGTTCTTTTCATGAACCACAGCTAGAGTCAGTGCATGTCTGTGCTTTCGACAAACCACATATGGATCCACCAGTGTCATTGCATGTCTGTTATTTTCATGAACCACACCTAGTGTCATTGCATGTCTGTTCCTCTAAACAACCACACATGGATCCACCTAGTGTCATTGCATGTCTATTCTTTTCACAAACCACACATGGATCCACCAGTGTCATTGCATGTGTGTTCTTTTCATGAACTTCAGCTAGAGTCATTGCATGTGTGTTCTTTTAAACAAAGCACATAAGGATCCACCAGTGTCATTGCATGTGTGTTCTTCTCATGAACCATAGCCAGTGTCATTGGATGTGTGTTCTTCTCATGAACCACACATGGATCCACTAGTGTCATTGCATGTGTGTTCTTTTCATGAACTGCATCTAGAGTCATTGCATGTGTGTTCTTCTAAACAAACCACATAAGGATACGCCTGTGTCATTGCATGTGTGTTCTTTTCATGAACCACGGCTAGAGTCATTACATGTGTGTTCTTCTAAACAAACCACATAAGGATCCACTAGTGTCATTGCATGTGTGTTCTTCTCATGAACCACCCTTGGATCCACCAGTATCATTGCATGTTTGTTCTTTTCATGAACCACAACTAGAGTTGTTGCATGTCTGTTACTTCCACAAACCACATATGGATCCACCAGTGTCATTACATGTCTGTTCTTTTCATGAACCACAGTTAGAGTTATTGCATTTGTGTTCTTCTCATGAACCACACATGGGTCCACCCAGTGTGATTGCATGTCTATTCTTTTCACAAACCACATATGGATCCACCAGTGTCATTCCATGTCTGTTCTTTTCATGAACAACACCAAGTGTCATTGCATGTCTGTTCCTCTAAACAAACCACATAAGGATCCACCAGTGTCATTGCATGTCTGTTATTTTCATGAACCACACATGGATCCACCAGTGTCATTGCATGTGTGTTCTTTTCATGAACCACAGCTAGAGTCATTGCATGTGTGTTATTCTAAACAAACCACTCATGGATCCACCTAGTGTGATTGCATGTCTACTCTTTTCACAAACCACATATGGATCCACCAGTGTTATTGCATGTGTGTTCTTTTCATGAACCAAAGCTAGAGTCATTGCATGTGTGTTCTTTCCACAAACCACACATGGATCCACCTAGTGTGATTGCATGTCTATTCTTTTCACAAACCA
This sequence comes from Avena sativa, assembly GCA_916181665.1. Lineage (NCBI taxonomy): Eukaryota > Viridiplantae > Streptophyta > Magnoliopsida > Poales > Poaceae > Avena > Avena sativa. The sequence continues at coordinate 60,994,035 of OV702287.1, read as the reverse complement.
CACATGGACGCACCAGTGTCATTGCATGTGTGTTCTTCTCATGAACCACATCTAGTGTCATTGCATGTCTGTTCTTCTTACAAACCACATAAGGATCCACCAGTTTTATTGGATGTGTGTTCTTCTCATGAACCACACATGGATCCACCTAGTGTCTTTGCTTGTCTGTTCTTTTCATGAACCACATATAGAGTCATTGCATGTCTGTGCTTTCCACAGACCACATATGGATCCACCAGTGGCATTGCATGTCTGTTCTTTTGACGAACCACACCCAGTGTCATTGCATATTTGTTCCTCTAAACAAACCTAAACAAACCACACATGGATCCACATAGTGTGATTGCATGTCTGTTCTTTTCACAAACCACACATGGATCCACCAGTGTCATTGCGTGCGTGTTCTTTTCATGAACCACAGCTAGAGTCATTGCATGTATGTTCTTCTAAACAAACCACACATGGATCCACCTAGTGTGATTGGATGTCTGTTCTTCTCATGAACCACACCTAGTGTCATTGGATGAGTGTTCTTCTCATGAACCACACATGGATACACACCAGTGTCATTGAATGTGTGTTCCTCTCATGAAGCACACATGGATCCACCAAGTGTGATTGCATGTCTGTTCTTCTCACAAACCACACATGGATCCACCAGTGTAATTGCATATCTGTTCTTTTCATGAACCACACCCAGTGTCATTGCATGTATATTCCTCTCATAAACCACACATGGATCCACCAGTGTGATTACACGTGTGTTCTTCTAATGATCCATTTCTAGTGTCATTGCATGTGTGTACCTTTCACAAACTACACATGGATCCACCAGTGTCATTGGATGTGTGTTCCTCTCATGAACCACATCTAGAGTAATTGCATGTGTGTTCTTTTCATGAACCTCGGCCCAGTGTCATTGCATGTCTGTTCCTCTAAACAAACCACACATGGACCACATAGTGTCATTGCATGTCTGTTCTTTTCATGAACCACACCCAGTGTCATTGCATGTCTGTTCCTCTAAACAAACCACACATGGACCACATAGAGTTATTGCATGTCAGTTCTTTTCACAAACCACACATGGATCCACCAGTGTCATTGGATGTGTGTTCTTCTCATGAACCACAGCTAGAGTCATTGCTTGTCTGTTCTTCTCACAAACCACATAAGGATATACCAGTGTCATTGCATCTGTGTTCTTCTCATGAACCACAGCTACAGTCACTACATGTCTGTTCTTCTCATAAACCACATAAGGATCCACCGGTGTCATTGGATGTGTGTTCTTCTCATGAACCACACATGGATCCACCAGTGTCATTGCATGTGTGCTCTTTTCATTAACCACAGTTAGAGTCGTTGCATGTGTGTTCTTTACACAAACCACATATGGATCAACCAATGGCATTACATGTGTGTTCTTTTCACAAATCACATATGGATCCACCCAGTGTGATTGCATGTGTGTTCTTTTCACAAACCACATATGGATCCACCAGTGTCATTGCATGTCTGCTCTTTTCACAAACCACATATGGATCCTAATTAACCTTAGGAGAGCCCTAACCTTAGCCCCCCAATGGGTGGCCGTTAGACCAAGTCTTCTAGAAGGCACGCCCTAACACAGTTTTTCTGCTTGACGATTGTTACATACCGTTCGATCGGGGTGCTTGGACGATTGGGATGGTAGTCGTGAGAGTGATCCACGAGTAGGCTATTCTGCGGCATGATTGACCATGCTTGCTCTGGACAAAATGGCAACACCGAGCGCTCCCCTGTTGCGAGTGTCACGACTCACGAGTTTAGTGGGCCATATCCCAGTGTCACGTCCCCATTACTTCTCTTCCTCCCCATACTTCTCTTCCTTCCCCTCGAAGCCACTTTCCCCACTTCACTCCCATCCTGCCATAGCTGTAAGCCGACGGCGCCTCCATCCCAATCCCCTCTCCGACAGCCACCCCCTCCCCTCTCGCCATGTGTTCAAGAGGAGACGGCAAGGAAACGCGTCGTGACGACAGGGATGGTGATTTTTATGTGAGTCGTCTCATCTCTATCTCTATCATCTGTGGCCAGTTATCTATTTTTTGAGCTAGATCTAATTTGTTTACTCATGCACGTATGATGTGTTAGGCCAACCAGATGATGTATGACTCTGACTATCACGGTTTAGCGGATGAAGACAGTCCTTTGCTATGTAAACATGGATATGTGCCTGCTAAATTTGTAGCGTTCGAAGGACGAAACGCAGGCATGAGGTTTCTACGGTGTCAAGGACATCGTGCAATGATGCAAGGCGGAAGTTGCAGTGTTGTCAAATGGGTAGATCCAGAGTGGCCCAAATCGATGCAGAAAACGCTGGACAAACTATGAGAAATGACTATTAAGTTGAAAGAATCCGTATTTAGCTCACTTCTTGACAGTGTTGAGATCAAGCTATGGGAACCAGTTGACACGACCAAGCATAAGCGAGATCTTAGGTGGGTGAAAGACAAGGTTAGCAAAGTCGAGAAGGAGAGGGACGCGGCGTTGGCCCTGAAGGCTAAAGCAGAGCAGGAACTAACTCAAGCAAGGAATGATCTTCACTAGGCCAAAGTCCTGCAGTTCACAACTACGAGTATTTGACAAGTGCATGAGGAAAAATGCAGAGAAACAATTGAAGCTGTGCAAGGAAGGTGCTAAAAGGAAGGAGCAGATGATTCGATCCTTGATCTCGCAGGAAGATGCACATCGGGCTAAGATTAGGAAGATCAAGGAGATGTGTGATAACTAGTTCTATTTAGCTTAAGCTCCGTGCCTTTTTAAGTTGTAATAGTTGTACTTGTTGACCTAGCGGTCTGAACTATTGGCCCCGGAGTCCTGGGAGGAAAAAAATTGGTTGCCCGTTAATCTGTCTTAACCCTGCATTACTTCCTTTTGTCTGACCAATGCCCCTTGGATATTCCACCCATCGCTTCGTCGTCCTCGTGTACAAATAGGAGGCGCCACAGCATGCCGCTTTGTCGTCCATCCCCTCGTCCTCTCCAATCTCCACCGCATCGTCGGTTCGTCCTCCATCCCCTTGCTCCCTCTCAAATCTCCACCGCACCGCCATGGAGATGCCCGCGCTGAACATCTACGAGGCGGTGATGTTCGCGCACTTCGACATCCTCGCGCCACTAGCGGCGATGTTGCCCCACGGATGGCGCATCTGCTATGCGGGGGTGTCGGTGGCTCCGCTCCCTGGTCGAGCCGAGATGGAGAGTGAAATCGCGGCACACCGCCGCCAGATGCCCGTGTGGAAGAGGGCGCTGCCCCGGTACACGGCGGCCAGTCCGTACTGGCCGACGTTGTTCAAGAAGGAGCGGAAGGCCAAGATTGGCAACCGCATCGTTGACGGGCGCATGGTGCACCGGGATGTCTGCAACCGAGAAGGGCGGGAGAGGTTCTGGTCCGTCCCTGGACGGACCAAGTACACCGTCATCCCCGCCGCTCACCGCGAAGAGGTGCTCCGTATCGCAAACAATGCGAAAATCATGGAGGTTCCGTCCGACGACGACAAGGAAGCCGGCGGCTCGGAGGACAGTGGCAGCAAAAGTGAAATTGTTGACTAGTGGTTGAATTAATGTAGGATGTGAAATCACACCATTGTTTGGAAGAATTTGTGGTTAAATTAATGAAATGCCTCGATTTAGATCTCTGTCTCGATTAATTTGTGGAAGAATTTGTGATTTAGATCAATTTCTGCCTCGATTTAGATCTCTGTCCCGGATTGGGAACGTGATAGTGGACCAAAGACCCCTTTTCTACTACTGTATTCTGACATTGTTGGTTTGTTTAAACGTAATCTACGTGGATTGTGCCGCATGCAAATGGCACAACCACATAAGGATCCCCAGTGTCATTGCATGTGTGTTCTTTTCATGAACCATAGCTAGAGTCACTGCATGTGTGTTCTTCTAAACAACCCACATAAGGATCCACCAGTGTCATTGCATGTTTGTTCTTCTCACAAACCACATAAGGATCCACCAGCGTCATTACATGTATGTTCTTCTAAACAAACCACATAAGGATCCCTAGTGTCATTGCATGTGTGTTCTTTTCATGAACCACAGCTAGAGTCATTGCACGTGTGTTCTTCTAAACAATCCACATAAGGTTCCACCAGTGTCATTGCATGTGTGTTCTTTTCATGAACCACAGCGAGAGTCATTGCATGTGTGTTCTTCTAAACAAACCACATAAGGATCCACCAGTGTCATTGCATGTGTGTTCTTCTCATGAACCACACATGGATCCACCAGTGTCATTGCATGTCTGTTCTTTTCATGAACCACACCTAGTGTCATTGCATGTCTGTTCCTCTTAACAAACTACATAAGGATCCACCAGTATCATTGCATTTCTGTTCTTTTCATGAACAACACATGGATCCACCAGTGTCATTGCATGTGTGTTCTTTTCATGAACCACAGCTAGAGTCACTGCATGTGTGTTCTTCTAAACAAACCACACATGGAGCCACCTAGTTTGATTGCATGTTTGTTCTTTCCACAAACCACACATCGATCCACCAGTGTCATTGCATGTGTGTTCTTTTCATGAACCACAGCCAGTGTCATTGCATGTCAGTTCTTCTCACAAACCACATAAGGATCCACCAGTGTCATTGCATGTGTGTTCTTCTAAACAAACCACATAAGGATTCCCTAGTGTCATTGCATGTGTGTTCTTTTCATGAACCACAGCTAGAGTCATTGCATGTGTGTTTTTCTAAACAAACCACATAAGGATCCACCAGTGTCATTGCATGTCTGTTCTTTTCATGAACCATACCCAGTGTCATTGCATGTCTGTTCCTCTAAACAAACCACACATGGATCCACCTAGAGTCATTGCATGTCAGTTCTTTTAACAAACCACACATGGATCCACTAGTGGCATTGCATGTGTGTTCTTCTAATGAACCACATCCAGTGTCATTGCATGTATATTCTTCTCACAAACCACAAAAGGACCCACCATGTCATTGGACGTGTGTTCTTCTAAACAAACCACATAAGGATCCCCCATTGTCATTGCATGTGTGTTATTTTCATCAACCATAGCTAGAGTCATTGCATGTGTGTTCTCCTAAACAACCCACATAAGGATCCACTAGTGTCATTATATGTATGTTCGTCTCACAAACCACATAAGGATCCACCAGTGTCATTGCATGTCTGTTCTTCTAAACAAACCACATAAGGATCCCAGTGTCATTGCATGTGTGTTATTTTCATGAACCACAACCAGAGTCATTTCATGTGTGTTCTTCTAAACAAACCACATAAGGATCCACCAGTGTCATTGCATGTGTGTTCTTTTCATGAACCACAGCTAGAGTCATTGCATGTGTGTTCTTCTAAACAAACCACATAAGGATCCACCAGTGTCATTGCATGTGTGTTCTTCTCATGAACCACACATGGATCCACCAGTGTCATTCATGTCTGTTCTTTTCATGAACTAACCCAGTATCATTGCATGTTTGATCCTCTAAACAAACCACATAAGGATCCACCAGTGTCATTGCATGTCTGTTCTTTTCATGAACCATACCTAGTGTCATTGCATGTGTGTTCCTCTAAACAAACCACACATGGATCCACCTAGAGTCATTGCATGTCAGTTCTTTTGTCAAACCACACATGGATCCACCAGTGTCATTGCATGTGTGTTCTTCTAATGAACCACATCCAGTTTCATTGCAGGTCTATTCTTCTCACAAACCACATAAGGATCCCAAGTGTCATTGCATGTGTATTCTTTTCATGAACCATAGCTAGAGTCATTGCATGTATGTTCTTCTAAACAACCCACATAACGATCCACCAGTGTCATTGCATGTTTGTTCTTCTCACAAACCACATAAGGATCCACCAGTGTCATTGCATGTTTGTTCTTCTAAACAAACCACATAAGAATCCCAATGTCATTGCATGTGTGTTCTTTTCATGAACCACAGCTAGAGTCATTGCACATGTGTTCTTCTAAGCAAGCCACATAAGGATCCACCAGTGTCATTGCATGTGTGTTCTTTTCATGAACCACGTCTAGAGTCATTGCATGTGTGTTCTTCTAAACAAACCACATAAGGATCCACCAGTGTCATTGCATGTGTGTTCTTCTCATGAACCACACATGGATCCACCAGTGTCATTGCATGTCTGTTCTTTTCATGAACCACACCCAGTGTGATTGCATGTGTGTTCTTCTCATGAACCACAGCCAGTGTCATTCGATGTGTGTTCTTCTCATGAACCACACATGGATCCACCAGTGTCATTGCATGTGTGTTCTTTTCATGAACCACAGTTAGAGTCATTGCATGTGTGTTCTTCTAAACAAACCACATAAGGATCCACCAGTGTCATTGGATGTCTGTTCTTTTCATGAACCACACCCATAGAGTTATTGCATGTGTGTTCTTCTAAACAAACCACATAAGGATCCACCTAGTGTCATTGCATGTTTGTTCTTTTCATGAACCACAGCTAGAGTCATTGCATGTTTGTGCTTTTTAACAAACCACATATGGATCCACCAGTGTCATTGCATGTCTGTTCTTTTCATGAACCACACCTAGTGTCATTGGATGTCTGTTCTTTTCATGAACCACACCCATAGAGTCATTGCATGTGTGTTCTTCTAAACAAACCACATAAGGATACACCTAGTGTCATTGCATGTTTTCTTTTCATGAACCACAGCTAGAGTCATTGCATGTTTGTGCTTCTTAACAAACCACATATGGATCCACCAGTGTCATTGCATGTCTGTTCTTTTCATGAACCACACCTAGTGTCATTGGATGTCTGTTCCTCTAAACAAACCACACATGGATCCACCTAGTGTCATTGCATGTGTGTTCTCTTCTGAACCTCAGCTAGAGTTATTGCATGTGTGTTTTTCTAAACAAACCACATAAGGATCCACCAGTGTCATTGCATGTGTGTTCTTCTCATGAACCATATCCAGTGTCATTGCATGTGTGTTCTTCTCATGAACCACACATGGATACACTAGTGTCGTTGCATCTGTGTTCTTTTCATGAACCACAGCTAGAGTCATTGCATGTGTGTTCTTCTAAACAAACCACATAAAGATCCACCAGTGTTATTGGATGTGTGTTCTTCTCATGAACCATACCCAGATTCATTGCATGTGTGTTCTTCTCATGAACCACACATGGATACATCAGTGTCATTGCATGTGTGTTCTTTTCATGAACCATAGCTAGAGTCATTGCAAGTGTGTTCTTCTAAACAAACCACATAAGGATCCACCAGTGTCATTGCATGTGTGTTCTTTTCATGAACCACATAAGGATACACCAGTGTCATTGCATGTTTGTTCTTCTCATGAACCACATAAGGATCCACCAGTGTCATTGTATGTCTATTCTTTTCATGAACCACATAAGGATCCACTAGTGTCATTGCATGTGTGTTCTTCTAAACAAACCACATAAGGATCCACCAGTGTCATTGAATGTCTGTTGTTTTCATCAACCACACCCACTGTCATTGCATGTCTGTTCCTCTAAAAAAAACACACATGGATCCACCTAGAGTCATTGCATGTCAGTTCTTTTCACAAACCACACATGGATACACCAGTGTCATTGCATGTGTGTTCTTTTCATGAACCATAGCTAGAGTCATTGCATGTGTGTTATTCTAAACAAACCACATAAGGATCCACCAGTGTCATTGCATGAGTGTTATTTTCATGAACCATAGCTAGAGTCATTGCATGTGTGTTCTTCTAAACAAACCACATAAGGATCCACCAGTGTCATTGCATGTGTGTTCTTCTCATGAACCACACATGGATCCACCAGTGTCATTGCATGTCTATTCTTTATATGAACCACACCCAGTGTCATTGCATGTTTGTTCCTTTAAACAAACCACATAAGGATCCACCAGTGTCATTGCATGTATGTTGTTTTCATGAACAACACATGGATCGACCAGTGTCATTGCATGTGTGTTCTTTTCATTAACCATAGCTGGTGCAATTGCATGTGTGTTCTTCTAAAGAAACCACACATGGATCCACCTAGTGTGATTGCATGCCTGTTCTTTTCACAAACCACACATGGATCCACCAGTGTCATTGCATGTGTGTTCTTTTCATGAACCGCAACTAGAGTCATTGCATGTCTGTTCTTTCCACAAACCACACATGGATCCACCTAGTGTGATTGCATGTCGGTTCTTTTCATAAACCACACATGGATCCACGAGTGTCATTGCATGTGTGTTCTTCTCATGAACCACAACCAGTGTCATTGCATGTCTGTTGTTCTCACAAACCACATAAGGATCCACCCGTGTCATTGCATGTCTGTTCTTCTAAAAAACCACATAAGGATCCCCTAGTGTCATTGCATGTGAGTTCTTTTCATGAACCATAGCTAGAGTCATAGCATGTGTGTTCTTCTAAACAAACCACATAAGGATCCACTAGTGTCATTGCATGTCTGTTCTTTTCATGAACCATACCCAGTGTCATTGCATGTCTGTTCTTTTCATGAACCATACCCAGTGTCATTGCATGTCTGTTCCTCTAAACCAACCACACATGGATCCACCTAGAGTCATTGCATGTCAGTTATTTTCACAAAACACACATGGATCCACCAGTGTCATTGCATGTGTGTTCTTCTCATGAACCACAGCCAGTGTCATTGCATGTCTATTCTTCTCACAAACCACATAAGGATCCACCAGTGTCATTGGATGTGTGTTCTTCTAAACAAACCACATAAGGATCCCCTAGTGTCATTGCATGTGTGTTCTTTTCATGAACCTTAGCTAGAGTCATTGCATGTGTGTTCTTCTAAACAAACCACATAAGGATCCACCAGTGTCATTGCATATCTGTTCTTCTCACAAACCACATAAGGATCTACTAGTGTCATCGCATGTCTGTTCCTCTAAACAAACCACATAAGGATCCCCCAGTGTCATTGCATGTGTGTTCTTTTCATGAACCTCAGCTAGAGTCATTGCATGTGTGTTCTTCTAAACAAACCACATAAGGATCCACCAGTGTCATTGCATGTGTGTTCTTCTCATGAACCACAGCCAGTGTCATTCGATGTGTGTTCTTCTCATGAACCACACATGGATCCACCAGTGTCATTGCATGTGTGTTCTTTTCATGAACCACAGTTAGAGTCATTGCATGTGTGTTCTTCTAAACAAACCACATAAGGATCCACTAGTGTCATTGCATGTCTGTTCTTTTCATGAACCATACCCAGTGTCATTGCATGTCTGTTCCTCTAAACCAACCACACATGGATCCACCTAGAGTCATTGCATGTCAGTTATTTTCACAAACCACACATGGATCCACCAGTGTCATTGCATGTGTGTTCTTCTCATGAACCACAGCCAGTGTCATTGCATGTCTATTCTTCTCACAAATCACATAAGGATCCACCAGTGTCATTGGATGTGTGTTCTTCTAAACAAACCACATAAGGAACCCCTAGTGTCATTTCATGTGTGTTCTTTTCATGAACCACGTCTAGAGTCATTGCATGTGTGTTCTTCTAAACAAACCACATAAGGATCCACCAGTGTCATTGCATGTGTGTTCTTCTCATGAACCACACATGGATCCACCAGTGTCATTGCATGTCTGTTCTTTTCATGAACCACACCCAGTGTGATTGCATGTGTGTTCTTCTCATGAACCACAGCCAGTGTCATTCGATGTGTGTTCTTCTCATGAACCACACATGGATCCACCAGTGTCATTGCATGTGTGTTCTTTTCATGAACCACAGTTAGAGTCATTGCATGTGTGTTCTTCTAAACAAACCACATAAGGATCCACCAGTGTCATTGGATGTCTGTTCTTTTCATGAACCACACCCATAGAGTTATTGCATGTGTGTTCTTCTAAACAAACCACATAAGGATCCACCTAGTGTCATTGCATGTTTGTTCTTTTCATGAACCACAGCTAGAGTCATTGCATGTTTGTGCTTTTTAACAAACCACATATGGATCCACCAGTGTCATTGCATGTCTGTTCTTTTCATGAACCACACCTAGTGTCATTGGATGTCTGTTCTTTTCATGAACCACACCCATAGAGTCATTGCATGTGTGTTCTTCTAAACAAACCACATAAGGATACACCTAGTGTCATTGCATGTTTTCTTTTCATGAACCACAGCTAGAGTCATTGCATGTTTGTGCTTCTTAACAAACCACATATGGATCCACCAGTGTCATTGCATGTCTGTTCTTTTCATGAACCACACCTAGTGTCATTGGATGTCTGTTCCTCTAAACAAACCACACATGGATCCACCTAGTGTCATTGCATGTGTGTTCTCTTCTGAACCTCAGCTAGAGTTATTGCATGTGTGTTTTTCTAAACAAACCACATAAGGATCCACCAGTGTCATTGCATGTGTGTTCTTCTCATGAACCATATCCAGTGTCATTGCATGTGTGTTCTTCTCATGAACCACACATGGATACACTAGTGTCGTTGCATCTGTGTTCTTTTCATGAACCACAGCTAGAGTCATTGCATGTGTGTTCTTCTAAACAAACCACATAAAGATCCACCAGTGTTATTGGATGTGTGTTCTTCTCATGAACCATACCCAGATTCATTGCATGTGTGTTCTTCTCATGAACCACACATGGATACATCAGTGTCATTGCATGTGTGTTCTTTTCATGAACCATAGCTAGAGTCATTGCAAGTGTGTTCTTCTAAACAAACCACATAAGGATCCACCAGTGTCATTGCATGTGTGTTCTTTTCATGAACCACATAAGGATACACCAGTGTCATTGCATGTTTGTTCTTCTCATGAACCACATAAGGATCCACCAGTGTCATTGTATGTCTATTCTTTTCATGAACCACATAAGGATCCACTAGTGTCATTGCATGTGTGTTCTTCTAAACAAACCACATAAGGATCCACCAGTGTCATTGCATGTCTGTTGTTTTCATCAACCACACCCACTGTCATTGCATGTCTGTTCCTCTAAACAAAACACACATGGATCCACCTAGAGTCATTGCATGTCAGTTCTTTTCACAAACCACACATGGATACACCAGTGTCATTGCATGTGTGTTCTTTTCATGAACCATAGCTAGAGTCATTGCATGTGTGTTATTCTAAACAAACCACATAAGGATCCACCAGTGTCATTGCATGAGTGTTATTTTCATGAACCATAGCTAGAGTCATTGCATGTGTGTTCTTCTAAACAAACCACATAAGGATCCACCAGTGTCATTGCATGTGTGTTCTTCTCATGAACCACACATGGATCCACCAGTGTCATTGCATGTCTATTCTTTATATGAACCACACCCAGTGTCATTGCATGTTTGTTCCTTTAAACAAACCACATAAGGATCCACCAGTGTCATTGCATGTATGTTGTTTTCATGAACAACACATGGATCGACCAGTGTCATTGCATGTGTGTTCTTTTCATTAACCATAGCTGGTGCAATTGCATGTGTGTTCTTCTAAAGAAACCACACATGGATCCACCTAGTGTGATTGCATGCCTGTTCTTTTCACAAACCACACATGGATCCACCAGTGTCATTGCATGTGTGTTCTTTTCATGAACCGCAACTAGAGTCATTGCATGTCTGTTCTTTCCACAAACCACACATGGATCCACCTAGTGTGATTGCATGTCGGTTCTTTTCATAAACCACACATGGATCCACGAGTGTCATTGCATGTGTGTTCTTCTCATGAACCACAACCAGTGTCATTGCATGTATGTTGTTCTCACAAACCACATAAGGATCCACCCGTGTCATTGCATGTCTGTTCTTCTAAAAAACCACATAAGGATCCCCTAGTGTCATTGCATGTGAGTTCTTTTCATGAACCATAGCTAGAGTCATAGCATGTGTGTTCTTCTAAACAAACCACATAAGGATCCACTAGTGTCATTACATGTCTGTTCTTTTCATGAACCATACCCAGTGTCATTGCATGTCTGTTCTTTTCATGAACCATACCCAGTGTCATTGCATGTCTGTTCCTCTAAACCAACCACACATGGATCCACCTAGAGTCATTGCATGTCAGTTATTTTCACAAACCACACATGGATCCACCAGTGTCATTGCATGTGTGTTCTTCTCATGAACCACAGCCAGTGTCATTGCATGTCTATTCTTCTCACAAACCACATAAGGATCCACCAGTGTCATTGGATGTGTGTTCTTCTAAACAAACCACATAAGGATCCCCTAGTGTCATTGCATGTGTGTTCTTTTCATGAACCTTAGCTAGAGTCATTGCATGTGTGTTCTTCTAAACAAACCACATAAGGATCCACCAGTGTCATTGCATATCTGTTCTTCTCACAAACCACATAAGGATCTACTAGTGTCATCGCATGTCTGTTCCTCTAAACAAACCACATAAGGATCCCCCAGTGTCATTGCATGTGTGTTCTTTTCATGAACCTCAGCTAGAGTCATTGCATGTGTGTTCTTCTAAACAAACCACATAAGGATCCACCAGTGTCATTGCATGTGTGTTCTTCTCATGAACCACAGCCAGTGTCATTCGATGTGTGTTCTTCTCATGAAACACACATGGATCCACCAGTGTCATTGCATGTGTGTTCTTTTCATGAACCACAGTTAGAGTCATTGCATGTGTGTTCTTCTAAACAAACCACATAAGGATCCACTAGTGTCATTGCATGTCTGTTCTTTTCATGAACCATACCCAGTGTCATTGCATGTCTGTTCCTCTAAACCAACCACACATGGATCCACCTAGAGTCATTGCATGTCAGTTATTTTCACAAACCACACATGGATCCACCAGTGTCATTGCATGTGTGTTCTTCTCATGAACCACAGCCAGTGTCATTGCATGTCTATTCTTCTCACAAATCACATAAGGATCCACCAGTGTCATTGGATGTGTGTTCTTCTAAACAAACCACATAAGGATCCCCTAGTGTCATTGCATGTGTGTTCTTTTCATGAACCTTAGCTAGAGTCATTGCATGTCTGTTCTTCTAAACAAACCACATAAGGATCCACCAGTGTCATTGCATATCTGTTCTTCTCACAGACCACATAAGGATCTACTAATGTCATCGCATGTCTGTTCCTCTAAACAAACCACATAAGGATCCCCCGGTGTCATTGCATGTGTGTTCTTTTCATGAACCTCAGCTAGAGTCATTGCATGTGTGTTCTTCTAAACAAACCACATAAGGATCCACCAGTGTCATTGCATGTGTGTTCTTCTCATGAACCACAGCCAGTGTCATTCGATGTGTGTTCTTCTCATGAACCACACATGGATCCACCAGTGTCATTGCATGTGTGTTCTTTTCATGACCCACAGTTAGAGTCATTGCATGTGTGTTCTTCTAAACAAACCACATAAGGATCCACCAGTGTCATTGGATGTCTGTTCTTTTCATGAACCACACCCATAGAGTCATTGCATGTGTGTTCTTCTAAACAAACCACATAAGGATCCACCTAGTGTCATTGCATGTTTTCTTTTCATGAACCACAGCTAGAGTCATTGCATGTTTGTGCTTTTTAACAAACCACATATGGATCCACCAGTGTCATTGCATGTCTGTTCTTTTCATGAACCACACCTAGTGTCATTGGATGTCTGTTCCTCTAAACAAACCACACATGGATCCACCTAGTGTCATTGCATGTGTGTTCTCTTCTGAACCTCAGCTAGAGTTATTGCATGTGTGTTCTTTTCATGAACCACAGCTAGAGTCATAGCATGTGTGTTCTTCTAAACAAACCACATAAGGATCCACCAGTGTCATTGCATGTCTGTTCTTTTCATGAACCATACCCAGTGTCATTGCATGTTTGTTCCCCTAAACAAACCACACATGGATCCACCAGTGTCATTGCATGTGTGTTCAACTCATGAACCACATCCAGTGTCATTGCATATCTATTATTCTCACAAACCGCATAAGGATCCACCATTGTCATTGGATGTGTGTTCTTCTAACCAAACCACATAAGGATCCCCTAGTGTCATTGCATGTGTGTTCTTTTTATGAACCATATCTAGAGTCACTGCCTCGATTTAGATCTCTGTCCCGGATTGGGAACGTGATAGTGGACCAAAGACCCCTTTTCTACTAGTGTATTCTAACATTGTTGGTTTGTTTAAACGTAATCTACGTGGATTGTGCCGCATGCAAATGGCACAACCACATAAGGATCCCCAGTGTCATTGCATGTGTGTTCTTTTCATGAACCATAGCTAGAGTCACTGCATGTGTGTTCTTCTAAACAACCCACATAAGGATCCACCAGTGTCATTGCATGTTTGTTCTTATCACAAACCACATAAGGATCCACCAGTGTCATTACATGTCTGTTCTTCTAAACAAACCACATAAGGATCCCTAGTGTCATTGCATGTGTGTTCTTTTCATGAACCACAGCTAGAGTCATTGCACGTGTGTTCTTCTAAACAATCCACATAAGGTTCCACCAGTGTCATTGCATGTGTGTTCTTTTCATGAACCACAGCTAGAGTCATTGCATGTGTGTTCTTCTAAACAAACCACATAAGGATCCACCAGTGTCATTGCATGTGTGTTCTTCTCATGAACCACACATGGATCCACCAGTGTCATTGCATGTCTGTTCTTTTCATGAACCACACCTAGTGTCATTGCATGTCTGTTCCTCTTAACAAACCACATAAGGATCCACCAGTATCATTGCATTTCTGTTCTTTTCATGAACAACACATGGATCCACCAGTGTCATTGAATGTGTGTTCTTTTCATGAACCACAGCTAGAGTCACTGCATGTGTGTTCTTCTAAACGAACCACACATGGAGCCACCTAGTTTGATTGCATGTCTGTTCTTTCCACAAACCACACATCGATCCACCAGTGTCATTGCATGTGTGTTCTTTTCATGAACCACAGCCAGTGTCATTGCATGTCTGTTCTTCTCACAAACCACATAAGGATCCACCAGTGTCATTGCATGTGTGTTCTTCTAAACAAACCACATAAGGATTCCCTAGTGTCATTGCATGTGTGTTCTTTTCATGAACCACAACTAGAGTCATTGCATGTGTGTTTTTCTAAAAAAACCACATAAGGATCCACCAGTGTCATTGCATGTCTGTTCCTCTAAACAAACCACACATGGATCCACCTAGAGTCATTGGATGTCAGTTCTTTTAACAAACCACACATGGATCCACTAGTGGCATTGCATGTGTGTTCTTCTAATGAACCACATCCAGTGTCATTGCATGTCTATTCTTCTCACAAACCACAAAAGGACCCACCATGTCATTGGACGTGTGTTCTTCTAAACAAACCACATGAGGATCCCCCATTGTCATTGCATGTGTGTTATTTTCATCAACCATAGCTAGAGTCATTGCATGTGTGTTCTCCTAAACAACCCACATAAGGATCCACTAGTGTCATTATATGTATGTTCGTCTCTCAAACCACATAAGGATCCACCAGTGTCATTGCATGTCTGTTCTTCTAAACAAACCACATAAGGATCCCAGTGTCATTGCATGTGTGTTATTTTCATGAACCACAACAAGAGTCATTTCATGTGTGTTCTTCTAAACAAACCACATAAGGATCCACCAGTGTCATTGCATGTGTGTTCTTTTCATGAACCATAGCTAGAGTCATTGCATGTGTGTTCTTCTAAACAAACCACATAAGGATCCACCAGTGTCATTGCATGTGTGTTCTTCTCATGAACCACACATGGATCCACCGGTGTCATTCATGTCTGTTCTTTTCATGAACTAACCCAGTATCATTGCATGTTTGTTCCTCTAAACAAACCACATAAGGATCCACCAGTGTCATTACATGTCTGTTCTTTTCATGAACCATACCTAGTGTCATTGCATGTGTGTTCCTCTAAACAAACCACACATGGATACACCTAGAGTCATTGCATGTCAGTTCTTTTCACAAACCACACATGGATCCACCAGTGTCATTGCATGTGTGTTCTTCTAATGAACCACATCCAGTGTCATTGCATGTCTATTCTTCTCACAAACCACATAAGGATCCCAAGTGTCATTGCATGTGTCTTCTTTTCATGAACCATAGCTAGAGTCATTGCATGTGTGTTCTTCTAAACAACCCACATAACGATCCACCAGTGTCATTGCATGTATGTTCTTCTCACAAACCACATAAGGATCCACCAGTGTCATTGCATGTTTGTTCTTCTAAACAAACCACATAAGAATCCCCCAGTGTCATTGCATGTGTGTTCTTTTCATGAACCACAGCTAGAGTCATTGCACATGTGTTCTTCTAAGCAAGCCGCATAAGGATCCACCAGTGTCATTGCATGTGTGTTCTTTTCATGAACCACGGCTAGAGTCATTGCATGTGTGTTCTTCTAAACAAACCACATAAGGATCCACCAGTGTCATTGCATGTGTGTCCTTCTAATGAACCACACATGGATCCACCAGTTTCATTGCATGTCTGTTCTTTTCATGAACCACACCTAGTGTGATTGCATGTCTGTTCCTCTAAACAACCCACATAAGAATCCACCAGTGTCATTGCATGTCTGTTCTTTTCATGAATAACACATGGATCCACCAGTGTCATTGCAGGTGTGCTCTTTTCATGAACTACAACTAGAGTCGTTGCATGTGTGTTCTTCTAAACAAACCACACATGGATCCACCTAGTGTGATTGCATGTCTGTTCTTTTCACAAACCACACATGGATACACCAGTGTTATTGCATGTGTGTTCTTTTCATGAACCACAGCCAGTGTCATTGCATGTCTGTTCTTCTCACAAACCACATAAGGATCCACCAGTGTCATTGCATATCTGTTCTTCTAAACAAACCACACAAGGATCCCCTAGTGTCATTGCATGTGTGTTCTTTTCATGAACCACAGCTAGAGTCATTGCATGTGTGTTCTTCTAAAAAACCCACATAAGGATCCACCAGTGTCATTGCATGTCTGTTCTTTTCATGAACCATACCTAGTGTCATTGCATGTTTGTTCCTCTAAACAAACCACACATGGATCCACCTAGAGTCATTGTATGTCAGTTCTTTTCACAAACCACACATGGATCCACCAGTGTCATTGCATGTGTGTTCTTCTCATGAACTACAGCCAGTGTCATTGCATGTCTATTCTTCACACAAACCACATAAGTATCCACCAGTGTCATTGGATGTGTGTTCTTCTATACAAACCACATAAGGATACCCAAGTGTCATTGCATGTGTGTTCTTTTCATGAACCATAGCTAGAGTCATTGCATGTGAGTTGTTCTAAACAACCCACATAAGGATCCACCAGTGTCATTACATGTCTGTTCTTCTCACAAACCACACATGGATCCACCTAGAGTCATTGCATGTCAGTTCTTTTCACAAACCACACATGGATCCACTAGTGTCATTACATGTGTTCTATTTTCATGAACCATGACTAGAGTCATTGCATGTGTGTTCTTCTAAACAAACCACATAAGGATCCACCAGTGTCATTGCTTGTGTGTTCTTCTCATGAACTACACCCCGTGTCATTGCATGTGTGTTCTTATCATGAACCACACATGGATACACCAGTGTCACTGAATGTGTGTTCTTTTCATGAACCATAGCTAGAGTCATTGCATGTGTGTTCTTCTAAACAAACCACATACGGATACACTAGTGTCATTGCATGTGTGTTCTTTTCATGAACCACAACTAGAGTCGTTGCATTTGTGTTCTTCTAAACAAACCACATAAGGATCCACCAGTGTCATTGCATGTATGTTCTTTTCATGAACCACACCCAGTGTCATTGCATGTGTGTTATTCTAAACAAACCACATAAGGATCCACTAGTGTCATTGCATGTCTATTCTTTTCATGAACCACATAAGGATCCACCAATGTCATTGGATGTGTGTTCTTCTCATGAACCACACATGGATCCACCCGTGTAATTGCATGTCTGTTCTTCTAAACAAACCACATAAGGATCCACCCGGTGCCATTGCATGTCTGTTCTTTTCATGAACCACAGCTATACTCATTGCATGTCTGTGCTTTCCATATGGATCCACCTAGTGTCATTCGATGTGTGTTCTTCTCATGAACCACACATGGATCCACCAGTGTCATTGCATGTGTGTTAGTTTCATGAACCAGAGCTAGAGTCATTGCATGTGTGTTCTTCTAAACAAACCACATAAGGATCCACCAGTGTCATTAGATGTATGTTCTTTTCATGAACCACACCCATAGAGTCATTGCATGTGTGTTCTTCTAAACAAACCACATAAGGATCCACCTAGTGTCATTACATGTCTGTTGTTTTCATGAACCACAGCTAGAGTCATTGCATGTCTGTGCTTTGCACAAACCACATATGGATCCACCAGTGTCATTGCATGTCTGTTCTTTTCATGAACCGCACCCAGTGTCATTGCATGTCTGTTCCTCTAAAGAAACCACACATGGATCCAACTAGTGGCATTGCATGTCTATTATTTTCACAAACCAGACATGGATCCACCAGTGTCATTGCATGTGTGTTCTTCTCATGAACCTTAGCCAGTGTCATTGGATGTGTGTTCTTCTCATGAACCACACATGGATACACTAGTGTCGTTGCATGTGTGTTCTTTTCATGAACCACAGCTAGAGTCATTGCATGTGTGTTCTTCTAAACAAACCACATAAGGATCCACCAGTGTTATTGGATGTGTGTTCTTCTCATGAACCACACCCAGATTCATTACATGTGTGTTCTTCTCATGAACCACACATGGATACATCAGTGTCATTGCATGTGTGTTCTTCTAAACAAACCACATAAGGATCCACTAGTGTCATTGCATGTGTGTTCTTTTCATGAACCATAGCTAGAGTCATTGCATGTGTGTTCTTCTAAACAAACCACATAAGGATCCACCAGTGTCATTGCATGTGTGTTCTTTTCATGAACCACATAAGGATAAACTAGTGTCATTGCATGTTTGTTCTTCTCATTAACCACATAAGGATCTACCGGTGTCATTGTATATCTATTCTTTTCATGAACCACATAAGGATCCACTAGTGTCATTGCATGTGTGTTCTTCTAAACAAATGACATAAGGATCCACCAGTGTCATTGCATGTCTGTTCTTTCCATAAATCACACCCACTGTCATTGCATGTCTGTTCCTCTAAACAAAACACACATGGATCAGCCTAGAGTCATTGCATGTCAGTTCTTTTCACGCACCACACATGGATCCACTAGTGTCATTGCATGTGTGTTCTTTTCATGAACCACAGCTAGAGTCATTCATGTGTTTTCTTCTAAACAAACCACACATGGATCCACTAGTGTCATTTCATGTGTGTTCTTCTCATGAACCACACCTAGTGTCACTGCATGTGTGTTCTTCTCATGAACCACACATGGATACACCAGTGTCATTGCATGTGTGTTCTTTTCATGAACCATAGCTAGAGTCATTGCATGTGTGTTCTTCTAAACAAACCACATAAGGATCCACCAGTGTCATTGCATGTGTGTTCTTTTCATGAACCATAGCTAGAGTCATTGCATGTGTGTTCTTCTAAACAAACCACATAAGGATCCACTAGTGTCATTGCATGTGTGTTCTTCTCATGAACCACACATGGATCCACCAGTGTCATTACATGTCTGTTCTTTTCATGAACCACACCCAGTGTCATTGCATGTTTGTTCCTCTAAACAAACCACATAAGGATCCATCAGTGTCATTGCATGTATGTTCTTTTCATGAACAACACATGGATCCACCAGTGTCATTGCATGTGTGTTCTTTTCATTAACCATAGATGGAGTAATTGCATGTGTGTTCTTCTAAACAAACCACACATGGATCCACCTAGTGTGATTGCATGTCTGTTCTTTTCACAAACCACACATGGATCCACCAGTGTCATTGAATGTGTGTTCTTCTCATGAACCACAACCAGTGTCATTGCATGTCTGTTCTCCTCACAAACTACATAAGGATCCACCCGTGTCATTGCATGTTTGTTCTTCTAAAAAACCACATAAGGATCCCCTAGTGTCATTGCATGTGTGTTCTTTCATGAACCATAGCTAGAGTCATAGCATGTGTGTTCTTCCAAACAAACCACATAAGGATCCACTAGTGTCATTGCATGTTTGTTCTTTTCATGAACCATACCCAGTGTCATTGCATGTCTGTTTCTCTAAACAAACCACACATGGATCCACCTAGAGTCATTGCATGTCTGTTCTTTTCACAAACCACACATGGATCCACCCGTGTCATTGCATGTGTGTTCTTCTCATGAACCACAGCCAGTGTCATAGCATGTGTGTTCTTCTAAACAAACCACATAAGGATCCACTAGTGTCATTGCATGTTTGTTCTTTTCATGAACCATACCTAGTGTCATTGCATGTCTGTTCCTCTAAACAAACCACACATGGAATCACCTAGTGTGATTGCCTGTCTGTTCTTTTCACAAACCACACATGGATCCACCAGCGTCATTGCATGTGTGTTCTTCTCATGAACCACAGCCAGTGTCATTGCATGTCTGTTCTTCTCAGAAACTACATAAGGATCCACCCGTGTCATTGCATGTCTGTTCTTCTAAAAAACCACATAAGGATCCCCTAGTGTCATTGCATGTGTGTTCTTTCATGAACCATAGCTAGAGTCATAGCATGTGTGTTCTTCTAAACAAACCACATAAGGATCCACTAGTGTCATTGCATGTTTGTTCTTTTGATGAACCATACCCAGTGTCATTGCATGTCTGTTCCTCTGAACAAACCACACATGGATCCACCTAGAGTCATTGCATGTCAGTTATTTTCATAAACCACGCATGGATCCACCAGTGTCATTGCATGTGTGTTCTTCTCATGAACCACAACCAGTGTCGTTGCATGTCTATTCTTCTCACAAACCACATAAGGATCCACCAGTGTCATTGGATGTGTGCTCTTCTAAACAAACCACATAAGGATCCCCTAGTGTCATTGCATGTGTGTTCTTTTCATGAACCATAGCTAGAGTCATTGCATGTGTGTTCTACTAAACAAACCACATAAGGATCCACCAGTGTCATTGCATGTCTGTTCTCCTCACAAACCACATATGGATCTACTAGTGTCATTGCATGTCTGTTCTTCTAAACAAACCACATAAGGATCCCCCACTGTCATTGCATGTGTGTTATTTTCATGAACCACAGCTAGAATCATTGCATGTGTGTTCTTTTAAACAAAACACATAAGGATCCACCAGTGTCATTGCAAGTCTGTTCTTTTCATGAACCACACCTAGTGTCACTGTATGTCTGTTCTTTTCAGAAACCACACAGGGATCCCCCAGTGTCATTGCATGTGTGTTCTTTTCATGAACCTCAGCTAGAGTCATTGCATGTGTGTTCTTGTAAACAAACCACATAAGGATCCACCAGTGTCATTGCATGTGTGTTCTTCTCATGAACCACAGCCAGTGTCATTCGATGTGTGTTCTTCTCATGAACCACACATGGATCCACCAGTGTCATTGCATGTGTGTTCTTTTCATGAACCACAGTTAGAGTCATTGCATGTGTGTTCTTCTAAACAAACCACATAAGGATCCACCAGTGTCATTGCATGTCTGTTCTTCTAAACAAACCACGTAAGGATCCACCCAGTTTCATTGCATGTCTGTTCTTTTCATGAACCACAGCTAGAGTCATTGCATGTATGTGCTTTCCACAAACCACATATGGATCCACCAGTGTCATTGCATGTCTGTTCTTTTCATGAACCACACCTAGTGTCATTACATGTCTGTTCCTCTAAACAAACCACACATGGATCCACCTAGTGTCATTACATGTCTATTCTTTTCACAACCACACATGGATCCACCAGTGTCATAGCATGTGTGTTCTTTTCATGAACCTCAGCTAGAGTCATTGCATGTGTGTATTCTTCTAAACAAACGACAGAAGGATCCACCAGTGTCCTTGCATGTGTGTTCTTCTCATGAACCACAGCCAGTGTCATTGGATGTGTGTTCTTCTCATGAACCACACATGGATCCACTAGTTTCATTGCATGTGTGTTATTTTCATGAACCATAGCTAGAGTCATTGCATGTGTGTTCTTATAAACAAACCACATAAGGATCCACCAGTGTCATTGCATGTGTGTTCTTCTCATGAACCATAGCCAGTGTCATTAGATGTGTGTTCTTCTCATGAACCACACATGGATCCACTAGTGTCATTGCATGTGTGTTCTTTTCATGGACCAGAGCTAGAGTCATTGCATGTGTGTTCTTCTACAGAAACCACATAAGGATCCACCAGTGTCATTGGATGTGTGTTCTTCTCATGAACCACACCCATAATCATTGCATGTGTGTTCTTCTCATGAACCACACATGGATACACCAGTGTCATTGTATGTTTGTTCTTTTCATCAAGCACAGCTAGAGTCATTGCATGTGTGTTCTTCTAAACAAACCACATAAGGATCCACCAGTCTCATTGCATGTGTGTTCTTTTCATGAACCACATAATGTTACACCAGTGTCATTGGATGTCTGTTCTTTTCATGAACCACATAAGGATCCACCAGTTTCATTGCATGTGTGTTCTTCTAAACAAACCACATAAGGATCCACCAGTATCATTGCATGTCTGTTCTTTTCATGAACCACACCCAGTGTCATTGCATGTCTGTTCTTTTCATGAACCACACCCAGTGTCATTGCATGTATGTTCCTCTAGAGTCACTGCATGTCAGTTCTTTTCACAAACCACACATGGATCCACCAGTGTCATTGCATGTGTGTTCTTTTCATCAACCATAGCTAGAGTCATTGCATGTGTGTTCTTCTAAACAAACCACATAAGGTTCCGCCAATGTCATTGCATGTGTGTTCTTCTCATGAACCACACCCAATGTCATTGCATGTGTGTTCTTCTCATGAACCACGCATGGATACACCAGTGTCATTGCATGTGTGTTCTTTTCATGAACCACAGCGAGAGTCATTGCATGTGTGTTCTTCTAAACAAACCACATAAGGTTCCACCAGTGTCATTGCATGTGTGTTCTTTTCATGAACCACAGCTACAGTCATTGCATGTGTGTTCTTCTAAACAAACCACATAAGGATCCACCATGGTCATTGCATGTGTGTTGTTCTCATGAACCACACATGGATCCACCAGTGTCATTGCTTGTCTATTCTTTTCATGAACCCCACCCAGTGTCATTGCATGTCTGTTCCTCTAAACAAACCACATAAGGATCCATCAGTGTCATTGCATGTCTGTTCTTTTCATGAACCACACATGGATCCACCAGTGTCATTGCATGTGTGTTCTTTTCATGAACCACAACTAGAGTCATTGCATGTGTGTTCTTCTAAAAAAACCACACATGGATCCACCTAGTGTGACTGCATGTCTGTTCTTTTCACAAACCACACATGGATCCACCAGTGTCATTGCATGTGTGTTCTTTCCATGAACCACAACTAGAGTCATTGCATGTCTGTTCTTTCCACAAACCATACATGGATCCACCTAGTGTGATTGCATGTCTATTCTTTTCACAAACCACACATGGATCCACCAGTGTCATTGCATGTGTGTTCTTCTCATGAACCACAACCAGTGTCATTGCATGGTTGTTCTTCTCACAAACCACATAAGGATCCACTAGTGTCATTTCATGTCTATTCTTCTAAACAAACCACATAAGGATCCCCCAGTGTCATTGCATGTGTGTTCTTTTCATGAACCACATCTAGAGTCATTGCATGTGTGTTCTTCTAAACAAACAACATAAGGATCCACCAGTGTCATTGCATGTCTGCTCTTTTCATGAACCATACCTAGTGTCATTGCATGTGTGTTCCTCTAAACAAACCACACATGGATCCACCTAGAGTCATCGCATGTCAGTTCTTTTCACAAACCACACATGGATCCACCAGTGTCATTGCATGTGTGTTCTTATCATGAACCATAGCCAGTGTCATTGCATGCATGTTCTTCTCACAAACCACATAAGGATCCACCAGTGTCATTGGATGTGTGTTTTTCTAAACAAACCACATAAGGATCCCCCACTGTCATTGCATGTGTGTTCTTTTCATGAATTACGATATTGTCATTGCATGTGTGTTCTTCTAAAAAACCACATAAGGATCCACTAGTGTCATTGTATGTCTGTTCTTCTCACAAACCACATAAGGATCCACCAGTAGCATTGCATGTATGTTCTTCTAAACAAACCACAGAAGGATCCCCCAGTGTGATTGCATGTGTTTTCTTTTCATGAACCGTAGCTAGA
Source organism: Avena sativa (assembly GCA_916181665.1). Classification (NCBI taxonomy): domain Eukaryota; kingdom Viridiplantae; phylum Streptophyta; class Magnoliopsida; order Poales; family Poaceae; genus Avena; species Avena sativa. The sequence continues at coordinate 60,969,600 of OV702287.1, read as the reverse complement.
ATCATTGCATGTGTGTTCTTCTAAACAAACCACATAAGGATCCACCAGTGTCATTACATGTCTGTTCTTCTCATGAACCACATAAGGATCCACCAGTGTCATTGCATGCCTGTTCTTTTAATGAACCACATAAGGATCCACCAGTTTCATTGCATGTGTGTTCTTCTAAACAAACCACATAAGGATCCACCAGTATCATTGCATGTCTGTTCTTTTCATGAACCACACCCAGTGTCAATGCATGTCTGTTCTTTTCATGAACCACACCCAGTGTCATTGCATGTATGTTCCTCTAGAGTCATTGCATGTCAGTTCTTTTCACAAACCACACATGGATCCACCAGTGTCATTGCATGTGTGTTCTTTTCATCAACCATAGCTAGAGTCATTGCATGTGTGTTCTTCTAAACAAACCACATAAGGTTCCGCCAGTGTCATTGCATGTGTGTTCTTCTCATGAACCACACCCAATGTCATTGCATGTGTGTTCTTCTCATGAACCACGCATGGATACACCAGTGTCATTGCATGTGTGTTCTTTTCATGAACCACAGCTAGAGTCATTGCATGTGTGTTCTTCTAAACAAACCACATAAGGTTCCACCAGTGTCATTGCATGTGTGTTCTTTTCATGAACCACAGCTACAGTCATTGCATGTGTGTATTCTTCTAAACAAACGACAGAAGGATCCACCAGTGTCCTTGCATGTGTGTTCTTCTCATGAACCACAGCCAGTGTCATTGGATGTGTGTTCTTCTCATGAACCACACATGGATCCACTAGTGTCATTGCATGTGTGTTATTTTCATGAACCATAGCTAGAGTCATTGCATGTGTGTTCTTATAAACAAACCACATAAGGATCCACCAGTGTCATTGCATGTGTGTTCTTCTCATGAACCATAGCCAGTGTCATTAGATGTGTGTTCTTCTCATGAACCACACATGGATCCACTAGTGTCATTGCATGTGTGTTCTTTTCATGGACCAGAGCTAGAGTCATTGCATGTGTGTTCTTCTACACAAACCACATAAGGATCCACCAGTGTCATTGGATGTGTGTTCTTCTCATGAACCACACCCATAATCATTGCATGTGTGTTCTTCTCATGAACCACACATGGATACACCAGTGTCATTGTATGTTTGTTCTTTTCATCAAGCACAGCTAGAGTCATTGCATGTGTGTTCTTCTAAACAAACCACATAAGGATGCACCAGTCTCATTGCATGTGTGTTCTTTTCATGAACCACATAATGTTACACCAGTGTCATTGGATGTCTGTTCTTTTCATGAACCACATAAGGATCCACCAGTTTCATTGCATGTGTGTTCTTCTAAACAAACCACATAAGGATCCACCAGTATCATTGCATGTCTGTTCTTTTCATGAACCACACCCAGTGTCATTGCATGTCTGTTCTTTTCATGAACCACACCCAGTGTCATTGCATGTATGTTCCTCTAGAGTCATTGCATGTCAGTTCTTTTCACAAACCACACATGGATCCACCAGTGTCATTGCATGTGTGTTCTTTTCATCAACCATAGCTAGAGTCATTGCATGTGTGTTCTTCTAAACAAACCACATAAGGTTCCGCCAATGTCATTGCATGTGTGTTCTTCTCATGAACCACACCCAATGTCATTGCATGTGTGTTCTTCTCATGAACCACGCATGGATACACCAGTGTCATTGCATGTGTGTTCTTTTCATGAACCACAGCGAGAGTCATTGCATGTGTGTTCTTCTAAACAAACCACATAAGGTTCCACCAGTGTCATTGCATGTGTGTTCTTTTCATGAACCACAGCTACAGTTATTGCATGTGTGTTCTTCTAAACAAACCACATAAGGATCCACCATGGTCATTGCATGTGTGTTGTTCTCATGAACCACACATGGATCCACCAGTGTCATTGCTTGTCTATTCTTTTCATGAACCCCACCCAGTGTCATTGCATGTCTGTTCCTCTAAACAAACCACATAAGGATCCATCAGTGTCATTGCATGTCTGTTCTTTTCATGAACCACACATGGATCCACCAGTGTCATTGCATGTGTGTTCTTTTCATGAACCACAACTAGAGTCATTGCATGTGTGTTCTTCTAAACAAACCACACATGGATCCACCTAGTGTGACTGCATGTCTGTTCTTTTCACAAACCACACATGGATCCACCAGTGTCATTGCATGTGTGTTCTTTCCATGAACCACAACTAGAGTCATTGCATGTCTGTTCTTTCCACAAACCATACATGGATCCACCTAGTGTGATTGCATGTCTATTCTTTTCACAAACCACACATGGATCCACCAGTGTCATTGCATGTGTGTTCTTCTCATGAACCACAACCAGTGTCATTGCATGGTTGTTCTTCTCACAAACCACATAAGGATCCACTAGTGTCATTTCATGTCTATTCTTCTAAACAAACCACATAAGGATCCCCCAGTGTCATTGCATGTGTGTTCTTTTCATGAACCACAGCTAGAGTCATTGCATGTGTGTTCTTCTAAACAAACAACATAAGGATCCACCAGTGTCATTGCATGTCTGCTCTTTTCATGAACCATACCTAGTGTCATTGCATGTGTGTTCCTCTAAACAAACCACACATGGATCCACCTAGAGTCATCGCATGTCAGTTCTTTTCACAAACCACACATGGATCCACCAGTGTCATTGCATGTGTGTTCTTATCATGAACCATAGCCAGTGTCATTGCATGCATGTTCTTCTCACAAACCACATAAGGATCCACCAGTGTCATTGGATGTGTGTTTTTCTAAACAAACCACATAAGGATCCCCCACTGTCATTGCATGTGTGTTCTTTTCATGAATTACGATATTGTCATTGCATGTGTGTTCTTCTAAAAAACCACATAAGGATCCACTAGTGTCATTGTATGTCTGTTCTTCTCACAAACCACATAAGGATCCACCAGTAGCATTGCATGTATGTTCTTCTAAACAAACCACAGAAGGATCCCCCAGTGTGATTGCATGTGTTTTCTTTTCATGAACCGTAGCTAGAATCATTGCATGTGTGTTCTTCTAAACAAACCACATAAGGATCCACCAGTGTCATTGCATGTCTGTTCTTCTCATGAACCACATAAGGATCCACCAGTGTCATTGCATGCCTGTTCTTTTAATGAACCACATAAGGATCCACCAGTTTCATTGCATGTGTGTTCTTCTAAACAAACCACATAAGGATCCACCAGTATCATTGCATGTCTGTTCGTTTCATGAACCACACCCAGTGTCAATGCATGTCTGTTCTTTTCATGAACCACACCCAGTGTCATTGCATGTATGTTCCTCTAGAGTCATTGCATGTCAGTTCTTTTCACAAACCACACATGGATCCACCAGTGTCATTGCATGTGTGTTCTTTTCATCAACCATAGCTAGAGTCATTGCATGTGTGTTCTTCTAAACAAACCACATAAGGTTCCTCCAGTGTCATTGCATGTGTGTTCTTCGCATGAACCACACCCAATGTCATTGCATGTGTGTTCTTCTCATGAACCACGCATGGATACACCAGTGTCATTGCATGTGTGTTCTTTTCATGAACCACAGCTAGAGTCATTGCATGTGTGTTCTTCTAAACAAACCACATAAGGTTCCACCAGTGTCATTGCATGTGTGTTCTTTTCATGAACCACAGCTACAGTCATTGCATGTGTGTTCTTCTAAACAAACCACATAAGGATCCACCATGGTCATTGCATGTGTGTTGTTCTCATGAACCACACATGGATCCACCAGTGTCATTGCTTGTCTATTCTTTTCATGAACCCCACCCAGTGTCATTGCATGTCTGTTCCTCTAAACAAACCACATAAGGATCCATCAGTGTCATTGCATGTCTGTTCTTTTCATGAACCACACATGGATCCACCAGTGTCATTGCATGTGTGTTCTTTTCATGAACCACAACTAGAGTCATTGCATGTGTGTTCTTCTAAACAAACCACACATGGATCCACCTAGTGTGACTGCATGTCTATTCTTTTCACAAACCACACATGGATCCACCAGTGTCATTGCATGTGTGTTCTTTCCATGAACCACAACTAGAGTCATTGCATGTCTGTTCTTTCCACAAACCATACATGGATCCACCTAGTGTGATTACATGTCTATTCTTTTCACAAACCACACATGGATCCACCAGTGTCATTGCATGTGTGTTCTTCTCATGAACCACAACCAGTGTCATTGCATGGTTATTCTTCTCACAAACCACATAAGGATCCACTAGTGTCATTTCATGTCTATTCTTCTAAACAAACCACATAAGGATCCCCCAGTGTCATTGCATGTGTGTTCTTTTCATGAACCACAGCTAGAGTCATTGCATGTGTGTTCTTCTAAACAAACAACATAAGGATCCACCAGTGTCATTGCATGTCTGCTCTTTTCATGAACCATACCCAGTGTCATTCCATGTGTGTTCCTCTAAACAAACCACACATGGATCCACCTAGAGTCATCGCATGTCAGTTCTTTTCACAAACCACACATGGATCCACCAGTGTCATTGCATGTGTGTTCTTCTCATGAACCATAGCCAGTGTCATTGCATGTATGTTCTTCTCACAAACCACATAAGGATCCACCAGTGTCATTGGATGTGTGTTTTTCTAAACAAACCACATAAGGATCCCCCAGTGTGATTGCATGTGTTTTCTTTTCATGAACCGTAGCTAGAATCATTGCATGTGTGTTCTTCTAAACAAACCACATAAGGATCCACCAGTGTCATTGCATGTCTGTTCTTCTCATGAACCACATAAGGATCCACCAGTGTCATTGCATGCCTGTTCTTTTAATGAACCACATAAGGATCCACCAGTTTCATTGCATGTGTGTTCTTCTAAACAAACCACATAAGGATCCACCAGTATCATTGCATGTCTGTTCTTTTCATGAACCACACCCAGTGTCATTGCATGTCTGTTCTTTTCATGAACCACACCCAGTGTCATTGCATGTATGTTCCTCTAGAGTCATTGCATGTCAGTTCTTTTCACAAACCACACATGGATCCACCAGTGTCATTGCATGTGTGTTCTTTTCATCAACCATAGCTAGAGTCATTGCATGTGTGTTCTTCTAAACAAACCACATAAGGTTCCGCCAGTGTCACTGCATGTGTGTTCTTCTCATGAACCACACCCAATGTCATTGCATGTGTGTTCTTCTCATGAACCACGCATGGATACACCAGTGTCATTGCATGTGTGTTCTTTTCATGAACCACAGCTAGAGTCATTGCATGTGCGTTCTTCTAAACAAACCACATAAGGTTCCACCAGTATCATTGAATGTGTGTTCTTTTCATGAACCACAGCTACAGTCATTGCATGTGTGTTCTTCTAAACAAACCACATAAGGATCCACCATGGTCATTGCATGTGTGTTGTTCTCATGAACCACACATGGATCCACCAGTGTCATTGCTTGTCTATTCTTTTCATGAACCCCACCCAGTGTCACTGCATGTCTGTTCCTCTAAACAAACCACATAAGGATCCATCAGTGTCATTGCATGTCTGTTCTTTTCATGAACCACACATGGATCCACCAGTGTCATTGCATGTGTGTTATTTTCATGAGCAACACATGGATCCACCAGTGTCATTGCATGTGTTCTTTTCATCAACCACAACTAGAGTCATTGCATGTGTGTTCTTCTAAACAAACCACACATGGATCCACCTAGTGTGACTGCATGTCTATTCTTTTCACAAACCAAACATGGATCCACCAGTGTCATTGCATGTGTGTTCTTTCCATGAACCACAACTAGAGTCATTGCATGTCTGTTCTTTCCACAAACCATACATGGATCCACCTAGTGTGATTGCATGTCTATTCTTTTCACAAACCACACATGGATCCACCAGTGTCATTGCATGTGTGTTCTTCTCATGAACCAAAACCAGTGTCATTGCATGGTTGTTCTTCTCACAAACCACATAAGGATCCACTAGTGTCATTTAATGTCTATTCTTCTAAACAAACCACATAAGGATCCCCCAGTGTCATTGCATGTGTGTTCTTTTCATGAACCACAGCTAGAGTCATTGCATGTGTGTTCTTCTAAACAAACAACATAAGGATCCACCAGTGTCATTGCATGTCTGCTCTTTTCATGAACCATACCCTGTGTCATTGCATGTGTGTTCCTCTAAACAAACCACACATGGATCCACCTAGAGTCATCGCATGTCAGTTCTTTTCACAAACCACACATGGATCCACCAGTGTCATTGCATGTGTGTTCTTCTCATGAACCATAGCCAGTGTCATTGCATGTATGTTCTTCTCACAAACCACATAAGGATCCACCAGTGTCATTGGATGTGTGTTTTTCTAAACAAACCACATAAGGATCCCCCACTGTCATTGCATGTGTGTTCTTTTCATGAATTACGATATTGTCATTGCATGTGTGTTCTTCTAAAAAACCACATAAGGATCCACTAGTGTCATTGTATGTCTGTTCTTCTCACAAACCACATAAGGATCCACCAGTGGCATTGCATGTCTGTTCTTCTAAACAAACCACATAAGGATCCCCCAGTGTGATTGCATGTGTGTTCTTTTCATGAACCGTAGCTAGAATCATTGCATGTGTGTTCTTCTAAACAAACCACATAAGGATCCACCAGTGTCATTGCATGTCTGTTCTTTTCATGAACCACACCCAGTGTCATTGCATGTCTGTTCCTCTAAACAAACCACACATGGACCACAGCTAGAGTCAATGCATGTGTGTTCTTCTAAACAAACCACATAAGGATCCACTAGTGTCATTGCATGTGTGTTCTTCTCATGAACCACACATGGATCCACCTAGTGGATTGCATGTCAGTTCTTTTCACAAACCACACATGGATCCACCAGTGTCATTGGATGTGTGTTCTTCTCATGAACCACAGCTAGAATCATTACATGTGTGTTCTTCTAAACAAACCACATAAGGATCCACCAGTGTCATTGCATGTGTGTTCTTCTCATGAACCACACCAAGTGTCATTGCATGTGTGTTCTTCTCATGAACCACACATGGATACACCAGTGTCATTGCATGTGTGTTCTTTTCATGAACCACAGCTAGAGTCATTGCGTGTGTGTTCTTCTAAACAAACAACATAAGGATCCACCAGTGTCATTGCATGTGTGTTCCTTTCCTAAACCACTGCTAGAGTCATTGCATGTGTGTTCTTCTAAACAAACCACATAAGGATCCACCAGTGTCATTGGATGTGTGTTCTTCCCATGAACCACACATGGATCCACCAGTGTCATTGCATGTCTGTTCTTTTCATGAACCACAACAAGTGTCATTGCATTCTTGTTCCTCTAAACAAACCACATAAGGATCCACCAGTGTCATTGCATGTCTGTTCTTTTCATGAACCACACATGGATACACCAGTGTCATTGCATGTGTGTTCTTTTCATGAACCACAGCTAGAGTCATTGCATGTGTATTCTTCTAAACAAACCACACATGGATCCACCTAGTGTGATTGCATGTATGTTCATTTCACAAACCACACATGGATACACCAGTGTCATTGCGTGTGTGTTCTTTTCATGGACGACACCTAGAGTCATTGCATGTCTGTTCTTCTAAACAAACCACATAAGGATCCACCAGTGTCATTGCATGTTTGTTCTACTCATGAACCACATAAGGATCCATCAGTGTCATTGCATGTATGTTCTTTTCACAAACCACATAAGATCCACCAGTGTCATTGCATGTCTGTTCTTTTCATGAACCACATAAGGATCCAACAGTGTCATTGGATGTGTGTTCTTCTCATGAACCACACATGGATCCACCAGTGTCATTACATGTCTGTTATTTTCATGAACCACACCTAGTGTCATTGCATGTCTGTTCCTCTAAACAAACCACATAAGGATCCACCAGTGTCATTGCATGTTTGTTATTTTCATGAACCACACATGGATCCACCAGTGTCATTCAATGTGTGTTCTTTTCATGAACCACAACTTGAGTCATTGCATGTGTGTTCTTTTCATGAACCACAACCAGAGTCATTTCATGTGTGTTCTTCTAAACAAACCACATAAGGATCCACCAGTGTCATTGCATGTGTGTTCTTTTCATGAACCACAGCTAGAGTCATTGCATGTGTGTTCTTCTAAACAAACCACATAAGGATCCACCAGTGTCATTGCATGTGTGTTCTTCTCATGAACCACACATGGATCCACCAGTGTCATTCATGTCTGTTCTTTTCATGAACTAGCCCAATATCATTGCATGTTTGTTCCTCTAAACAAACCACATAAGGATCCACCAGTGTCATTACATGTCTGTTCTTTTCATGAACCATACCTAGTGTCATTGCATGTGTGTTCCTTTAAACAAACCACACATGGATCCACCTAGAGTCATTGCATGTCAGTTCTTTTCACAAACCACACATGGATCCACCAGTGTCATTGCATGTGTGTTCTTCTAATGAACCACATCCAGTGTCATTGCATGTCTATTCTTCTCACAAACCACATAAGGATCCCAAGTGTCATTGCATGTGTCTTCTTTTCATGAACCATAGCTAGAGTCATTGCATGTGTGTTCTTCTAAACAACCCACATAACGATCCACCAGTGTCATTGCATGTCTGTTCTTCTCACAAACCACATAAGGATCCACCAGTGTCATTGCATGTTTGTTCTTCTAAACAAACCACATAAGAATCCCCCAGTGTCATTGCATGTGTGTTCTTTTCATGAACCACAGCTAGAGTCATTGCACATGTGTTCTTCTAAGCAAGCCGCATAAGGATCCACCAGTGTCATTGCATGTGTGTTCTTTTCATGAACCACGGCTAGAGTCATTGCATGTGTGTTCTTCTAAACAAACCACATAAGGATCCACCAGTGTCATTGCATGTGTGTCCTTCTCATGAACCACACATGGATCCACCAGTTTCATTGCATGTCTGTTCTTTTCATGAACCACACCCAGTGTGATTGCATGTCTGTTCCTCTAAACAACCCACATAAGAATCCACCAGTGTCATTGCATGTCTGTTCTTTTCCTGAACAACACATGGATCCACCAGTGTCATTGCAGGTGTGTTCTTTTCATGAACTACAACTAGAGTCATTGCATGTGTGTTCTTCTAAACAAACCACACATGGATCCACCTAGTGTGATTGCATGTCTGTTCTTTTCACAAACCACACATGGATACACCAGTGTTATTGCATGTGTGTTCTTTTCATGAACCACAACCAGTGTCATTGCATGTCTGTTCTTCTCACAAACCACATAAGGATCCACCAGTGTCATTGCATATCTGTTCTTCTAAACAAACCACACAAGGATCCCCTAGTGTCATTGCATGTGTGTTCTTTTCATGAACCACAGCTAGAGTCATTGCATGTGTGTTCTTCTAAACAACCCACATAAGGATCCACCAGTGTCATTGCATGTCTTTTCTTTTCATGAACCATACCTAGTGTCATTGCATGTTTGTTCCTCTAAACAAACCACACATGGATCCACCTAGAGTCATTGTATGTCAGTTCTTTTCACAAACCACACATGGATCCACCAGTGCCATTGCATGTGTGTTCTTCTCATGAACCACAGCCAGTGTCATTGCATGTCTATTCTTCACACAAACCACATAAGTATCCACCAGTGTCATTGGATGTGTGTTCTTCTATACAAACCACATAAGGATACCCAAGTGTCATTGCATGTGTGTTCTTTTCATGAACCATAGCTAGAGTCATTGCATGTGTGTTGTTCTAAACAACCCACATAAGGATCCACCAGTGTCATTACATGTCTGTTCTTCTCACAAACCACACATGGATCCACCTAGAGTCATTGCATGTCAGTTCTTTTCAAAAACCACACATGGATCCACTAGTGTCATTACATGTGTTCTATTTTCATGAACCATGACTAGAGTCATTGCATGTGTGTTCTTCTAAACAAACCACATAAGGATCCACCAGTGTCATTGCTTGTGTGTTCTTCTCATGAACTACACACCGTGTCATTGCATGTGTGTTCTTATCATGAACCAAACATGGATACACCGGTGTCACTGAATGTGTGTTCTTTTCATGAACCATAGCTAGAGTCATTGCATGTGTGTTCTTCTAAAAAAAACCACATACGGATACACTAGTGTCATTGCATGTGTGTTCTTTTCATGAACCACAACTAGAGTCGTTGCATTTGTGTTCTTCTAAACAAACCACATAAGGATCCACCAGTGTCATTGCATGTATGTTCTTTTCATGAACCACACCCAGTGTCATTGCATGTGTGTTATTCTAAACAAACCACATAAGGATCCACTAGTGTCATTGCATGTCTATTCTTTTCATGAACCACATAAGGATCCACCAATGTCATTGGATGTGTGTTCTTCTCATGAACCACACATGGATCCACCCGTGTAATTGCATGTCTGTTCTTCTAATCAAACCACATAAGGATCCACCCGGTGCCATTGCATGTCTGTTCTTTTCATGAACCACAGCTATACTCATTGCATGTCTGTGCTTTCCATATGGATCCACCTAGTGTCATTCGATGTGTGTTCTTCTCATGAACCACACATGCATCCACCAGTGTCATTGCATGTGTGTTATTTTCATGAACCAGAGCTAGAGTCATTGCATGTGTGTTCTTCTATACAAACCACATAAGGATCCACCAGTGTCATTAGATGTCTGTTCTTTTCATGAATCACACCCATAGAGTCATTGCATGCGTGTTCTTCTAAACAAACCACATAAGGATCCACCTAGTGTCATTACATGTCTGTTGTTTTCATGAACCACAGCTAGAGTCATTGGATGTCTGTGCTTTGCACAAACCACATATGGATCCACCAGTGTCATTGCATGTCTGTTCTTTTCATGAACCACACCCAGTGTCATTGCATGTCTGTTCCTCTAAAGAAACCACACATGGATCCAACTAGTGGCATTGCATGTCTATTATTTTCACAAACCAGACATGGATCCACCAGTGTCATTGCATGTGTGTTCTCTTCATGAACCTCAGCTAGAGTCATTGAATGTGTTTTTTTATAAACAAACCACATAAGGATCCACCAGTGTCATTGCATGTGTGTTCTTCTCATGAACCTTAGCCAGTGTCATTGGATGTGTGTTCTTCTCATGAACCACACATGGATACACTAGTGTCGTTGCATGTGTGTTCTTTTCATGAACCACAGCTAGAGTCATTGCATGTGTGTTCTTCTAAACAAACCACATAAGGATCCACCAGTGTTATTGGATGTGTGTTCTTCTCATGAACCACACCCAGATTCATTACATGTGTGTTCTTCGCATGAACCACACATGGATACATCAGTGTCATTGCATGTGTGTTCTTCTAAACAAACCACATAAGGATCCACCAGTGTCATTGCATGTGTGTTCTTTTCATGAACGATAGCTAGAGTCATTGCATGTGTGTTCTTCTAAACAAACCACATAAGGATCCACCCGTGTCATTGCATGTGTGTTATTTTCATGAACCACATAAGGATAAACTAGTGTCATTGCATGTTTGTTCTTCTCATGAACCACATAAGGATCTACCGGTGTCATTGTATATCTATTCTTTTCATGAACCACATAAGGATCCACCAGTGTCATTGCATGTGTGTTCTTCTAAACAAACCACATAAGGATCCACCAGTGTCATTGCATGTCTGTTCTTTCCATGAACCACACCCACTGTCATTGCATGTCTGTTCCTCTAAACAAAACACACATGGATCAGCCTAGAGTCATTGCATGTCAGTTCTTTTCACACACCACACATGGATCCACTAGTGTCATTGCATGTGTGTTCTTTTCATGAACCACAGCTAGAGTCATTCATTTGTTTTCTTCTAAACAAACCACACATGGATCCACTAGTGTCATTTCATGTGTGTTCTTCTCATGAACCACACCTAGTGTCACTGCATGTGTGTTCTTCTCATGAACCACACATGGATACACCAGTGTCATTGCATGTGTGTTCTTTTCATGAACCATAGCTAGAGTCATTGCATGTGTGTTCTTCTAAACAAACCACATAAGGATCCACCAGTGTCATTGCATGTGTGTTCTTTTCATGAACCATAGCTAGAGTCATTGCATGTGTGTTCTTCTAAACAAACCACATAAGGATCCACTAGTGTCATTGCATGTGTGTTCTTCTCATGAACCACACATGGATCCACCAGTGTCATTACATGTCTGTTCTTTTCATGAACCACACCAGTGTCATTGCATGTTTGTTCCTCTAAACAAACCACATAAGGATCCATCAGTGTCATTGCATGTATGTTCTTTTCATGAACAACACATGGATCCACCAGTGTCATTGCATGTGTGTTCTTTTCATTAACCATAGATGGAGTAATTGCATGTGTGTTCTTCTAAACAAACCACACATGGATCCACCTAGTGTGATTGCATGTCTGTTCTTTTCACAAACCACACATGGATCCACCAGTGTCATTGAATGTGTGTTCTTCTCATGAACCACAACCAGTGTCATTGCATGTCTGTTCTTCTCACAAACTACATAAGGATCCACCCGTGTCATTGCATGTCTGTTCTTCTAAAAAACCACATGAGGATCCCCTAGTGTCATTGCATGTGTGTTCTTTCATGAACCATAGCTAGAGTCATAGCATGTGTGTTCTTCCAAACAAACCACATAAGGATCCACTAGTGTCATTGCATGTTTGTTCTTTTCATGAACCATACCCAGTGTCATTGCATGTCTGTTTCTCTGAACAAACCACACATGGATCCACCTAGAGTCATTGCATGTCAGTTATTTTCATAAACCACGCATGGATCCACCAGTGTCATTGCATGTGTGTTCTTCTCATGAACCACAACCAGTGTCGTTGCATGTCTATTCTTCTCACAAACCACATAAGGATCCACCAGTGTCATTGGATGTGTGTTCTTCTAAACAAACCACATAAGGATCCCCTAGTGTCATTGCATGTGTGTTCTTTTCATGAACCATAGCTAGAGTCATTGCATGTGTGTTCTACTAAACAAACCACATAAGGATCCACCAGTGTCATTGCATGTCTGTTCTCCTCACAAACCACATATGGATCTACTAATGTCATTGCATGTCTATTCTTCTAAACAAACCACATAAGGATCCCCCACTGTCATTGCATGTGTGTTATTTTCATGAACCACAGCTAGAATCATTGCATGTGTGTTCTTTTAAAAAAAACACATAAGGATCCACTAGTGTCATTGCAAGTCTTTTCTTTTCATGAACCACACCCAGTGTCATTATATGTATGTTCCTCTAAACAAACCACACATGGATCCACCTAGTGTCATTGCATGTCTGTTCTTTTCAGAAACCACACAGGGATCCCCCAGTGTCATTGCATGTGTGTTCTTTTCATGAACCTCAGCTGGAGTCATTGCATGTGTGTTCTTGTAAACAAACCACATAAGGATCCACCAGTGTCATTGCATGTGTGTTCTTCTCATGAACCACAGCCAGTGTCATTCGATGTGTGTTCTTCTCATGAACCACACATGGATCCACCAGTGTCATTGCATGTGTGTTCTTTTCATGAACCACAGTTAGAGTCATTTCATGTGTGTTCTTCTAAACAAACCACATAAGGATCCACCAGTGTCATTGCATGTCTGTTCTTCTAAACAAACCACATAAGGATCCACCCAGTTTCATTGCATGTCTGTTCTTTTCATGAACCACAGCTAGAGTCATTGCATGTATGTGCTTTCCACAAACCACATATGGATCCACCAGTGTCATTGCATGTCTGTTCTTTTCATGAACCACACCTAGTGTCATTACATGTCTGTTCCTCTAAACAAACCACACATGGATCCACCTAGTGTCATTACATGTCTATTCTTTTCACAACCACACATGGATCCACCAGTGTCATTGCATGTGTGTTCTTTTCATGAACCTCAGCTAGAGTCATTGCATGTGTGTATTCTTCTAAACAAACGACAGAAGGATCCACCAGTGTCCTTGCATGTGTGTTCTTCTCATGAACCACAACCAGTGTCATTGGATGTGTGTTCTTCTCATGAACCACACATGGATCCACTAGTGTCATTGCATGTGTGTTCTTTTCATGAACCATAGCTAGAGTCATTGCATGTGTGTTGTTATAAACAAACCACATAAGGATCCACCTGTGTCATTGCATGTGTGTTCTTCTCATGAACCATAACTAGTGTCATTAGATGTGTGTTCTTCTCATGAACCACACATGGATCCACTAGTGTCATTGCATGTGTGTTCTTTTCATGGACCAGAGCTAGAGTCATTGCATGTGTGTTCTTCTACACAAACCACATAAGGATCCACCAGTGTCATTGGATGTGTGTTCTTCTCATGAACCACACCCATAATCATTGCATGTGTGTTCTTCTCATGAACCACACATGGATACACCAGTGTCATTGTATGTTTGTTCTTTTCATCAAGCACAGCTAGAGTCATTGCATGTGTGTTCTTCTAAACAAACCACATAAGGATCCACCAGTCTCATTGCATGTGTGTTCTTTTCATGAACCACATAATGTTACACCAGTGTCATTGGATGTCTGTTCTTCTCATGAACCACATAAGGATCCACCAGTGTCATTGCATGCCTGTTCTTTTCATGAACCACATAAGGATCCACCAGTTTCATTGCATGTGTGTTCTTCTAAACAAACCACATAAGGATCCACCAGTATCATTGCATGTCTGTTCTTTTCATGAACCACACCCAGTGTCATTGCATGTCTGTTCTTTTCATGAACCACACCCAGTGTCATTGCATGTATGTTCCTCTAGAGTCATTGCATGTCAGTTCTTTTCACAAACCACACATGGATCCACCAGTGTCATTGCATGTGTGTTCTTTTCATCAACCATAGCTAGAGTCATTGCATGTGTGTTCTTCTAAACAAACCACATAAGGTTCCGCCAGTGTCATTGCATGTGTGTTCTTCTCATGAACCACGCATGGATACACCAGTGTCATTGCATGTGTGTTCTTTTCATGAACCACAGCGAGAGTCATTGCATGTGTGTTCTTCTAAACAAACCACATAAGGTTCCACCAGTGTCATTGCATGTGTGTTCTTTTCATGAACCACAGCTACAGTCATTGCATGTGTGTTCTTCTAAACAAACCACATAAGGATCCACCATGGTCATTGCATGTGTGTTGTTCTCATGAACCACACATGGATCCACCAGTGTCATTGCTTGTCTATTCTTTTCATGAACCCCACCCAGTGTCATTGCATGTCTGTTCCTCTAAACAAACCACATAAGGATCCATCAGTGTCATTGCATGTCTGTTCTTTTCATGAACCACACATGGATCCACCAGTGTCATTGCATGTGTGTTCTTTTCATGAACCACAACTAGAGTCATTGCATGTGTGTTCTTCTAAACAAACCACACATGGATCCACCTAGTGTGACTGCATGTCTGTTCTTTTCACAAACCACACATGGATCCACCAGTGTCATTGCATGTGTGTTCTTTCCATGAACCACAACTAGAGTCATTGCATGTCTGTTCTTTCCACAAACCATACATGGATCCACCTAGTGTGATTGCATGTCTATTATTTTCACAAACCACACATGGATCCACCAGTGTCATTGCATGTGTGTTCTTCTCATGAACCACAACCAGTGTCATTGCATGGTTGTTCTTCTCACAAACCACATAAGGATCCACTAGTGTCATTTCATGTCTATTCTTCTAAACAAACCACATAAGGATCCCCCAGTGTCATTGCATGTGTGTTCTTTTCATGAACCACAGCTAGAGTCATTGCATGTGTGTTCTTCTAAACAAACAACATAAGGATCCACTAGTGTCATTGCATGTCTGCTCTTTTCATGAACCATACCCAGTGTCATTGCATGTGTGTTCCTCTAAACAAACCACACATGGATCCACCTAGAGTCATCGCATGTCAGTTCTTTTCACAAACCACACATGGATCCACCAGTGTCATTGCATGTGTGTTCTTATCATGAACCATAGCCAGTGTCATTGCATGTATGTTCTTCTCACAAACCACATAAGGATCCACCAGTGTCATTGGATGTGTGTTTTTCTAAACAAACCACATAAGGATCCCCCACTGTCATTGCATGTGTGTTCTTTTCATGAATTACGATATTGTCATTGCATGTGTGTTCTTCTAAAAAACCACATAAGGATCCACTAGTGTCATTGTATGTATGTTCTTCTCACAAACGACATAAGGATCCACCAGTGGCATTGCATGTCTGTTCTTCTAAACAAACCACATAAGGATCCCCCAGTGTGATTGCATGTGTGTTCTTTTCATGAACCGTAGCTAGAATCATTGCATGTGTGTTCTTCTAAACAAACCACATAAGGATCCACCAGTGTCATTGCATGTCTGTTCTTTTCATGAACCACACCCAGTGTCATTGCATGTCTGTTCCTCTAAACAAACCACACATGGACCACAGCTAGAGTCAATGCATGTGTGTTCTTCTAAACAAACCACATAAGGATCCACTAGTGTCATTGCATGTGTGTTCTTCTCATGAACCACACATGGATCCACCTAGTGGATTGCATGTCAGTTCTTTTCAGAAACCACACATGGATCCACCAGTGTCATTGGATGTGTGTTCTTCTCATGAACCATAGCTAGAGTCATTACATGTGTGTTCTTCTAAACAAACCACATAAGGATCCACCAGTGTCATTGCATGTGTGTTCTTCTCATGAACCACACCAAGTGTCATTGCATGTGTGTTCTTCTCATGAACCACACATGGATACACCAGTGTCATTGCATGTGTGTTCTTTTCATGAACCACAGCTAGAGTCATTGCGTGTGTTTTCTTCTAAACAAACCACATAAGGATCCACCAGTGTCATTGCATGTGTGTTCCTTTCCTAAACCACAGCTAGAGTCATTGCATGTGTGTTCTTCTAAACAAACCACATAAGGATCCACCAGTGTCATTGGATGTGTGTTCTTCCCATGAACCACACATGGATCCACCAGTGTCATTGCATGTCTGTTCTTTTCATGAACCACAACAAGTGTCATTGCATTCTTGTTCCTCTAAACAAACCACATAAGGATCCACCAGTGTCATTGCATGTCTGTTCTTTTCATGAACCACACATGGATCCACCAGTGTCATTGCATGTGTGTTCTTTTCATGAACCACAGCTAGAGTCATTGCATGTGTATTCTTCTAAACAAACCACACATGGATCCACCTAGTGTGATTGCATGTATGTTCATTTCACAAACCACACATGGATACACCAGTGTCATTGCGTGTGTGTTCTTTTCATGGACGACAGCTAGAGTCATTGCATGTCTGTTCTTCTAAACAAACCACATAAGGATCCACCAGTGTCATTGCATGTTTGTTCTTCTCATGAACCACATAAGGATCCATCAGTGTCATTGCATGTATGTTCTTTTCACAAACCACATAAGATCCACCAGTGTCATTGCATGTCTGTTCTTTTCATGAACCACATAAGGATCCAACAGTGTCATTGGATGTGTGTTCTTCTCATGAACCACACATGGATCCACCAGTGTCATTACATGTCTGTTATTTTCATGAACCACACCTAGTGTCATTGCATGTCTGTTCCTCTAAACAAACCACATAAGGATCCACCAGTGTCATTGCATGTTTGTTAATTTCATGAACCACACATGGATCCACCAGTGTCATTCAATGCGTGTTCTTTTCATGAACCACAACTAGAGTCATTGCATGTGTGTTCTTTTCATGAACCAAAGCTAGAGTCATTGCATGTCTGTTCTTTCCACAAACCACAAATGGATCCACCTAGTGTCATTGCATGTCTGTTCTTTTCACAAACCACACATGGATCCACCAGTGTCATCTCATGTGTGTTCTTCTCATGAACCACAGCCAGTGTCATTGCATGTCTGTTCTTCTCACAAACCACATAAGGATCCACCAATGTCATTGCATGTCTATTCTTCTAAACAAACCACATAAGGATCCACCCAGTGTCATTGCATGTATGTTCTTTTCATGAACCATAGATAGAGTCATTGCATGTCTATGCTTTCCACAAACCACATATGGATCCCCCAGTGTCATTGCATGTCTGTTCTTTTCATGAACCACACCTAGTGTCATTGCATGTTTGTTCCTCTAAACAAACCACACATGGATCCACCTAGTGTCATTGCATGTCTATTCTTTTCACAAACCACACATGGATCCACCAGTGTCATTGTATGTGTGTTCTTCTCATGAACCATAGCCAGTGTCATTAGATGTGTGTTCTTCTCATGAACCACACATGGATCCACTAGTGTCATTGCATGTGTGTTCTTTTCATGGACCAGAGCTAGAGTCATTGCATGTGTGTTCTTCTACACAAACCACATAAGGATCCACCAGTGTCATTGGATGTGTGTTCTTCTCATGAACCACACCCATAATCATTGCATGTGTGTTCTTCTCATGAACCACACATGGATACACCAGTGTCATTGTATGTTTGTTCTTTTCATCAAGCACAGCTAGAGTCATTGCATGTGTGTTCTTCTAAACAAACCACATAAGGATCCACCAGTCTCATTGCATGTGTGTTCTTTTCATGAACCACATAATGTTACACCAGTGTCATTGGATGTCTGTTCTTCTCATGAACCACATAAGGATCCACCAGTGTCATTGCATGCCTGTTCTTTTCATGAACCACATAAGGATCCACCAGTTTCATTGCATGTGTGTTCTTCTAAACAAACCACATAAGGATCCACCAGTATCATTGCATGTCTGTTCTTTTCATGAACCACACCCAGTGTCATTGCATGTCTGTTCTTTTCATGAACCACACCCAGTGTCATTGCATGTATGTTCCTCTAGAGTCATTGCATGTCAGTTCTTTTCACAAACCACACATGGATCCACCAGTGTCATTGCATGTGTGTTCTTTTCATCAACCATAGCTAGAGTCATTGCATGTGTGTTCTTCTAAACAAACCACATAAGGTTCCGCCAGTGTCATTGCATGTGTGTTCTTCTCATGAACCACACCCAATGTCATTGCATGTGTGTTCTTCTCATGAACCACGCATGGATACACCAGTGTCATTGCATGTGTGTTCTTTTCATGAACCACAGCGAGAGTCATTGCATGTGTGTTCTTCTAAACAAACCACATAAGGTTCCACCAGTGTCATTGCATGTGTGTTCTTTTCATGAACCACAGCTACAGTCATTGCATGTGTGTTCTTCTAAACAAACCACATAAGGATCCACCATGGTCATTGCATGTGTGTTGTTCTCATGAACCACACATGGATCCACCAGTGTCATTGCTTGTCTTTTCTTTTCATGAACCCCATCCAGTGTCATTGCATGTCTGTTCCTCTAAACAAACCACATAAGGATCCATCAGTGTCATTGCATGTCTGTTCTTTTCATGAACCACACATGGATCCACCAGTGTCATTGCATGTGTGTTCTTTTCATGAACCACAACTAGAGTCATTGCATGTGTGTTCTTCTAAACAAACCACACATGTATCCACCTAGTGTGACTGCATGTCTGTTCTTTTCACAAACCACACATGGATCCACCAGTGTCATTGCATGTGTGTTCTTTCGATGAACCACAACTAGAGTCATTGCATGTCTGTTCTTTCCACAAACCATACATGGATCCACCTAGTGTGATTGCATGTCTATTCTTTTCACAAACCACACATGGATCCACCAGTGTCATTGCATGTGTGTTCTTCTCATGAACCACAACCAGTGTCATTGCATGGTTGTTCTTCTCACAAACCACATAAGGATCCACTAGTGTCATTTCATGTCTATTCTTCTAAACAAACCACATAAGGATCCCCCAGTGTCATTGCATGTGTGTTCTTTTCATGAACCACAGCTAGAGTCATTGCATGTGTGTTCTTCTAAACAAACAACATAAGGATCCACCAGTGTCATTGCATGTCTGCTCTTTTCATGAACCATACCCAGTGTCATTGCATGTGTGTTCCTCTAAACAAACCACACATGGATCCACCTAGAGTCATCGCATGTCAGTTCTTTTCACAAACCACACATGGATCCACCAGTGTCATTGCATGTGTGTTCTTATCATGAACCATAGCCAGTGCCATTGCATGTATGTTCTTCTCACAAACCACATAAGGATCCACCAGTGTCATTGGATGTGTGTTTTTCTAAACAAACCACATAAGGATCCCCCACTGTCATTGCATGTGTGTTCTTTTCATGAATTACGATATTGTCATTGCATGTGTGTTCTTCTAAAAAACCACATAAGGATCCACTAGTGTCATTGTATGTCTGTTCTTCTCACAAACCACATAAGGATCCACCAGTGGCATTGCATGTCTGTTCTTCTAAACAAACCACATAAGGATCCCCCAGTGTGATTGCATGTGTTTTCTTTTCATGAACCGTAGCTAGAATCATTGCATGTGTGTTCTTCTAAACAAACCACATAAGGATCCACCAGTGTCATTGCATGTCTGTTCTTCTCATGAACCACATAAGGATCCACCAGTGTCATTGCATGCCTGTTATTTTAATGAACCACATAAGGATCCACCAGTTTCATTGCATGTGTGTTCTTCTAAACAAACCACATAAGGATCCACCAGTATCATTGCATGTCTGTTCTTTTCATGAACCACACCCAGTGTCATTGCATGTCTGTTCTTTTCATGAACCACACCCAGTGTCATTGCATGTATGTTCCTCTAGAGTCGTTGCATGTCAGTTCTTTTCACAAACCACACATGGATCCACCAGTGTCATTGCATGTGTGTTCTTTTCATCAACCATAGCTAGAGTCACTGCATGTGTGTTCTTCTAAACAAACCACATAAGGTTCCGCCAGTGTCATTGCATGTGTGTTCTTCTCATGAACCACACCCAATGTCATTGCATGTGTGTTCTTCTCATGAACCACGCATGGATACACCAGTGTCATTGCATGTGTGTTCTTTTCATGAACCACAGCTAGAGTCATTGCATGTGTGTTCTTCTAAACAAACCACATAAGGTTCCACCAGTGTCATTGCATGTGTGTTCTTTTCATGAACCACAGCTACAGTCATTGCATGTGTGTTCTTCTAAACAAACCACATATGGATCCACCATGGTCATTGCATGTGTGTTGTTCTCATGAACCACACATGGATCCACCAGTGTCATTGCTTGTCTATTCTTTTCATGAACCCCACCCAGTGTCATTGCATGTCTGTTCCTCTAAACAAACCACATAAGGATCCATCAGTGTCATTGCATGTCTGTTCTTTTCATGAACCACACATGGATCCACCAGTGTCATTGCATGTGTGTTCTTTTCATGAACCACAACTAGAGTCATTGCATGTGTGTTCTTCTAAACAAACCACACATGGATCCACCTAGTGTGACTGCATGTCTATTCTTTTCACAAACCACACATGGATCCACCAGTGTCATTGCATGTGTGTTCTTTCCATGAACCATAACTAGAGTCATTGCATGTCTGTTCTTTCCACAAACCATACATGGATCCACCTAGTGTGATTGCATGTCTATTCTTTTCACAAACCACACATGGATCCACCAGTGTCATTGCATGTGTGTTCTTCTCATGAACCACAACCAGTGTCATTGCATGGTTGTTCTTCTCACAAACCACATAAGGATCCACTAGTGTCATTTCATGTCTATTCTTCTAAACAAACCACATAAGGATCCCCCAGTGTCATTGCATGTGTGTTCTTTTCATGAACCACATCTAGAGTCATTGCATGTGTGTTCTTCTAAACAAACAACATAAGGATCCACCAGTTTCATTGCATGTCTGCTCTTTTCATGAACCATACCCAGTGTCATTGCATGTGTGTTCCTCTAAACAAACCACACATGGATCCACCTAGAGTCATCGCATGTCAGTTCTTTTCACAAACCACACATGGATCCACCAGTGTCATTGCATGTGTGTTCTTCTCATGAACCATAGCCAGTGTCATTGCATGTATGTTCTTCTCACAAACCACATAAGGATCCACCAGTGTCATTGGATGTGTGTTTTTCTAAACAAACCACATAAGGATCCCCCACTGTCATTGCATGTGTGTTCTTTTCATGAATTACGATATTGTCATTGCATGTGTGTTCTTCTAAAAAACCACATAAGGATCCACTAGTGTCATTGTATGTCTGTTCTTCTCACAAACCACATAAGGATCCACCAGTGGCATTGCATGTCTGTTCTTCTAAACAAACCACATAAGGATCCCCAGTGTGATTGCATGTGTGTTCTTTTCATGAACCGTAGCTAGAATCATTGCATGTGTGTTCTTCTAAACAAACCACATAAGGATCCACCAGTGTCATTGCATGTCTGTTCTTTTCATGAACCACACCCAGTGTCATTGCATGTCTGTTCCTCTAAACAAACCACACATGGACCACAGCTAGAGTCCATGCATGTGTGTTCTTCTAAACAAACCACATAAGGATCCACTAGTGTCATTGCATGTGTGTTCTTCTCATGAACCACACATGGATCCACCTAGTGGATTGCATGTCAGTTCTTTTCACAAACCACACATGGATCCACCAGTGTCATTGGATGTGTGTTCTTCTCATGAACCACAGCTAGAGTCATTACATGTGTGTTCTTCTAAACAAACCACATAAGGATCCACCAGTGTCATTGCATGTGTGTTCTTCTCATGAACCACACCAAGTGTCATTGCATGTGTGTTCTTCTCATGAACCACACATGGATACACCAGTGTCATTGCATGTGTGTTCTTTTCATGAACCACAGCTAGAGTCATTGCGTGTGTGTTCTTCTAAACAAACCACATAAGGATCCACCAGTGTCATTGCATGTGTGTTCCTTTCCTAAACCACAGCTAGAGTCATTGCATGTGTGTTCTTCTAAACAAACCACATAAGGATCCACCAGTGTCATTGGATGTGTGTTCTTCCCATGAACCACACATGGATCCACCAGTGTCATTGCATGTCTGTTCTTTTCATGAACCACAACAAGTGTCATTGCATTCTTGTTCCTCTAAACAAACCACATAAGGATCCACCAGTGTCATTGCATGTCTGTTCTTTTCATGAACCACACATGGATCCACCAGTGTCATTGCATGTGTGTTCTTTTCATGAACCACAGCTAGAGTCATTGCATGTGTATTCTTCTAAACAAACCACACATGGATCCACCTAGTGTGATTGCATGTATGTTCATTTCACAAACCACACATGGATACACCAGTGTCATTGCGTGTGTGTTCTTTTCATGGACGACAGCTAGAGTCATTGCATGTCTGTTCTTCTAAACAAACCACATAAGGATCCACCAGTGTCATTGCATGTTTGTTCTTCTCATGAACCACATAAGGATCCATCAGTGTCATTGCATGTATGTTCTTTTCACAAACCACATAAGATCCACCAGTGTCATTGCATGTCTGTTCTTTTCATTAACCACATAAGGATCCAACAGTGTCATTGGATGTGTGTTCTTCTCATGAACCACACATGGATCCACCAGTGTCATTACATGTCTGTTATTTTCATGAACCACACCTAGTGTCATCGCATGTCTGTTCCTCTAAACAAACCACATAAGGATCCACCAGTGTCATTGCATGTTTGTTATTTTCATGAACCACACATGGATCCACCAGTGTCATTCAATGTGTGTTCTTTTCATGAACCACAACTAGAGTCATTGCATTTGTGTTCTTTTCATGAACCAAAGCTAGAGTCATTGCATGTCTGTTCTTGCCACAAACCACACATGGATCCACCTAGTGTCATTGCATGTCTGTTCTTTTCACAAACCACACATGGATCCACCAGTGTCATCTCATGTGTGTTCTTCTCAATAACCACAGCCAGTGTCATTGCATGTCTGTTCTTCTCACAAACCACATAAGGATCCACCAATGTCATTGCATGTCTATTCTTCTAAACAAACCACATAAGGATCCACCCAGTGTCATTGCATGTATGTTCTTTTCATGAACCATAGATAGAGTCATTGCATGTCTATGCTTTCCACAAAGCACATATGGATCCCCCAGTGTCATTGCATGTCTGTTCTTTTCATGAACCACACCTAGTGTCATTGCATGTTTGTTCCTCTAAACAAACCACACATGGATCCACCTAGTGTCATTGCATGTCTATTCTTTTCACAAACCACACATGGATCCACCAGTGTCATTGCATGTGTGTTCTTTTCAAGAACTTCAGCTAGAGTCATTGCATGTGTGTTCTTTTAAACAAAGCACATAAGGATCCACCAGTGTCATTGCATGTGTGTTCTTCTCATGAACCATAGCCAGTGTCATTGGATGTGTGTTCTTCTCATGAACCACACATGGATCCACCAGTGTCATTGCATGTGTGTTCTTTTCATGAACCGCAGCTATAGTCATTGCATGTGTGTTCTTCTAAATAAACAACATAAGGATACGCCAGTGTCATTGCATGTGTGTTCTTTTCATGTACCATGGCTAGAGTCATTACATGTGTGTTCTTCTAAACAAACCACATAAGGATCCATTAGTGTCATTGCATGTGTGTTCTTCTCATGAACCACCCTTGGATCCACCAGTGTCATTGAATGTTTGTTCTTTTCATGAACCACAACTAGAGTCGTTGCATGTCTGTTACTTCCACAGGCCACATATGGATCCACCAGTGTCATTACATGTCTGTTCTTTTCATGAACCACAGATAGAGTCATTGCATGTGTGTTCATCTCATGAACCACACATGGGTCCACCCAGTGTGATTGCATGTCTATTCTTTTCACAAACCACATATGGATCCACCAGTGTCATTGCATGTCTGTTCTTTTCATGAACAACTCCAAGTGTCATTGCATGTCTGTTCCTCTAAACAAACCACATAAGGATCCACCAGTGTCATTGCATGTCTGTTATTTTCATGAACCACACATGGATCCACCAGTGTCATTACATGTGTGTTCTTTTCATGAACCACAGCTAGAGTCATTGCATGTGTGTTCTTATAAACAAACCATGGATCCACCTAGTGTGATTGCATGTCTACTCTTTTCACAAACCACATATGGATCCACCAGTGTCATTGCATGTGTGTTCTTTTCATGAACCACAGCTAGAGTCATTGCATGTGTGTTCTTTCCACAATCCACACATGGATCCACCTACTATGATTGCATGTCTGTTCTTTTCACAAACCACACATGGACGCACCAGTGTCATTGCATGTGTGTTCTTCCCATGAACCAGATATAGTGTCATTGCATGTCTGTTCTTATTACAAACCACATAAGGATCCACCAGTGTCATTGGATGTGTGTTCTTCTCATGAACCACACATGGATCCACCCAGTGTCATTGCTTGTCTGTTCTTTTCATGAACCACATATAGAGTCATTGCATGTCTGTGCTTTCCACAGACCACATATGGATCCACCAGTGGCATTGCATGTCTGTTCTTTTCATGAACCACACCCCGTGTCATTGCATATTTGTTCCTCTAAACAAACCACACATGGATCCACATAGTCTGATTGCATGTTTGTTCTTTTCACAAACCACACATGGATCCACCAGTGTCATTGCATGCGTGTTCTTTTCATGAACCACAGCTAGAGTCATTGCATGTATGTTCTTCTAAACAAACCACACATGGATCCACCTAGTGTGATTGCATGTCTGTTCTTCTCATGAACCACACCCAGTGTCATTGGATGTGTGTTATTCTCATGAACCACACATGGATACACACCAGTGTCATTGAATGTGTGTTCCTCTCATGAAGCACACATGGATCCACCAAGTGTGATTGTATGTCTGTTCTTCTCACAAACCACACATGGATCCACCAGTGTCATTGCATATCTGTTCTTTTCATGAACCACACCCAGTGTCATTGCATGTATATTCCTCTCATAAACCACACATGGATCCACCAGTGTGATTACATGTGTGTTCTTCTAATGATCCATTGCTAGTGTCATTGCATGTGTGTACATTTCACAAACTACACATGGATCCACAAGTGTCATTGGATGTGTGTTCCTCTCATGAACCACATCGAGAGTAATTGCATGTGTGTTCTTCTCACAAAATACATAAGGATACACCTGTGCCATTGCATGTGTGTTCTTCTCATGAACCACAGCTAGAGTCATTGCATGTCTGTTCTTCTCACAAACCATATAAGGATACACCAGTGTCATTGCATCTATGTTCTTCTCATGAACCACAGCTACAGTCACTACATGTCTGTTCTTCTCACAAACCACATCAGGATCCACCGGTGTCATTGGATGTGTGTTCTTCTCATGAACCACACATGGATCCACCAGTGTCATTGCATGTCTGCTCTTTTCATTAACCACAGTTAGAGTCGTTGCATGTGTGTTCTTTACACAAACCACATATGGATCAACCAATGGCATTACATGTGTGTTCTTTTCACAAATCACACATGGATCCACCCAGTGTGATTACATGTGTGTTCTTTTCACAAACCACATATGGATCCACCAGTGTCATTGCATGTCTGCTCTTTTCACAAACCACATATGGATCCTAATTAACCTTAGGAGAGCCCTAACCTAAGACCCCCAATGGGTGGCCATTAGACCAAGTCTTCTAGAAGGCACGCCCTAACACAGTTGTTCTGCTTGACGATTGTTACATACCGTTCGATCGGGGCGCTTGGACGATTGGGATGGTATTCGTGAGAGTGAACCGCGAGTAGGCTATTCTGCGGCATGATTGACCACGGTTGCTCTGGACAAACTGGCAACACCGAGCGCTCCCCTGTTGCGAGTGTTACGACTCACGAGTTCAGTGGGCCATATCCCAGTGTCACGTCCCCATTACTTCTCTTCCTCCGCATACTTCTCTTCCTTCCCCTTGAAGCCACTTTCCCCACTTCACTCCCATCCTACCGTAGCCGCAAGCCGAGGGAGCCTCCATCCCAATCCCCTCTGCGACAGCCACCCCCCTCCCCTCTCGCCATGGGTTTAAGGGTAGACGGCAAGGAAACGCATCGTGACAACAGGGATGGTGATTTTTATGTGAGTCGTCTCATCTCTATCTCTATCATCTGTGGCCAGTTATCTATTTTTTGAGCTAGATCTAATTTGTTTACTCATGCACGTATGATGTGTTAGGACAACCAGATGATGTATGACTCTGACTATCACGGTTTAGCGGATGAAGACAGTCCTCTGCTATGTAAACATGGATATGTGCCTACTAAATTTGTAGCGTTCGAAGGACGAAACGCAGGCATGAGGTTTCTACGGTGTCAAGGACATCGTGCAATGATGCAAGGCGGAAGTTGCAGTGTTGTCAAATGGGTAGATCCAGAGTGGCCCAAATCGATGCAGAAAACGCTGGACAAACTATGAGAAATAACTGTTAAGTTGAAAGAATCCGTATTTAGCTCACTTCTTGACAGTGTTGAGATCAAGCTATGGGAACCAGTTGACGCGACCAAGCATAAGTGAGATCTTAGGTGGGTGCAAGACAAGGTTAGCAAAGTCGAGAAGGAGAGGGACGCGGTGTTGGCCCTGAAGGCTAAAGCAGAGCAGGAACTAACTCAAGCAAGGAATGATCTTCACTAGGCCAAAGTCCTGCAGTTCACAACTACGAGTATTTGACAAGTGCATGAGGAAAAATGCAAAGAAACAATTAAAGCTGTGCAAGGAAGATGCTAAAAGGAAGGAGCAGATGATTCGATCCTTGCTCTCGCAGGATGATACGCATCGGGCTAAGATTAGGAAGATCAAGGAGATGTGTGATAACTAGTTCTATTTAGCTTAAGCTCTGTGCCTTTTTAAGTTGTAATAGTTGTACTTGTTGACCTAGCGGTCTGAACTATTGGCCTTGGAGTCCTGGGAGGAAAAAAATTGGTCGCCCGTTAATCTGTCTTAACCCTGCATTACTTCCTTTTGTCTGACCAATGCCCCTTGGATATTCCGCCCGTCGCTTCGTCGTCCTCGTGTACAAATAGGAGGCGCCACAGCGTGTCGCTTCGTCGTCCATCCCCTCGTCCTCTCCAATCTCCACCGCATCGTCGCTTCGTCCTCCATCCCCTCGCTCCCTCTCAAATCTCCACCGCACCGCCATGGAGATGCTCGCGCTGAACTTCTATGAGGCGGTGATGTTCGTGCACTTCGACATCCTCGCGCCGCTGGCCGCGACGGTGCCCCACGGATGGCGCATCTGCTATGCGGGGGTGTCGGTGGCTCCGCTCCCTGGTCGAGCCGAGATGGAGAGTGAAATCGCGGCGCACCGCCGCCAGATGCCCGTGTGGAAGAGGGCGCTGCCCCGGTACACGGCGGCCAGTCCGTACTGGCCGACATTGTTCAAGAAGGAGCGGAAGGACAAGATTGGCAAGCGCATCGTTGACGGGCGCATGGTGCACCGGGATGTTTGCAACCGAGAAGGGCGGGAGAGGTTCTGGTCCGTCCCTGGACGGACCAAGTACACCGTCATCTCCGCCGCTCACCGCGAAGAGGTGCTCCGTATCGCGAACAATGCGAAAATCATGGAGGTTGAATTAATGTAGGATGTGAAATCACACCTTTGTTTGGAAGAATTTGTGGTTGAATTAATGAAATGCCTCGATTTAGATCTCTGTCTCAATTAATTTGTGGAAGAATTTGTGATTTAGATCAATTTCTGCCTCGATTTAGATCTCTGTCCCGGATTGGGAACGTGATAGTGGACCAAAGACCCCTTTTCTACTAGTGTATTCTGACATTGGTGGTTTGTTTAAACGTAATCTACGTGGATTGTGCCACATGCAAATGGCACAACCACAATTTATAAAGTGGAAGCATGTACACCTGGTTACTACAGTCATTCCAGAGATTGCAATGCTAGTCCCTGGATCAATGCTAGCATCCACAGTTTAAGATGAAGTACACAGATACAAAGGTCGTTTATTACAGTCATTCCAGAGATAAAACATAGTCTTTTACAACTCATGGCCAAAGGCCTAATACAAGAGTTTTATGGAATATGTAATTAAACATAAGTCTTCATCTTCATGTGCCACAGGCAAGCATGTTGAGTGTAGACTCATGACTCCTATTCATCATCAGAATAACCTGCAACATCATAAGTTACAGCCACAGAGGGTCAATACTTTGGAATAGTATTGGCAAGTGATACTTTAGTATATTTTAAGTGGACTATAATACTATATGCATTTGGCTGGTGGAGCTTAGGCTTGCATTGCTCACAATAGATTTTTCCTTAACTTTTTTGAAAACACTAAGTTTTTGCTTGGCACAAAACTCCCAAGGCATCTATCAATCAAAGACTCTAGATCCACTCAGGGCATCTACCAATCAATGACTGAAGATCCTTTTACCCTTGTTCACCCACAAGTTTTATTTTGAAATTGGAGTGATGAGATTCTTGAAGCTTCCATGTCTTGATGCTCAAATTGTCCTTTACCAGGGACATGGCTAAGTACTTAGGTTTTACACTCTGCAGAGGTGGTGCACTTTCCCCACAAGCCTTGGTTTCCCAAGACATGATCCTTCAGTAGCCTTTCCTTAGTCAAATGGACGCGCTCCAACCTATCATCCCATCTACCACCCACTGTCCAAGAGACTAAGTTCCAGCATCCTAAGATCATGGCAGAGCCCATATTACCAAGTGGTTGCACTTGAAGCTTCTCAACATTTGACAACTCAAATCTCTTTGTTCCTGGGTGGCCATCCACAAGTGAGATACACAAGGTTCACCAGTACCCCTGGCCTTGTGTAACCACTCAACATATCCCATTCTTTCCATTCCACCCAGGTGATTCATTAACTTAGTTGTTTTGTTAAATAAAAACAAGTCCTTAGACTTAGAATATTTTTCCATAGTGTGAATATATAAACCACCCTTGTTTTCTAGTAGCAAGGCTAAGCATGGCATGGCAACTTATCCTTAGGGAATTTTCCTAGCAATTCTAGCATTCTATTCTAAATAGGATTTCCCATCATCAATTGACAAAAGTAACATGCAAGACCTAACAAAAATATATCTAATGCAAGTATAAAATATAGGTATGGAATATTCATGAAGATATCACTTGCCTTGGTAGTGTGGAGAGTAGCACTCGTCACAATCACAATCACTAGCAAAATCTACACACAAAGTTGTAGCACACAATTACACACAAATATATACAAACAAGAAATAGTATGAATGCATGCATGCATGAATCTACCAAGTGATGATTTTTGAAAAACTCAACCAAGCAAGTGCATGAATACAGAAACTAAACAAGTCACAAAATAGCCAAGATAATCTTAAATAACCCTAAAACAAAATACTAAACTAAATCTATACTCAAAAAGGCCTCAAACAAGTTTCTGTAATTTAAGCCAAACTAATGGTTACTATTTGCTAAACAAAAAGGATAGGCAGAAAGGGTTTGTTTTTCTGAATCCAACGGTATAAAGTTTGCAAAATTCCAACGTGGCATTCAAAAGATATTGGCATTTGAAATCTGGATCAAAATCTGTTTTTAAATTCTATTTCCAGATCTTAACCTAGCCACGCGTCATGTTCTTATTCGCCCGTACCGGTTCGTCTGGATCGAGTGATACAGACCGCTGGATCTAAAGGGGCAGGTGCGGCTCAGATCAACGCGTACCCCTTCGATTAGTCATTCTATCTAAGACATCAGATGCAGATCTAACGGTTCCTATCGACCTGGCCAGAAACTGGCGGCGGAGCGGTGGCTACCGGCGGCGGAACTGTCGGTCGATGACGTTGCTGACGATGCAGGAGGTAAGTGAGATCGAGGAGTAGCTTACCGGGCTCAGGAGGTCACGGCGAAGCTCGTCGTACTTGCGGTTGGTCAAGGGGCGCTCGGGGCTGTCCTAGATTGCTCGCCGGAGTTGCTGTGGGCGGCGTTTGCGTCGGGTGGTCGTCGTGGACGTTGCTGTGGATTACCCCAAGGCAAAGCGAGGACACGGTTAGATTCACAGAGTCAGGGCGAAGTAGTGAGCATGAACGGAAAGGCGAGGGGCGGTCTGTACCTACCGGGAAAACTCGTCGGAGTTGGTGTCGCCGTCGGTGCTCGCGGTGTCAAGTGGAACCGGCGACCTGGGGCAGTACAGGACGGACTAGTGAGGTCAGGAGATGCGCAAAGATACACTGAGTCAGATTGTAAGAATGAGAGGCAGAGGGGAGCTCTGGACTCACCGGAATCGATCGCCGGAGAGGCTCTGTCTGCGGCGGGGCAAAGCTGATTGAGGACAGCCTGGTGGCGGAGTGAGTGAGGTGTTTGGGGGAAAAAGATCGCGAGGCAGAGAGGGTCTTATAGCCGGGGAATCGACAGGAAACGCTCGAGGATAAATGCCCATTTACGCCGCGCCATTACCGGCCATCACTGCTGCAGCGACGTGGTCGCAGGCGCGGTCTGGGGAAGACGAGGACGACGTGGGCTGGGCTCGCTCGTCAGCGAAGTGTGCGAGGTGGCGGTGGGGTCTGTCTTTCAGCGACTTAACGCGTGCGCTCGCGCGTGTGAGAAGGAAAAGGAGATCCCCGGGTGGGCTTGCTGGGCTCGATTTGCTGCTGGGCCAGATTCTGGCCGCGCGGCCTTTTTCTTTTGAGAATTCCTTTTCTTTTTCTAAATTCATTTTCTGGATAGAATTTGATATGAATTCAAATCCTTTTGAATTCAAACTGCTTTGAGGATTTTTTTTGCAGGGTTCTGTGGGTTCAAAAACGAGTCAATAACCATGTGGTTACCTTGCAAGGCTTGGTCAAGCTTGGGTCTTTGAAATAAACAGAGACTTTGTCTCTTTGTCTCTAGTTTGAAATAGGGTTTAGAAAATATTTCTAAATTTTGAATCTTTGGTAAAAAGCTTCACCTAGTCTTTCCAACCATGGAGGCAAGCAAACAAGTACCTAAGCATTCAAATCTCAAAGGGTGATGGCCAATTGAGTTGAATTTGCACACATGAAATCATAGCTCAAACTTCTGTCTCTAAATGATTTTGAGAAAAACCCTATATGAATGAATGATGCAAGAATGATATGGATGAGTTTTGAAACATGATTTTTGGGATGTTACAAATCTAACCCCCTTAAAATGAATCTCGCCCTCGAGATTCGGATTGGCTAGCAAAATAGGTGAGGATGGTCTTTCCGAAGATCGTCTTCTCTTTCCCATGTTGCTTCTTCTTCGGAATGATGGTTCCATTGTACTTTGCAAAACCTGATGGTCTTTGTCCTTGTGACTCTTTCTGCGGTCTCAAGTATCTTGACAGGCTTTTCTTCATAGGTGAGATCACTTTCTAGTTGAACTTCTTCCAAAGATATGGTATCTTTCAAAGATGTTTCTTCCATTTCTGGGTGACATTTCTTGAGCTGGCTCACATGAAAAACATTATGGACTGCTAATAAAGATGCTGGCAGTTCGATTTCATATGCAGCTTCTCCCTTGCGACTTAGAATGTTGAAGGGTCCAACATATCTTGGTGCTAACTTTCCTTTGACACCAAATCTTTTTACTCCACGAAGTGGTGATACTCTAAGATAAGCTCTATCCCCAACTTCGTAAGTGACTTCTCTACGCTTAGCATCTGCGTAGCTTTTTTGTCGAGATTGTGCTATCTTCAATCTGTCTCTAACCAATTTGACCTTTTCTTCGGCGTCTTTGATAAGATCTGGTCCAAACAAACTTCTTTCTCCTACACCATTCCATAGCAATGGGGTGGTACACTTCCTTCCGTAGAGAAACTCGAATGGTGCCATCCCAATACTAGATTGGTGACTGTTGTTGTAAGAGAACTCTGCGTAAGGCAGACTTTCATCCCAACTTGCTCCATAGTCTAGGGCACATGCCCTCAACATGTCTTCAAGAATTTGATTAGTCCTTTCTGTTTGTCCATCAGTTTGAGGATGAAAAGCAGTGCTGAATTCCAATCTCGTTCCTAAAGATTCATGAAGCTGTCTCCAAAAGTGAGAAGTGAACTGAGTTCCTCTATCAGACACAATACTCTTAGGTACTCCGTGAAGGCATACAATTCTGCTCATGTAGATTTTGGCTAACTTGGCACTTGTATAAGTTGTCTTTACGGGTATAAAATGAGCCACTTTAGTTAGGCGATCCACAACTACCCATATGGAATCATACCCTGACCTGGTCCTTGGTAATCCGGTAATGAAATCCATACCAATATTTTCCCACTTCCATTCAGGAATAGGCATTGGTTGAAGCAAACCTGCTGGTTTCTGATGTTCCGCTTTCACTCTACTACACACATCACACAAAGCAATGTGTTCGGCGATGTCCCTTTTAAGATTGTTCCACCAAAATCTTTCTTTCATATCCATGTACATTTTGGTGTTTCCCGGGTGAATAGAATATGGAGAGTTATGGGCTTCTTGTAAAATCAGTTTCCGCAATTCCGGATCTTGTGGAACACAAATACGTTTCCCGTGCCATAAAGTACCTTGTTCGTCCATATGGAAACTTTTAGCCTTCCCTTGGCTAATCCTTTCCTTAATCTCTTCGATTTCTTTATCCGTCTTTTGGGCTTCTTTAATCTTATCCAATAGAGTGGGTTGAACATCCAAAGACATGAGATGTCCTTCTGGCACAATCTCCAACCTGAGTTCCTTGAATTGCTTACACAAGTCATCTGGCATTTCACCTTTGGTAAGGCCATTTACAAATGCTTTACGACTTAGAGCATCTGCTACTACATTTGCTTTACCGGGGTGGTATTGCAAATTCAAGTCGTAATCCTTGATAAGTTCTAGCCATCTTCTTTGTCTCATATTGATCTCCTTCTGGGTGAAGATATACTTCAAGCTCTTATGGTCGGTGAACACTTCACTACGTTTTCCCAAAAGGTAGTGTCTCCATGTTTTGAGTGCATGGACAACAGCGGCTAACTCTAAATCATGAGTAGGATAATTTACTTCATGAGTTTTGAGTTGTCTCGAGGCATAAGCCACAACTTTTCCGCCTTGCATAAGTACGGCACCTAATCCTTGATGAGAAGCATCACAATATACCTGGAAATCCTTTTCCAAATCTGGTAGGCACAGTACTGGTGCTGACACAAGTCT
Organism: Avena sativa; assembly: GCA_916181665.1. Classification (NCBI taxonomy): domain Eukaryota; kingdom Viridiplantae; phylum Streptophyta; class Magnoliopsida; order Poales; family Poaceae; genus Avena; species Avena sativa. The sequence goes on along the minus strand of OV702287.1, from coordinate 60,935,355 downwards.
CTTCTTTAATTCTTGAAAGTTGAGTTCACATCCTTCAGACCAAGCAAATTTCTTATCTTTCTTTAACAATTCTGTCATTGGTTTAGCAACCTTTGAAAATTTTTCAATGAATCTTCTGTAGTAACCTGCTAAGCCGAGGAAACTACGAACCTCTTTTACATTCTTAGGAGATTCCCATTCTGTCACAGCTGAAACTTTAGCAGGATCAACTGCTACACCATCCTTTGTCATAACATGACCAAGAAATCCAACTTCCTCTAACCAAAACTCACACTTGCTGAATTTGGCATAAAGCTTATGTTCCCTTAGTTTCTCAAGTATCAAGCGTAGATGTCTTTCATGTTCTTCCTTGCTCTTGGAGTAGACTAAGATGTCATCTATGAAAACGACAACGAACTTGTCGAGAAATTCCATGAACACTTTGTTCATCATATTCATGAAGTATGCTGGAGCGTTGGTTAAACCAAAAGGCATCACAGTGTACTCATACAATCCATACCTTGTGGTGAATGCTGTTTTAGGTATGTCTTGCTCTCTTATCTTGAGTTGAAAATAGCCTGACCGAAGGTCAATTTTCGAGAACACACATGCTCCTTCTAGCTGATCAAACAAGTCATTTATTCTTGGCAAAGGATATTTGTTCTTGATGGTTACCTCGTTGAGAGAACGGTAATCTATGCATAATCTTTGAGTTCTGTCTCTCTTCTCTACGAACAAAACTGGAGCTCCCCATGATGAAGAACTTGGCTGGATGAATCCTTTCTGCAATTGTTCTCCAAGTTGTTTCTTGAGTTCCTTAAGTTCGTCAACTGACATTTTATAAGGCCTCTTTGCTCTTGGTCCAGAACCTGGTACCAAATCTATTATAAACTCCACATCTCTATCTGGTGGCATTCCTGGTAATTCTTCCGGAAACACATTTGAATATTCACACACAATTGGCACACTGTCCATGCTAACCCCCTTAAGAGAATTTAGCTTGCTTCCTTTAGATTTAAAATTGGACTTAAATGTTATCCTCTTACCTTCAGGGGTTGTGAGTGAAATTGTGCGATTTGCACAATCTAGTACTCCCTCATACTTAGCCATCCAATCCATTCCCAAAATTACATCCAATCCTTGGGAATTTAGGATTATTAGGTTTACTGGAAACTTATGTTTTCCGATCTCTATGACTAGATCCCGGCATCCAAGACTTACTATCATATCCCCTCCCGGAGAGCTAACTTTTATCGGACACCCAATGTTTTCAGATGCAAACCCATTTATATCAACAAATGCTTTTGATATGAATGAATGAGATGCACCAGTGTCAAAGAGTACAAATGCTGAGATGGAATTGAGTCTGAACTTACCAGCAACGGCATCAGGCTCTTCATAGACCTCCTCCACATTAATGTGGTTAACCTGTCCTTTCTGAAAAGGATTGGGCTTGATAGGTCCTTCAACTTTCTTCTCAGGACACTCATTAGCATAATGTCCCAGCTTCTTGCATTTGAAGCATTCAACCTGACTGTTGTCCTTCTTAGGTTGACTTCCACTTCCACCTCCACCTCCACTATGGTGGCTCTTATATCCACTCTTGTGGTTCTTGTACTTATCATTGTCATGTCTGCGATGATGCTTGTTGTCATGACGGTTGTGGTTGTGGTGCTTGTTAAACTTCCCATGCTTGTGGGATCCTGAGCTGACACTATCATCATAGTGAGATCGTTTATGAGACGATCCCGAGCTATGCTTGTCGGAGTGTTTCCTCTTTCTACTCTCGACTTGCTTCATTTTATTCTCCACAATAACAGCCTTGTCACACAGCGACTGATAAGTTGGAACATATGCCACAGACAGCTGCAGATTCAGTTCGTCATTCAAGCCTTCCAGAAACTTTTCCTTCCTTTTGGCATCAGTGTCAACCTCATCCGGTGCATAGCGCGCCAGATTGTTGAACTCTTCAATATATTCAGCCACGCTGTGGTGGCGCTGCTTCAGGTTGTGAAATTCCTTCTTTTTCAGGCTCATCATACCTGGTGAGATATGAGTAGTACGAAATCCATCTTCAAAGATAGCCCAAGTCACCTCATCAATAGGTGTGGTAATCTGGAAGTTGTCCCACCATGCGGCGGCTGGTCCTTCCAACAGATGTGCTGCGAACCTGACCTTTTCAGCATCTGTGCATCCCACGGTCACTAAGTCTTTGTTCACAGAACGTAGCCAATCATTGGCCACCATGGGATCAGTCAATCCTGAAAACTTAGCTGGCCTCAGACGCAGAAATCTGGTAAGCATATCAAAACCTGGAGGGTTGTTGTTGTTGTTATTGTTGTTATTGTTGTTGTTGTTGGGGTTGTTGTTGTTGTTCTGGTTATGGATGAACGTCGTCATCATTTGCATGAGCTGTGTTTGTGCATTCATCATTTGTTGCATTTCCGGGGTAATGTTGGGGTTGGGGTTGGTGTTTGCGCGACGGGGAGGCATCTGTGGTTTGTTCATATAGAGATAAGAATGAGATACCCTTACATGATTTATGCACAATACATTACTCAAGCAAACACACAGCAAGCAACACTAGGATAAAAGCTAAACAACAAGATAACAAAAGTCTCAAAGTACAAACACACAAGTGGCAAGCCATCCACATGTCGGATGGTCCAAACATTAAGTTCACAAATAACAAGTGCGGTAAATAAAGATAACTGAGTTAGTCAAATCTACTCGTCGACATCAATCTCCTCCTCGACAAAGGTAAGACCTGCGTTCTCCATTGCGGTCTTGTTCTCCTCGATGGTAGTGGTCAAAGAGTCGATCTTGGCTTTGAGAGCCCTCTTCTGGGAACGAAGCCTCTCAATCACTGTCTGCTGCTGCTCTAACTCGAAGTCCTTGGACTGCAGTTCCTCGGTCATATCACGAATCCTCTTGTTCCTATCCTGGACACGCTTCTCTTGACTCTTGAACTTACGGTCTTGGGTCTCGAACTTCGTCTCCATCTCCTTGACTATCTCGTCCTGCTGCGCGAAGAGCTTATCCTTCTCGCGAAGCTGCACCTGGAGCTCGTCATTACTAAGCATGACGTTGGTCCTATCGATATCCACGTGCCTAATAAGAGTCTCTAAGTCCTGGAGGTACAAGCGTATCGGCTCTGCTGTGACCCTCGAGTCGTCCTCAAAGTCGATGGACTCTCCGTCATCATCACGCCTTCCGAAGGCGTGGAAGTGAGTGCCTCTAACCTGTCGGGAGTGACGTCCTAATAGTCGTCCTATCAGATCCTGCATGACAACCTCCATGCCTCTCTCCCTGTCATCGTGCATAAGCTTGAAGACGATGGCCTCCGTAGTAGGCTCAGTCTGGCGTCCTGGCTGGTTCACCTTGAAGCCCCAAAGGTCCTTCCTCTCAAACTTGGTGAGTGGGTGCACCGTAATGATAGGAAGAGGGAGATCGAGTAAAGTAGTAAGCTCTACGATACGAGGACCAAAACGGGTAGCCTGGAACTCCTCAACAGTGTTGATGGCAATAGGCATCTATTTATAAGATTGAAAAAGTTAGAACACACAATTTAAGATAAACAAGACAAACATTCAAACACATTCTTGGGACACACAAAAATCATACAAGAATCCATTACATCAACCAAGGTTCAACTTATTTAAGGTATCATTTGGAAAATAAGGTGATAGGTGGTGGTCCAACTAACGAAGTGCGCTTACAATCCTATCTCATGGGATCTGGTGGCTAACACAATGTTCCTAGTGGCAATCACCCTATCTTGTTCACATGCTTCTATCACTAAGTCTATGATATCTCCTCTTAAGGATTGGTTGGTGATTTCCAACTCTTGGGTATGTTCCTTCTCTTTCTCTAAGTCTTTTTGGAGGTTGAGCATCTTGCACTTGACTCTAGCACTTAGTTCCTTGATAGTCTTCCAAGCTCCTTCTTTTGCTGACTCAAAGAATGTGGTGTGCATAAAAGTGTTGGTGTTCATGCAGAAGCCCTTTTCTTTGTGGTTGTCTTCCTTATTCTTGTACAAATGAAGTTGCACCCACCAATACTCCACTCCATCCTCCATCACTGGAAAGCCCTTGTACACTGCTGCACCATGTACTCCCATGGTCTCCATGAGGTCCTTGAGAATCTTGGGAAACTCAGTCTCACACTCCAAGGTCATAGTCATGAGTGGTCCTTTCTTCACGGCTTCGTTGACGGAGTTCATCTACAAATAGAGATGAGAAGGAGAAGATTAGAAAATTTTACGAGAAGAATAGACAAGTGTAGAAGAAGTAAAAATTTTCCTTAGTGGTTTCCAATCCTAGGGTCATAATCCTACAGGCAACACAGTGCTCTGATACCATCTGTAAGATCCCTCCTTTGTAAAGGAAAAGATCCCTGTGATTGCAATGCTAGTCCCTGGATCAATGCTAGCATCCACAGTTTAAGATGAAGTACACAGATACAAAGGTCGTTTATTACAGTCATTCCAGAGATAAAACATAGTCTTTTACAACTCATGGCCAAAGGCCTAATACAAGAGTTTTATGGAATATGTAATTAAACATAAGTCTTCATCTTCATGTGCCACAGGCAAGCATGTTGAGTGTAGACTCATGACTCCTATTCATCATCAGAATAACCTGCAACATCATAAGTTACAGCCACAGAGGGTCAATAGTTTGGAATAGTATTGGCAAGTGATACTTTAGTATATTTTAAGTGGACTATAATACTATATGCATTTGGCTGGTGGAGCTTAGGCTTGCATTGCTCAAAATAGATTTTTCCTTAACTTTTTTGAAAACACTAAGTTTTTGCTTGGCACAAAACTCCCAAGGCATCTATCAATCAAAGACTCTAGATCCACTCAGGGCATCTACCAATCAATGACTGAAGATCCTTTTACCCTTGTTCACCCACAAGTTTTATTTTGAAATTGGAGTGATGAGATTCTTGAAGCTTCCATGTCTTGATGCTCAAATTGTCCTTTACCAGGGACATGGCTAAGTACTTAGGTTTTACACTCTGCAGAGGTGGTGCACTTTCCCCACAAGCCTTGGTTTCCCAAGACATGATCCTTCAGTAGCCTTTCCTTAGTCAAATGGACGCGCTCCAACCTATCATCCCATCTACCACCCACTGTCCAAGAGACTAAGTTCCAGCATCCTAAGATCATGGCAGAGCCCATATTAACAAGTGGTTGCACTTGAAGCTTCTCAACATTTGACAACTCAAATCTCTTTGTTCCTGGGTGGCCATCCATAAGTGAGATACACAAGGTTCACCAGTACCCCTGGCCTTATGTAACCACTCAACATATCCCATTCTTTCCATTCCACCCAGGTGATTCATTAACTTAGTTGTTTTGTTAAATAAAAACAAGTCCTTAGACTTAGAATATTTTTCCATAGTGTGAATATATAAACCACCCTTGTTTTCTAGTAGCTAGGCTAAGCATGGCATGGCAACTTATCCTTAGGGAATTTTCCTAGCAATTCTAGCATTCTATTCTAAATAGGATTTCCCATCATCAATTGACAAAAGTAACATGCAAGACCTAACAAAAATATATCTAATGCAAGTATAAAATATAGGTATGGAATATTCATGAAGATATCACTTGCCTTGGTAGTGTGGAGAGTAGCACTCGTCACAATCACAATCACTAGCAAAATCTACACACAAAGTTGTAGCACACAATTACACACAAATATATACAAACAAGAAATAGTATGAATGCATGCATGCATGAATCTACCAAGTGATGATTTTTGAAAAACTCAACCAAGCAAGTGCATGAATACAGAAACTAAACAAGTCACAAAATAGCCAAGATAATCTTAAATAACCCTAAAACAAAATACTAAACTAAATCTATACTCAAAAAGTCCTCAAACAAGTTTCTGTAATTTAAGCCAAACTAATGGTTACTATTTGCTAAACAAAAAGGATAGGCAGAAAGGGTTTGTTTTTCTGAATCCAACGGTATAAAGTTTGCAAAATTCCAACGTGGCATTCAAAAGATATTGGCATTTGAAATCTGGATCAAAATCTGTTTTTAAATTCTATTTCCAGATCTTAACCTAGCCACGCGTCATGTTCTTATTCGCCCGTACCGGTTCGTCTGGATCGAGTGATACAGACCGCTGGATCTAAAGGGGCAGGTGCGGCTCAGATCAACGCGTACCCCTTCGATTAGTCATTCTATCTAAGCCATCAGATGCAGATCTAACGGTTCCTATCGACCTGGCCAGAAACTGGCGGCGGAGCGGTGGCTACCGGCGGCGGAACTGTCGGTCGATGATGTTGCCGATGATGCAGGAGGTAAGTGAGATCGAGGAGTAGCTTACCGGGCTCAGGAGGTCACGGCGAAGCTCGTCGTACTTGCGGTTGGTCAAGGGGCGCTCGGGGCTGTCCTAGATTGCTCGCCGGAGTTGCTGTGGGCGGCGATTGCATCGGGTGGTCGTCGTGGACGTTGCTGTGGATTACCCCAAGGCAAAGCGAGGACACGGTTAGATTCACAGAGTCAGGGCGAAGTAGTGAGCATGAACGGAAAGGCGAGGGGCGGTCTGTACCTACCGGGAAAACTCGTCGGAGTTGGTGTCGCCGTCGGTGCTCGCGGTGTCAAGTGGAACCGGCGACCTGGGGCAGTACAGGACGGACTAGTGAGGTCAGGAGATGCGCAAAGATACACTAAGTCAGATTGTAAGAATGAGAGGCAGAGGGGAGCTCTGGACTCACCGGAATCGATCGCCGGAGAGGCTCTGTCTGCGGCGGGGCAAAGCTGATTGAGGACAGCCTGGTGGCGGAGTGAGTGAGGTGTTTGGGGGAAAAAGATCGCGAGGCAGTGAGGGTCTTATAGCCGGGGAATCGACAGGAAAGGCTCGAGGATAAATGCCCATTTACGCCGCGCCATTACCGGCCATCACTGCTGCAGCGACGTGGTCGCAGGCGCGGTCTGGGGAAGACGAGGACGACGTGGGCTGGGCCCGCTCGTCAGCGAAGTGTGCGAGGTGGCAGTGGGGTCTGTCTGTCAGCGACTTAACGCGTGCGCTCGCGCGTGTGAGAAGGAAAAGGAGATCCCCGGGTGGGCTTGCTGGGCTCGATTTGCTGCTAGGCCAGATTCTGGCCGCGCGGCCTTTTTCTTTTGAGAATTCCTTTTCTTTTTCTAAATTCATTTTCTGGATAGAATTTGATATGAATTCAAATCCTTTTGAATTCAAACTGCTTTGAGGATTTTTTTTGCAGGGTTCTGTGGGTTCAAAAACGAGTCAATAACCATGTGGTTACCTTGCAAGGCTTGGTCAAGCTTGGGTCTTTGAAATAAACAGAGACTTTGTCTCTTTGTCTCTAGTTTGAAATAGGGTTTAGAAAATATTTCTAAATTTTGAATCTTGGGTAAAAAGCTTCACCTAGTCTTTCCAACCATGGAGGCAAGCAAACAAGTACCTAAGCATTCAAATCTCAAAGGGTGATGGCCAATTGAGTTGAATTTGCACACATGAAATCATAGCTCAAACTTCTGTCTCTAAATGATTTTGAGAAAAACCCTATATGAATGAATGATGCAAGAATGATATGGATGAGTTTTGAAACATGATTTTTGGGATGTTACAGCTTCGTGGAGTGTGGCAGCTTAAATAATTTATTTCTGTGCCACTTACATTCTGTCGTATTTGGAGACCTCCTGCCCCTCAGCAATCGTGGAACCGGTGTTGCGTGTTTTCAGATAGCAGTGGCACAATCACAATTTCAGATTCAACTACTGACTCGGGTGTTTCCAAACCCTAAATCGCGATACATTTTACTCAGAGAACGTGGGCAGATTTTTTCGCCTAGCAACGTGCCACACACAGAGCTCTAGAATTTAACATAATTACATATATAGGTTCAAGTTCAACACATTACTATGCATCTTCATTGCCAGCAGCCTTCTTCCGCAACCTGGGTGCCAAGCCTTCACGTCCACTGGCTTCTTCATTTCCTGCCTTCTTCTTCTTCCTCGGTGCCAATTTTCTTAGCTTCACGTACTCCACATCGTCGGGACAACAGGCACCAGAATCGTGTTCAGCATCATCGTTCCACTCATTTTTAATTTCTTCGGGCAGCAAAATAACTGACTCGGCAGTCATGTTTCTAACCTTGTGGCGCTTCCTGTCAAAGAAACAAGACTGTTGCATAACTACCCAATATCTACAGAGTAAATAAAACAAAATTACAATTCATCACAAACATGCGAACCCCAAGAGACCTTTGCTTACCAGGAGCTAATTGGGTTCGAGCAACCACCCTGTCCAAGAATAGAAGGGTAACTCCCAGTTGCAGCAGCTTCCACATCCAGTACATCCCAATTTAGCTCAAACATGCAAGCCGAAGCATACCTTTTCATCAACCCAATTAGCTGACTGTCACATGTTAGAGGAACCATGATGCCAAGTTCATCCATGAAGTTGAACTTTGCAGTCTGCTTCGGCCATAATTCATCATGATTAAGCAGAGCAGCAACCATACCAGATATAGTGATCTGCGCAGGCGCTTCTTCCATCGTGATACAATGGTGTCCATACCACTTGCCCTTAGAGTCGTACCTGAAGAGGACTATCATAACCAGGTAAGGGGCGTCCGTGGAGATCCCACTTGACAGAAAACTATGGACAAAATATGTTTGTCAGCGTTGGGCTAACAAACAATTTGAGGTTCAGTAGCCAGCTAGCAGTTATAATTAGTGCGAATTGATGGGTTCGTAGCATGGAAAACAAAAAATTTATACCGCAAGAACGAACAAAACCCAGATCTAATCTAGACAAAAGCCAAGATTTCATCTATTAGACATGTGCAACGAGATAGATCTGTACTAACCCTTATAGACCCGAAAGCGTTACGAGATCGGGTCTCGTGGTTGATGTAGTCGATCACTTGCCGATCTCAAGATCGTGTGGACGATCCTTCTGGCGCCGCGTTCCGGCAGCGCTTCTGCAGTCGGTCAAACATGCGGAGTCGAAGCAGACCTTCCTCTCCCCGTTCCAGCAAGCAGCGGAGGTAGTAGATCTTCTCCACGGAATTCTAGCAGCACGACGGTGTGGTGGTGGTGGTGGAGTAGAGAGTTCTGCAGGGCTTCGCCTAAGCCTGAGCAGAGCGAAGGAGGAGGAGAGAGGCGGCGGCTAGGGTTTGTTATGGGAGAGGTCTAGGGGGTGGCGCCCCTCCCCTCTATTTAAAGGAGGGAGGCGCCATGGGAGGGGGAGTCCTAGTAGGAATCCCCTCCCTCCTTGGCCGGCGGATTGGGAGGGGGGAAGGAATCCTCCTCCCCCACGAATCCATGTCTTGCCCCACAAAGACTCCTTGATCCTTTCTTGGTTTTCAAGCAAACTCCAAGAAATATTCTAGAACCTTCCAGAACATTCCGAAACATTCTAGAATCTCCATACAAACACTCCGGAACATTTCCTAACTTAGAAAATGATCCCCAATATATGAATCTTATTCTCCGGACAATTCCGGATCTCCTCGTGATGTCCCGGATCCAATCCGAGACTCCGAACAACATTCGGTCTCCAACGCATATTCCATATCTACTTAAAAAACAACTTCGAACCTTAAGTGTGTCACCCTACGGTTCGTGAATATGCAGACATGATGAAGACACCTCTCCGATCAATAACCATCAGCGGGATCTGGAGATCCATAACAGCTCCCACATACTCAATGATGACTTTGTGATCGATAGAACCATTTAACATACAAAACCAATTCCCTTTGTCACGCGATACTCTACTTATCCGAGGTTTGATCGTCGGTATCTCCATACCTTGTTCTACCTCGTTACTGATAAGTACTCTTTACTCGTTCCATGATATGTCATCCCTTGTGACCTAGTCACATGCTTACAAGCTAACCAGATGACATTCCACCGAGAGGGCCCAGAGCATATCTATCCGTCATATGGATGGACAAATCCCAATCTTGGTCCATGCGCTTCAACACATACTTTCAGAATACCCAATGTCACCTTTATAACCACCCAGTTATGAAGCGGCGTTTGATGCCATAAAAGTACCCATCTGGTGATGGTGATTAACATAACCTCATGGTCGAAGGATTAGGTTACTATGCATTTGAAAAGCTTGTAGCAAAACGAACTTAATGACTTGATCTTATGCTATGCTTACTATGGGTGTGTGTCCATCACATCATTCTCCTAATGATATGATCTTGGTATCAATGATATCCAATGTCCATGATCAGGAAACCATGATCATCCATTAATCAACAAGCTAGTTTAACAAGAGGCTTACTAGGGACTCTTTTATGTTTACAAAACACACAAGTATTAATGTTTCCTGTTAATACAATTATAGCATGGGATGTAAACATTTATCATAAACATAAACATATAATAATAACCACTTTATTATTGCCTCTTGGGCATATCTCCAACAGTCTCCCACTTGCACTAGAGTTAATAATCTAGTTAAAAACTTGTGCATTCAACACCTACGGCTTTCTGGTGTTGTATAGACACTATTGCTAGTGGTAAACATAATCTTCGGATCTGACACTTCCAGGTCCGTGTGTATTTGCATGTCCTTGCGTCTCTACGCATTACTCATTCTCCAATGAGATGGCATTGTATAAATTTGGTCCTTTGGTGAGACCTTTAGTTCCTTGGGATAAAATCATGTTGATACAATTGTCATACAATGTATCTTCATAGTATTATCCCGCTATGAACCACACCTAGTTTGATAACAAACTACTTGACGCAAATGCCCTCATTTGCTGCTACAATAGCAGTCATATACTTAGCCTTTTGTTGTAGTATCTGTCACAATGTTTTAACTTTGGTACTCAACCAAATCGGTTATGGAACTTCCTTTCCATTACATTGTGCCACCCATAGTTTAAATTGAGATAAACTTAATTTGTGACAAAACTAGTATCAATGCAACAATTTACAATGAACTATTTATCACCACTATATAAATAATATATTCTTAGTTCTTCCAAAGGTCATAGGAATATCCCTACTATTGTCCAATGATCATCTTATGATTCATTCTGGTATATGCTCATAACATTTAGAGCATAGGACATATCTGGATGTGTACATCTTAAAGAATGATTGATCAAAATATTCTTGTGATTTCACCAAGTGTCAAAACACTTGAATCTTGATTCAGTCCTTTCCGTGCGTCAATAACCTTTCTTGTTGTTTCCATATTGAACTCATTCAACATCTTATCTATGTACATTTGGCAAAACCATATCAGCGCCTCAATCTATCCATATAGACATTGATGCCTAATTCTTGGGTTATGCCTAAGTCTTTCATCGAAATGAAATTCTTAACCTGTGTCAATAAAAGATACATCATTTCTAATCAATGATATGTCTTTCACATAATGTATTAGAAATATGTCTTAGCTCTCCCACTTAATTTCTTGCAAAATGCAAGGATCTTCATCGTCTCTGATGAAATTAAACCTTTTAATGGTTTCATCACGGTGAAGATTCCAACTCCGCGAAGCTCACTTCAACCATTGAAGTTTTGCATACTCTTTTAGCATCCTTTGAATTAACAAAACCCTTTGGATCGTGTCATGGACACATCCTAGGTAACCATTCTATTAGAAGAACTTGTTTTGTTTGTTCAACTACCATATACCAAAATATATGTAGTGGTTGCTACATTAATCCGTCCAGATTAAATATCGCTATGAAAGATCAAATCTTATCATAGTCAATTCCTTGAACATTGTCGTAAACTCTTTCCGACATGTCGACTATTTCATAGATGTGAAACATCCATGTCTATTTCTTTATAGATCCATATACGACTATAAGGTCTTGTACCTTTCCAGAGGGTCTTTCAAATTCAAAGCTTGATTTCTCGTGTATGGAATTATCACGGATTTTATGGCTTCAAGCCACTTAACAAAGTCAGGGCCCATCATTGATTATTTGCATGTAGTCGGTTCATCATTGTCAAAACAACAATGATTTAACTCTCAAATCTTGGCATTTGATTACTTACCCGACCTACTTGGTTCAATAGGAACTTAGATCCCCATGACCACATCCTTTGAGGCACGTGAGCCATGAGCATTGTTGCTGCCTCCGGGACACTTACCGATGCTGCGCAACTCAGCACATATTAGCCAAGGTTCAATAACCTTGTCAAAGTTCTATTGTCCTCCCACTTAACTTTTCACCAAAAATTCCTTCTCAAGAAACTCGACATTCTAAGTGACAAACACTTTTGTCTTCGATGTTATGGAGGAATACCCAATGGTTATTCGAAATAACCTACAAAGACATGCTCATCCGACTTTGGTTGTAAACATTTTACTTATGCCTAGCATACCAAAAATTTAAGAAAGGACAACCTGGGTTTTATCCCAAACCATGACTTATATGGTGTCATTTCAACGGATCACGATGGAGCTCTTTTCAGTGTAAAAGCGGTAGTCACTAAAGCTTTAATCCTTTTAAAATATAATGGCAGTTTTTATAAATGACACCTTTGATCTTACCATGTCAAACAAGGTTTCATTACATATCTTGAACACTCCATACTCCTATGGTGTTTTGGGAAATGCAAATCCATAGAACGATTCCTCAAATCTTAGGTGTTTTGCTAAACTTGTAACTCAAACATCTTTCTTTATGATCCAATCATAAACTTTTTATTTTCTTGTTACAATGATTTTCCACTTCATCTTGAAAGTATTTGAACATTTTCAAATGTTTCATACTTCTTCCTTATTGAGTAAGTATATACATATACTCACTCAAATCTTCGGAGAAAGCATATGAAGATGAAATCCATCGCCCACGACTACACATAATGAACTATATACATCAATATGTACAAATTCCAATCAGTTAGTCGTCCATTCCTCTTTTGGCCTACGAACGGAGTTTTAATTATCTCCAGGAAAGTATCACAAGCGTCATTTGATCAAAATCAAAGACTCTAAAAATCCATCAACATGGAGTTTCTTCATGTATCCCTTTCAATATAATTTAAACGGCGATGTCACTTTGCAAGTGATCTTTCAATCATTTGTCTTGCGACATTTTAGCATTAGTTTTATGGTCGTTATTTCTCTAACCAGACTTGTATATCATCCATCTATTATGGAATGCGGTAATTATTTGAACAACCTTTTGTCGTCATAATACCTGATCAAAATAACAATTATTGAAACAAATCTTGAAGGCAAGCTTTGATGTTAACGAGCAACACAACAACCCTTTGTTTGTTTTCGATGAACATCATCACATATTCTCTTGCTAGTTACTTAGGCCATTGCAGTTCATGAATTGTGTTGTCCTATATGACACTTCATCCCAACCAATTCGGTATCCAATACTGCAGAACCACATTGTTTAACAACCAAGGAATACAGCCATAACATGTATCTTCTATATACCTAAGTTGGATATCTCCAATCTTTTCTTTTCTGACAAATATTTTATAGATTCTCTTTCAACAATTCCTTTTCTTTTAAAAGAGTCTATCAACATCAATAGTGGTGTCATTCACATGACACATAGTACAAAGTGTGTATAGTCAAATACTAATACCTTTGGACTTGCACTTTGAAGTGGATCACCTTCATCAAATGTTTGGCATTCTTTCAAAGTTCCATTCTTTAGTATCTTTTAGTGTAGTAAACATTTTACTTACATCTTCTATTCATCCTTATCATGACAACTTTCATGATCAAGCTGCTATAGCTTATAAAGGTGAATTGCGAGTATAATGTTTCTTTTCCAAAACCTTTTGGAGGATTAGGACGAATAGCGTCTCCAACCTTCACAAATTCTCATCAAATATGAGGACATATACTCTATCATGTTGTAACCAACATATTGTTTTAGATATCGCAATACCTTTCACATATGATGGTTTCTAAAACATCGCTTTCAGCTCTTAGATAAACTTGATATTAAAAACAATCTTTTGAGTATCAAGAATCATGGAGGCAAACATGATACATTAGATACTAACACTAGAATTGTTACTCTTGATTTAATACTGTTTATTAAACTTCATAGAGTAAACGGAGTTTGCTGAAGGTTTGCAACAAGACTTTTAAACTTTAGATTGACACTCAAAACAATACAATACCAGTTCGTAAAGCAAATATCCAGAATTTCTATAGTTCTACTATCTCAACTATAACTAAGCATAAGGTGGTGAACGGATGCCAATGACTACAACAAACTATGCAAATTCACTTTGATTGTGTTTATGATAAATTGAGTTTGACTAATCCAAATTACAAATGAACTCCCACTCAAAACAACATCCCTCGAGTTGTTTTAGTGATTACACGAACCAAATCCACTACACCAAGTCCGATCATCACGTGAGATGATGTAGCTTTAAAGGCGAACAATCAACACGTTCATCATATCATCCATATGACTCATGCTTTACCTTTCGGTATTCCGTGTTCCGAGACCATGTCTGTACATGCTAGGCTCGTCAAGGTTAACCTTAGTATCCGCATGTGCAAATCTGGCTTGCACCCGTCGTATGCACACGTAGAATCTATCACACCCGATCATCACGAGATGCTTCGAAACGACGAGTCTTAGCAACGGTGCCTACTAAGGATGAACACTTTATTACTTGATATTTAGTGAGAGGGATCATCTTATAATGCTACCGTCGCGATCTAAGCAATACAAGATGCATAAAGGATTAACATCACAGGCAATTCATAATTAGTGTGATATGATATGGCCCTTTCTTCTTACGCCTTTGATCTCCATCTCCAAAGCACGGACATGATCTCCATCATCACCAGCATTGCGTCAAGGTCAGTGGCGCCGCTTCATGGTTGTCCATCATCACTAGCAACTATTACAACTACTTGGAATAAAGCTATTACAAGATGAATAGACACGCAGGTCTTAACAGAATTAAAGACAACCATTAGGCTCCTGCCGATTGCCATATTACAACAAGGATTATTGCATAGATCAAATATAATCACAATCACATGATGGCCATATCACATCACAAAACCCCTGCAAAAACAAGTTAGACGCCTCCAATTTTCTTTGCATGTTTTACGTGGTTTGGGGCTTTCAAATAAGAACGGATCTTACCTATGAAACTGAACCACAACGTTGATACAAGTGCTATCAAGTGCAAAGTGTAGATTGGATCTATACTATGATGGGAGAGATAGACACCCGCAAAGCCACTTGTGCAATAAGAGTTGCACGTCAACTGTGGAGAAAGTCTCATGTGCGATGACATGTAAGGTTAGCCCGAGCTGCTTCATCCCACCATACCGCAAGATGCAAAGTACACAAAGCAAAAAACGGCACGAGCACCAACGCCCACAAAACCATTGTGTTCTACTCGTGCAACAGATCTATGCATAGACAAGGCTCTGATACCACTGATGGGTTCGTAGCATGGAAAACAAAAAATTCTACCGCAAGAACGAACAAAACCCAGATCTAATCTAGACAAAAGCCAAGATCTTATCTATTAGACATGTGCAACAAGATAGATCTGTACTAACCCTTGTAGACCCGAAAGCGTTACGAGATCGGATCTCGTGGTTGATGTAGTCGATCACTTGCCGATCTCAAGATCGTGTGGACGATCCTTCCGGCGCCGCGTTCCGGCAACGCTTCCGCAGTCGGTCACACATGCGGAGTCGAAGCAGACCTTCCTCTCCCCGTTCCAGCGAGCAGTGGAGGTAGTAGATCTTCTCCATGGAATTCCAGCAGCACGACGGTGTGGTGGTGGTGGTGGAGTAGAGAGTTCTGTAGGGCTTCGCCTAAGCCTGAGTAGAGCGAAGGAGGAGGAGAGAGGCGGTGGCTAGGGTTTGTTATGGGAGAGGTCTAGGGGGTGGCGCCCCCTCCCCTCTATTTAAAGGAGGGAGGCGCCATGGGAGGGAGAGTCCTAGTAGGACTCCCCTCCCTCCTTGGCCGGCGGATTGGGAGGGGGGAGGAATCCTCCTCCCCCACAAATCCGTGTCTTGCCCCACAAAGACTCCTTGATCCTTTCTTGGTTTTCAAGCAAACTCCAAGAAATCTTCTAGAACCTTCCAGAACATTCTGATACCTTCTAGAATCTCCATACAAACACTCCGGAACATTTCCTAACTTAGAAAATGATCCCCAATATATGAATCTTATTCTCCGGACAATTCTGAATCTCCTCGTGATGTCCCGGATCCAATCCGAGACTCCGAACAACATTCTGTCTCCAACGCATATTCCATATCTACTTAAAAAACAACTTCGAACCTTAAGTGTGTCACCCTATGGTTCGTGAATATGCAGACATGATGAAGACACCTCTCCGATCAATAACCATTAGCGGGATCTGGAGATCCATAACAGCTCCCACATACTCAACATGACTTTGTGATCGATAGAACCATTTAACATACGAAACCAATTCCCTTTGTCACGCGATACTCTACTTATCCGAGGTTTGATCGTCGGTATCTCCATACCTTGTTCTACCTCATTACTGATAAGTACTCTTTACTCGTTCCATGATATGTCATCCCTTGTGACCTAGTCACATGCTTGCAAGCTAACCAGATGACATTCCACCGAGAGGGCCCAGAGCATATCTATCTGTCATATGGATGGACAAATCCCAATCATGGTCCATGCGCTTCAACACATACTTTCAGAATACCCAATATCACCTTTATAACCACCCAGTTACGAAGCGGCGTTTGATGTCATCAAAGTACCCATCCGGTGATGGTGATTAACATAACCTCATGGTCGAAGGATTAGGCTACTATGCATTTGAAAAGCTTGTAGCAAAACGAACTTAATGACTTGATCTTATGCTATGCTTACTATGGGTGTGTGTCCATCACATCATTATCCTAATGATATGATCTTGTCATCAATGATATCCAATGTCCATGATCAGGAAACCATGATCATCCATTAATCAACAAGCTAGTTTAACAAGAGGCTTACTAGGGACTCTTTTATGTTTACAAAACACACAAGTATTAATATTTCCTGTTAATACAATTATAGCATGGGATGTAAACATTTATCATAAACATAAAGATATAATAATAACCACTTTATTATTCCCTCTTGGGCATATCTCCAACACGAATATCAAAGAGAAGGGTAGCTCACCCGCTTGTAGTAGGATCTGCCATCCTCCGAGCTGCTCGGCTCGTCGGCGGCGGAGGCGGGATAGAGCCTCGCAATGGTGGCTACGGCATGCGCCATTGAAGCTCGGGATTAGTGACTGGGCGCAGCAACTTGGCGTCGGAAGTCAAATGTCCGAAGGGATCGTCCTGTCTAGAGGGTGGATTCCGACGCCGCCGGTGCTAGGGGAAAGGTGGGAATGGATTTGTCAAATTGGTCAACACATCTAATCCACTTAGCTACTCGATTTGCCTAAGAGGTTGCCGCGTTGGCGCTCACGTCACGGATAGATGACCGACATGAGGGTCCCGACCGTCTACTTCACGGGGCAGTTTAACAGAATGTTTGAATTTGGCAGGGGTGAGATGAGTTTGCCTCGAAATGGCCCCTCTCAGTAGTTGGCGGCCCAACATTTCAAAACGCGGCAATTTCAGGCAACTTAGGTACCTCCATGCGCTGGCCTGCAAACTTTGGTACCGTAGACAAACAGGCCCATCATCACGAACAACGGGACAAACTTCACCTCCAAGGAGTTCCAGGAATTCTTTGAAAACCTAGGAATAAACATCAGCTACGCCTCGATGGCTCACCCTCAGACCAACGATCAAGTCGAAAAGGCCAACAGCCTCGTCAGCGGCAGAATCAAGAAACGACTCCTTTGGCCACTTGAACAAGCCGCCAGGTGCTAGCCAGACGAGCAGCAATCCGTACTTTGAAGCTTACGCACAACTCCAAACAGCGCCACGGGCTACACTCCTTTCTTCCTGGTGCACGGTGCTAAAGCGTGCTACCCCAGAAGTACGCTACAAAGCCCCGTGGGTGGTTGCATACAGCGAGAAGGAGTCAACTCGCACTCGAAGACTCCGTTGACCTTCTTGACGAGGCACGCGAGATTGCAATAGAGAGATCCATGATTGATCAGCAGAGCCTCCGCAACTACCATAGCAGATGGCTACGCCCCAGATCCTTCGTCGAAGGAGACCTGGTCCTGCGACTGAAGCAGCAAGGACATCTCAAATTCGAGTCCCCTTGGGAAGGACCTTATGTGATTACCGAAGTAATCTCAGGTGGCGCCTATCGCCTTAAAGATTTCAAGAGCGGAGTTGCATACTCCAACCCCTAGAATGTTGTGCAGCTGCGTCGTTCTACCCCTAGTCATTTTTTACTTTACAAATAAGGCTATTCAGCCAGGCTACTTAGCCACACATCATACCTCGTACTATCCTGCGAATTAATAAATCTAAGGGCCCCAAAGCTCTGCGTCTCTTCTATTTTTTACAATTATTCACTCGGGGGCTGCGCCACCCTTTACACCTCGTTCTATGAACAAATCGTGGTGTCCTGAGTAGCTGACACACTACCAATCGAACCGTTGATTAAAACCAACCCAGCTGCAACGCACCTGACAGGTTGGCAAGGTGCTGATATAAATACACGTCAGGCTAACGAAAGGGAACCGCATAGTACAATACACTCGAAAATCATACAAGCTAGCAAGCTTTTCACATATTAATGGGTATCAAATACACCCACCACAATCATATGAATTTTACAAAACTTATACATCTATGTGCAGGATACAAATTACGCTACTACTGTAAAAGAGGAACAAGTGTCTGCTCTTCAAAGAAGTCGAAGATATCCTCTACTGGACGGTCAACCGCCTGATAGTTCGGTACCATGTTCCAAGTCATCCCTTCTGGCGGCAGCGGTGGTCTAGCAGCAACAAACGCTATGTCCACATCCGGCTGATGGAGTCGCACCAGTGACAAGGCAGCCTTCGCACCTGCGACCAACTACTACCGCACGCACTCGTGGACCATGCTTATATCCTGAAATTTTGCCAGAAGAGCCAACAAGCTTGAAGGTACAGCGTCTAGCGGAACCATCGTCTGGTAAATATACTTCAGCCAAGATTGTGTGTTCTTTTAAACAAACAATATAAGGATCCACCAGTGTCATTGCATGTCTGTTCTTTTCATGAACCACACCCAGTGTCATTGCATGTCTGTTCCTCTAAACAAACCACACATGGATCCACCTCGAGTCATTGCATGTCAGTTCTTTTCACAAACCACACATGGATACACCAGTGTCATTGCATGTGTGTTATTTTCATGAACCATAGCTAGAGTCAATGCATGTGTGTTCTTCTAAACAAACCACATTAGGATCCACCAGTGGGATTGCATGTGTGTTCTTCTCATGAACCACACCTAGTGTCATTGTATGTCTATTCCTCTAAACAAACAACATAAGGATCCACCAGTGTCATTGCATGTCTGTTCTTTTCATGAACAACACATGGATCCACCAGTGTCATTGCATGTGTGTTCTTTTCAGGAAACAAAGCTAGAGTCATTGCATGTGTGATTTTCTAAATAAACCACACATGGATCCACATAGTGTGATTGCATGTTTGTTCTTTTCACAAACCACACATGGATCCACCTGTGTCATTGCATGTGTGTTCTTTTCATGAACCACAGCCATGGTCATTGCATGTCTGTTCTTCTCACAAACCACATAAGGATCCACCAGTGTCATTGCATGTCTGCTCTTCTAAACAAACCACATAAGGATCCCCTAGTGTCATTCCATGTGTGTTCTTTTCATGAACCACAGCTAGAGTCACTGCATGTTTGTTCTTCTAAACAAACCACATAAGGATCCACCAGTGTCATTGCATTTCTGTTCTTTTCATGAACCATACCCAGTGTCATTGCATGTCTGTTCCTCTAAACAAACCACACATGGATCCACCTAGAGTCATTGCATGTCAGTACTTTTCACAAACCACACATGGATCCACCTGTGTCATTGCATGTGTGTTCTTCTCATGAACCATGGGCAGTGTCATTGCATGTCTATTCTTCTCACAAACCACATAAGGATCCACCAGTGTCATTGGATGTGTGTTCTTCTAAACAAACCACATAAGGATCCCCAGTGTCATTGCATGTGTGTTCTTTTCATGAACCATAGCTAGAGTTATTGCATGCGTGTTCTTCCAAACAACCCACATAAGGATCCACCAGTGTCATTGCATGTCTGTTCTTCTCACAAACCACATAAGGATCCACCAGTGTCATTGCATGTGTGTTCTTCTAAACAAACCACATAAGGATCCCAAGTGTGATTGCATGTGTGTTCTTTTCATGAACCACAACTAGAGTCATTGTATGTGTGTTCTTCTAAACAAACCACATAAGGATCCACCAGTGTCATTGCATGTGTGTTCTTTTCATGAACCAGAGCTAGAGTCATTGCATGTGTGTTCTTCTAAACAAACCTCATAAGGATCCACCAGTGTCATTGCATGTGTGTTCTTCTCATGAACCGCACATGGATCCACCAATGTCATTGGATGTCTATTCTTTTCATGAACCACACCCAGTGTCATTGCATGTCTGTTCCTCTAAAAAAACAACATAAGGATCCACTAGTCTCATTGCATGTCTGTTCTTTTCATGAACAACACATGGATCCACCAGTGTCATTGCATGTATGTTCTTTTGATGAACCACATCTAGAGTCATTACATGTGTGTTCTTCTAAACAAACCACACATGGATCCACCTAGTGTGATTGCATGTCTTTTCTTTTCACCAACCACACATGGATCCACTAGTGTCATTGCATGTGTGTTCTTTTCATGAACCACAACTAGTGTCATTGCATGTCTGCTCTTCTCACAAACCACATAAGGATCCACCAGTGTCATTGCATGTCTATTCTTCAAAACACATAAGGACCCCCTAGTGTCATTGCATGTGTGTTCTTTTCATGAACCACAGCTAGAGTCATTGCATGTGTGTTCTTCTAAACAAAACACATAAGGATCCACCAGTGTCATTGCATGTCTGTTCTTTTCATGAACCATACCTAGTGTCATTGCAAGTCTGTTCCTCTAAACAAACCACACATGGATCCACCTAGAGTCATTGCATGTCAGTTCTTTTCACAAACCACACATGGATCCACCAGTGTCATTGCATGTGTGTTCTTCTAATGAACCACAACCAGTGTCATTGCATGTCTATTCTTCTCACAAACCACATAAGGATCTAGTAGTGTCATTGGATGTGTGTTCTTCTAAACAAACCACATAAGGATCCCCCAGTGTCATTGCATGTGTGTTCTTTTCATGAACCATAGCTAGAGTCATTGCATGTGTTCTTCTAAACAACCCACGTCAGAATCCACTAGTGTCATTGCATGTCTGTTCTTCTCACAAACCACATAAGGATCCACAAATGTCATTGCATGGTTGTTCTTCTAAACAAAGCACATAAGGATCCCTAGTGTCATTGCATGTGTGTTCTTTTCATGAACCATAGCCAGAGTCATTGCATGTGTGTGCTTCTAAACAAACCACATAAGGATCCGCCAGTGTCATTGCATGTGTGTTCTTTTCATGAACCACAGCTAGAGTCATTGCATGTGTGTTCCTCTAAACAAACCACATAAGGATCCACCAGTGTCATTGCAAGTCTGTTCTTTTCACGAACAACACATGGATCCACCAGTGTCATAGCATGTGTGTTCTTTTCATGAACCACAGCTAGAGTCATTGCATGTGTGTTCTTCTAAACAAACCACACATGGATCCACCTAGTGTGATTGCATGTCTATTATTTTCACAAACCACACATGGATCCACCAGTGTCATTGCATGTGTGGTCTTTTAATGAACCACAGCTAGAGTCATTACATGTGTTCTTCTAAACAAACCACATAAGGATCCACCAGTGTCATTGCATGTGTGTTCTTCTCATGAACCACACCCAGTGTCATTACATGTGTGTTCTTCTCATGAAGCACACATGGATACACCAGTGTCATTGCATGTGTGTTCTTTTCATGAATCACAGCTAGAATCATTGCATGTGTGTTCTTTTAAACAAACCATATAAGGATCCACCAGTGTCATTGCATGTCTATTCTTTTCATGAACCACACGCAGTGTCATTGCATGTCTGTTCCTCTAAACAAACCACACATGGATCCAACTAGAGTCATTGCATGTCAATTCTTTTCACAAACCACACATGGATACACTAGTGTCATTCCATGTGTGTTCTTTTCATGAACCACAGCAAGAGTTAATGCATGTGTGTTCTTCCAAATAAACCACATAAGGATCCACCAGGGTCATTGCATGTGTGTTCTTCTCATGAACCACACATGGATCCACCAGTGTCATTGCATGTGTGTTCTTCTCATGAACCACACATGGATCCACCAGTGTCATTGTATGTGTGTTCTTTTCATGAACCACACCTAGTGTCATTGTATGTCTATTCCGCTAAACAAACCACATAAGGATCCACCAGTGTCATTGCATGTCTGTTCTTTTCATGAACAACACATGGATCCACCACTGTCATTGCATGTGTGTTCTTTTCAGGAAACAAAGCTAGAGTCATTGCATGTGTGTTTTTCTAAACAAACCACACATGGATCCACATAGTGTGATTGCACGTCT
The DNA here is from genome assembly GCA_916181665.1 of Avena sativa. Classification (NCBI taxonomy): domain Eukaryota; kingdom Viridiplantae; phylum Streptophyta; class Magnoliopsida; order Poales; family Poaceae; genus Avena; species Avena sativa. The sequence continues at coordinate 60,912,722 of OV702287.1, read as the reverse complement.
GTTCTTTTCACAAACCACACATGGATCCACATGTGTCATTGCATGTGCGTTCTTTTCATGAACTGTAGCCAGTGTCATTGCATGTCTGTTCTTCTCACAAACCACATAAGGATCCACCAGTGTCATTGCATGTCTGTTCTTCTAAACAAACCACATAAGGACCCCCTAGTGTCATTCCATGTGTGTTGTTTTCATGAACCATAGCTAGAGTCATTGCATGTGTGTTCTTCTAAAAAACCACATAAGGATCCACTAGTGTCATTGCATTTCTGTTCTTTTCATGAACCATACCCAGTGTCATTGCATGTCTGTTCCTCTAAACAAACCACACATGGATCCACCTAGAGTCATTGCATGTCAGTACTTTTCACAAACCACACATGGATCCACCAGTGTCATTTCATGTGTGTTCTTCTAATGAACCACATCCAGTGTCATTGCATGTCTATTCTTCTCACAAACCACTTAAGGATCCAGCAGTTTCATTGGATGTGTGTTCTTCTAAACAAACCACATAAGAATCCCCCAGTGTCATTGCATGTGTGTTCTTTTCATGAACCATAGCTAGATTCATTGCATGTGTGTTCTTCTAAACAACCCACATAAGAATCCACCAGTGTCATTGCATGTCTGTTCTTCTCACAAACCACATAAGGATCCACGAGTGTCATTGCATGTCTGTTCTTCTACACAAACCACATAAGGATCCCTAGTGTCATTGCATGTGTGTTCTTTTCATGAACCATAGCCAGAGTCATTGCATGTGTGTTCTTCTAAACAAACCACATAAGGATCCACCAGTGTCATTGCATTTGTGTTCTTTTCATGAACCACAGCTAGAGTCATTGCATGTGTGTTCCTCTAAACAAACCACATAAGGATCCACCAGTGTCATTGCATGTATGTTCTTTTCACGAACAACACATGGATCCACCAGTGTCATAGCATGTGTGCTCTTTTCATGAACCACAGCTAGAGTCATTGCATGTATGTTCTTCTAAACAAACCACACATGGATCCACCTAGTGTGATTGCATGTCTATTATTTTCACAAACCACACATGGATCCACCAGTGTTATTGCATGTGTGTTCTTTTCATGAACCACAGCTAGAGTCATTGCATGTCTGTTCTTTCCACAAACCACACATGGATCCACCTAGTGTGATTGCATGTCTGTTCTTTTCACAAACCACACATGGATCCACCAGTGTCATTGCATGTGTGTTCTTCTCATGAACCACAGCTAGTGTCATTACATGTCTGTTCTTCTCACAAACCACATAAGGATCCACCAGTGTCATTGCATGTATGTTCTTCTAAACAAACCACATAAGGATCCCCTAGTGTCATTGCATGTGTTTTCTTTTCATGAACCACAACTAGAGTCATTGCATGTGTGTTCTTCTAAACAAACCACATAAGGATCCACCAATGCCATTGCATGTCTGTTCTTTTCATGAACCATACCCAGTGTCATTGCATGTCTGTTCCTCTAAACAAACCACACATGGATCCACCTAGAGTCATTGCATGTTAGTTATTTTCACAAAGCACACATGGATCCATCATTGTCATTGCATGTGTGTTCTTCTCATGAACCACAACCAGTGTCATTGCATGTTTATTCTTCTCACAAACCACATAAGGATCCACAAGTGTCATTGGATGTGTGTTCTTCTAAACAAACCATATAAGGATTACCAAGTGTCATTGCATGTGTGTTCTTTTCATGAACCATAGCTAGAGTCATTGCATGTGTGTTCCTCTAAACAAACCACATAAGGATCCACCAGTGTCATTGCATGTCTGTTCTTCTCACAAACCACATAAGGATCCACCAGTGTCATTGCATGTCTATTCTTCTAAACAAACCACATAAGGATCCCCTAGTGTCATTGCATGTGTGTTCTTTTCATGAACCACAACTAGAATCATTGCATGTGTGTTCTTTTAAACAAACCACATAAGGATCCACCAGTGTCATTGCATGTCTGTTCTTTTCATGAACCACACCCAGTGTCATCGCATGCTTGTTCCTCTAAACATACCATGCATGGATCCACCTAGAGTCATTGCATGTCAGTTCTTTTCACAAACCACACATGGATCCACCAGTGTCATTGCATGTGTGATCTTTTAATGAACCACAGCTATAGTCATTACATGTGTGTTCTTCTAAACAAACCACATAAGGATCCACCAGTGTCATTGCATGTGTGTTCTTCTCATGAACCACACCCAGTGTCATTGCATGTGTGTTCTTCTCATGAACCACACATGGATACACCAATGTCATTGCATGTGTGTTCTTTTCATGAACCACAGCTAGAATCATTGCATGTGTGTTCTTTTAAACAAACCATATAAGCATCCACCAGTGTCATTGCATGTCTGTTCTTTTCATGAACAACACCCAGTGTCATTGCATGTCTATTCCTCTAAAAAAACCACACATGGATCCACCTAGAGTCATTGCATGTCAGTTCTTTTCACAAACCACACATGGATCCACACATGGATCCACCAGTGTCATTGCATGTGTGTTCTCTTCATGAACCACACCTAGTGTCATTGTATGTCTATTCCTATAAACAAACCACATAAGGATCCACCAGTGCAATTGCATGTTTATTCTTTTCATGAACAATACATGGATCCACCAGTGTCGTTGCATGTGTGTTCTTTTCAGGAAACAAAGCTAGAGTCATTGCATGTGTGTTTTCTAAACAAACCACACATGGATCCACATCGTGTAATTGCATGTCTGTTCTTCTCACAAACCACACATGGATCCATCTGTGTCATTGCATGTGTGTTCTTTTCATGAACCATAGCCAGTGTCATTGCATGTCTGTTCTTCTCACAAACCACATAAGGATCCACCAGTGTCATTGCATGTCTGTTCTTCTAAACAAACCACATAAGGATCCCCTAGTGTCATTGCATGTGTGTTCTTTTCATGAACCACAACTAGAGTCATTGCATGTGTGTTCTTTTAAACAAACCACATAAGGATCCACCAGTGCCATTGCATTTATGTTCTTTTCATGAACCATACCCAGTGTCATTGTACGTCTGTTTCTCTAAACAAACCACACATGGATCCACCTAGAGTCATTGCATGTCAGTACTTTTAACAAACCACACATGGATCCACCAGTGTCATTGCATGTGCGTTCTTCTCATGAACCAAAGTCAGTGTCATTGCATGTCTATTCTTCTCACAAACCACATAAGGATCCACCAGTGTCATTGGATGTGTGTTCTTCTAAACAAACCACATAAGGATCCCCAGTGTCATTGCATGTGTGTTCTTTTCATGAACCATAGCTAGAGTCATTGCATGTGTGTTCTTCTAAACAACTCACATAAGGATCCACTAGTGTCATTGCATGTCTGTTCTTTTCACAAACCACATAAGGATCCACCAGTGTCATTGTATGTCTGTTCTTCTAAACAAACCACATAAGGATCCCTAGTGTCATTGCATGTGTGTTCTTTTCATGAACCACAACTAGAGTCATTGTATGTGTGTTCTTCTAAACAAACCACATAAGGATCCACCAGTGTCATTGCATGTGTGTTCTTTTCATCAACCATAGCTAGAGTCATTGCATGTGTGTTCTTCTAAACAAACCACATAAGGATCCACCAGTGTCATTGCATGTGTGTTCTTCTCATGAACCACACATGGATCCACCAATGTCATTGGATGTCTATTCTTTTCATGAACCACACCCAGTGTCATTGCATGTCTGTTCCTCTAAAAAAACAACATAAGGATCCACCAGTCTCATTGCATGTCTGTTCTTTTCATGAGCAACACATGGATCCCCTAGTGTCATTGCATGTGTGTTCTTTTCATGAACCACAGCTAGAGTCATTGCATGTGTGTTCTTCTAAACAAACCACACATGGATCCACCTAGTGTGATTGCATGTTTGTTCTTTCCACAAACCACACATGGATCCACTAGTGTCATTGCATGTGTGTTCATTTCATGAACCACAGCCAGTGTCATTGCATGTCTGTTCTTCTCACAAACCACATAAGGATCCACTAGTGTCATTGCATGTCTGTTCTTCTAAACAAACCACATAAGGATCCCTTAGTGTCATTTCATGTGTGTTCTTTTCATGAACCACAGCAAGAGTCATTGCATGTGTGTTCTTCTAAACAAACCACATAAGGATCCACCAGTGTTATTGCATGTCTGTTCTTTTCATGAACCATACCCAGTGTCATTGCATGTCTGTTCCTCTATAAAAACACACATGGATCCTCCTAGAGTCATTGCATGTCAGTTCTTTTCACAAACCACACATGGATCCACCAATGTCATTGCATGTGTGTTCTTCTAAAGAAACCACATAAGGATCCCCTAGTGTCATTGCATGTGTGTTCTTTTCATGAACCATAGCTAGAGTCATTGCATGTGTGTTCTTCTAAACAACCCACATAAGGATCCACCAGTATCGTTGCATGTCTATTCTTCTCACAAACCACATAAGGATCTACCAGTGTCATTGCATGTCTGTTCTTCTAAACAAACCACATAAGGATCCCCTGTGTCATTGCATGTCTGTTCTTTTCATGAACCATAGCTAGAGTCATTGCATGTGTGTTCTTCTAAACAAACCACATAAGGATCCACAAGTTTCATTGCATGTGTGTTCTTTTCATGAACTCCAGCTAGAGTCATTGCATGTGTCTTCTTCTAAACAAAGCACATAAGGATCCACTAGTGTCATTGCATGTGTGTTTTTCTAAACAAACCACACATGGATCCACCTGTGTCATTGCATGTGTGTTCTTCTCATGAACCACAAGCAGTGTCATTGCATGTCTATTCTTCTCACAAACCACATAAGGGTCCACCAGTGTCATTGGATGTGTGTTCTTCTAAACGAACCACATAAGGATCCCCAAGTGTCATTGCATGTGTGTTCTTTTCACGAACCATAGCTAGAGTCATTGCATGTGTGTTCTTCTAAACAACCCACATAAGGATCCAACAGTGTCATTGCATGTTTGTTCTTCTCACAAACCACATAAGGATCCACCAGTGTCATTGCATGTCTATTCTTCTAAACAAACCACATAAGGATCCCCTGTGTCATTGCATGTGTGTTCTTTTCATGAACCACAACTAGAGTCATTGCATGTGTGTTCTTCAAAACAAACCACATAAGGATCCACCAGTGTCATTGCATGTGTGTTCTTTTCATGAACCACAGCTAGAGTCATTGCATGTGTGTTCTTCTAAACAAACCACATAAGGATCCACCAGTGTCATTGCATGTGTGTTCTTCTCATGAAGAACAACTAGAGTCATTGCATGTGTGTTCTTCTAAACAAACCACATAAGGATCCACCAGTGTCATTGCATGTCTGTTCTTTTCATGAACCATACCCAGTGTCATTGCATGTCTGTTCCTCTAAACAAACCACACATGGATCCACCTAGAGTATTTGCATGTCAGTTCTTTTCACAAACCACACATGGATCCACCAGTGTCATTGCATGTGTGTTCTTCTAATGAACCACAGCCAGTGTCATTGCATGTCTATTCTTCTCACAAACCACTTAAGGATCCAGCAGTTTCATTGGACGTGTGTTCTTCTAAACAAACCACATAAGAATGCCCCAGTGTCATTGCATGTGTGTTCTTTTCATGAACCATAGCTAGAGTCATTGCATGTGTGTTCTTCTAAACAACCCACATAATAATCCACCAGTGTCATTGCATGTCTGTTCTTCTCACAAACCACATAAGGATCCACGAGTGTCATTGCATGTCTGTTCTTCTACACAAACCACATAAGGATCCCTAGTGTCATTGCATGTGTGTTCTTTTCATGAACCATAGCCAGAGTCATTGCATGTGTGTTCTTCTAAACAAACCACATAAGGATCCACCAGTGTCATTGCATCTGTGTTCTTTTCATGAACCACAGCTAGAGTCATTGCATGTGTGTTCCTCTAAACAAACCACATAAGGATCCACCAGTGTCATTGCATGTATGTTCTTTTCACGAACAACACATGGATCCACCAGTGTCATAGCATGTGTGCTCTTTTCATGAACCACAGCTAGAGTCATTGCATGTATGTTCTTCTAAACAAACCACACATGGATCCACCTAGTGTGATTGCATGTCGATTCTTTTCACAAACCACACATGGATCCACCAGTGTTATTGCATGTGTGTTCTTTTCATGAACCACAGCTATAGTCATTGCATGTCTGTTCTTTCCACAAACCACACATGGATCCACCTATTGTGATTGCATGTCTGTTCTTTTCACAAACCACACATGGATCCACCAGTGTCATTGCATGTGTGTTCTTCTCATGAACCACAGCTAGTGTCATTGTATGTCTGTTCTTCTCACAAACCACATAAGGATCCACTAGTGTCATTGCATGTATGTTCTTCTAAACAAACCACATAAGGATCCCCTAGTGTCATTGCATGTGTGTTCTTTTCATGAACCACAGCTAGAGTCATTGCATGTGTGTTCTTCTAAACAAACCACATAAGGATCCACCAATGCCATTGCATGTCTGTTCTTTTCATGAACCATACCCAGTGTCATTGCATGTCTGTTCCTCTAAACAAACCACACATGGATCCACCTAGAGTCATTGCATGTTAGTTATTTTCACAAACCACACATGGATCCATCATTGTCATTTCATGTGTGTTCTTCTCATGAACCACAACCAGTGTCATTGCATGTTTATTCTTCTCACAAACCACATAAGGATCCACAAGTGTCATTGGATGTGTGTTCTTCTAAACAAACCATATAAGGATCCCCAAGTGTCATTGCATGTGTGTTCTTTTCATGAACCATAGCTAGCGTCATTGCATGTGTGTTCCTCTAAACAAACCACATAAGGATCCACCAGTGTCATTGCATGTCTGTTCTTCTCACAAACCACATAAGGATCCACCAGTGTCATTGCATGTCTATTCTTCTAAACAAACCACATAAGGATCCCCTAGTGTCATTGCATGTGTGTTCTTTTCATGAACCACAGCTAGAATCATTGCATGTGTGTTCTTTTAAACAAACCACATAAGGATCCACCAGTGTCATTGCATGTCTGTTCTTTTCATGAACCACACCCAGTGTCATCGCATGCTAGTTCCTCTAAACAAACCACGCATGGATCCACCTAGAGTCATTGCATGTCAGTTCTTTTCACAAACCACACATGGATCCACCAGTGTCATTGCATGTGTGATCTTTTAATGAACCACAGCTATAGTCATTACATGTGTGTTCTTCTAAACAAACCACATAAGGATCCACCAGTGTGATTGCCTGTGTGTTCTTCTCATGAACCACACCCAATGTCATTGCATGTGTGTTCTTCTCATGAACCACACATGGATACACCAATGTTATTGCATGTGTGTTCTTTTCATGAACCACAGCTAGAATCATTGCATGTGTGTTCTTTTAAACAAACCATATAAGCATCCACCAGTGTCATTGCATGTCTGTTCTTTTCATGAACCACACCCAGTGTCATTGCATGTCTATTCCTCTAAAAAAACCACGCATGGATCCACCTAGAGTCATTGCATGCCAGTTCTTTTCACAAACCACACATGGATCCACACATGGATCCACCAGTGTCATTGCATGTGTGTTCTCTTCATGAACCACACCTAGTGTCATTGTATGTCTATTCCTATAAACAAACCACATAAGGATCCACCAGTGTCATTGCATGTTTATTCTTTTCATGAACAATACATGGATCCACCAGTGTCGTTGCATGTGTGTTCTTTTCAGGAAACAAAGCTAGAGTCATTGCATGTGTGTTTTCTAAACAAACCACACATGGATCCACATCGTGTAATTGCATGTCTGTTCTTTTCACAAACCACACATGGATCCATCTGTGTCATTGCATGTGTGTTCTTTTCATGAACCACAGCCAGTGTCATTGCATGTCTGTTCTTCTCACAAACCACATGAGGATCCACCAGTGTCATTGCATGTCTGTTCTTCTAAACAAACCACATAAGGATCCCCTAGTGTCATTGCATGTGTGTTCTTTTCATGAACCACAACTAGAGTCATTGCATGTGTGTTCTTTTAAACAAACCACATAAGGATCCACCAGTGCCATTGCATTTATGTTCTTTTCATGAACCATACCCAGTGTCATTGCATGTCTGTTCCTCTAAACAAACCACACATGGATCCATCTAGAGTCATTGCATGTCAGTACTTTTCACAAACCACACATGGATCCACCTGTGTCATTGCATGTGTGTTCTTCTCATGAACCACAGTCAGTGTCATTGCATGTCTATTCTTCTCACAAACCACATAAGGATCCGCCAGTGTCATTGCATGTGTGTTCTTTTCATGAACCATATCTAGAGTCATTGCATGTGTGTTCTTCTAAACAACCCACATAAGGATCCACCAGTGTCATTGCATGTCTATTCTTCTCACAAACCACATAAGGATCCACCAGTATCATTGCATGTCTGTTCTTCTAAACAAACCACATAAGGATCCCCGGTGTCATTGCACGTGTGTTCTTTTCATGAACCACAACTAGAGTCATTGCATGTGTGTTCTTCTAAACTAACCACATAAGGATCAACCAAGAGTCATTGCATGTGTGTTCTTTTCATGAACCACAGCTAGAGTCATTGCATGTGTCTTCATCTAAACAAAACACATAAGGATCCACCAGTGTCATTGCATGTGTGTTCTTCTCATGAACCACACATGGATCCACCAATGTCATTGGATGTCTATTCTTTTCATGAACCACACCTAGTGTCATTGCATCTCTGTTCCTCTAAAAAACAACAGAAGGATCCACCAGTATCATTGCATGTGTGTTCTTTTCATGAACCACAGCTAGAGTCGTTGCATGTGTGTTCTTCTAAACAAACCACACATGCATCCGCCTAGTGTGATTGCATGTCTGTTCTTTTCACAAACCACACATGGATCCCCTGGTTTCATTGCATGTGTGTTCTTTTCATGAACCACAGCCAGTGTCATTGCATGTCTGTTCTTCTCACAAACCACATAAGGATCCACCAGTGTCATTGCATGTCTGTTCTTCTAAACAAACCACATAAGGATCCCCTAGTGTCATTGCACATGTGTTCTTTTCATGAACCACAGCTAGAGTCATTGCATGTGTGTTCTTCTAAACAAACCACATAAGGATCCATAAGTGTCATTGCATGTCTGTTCTTTTCATGAACCATACCCAGTGTCATTGCATGTATGTTCCTCTAAACAAACCACACATGGATCCACCTAGAGTCATTGCATGTCAGTACTTTTAACAAACCACACATGGATCCACCAGTGTCATTGCATGTGTGTTCTTCTCATGAACCAAAGCCAGTGTCATTGCATGTCTATTCTTCTCACAAACCACATAAGGATCCACCAGTGTCATTGGATGTGTGTTCTTCTAAACAAACCACATAAGGATCCCTAGTGTCATTGCATGTGTGTTCTTTTCATGAACCATAGCTAGAGTCATTGCATGTGTGTTCTTCTAAACAACTCACATAAGGATCCACTAGTGTCATTGCATGTCTGTTCTTCTCACAAACCACATAAGGATCCACCAGTGTCATTGTATGTCTGTTCTTCTAAACAAACCACATAAGGATCCCTAGTGTCATTGCATGTGTGTTCTTTTCATGAACCACAACTAGAGTCATTGTATGTGTGTTCTTCTAAACAAACCACATAAGGATCCACCAGTGTCATTGCATGTGTGTTCTTTTCATGAACCATAGCTAGAGTCATTGCATGTGTGTTCTTCTAAACAAACCACATAAGGATCCACCAGTGTCATTGCATGTGTGTTCTTCTCATGAACCACACATGGATCCACCAATGTCATTGGATGTCTATTCTTTTCATGAACCACACCCAGTGTCATTGCATGTATGTTCCTCTAAAAAAACAACATAAGGATCCACCAGTCTCATTGCATGTCTGTTCTTTTCATGAGCAACACATGGATCCCCTAGTGTCATTGCATGTGTGTTCTTTTCATGAACCACAGCTAGAGTCATTGCATGTGTGTTCTTCTAAACAAACCACACATGGATCCACCTAGTGTGATTGCATGTCTGTTCTTTCCACAAACCACACATGGATCCACTAGTGCCATTGCATGTGTGTTCTTTTCATGAACCACAGCCAGTGTCATTGCATGTCTGTTCTTCTCACAAACCACATAAGGATCCACTAGTGTCATTGCATGTCTGTTCTTCTAAACAAACCACATAAGGATCCCCTAGTGTCATTTCATGTGTGTTCTTTTCATGAACCACAGCTAGAGTCATTGCATGTGTGTTCTTCTAAACAAACCACATAAGGATCCACCAGTGTTATTGCATGTCTGTTCTTTTCATGAACCATACCCAGTGTCATTGCATGTCTGTTCCTCTATAAAAACACACATGGATCCACCTAGAGTCATTGCATGTCAGTTCTTTTCACAAACCACACATGGATCCACTAGTGTCATTGCATGTGTGTTCTTGTAATGAACCACAGACAGTGTCATTGCATGTCTATTCTTCTCACAAACCACATAAGGGTCCACCAGTGTCATTGGATGTGTGTTCTTCTAAACAAACCACATAAGGATCCCCTAGTGTCATTGCATGTGTGTTCTTTTCATGAACCATAGCTAGAGTCATTGCATGTGTGTTCTTCTAAACAACCCACATAAGGATCCACCAGTATCGTTGCATGTCTATTCTTCTCACAAACCACATAAGGATCTACCAGTGTCATTGCATGTCTGTTCTTCTAAACAAACCACATAAGGATCCCCTGTGTCATTGCATGTCTGTTCTTTTCATGAACCATAGCTAGAGTCATTACATGTGTGTTCTTCTAAACAAACCACATAAGGATCCACAAGTTTCATTGCATGTGTGTTCTTTTCATGAACTCCAGCTAGAGTCATTGCATGTGTCTTCTTCTAAACAAAGCACATAAGGATCCACTAGTGTCATTGCATGTGTGTTCTTCTCATGAACCACACATGGATCCACCAGTGTGATTGCATGTCTGTTCTTTTCATGAACCACACCCAGTGTAATTGCATGTCTATTCCTCTAAACAAACCACATAAGGATCCACCAGTGTCATTGCATGTCTGTTCTTTTCATGAACCATACCCAGTGTCATTGCATGTCTGTTCCTCTAAACAAACCACACATGGATCCACCTCGAGTCATTGCATGTCAGTTCTTTTAACAAACCACACATGGATCCACTAGTGTCATTGCATGTGTGTTCTTCTAATGAACCACATCCAGTGTCATTGCATGTCTATTCTTCTCAAAAACCACATAAGGATCCAGCGGTGTCATTGGATGTGTGTTCTTCTAAACAAACCACATAAGGATCCCCCAGTATCATTGCATGTGTGTTCTTTTCATGAACCATAGCTAGAGTCATTGCATGTGTGTTCTTCTAAACAACCCACATAAGGATCCACCAGTGTGATTTCATGTTTGTTCTTCTCACAAACCACATAAGGATCCACCAGTGTCATTGCATGTGTGTTCTTTTCATGAACCACAGCTAGATTCATTGCATGTGTGTTCTTCTAAAAAAACACATAAGGATCCACCAGTGTCATTGCATGTGTGTTCTTCTCATGAACCACACATGGATCCACCAGTGTCATTGCATGTCTGTTCTTTTCATGATCCACACCTAGTGTCATTGCATGTCTGTTGCTCTTAACAAACCACATAAGGATCCTCCAGTGTCATTGCATGTCTGTTCTTTTCATGAAAAACACATGGATCCACCAGTGTCATTGCATGTGTGTTCTTTTCATGAACCACAGCTAGAGTCATTGCATGTGTGTTCTTCTAAACAAACCACACATGGAGCCACCTAGTTTGATTGCATGTCTGTTCTTTCCACAAACCACACATGGATCCACCAGTGTCATTGCATGTGTGTTCTTTTCATGAACCACAACCAGTGTCATTGCATGTCTGTTCTTCTCACATACCACATAAGGATCCACCAGTGTCATTGCATGTGTGTTCTCCTAAGCAAACCACATAAGCATTCCCTAGTGTCATTGCATGTGTGTTCTTTTCATGAACCACAGCTAGAGTCATTGCATGTGTGTTCTTCTAAACAAACCACATAAGGATCCACCAGTGTCATTGCATGTCTGTTCTTTTCCTGAACCATACCAAGTGTCATTGCATGTCTGTTCCTCTAAACAAACCACACATGGATCCACCTAGAGTCATTGCATGTCAGTTCTTGTCACAAACCACACATGGATCCACCAGTGTCATTGCATGTGTGTTCTTCTAATGAACCACATCCAGTGTCATTGCATGTCTATTCTTCTCACAAACCACAAAAGGATCCACCAGTCTCATTGGATGTGTGTTCTTTTCATGAACCATAGCTAGAGTCATTGCATGTGTGTTCTCCTAAACAACCCACATAAGGATCCACCAGTGTCATTACATGTCTGTTCGTCTCACAAACCACATAAGGATCCACCAGTATCATTGCATGTCTGTTCTTCTAAACAAACCACATAAGGATCCCAGTGTCATTGCATGTGTGTTCTTTTCATGAACCACAGCTAGAGTCATTCCATGTGTGTTCTTCTAAACAAACCACATAAGGATCCACCGGTGTCATTACATGTGTGTTCTTTTCATGAACCACAACTAGAGTCATTGCATGTGTGTTCTTCTAAATAAACCACATAAGGATCCACCAGTGTCATTGCATGTGTGTTCTTCTCATGAACCACACATGGATCCACCAATGTCATTCATGTCTGTTCTTTTCATGAACTACACCCAGTATCATTGCATGTCTGTTCCTCTAAACAAACCACATAAGGTTCCACCAGTGTCATTGCATGTTTGTTCTTTTCATGAACCAGACCCAGTGTCATTGCATGTCTATTCCTCTAAACAAACCACATAAGGATCCACCTAGAGTCATTGCATGTCAGTTCTTTTCACAAACCACACATGGATCCACCAGTGTCATTGCATGTGTGTTCTTCTAATGAACCACAGCCAGTGTCATTGCATGTCTATTCTTCTCACAAACCACATAAGGATCCACCAGTGTCATTAGATGTGTGTTCTTCTAAACAAACCACATAAGGATCCCCAGTGTCATTGCACGTGTCTTCTTTTCATGAACCATAGCTAGAGTCATTGCATGTGTGTTCTTCTAAACAACCCACATAACGATCCACCAGTGTCATTGCATGTCTGTTCTTCTCACAAAGTGTCATTGCATGTCTGTTCTTCTAAACAAACCACATAAGGATCCCAGTGTCATTGCATGTGTGTTCTTTTCATGAACCACTCCTAGAGTCATTGCACATGTGTTCTTCTAAACAAACCACATAAGGATCCACCAGTGTCATTGCATGTGTGTTCTTTTCATGAACCATGGCTAGAGTCATTGCATGTGTGTTCTTCTCAACAAACCACATAAGGATCCACCAGTGTCATTGCATGTGTGTTCTGCTCATGAACCACACATGGATCCACCGGTGTCATTGCATGTCTGTTCTTTTCATGAACCACACCTAGTGTCATTGCATGTCTGTTCCTCTAAACAACAAACATAAGGATCCACCAGTGTCATTGCATGTCTGTTCTTTTCATGAACAACACATGGATCCACCAGTGTCATTGCATGTGTGTTCTTTTCATGAACCACATCTAGAGCCATTGCATGTGTGTTCTTCTAAACAAACCACACATGGATCCACCTAGTGTGATTGCATGTCTATTCTTTTCACAAACCACACATGGATCCACCAGTGTCATTGCATGTGTGTTCTTTTCATGAACCACAGCCAGTGTCATTGCATGTCTGTTCTTCTCACAAACCACATAAGGATCCACCAGTGTCATTGCATATCTGTTCTTCTAAACAAACCACACAAGGATTCCCTAGTGTCATTGCATGTGTGTTCTTTTCATGAACCTCAGCTAGATTCATTGCATGTCTGTTCTTCTAAACAAACCACATAAGGATCCACCAGTGTCATTGCATGTCTGTTCTTTTCATGAACCATACCCAGTGTCATTGCATGTCTGCTCCTCTAAACAAACCACACACTGATCCACCTAGAGTCACTGCATGTCAGTTCTTTTCACAAACCACACATGGATCCACCAGTGTCATTGCATGTGTGTTCTTCTCATGAACCACAGCCAGTGTCATTGCATGTCTATTCTTCTCACAAACCACATAAGGATCCACCAGTGTCATTGGATGTGTGTTCTTCTATACAAACCGCATAAGGATCCCCAAGTGTCATTGCATGTGTGTTCTTTTCATGAACCATAGCTAGAGTCATTGCATGTGTGTTGTTCTAAACAACCCACATAAGGATCCACCAGTGTCATTGCATGTATGTTCTTCTAAACAAACACATAAGGATCCCCAGTGTCATTGCATGTGTGTTCTTTTCCTGAACCACATATAGAGCCATTGCATGTGTGTTCTTCTAAACAAACCACATAAGGATCCACCAGTGTCATTGCATGTCTGTTCTTTTCATGAACCACACCTAGTGTCATTGCATGTCTATTCCTCTAAACAAACCACACATGGATCCACCTAGACTCATTGCATGTCAGTTCTTTTCACAAACCACACATGGATCCACCAGTGTCATTACATGTGTGTTCTTTTCATGAACCACAGCTAGAGTCATTGCATGTGTGTTCTTCTAATCAAACCACATAAGGATCCACCAGTGTCATTGCTTGTGTGTTCTTCTCATGAACTACACCCAATGTCATTGCATGTGTGTTTTTATCATGAACCACACATGGATACACCAGTGTAATTGAATGTGTGTTCTTTTCATGAACCATAGCTAGAGTCATTGCATGTGTGTTCTTCTAAACAAACCACATACGGATACACTAGTGTCATTGCATGTGTGTACTTTTCATGATCCACAGCTAGAGTCGTTGCATGTGTGTTCTTCTAAACAAACCACATAAGGATCCACCAGTGTCATTGCATGTATGTTCTTTTCATGAACCACACCCAGTGTCATTGCATGTGTGTTATTCTAAACAAACCACATAAGGATCCACCAGTGTCATTGCATGTCTATTCTTTTCATGAACCACATAAGGATCCACCAGTGTCATTGTATGTCTATTCTTTTCACGAACCACATAAGGATCCACCAGTGTCATTGCATGTGTGTTCTTCTAAACAAACCACATAAGGATCCACCAGTGTCATTGCATGTCTGTTCTTTTCATGAACCACACCCACTGTCATTATATGTCTGTTCCTCTAAACAAAACACACATGGATCCACCTAGAGTCATTGCATGTCAGTTCTTTTCACAAACCACACATGGATCCACCAGTGTCATTGCATGTGTGTTCTTTTCATGAACCACAGCTAGAGTCATTGCATGTGTGTTCTTCTAAACAAACCACATAAGGATCCACTAGTGTCATTTCATGTGTGTTCTTCTCATGAACCACACCCAGTGTCATTGCATGTGTGTTCTTCTCATGAACCACACATGGATACACCAGTCTCATTGCATGTGTGTTCTTTTCACGAACCCTAGCTAGAGTCATTGCATGTGTGTTCTTCTAAACAAACCACATAAGGATCCACCAGTGTCATTGCATGTGTGTTATTTTCATGAACCATAGCTAGAGTAATTGCATGTATGTTCTTCTAAACAAACCACATAAGGATCCACCATTGTCATTGCATGTGTGTTCTTCTCATGAACCACACATGGATCCACCAGTGTCATTGCATGTCTGTTCTTTTCATGAACCACAGCTAGAGTCAGTGCATGTGTGTTCTTCTAAACAAACCACATAAGGATCCACCAGTGTCATTGGATGTCTGTTCTTTTCATGAACCACACCCATAGAGTCATTGCATGTGTGTTCTTCTAACCAAACCACATAAGGATCCACCTAGTGTCATTGTATGTTTGTTCTTTTCATGAACCACAGGTAGAGTCATTGCATGTCTGTGCTTTGCACAAACCACATATGGATCCACCAGTGCCATTGCATGTCTGTTCTTTTCATGAACCACACCCAGTGTCATTGCATGTCCGTTCCTCTAAACAAACCACACATGGATCCACCTAGTGTCATTGCATGTCTATTCTTTTCACAAACCACACATGGATCCACCAGTGTTATTGCATGTGTGTTCTCTTCATGAACCTCAGCTAGAGTCATTGCATGTGTGTTTTTCTAAAAAAAACACATAAGGATCCACCAGTGTCATTGCATGTGTGTTCTTCTGATGAACCATAGCCAGTGTCATTGGATGTGTGTTCTTCTCATGAACCACACATGGATACACCAGTGTCGTTGCATGTGTGTTGCTTTCATGAACCACAGCTAGAGTCATTGGATGTGTGTTCTTCTAAACAAACCACATAAGGATCCACCAGAGTTATTGGATGCGTGTTCTTCTCATGAACCACACCCAGATTCATTGCATGTGTGTTCTTCTAAACAAACCACATAAGGATCCACCACTCTCATTGCTTGTGTGTTCTTCTCATGAACTACACCCAGTGTCATTACATGTGTGTTCTTATCATGAACCACACATGGATACACCAGTGTCATTGAATGTATGTTCTTTTCATGAACCATAGCTAGAGTAATTGCATGTGTGTTCTTCTAAACAAACCATATACGGATACACTAGTGTCATTGCATGTGTGTTCTTTTCATGAACCACAGCTAGAGTCGTTGCATGTGTGTTCTTCTAAACAAACCACATAAGGATCCACCAGTGTCATTGTATGTATGTTCTTTTCAAGAACCACACCCAGTGTCATTGCATGTGTGTTATTCTAAACAAACCACATAAGGATCCACTAGTGTCATTGCATGTCTATTCTTTTCATGAACCACATAAGGATCCACCAGTGTTATTGCATGTATGTTCTTTTCATGAACCACACCCAGTGTCATTGCATGTCTGTTCTTCTAAACAAACCACATAAGGATCCACCTAGTGTCATTGCATGTCTGTTCTTTTCATGAACCACAGCTAGAATCATTGCATGTCTGTGCCTTCCACAAACCACATATGGATCCACCAGTGTCATTGCATGTCTGTTCTTTTCATGAACCACACCCAGTGTCATTGCATGTCTGTTCCTCTAAACAAACCACACATGGATCCACCTAGTGTCATTGCATGTCTATTCTTTTCACAACCACACATGGATCCACCAGTGTCATTGCATGTGTGTTCTTTTCATGAACCTCAGCTAGAGTCATTGCATGTGTGTTCTTCTAAACAAACCACATAAGGATCCACTAGTGTCATTGCATGTGTGTTCCTCTCATGAACCTCACATGGATACACCAGTGTCATTGCATGTGTGTTCTTTTCATGAACCACAGCTAGAGTCATTGCATGTGTGCTCTTCTAAACAAACCACATAAGGATCCACCGGTGTCATGGCATGTGTGTTCTTTTCCTAAACCACAGCTAGAGTCATTGCATGTGTGTTCTTCTAAACAAACCACATAAGGATCCACCAGTGTCATTGGATGTGTGTTCTTCTCATGAACCACACATGGATCCACCAGTGTCATTGCATGTATGTTCTTTTCATGAACCACACCCAGTGTCATTGCATTCTTGTTCCTCTAAACAAACCACATAAGGATCCACCAGTGTCATTTCATGTCTGTTCTTTTCATGAACCACACATGGATCCACCAGTGTCATTGCATGTGTGTTCTTTTCATGAACCACAGCTAGAGTCATTGCATGTGTGTTTTTCTAAACAAACCACACATGGATCCACCTAGTGTGATTGCATGTCTGTTCTTTTCATGAACGACAGCTGGAGTCACTACATGTGTGTTCTTCTAAACAAACTACATAAGGATCCACCAGTGTCATTGCATGTTTGTTCTTCTCATGAACCACATAAGGATCCACCAGTGTCATTGCATGTATGTTCTTTTCACAAACCACATAAGATCCACCAGTGTCATTGCATGTCTGTTCTTTTCATGATCCACATAAGGATCCAACTGTGTCATTGGATGTGTGTTCTTCTCATGAACCACACATGGATCCACCAGTGTCATTACATGTCTGTTATTTTCATGAACCACACCTAGTGTCATTGCATGTATGTTCCTCTATACAAACCACATGAGGATCCACCAGTGTCATTGCATGTATGTTATTTTCATGAACCACACATGGATCCACCAGTGTCATTCAATGTGTGTTCTTTTCATGAACCACAGCTAGAGTCATTGCATGTGTGTTCTTCTAAAGAAACCACACATGGATCCACCTATTATGATTGCATGGCTACTCTTTTCACAAACCACATATGGATCCACCAGTGTCATTGCATGTGTGTTCTTTTCATGAACCACAGCTAGAGTCATTGCATGTCTGTTCTTTCCACAAACCACACATGGATCCACCTAGTGTGATTGCATGTCTGTTCTTTTCACAAACCACAGATGGACCCACCAGTGTCATTGCATGTGTGTTCTTCTCATGAATCACAGCCAGTCTCATTGCATGTGTGTTCTTCTCATGAACCATAGCCAGTGTCATTGCATGTCTGTTCTTCTCACAAACGACATAAGGATCCACCCATGTCATTGCATGTCTGTTCTTCTAAAAAACCACATAAGGATCCCCTGGTGTCATTGCATGTGTGTTCTTTTCATGAACCACAGCTAGAGTCATTGCATGTGTGTTCTTCTAAACAAACTACATAAGGATCCACCAGTGTCATTGCATGTGTGTTCTTATCATGGACCACACCCAGTGTCATTGCATGTGTGTTCTTCTCATGAACCTCACATGGATACACCAGTGTCATTGCATGTGTGTTCTTTTCATGAACCACAGCTAGAGTCATTGCATGTGTGTTCTTCTAAACAAACCACATAAGGATCCACCAGTGTCATTGCATGTGTGTTCTTTTCATGAACCACAGCTAGAGTCATTGCATGTGTGTTCTTCTAAACAAACCACATAAGGATCCACCAGTGTCATTGCATGTCTGTTCTTTTCATGAACCACATAAGGATCCACCAGTGTCATTGGATGTGTGTTCTTCTCATGAACCACACATGGATCCACAAGTGTCATTGCGTGTCTGTTCTTCTAAACAAACCACATAAGGATCCACCCAGTGTCATTGCATGTCTGTTCTTTTCATGAACCACAGCTAGAGTCATTGCATGTCTGTGCTTTCCACAAACCACGTATGGATCCACTAGTGTCATTGGATGTCTGTTCTTTTCATGAACCACACCCAGTGTCATTGCATGTCTGTTCCTCTAAACAAACCACACATGGATCCACCTAGTGTCATTGCATGTCTATTCTTTTCACAACCACACATGGATCCACTAGTGTCATTGCATGTGTGTTCTTTTCATGAACGTCAGCTAGAGTCATTGCATCTGTGTTCTTCTAAACAAATCACATAAGGATCCACCAGTGTCATTGCATGTGTGTACTTCTCATGAACCACAGCCAGTGTCATCGGATGTGTGTTCTTTGGATGAACCACACATGGATCCACTAGTGTCATTGCATGTGTGTTCTTTTCATGAACCACACCTAGAGTCATTGCATGTGTGTTCTTCTAAACAAACCACATAAGGATCCAACCAGTGTCATTGCATGTGTGTTCTTCTCATGAACCACAACCAGTGTCATTGGATGTGTATTCTTCTCATGAACCACACATGGATCCACTAGTGTCATTGCATGTGTGTTCTTTTCATGAACCACACCTAGAGTCATTGCATGTGTGTTCTTCTACACAAACCACATAAGGATCCACCAGTGTCATTGGATGTGTGTTCATCTCATGAACCACACCCATAGTCATTGCATGTGTGTTCTTCTCATGAACCACACATGGATCCACTAGTGTCATTGCATGTGTGTTCTTTTCATGAACCACAGCTAGAGTCACTACATGTGTGTTCTTCTAAACAAACCACATAAGGATCCACCAGTGTCATTGCATGTTTGTTCTTCTCATGAACCACATAAGGATCCACCAGTGTCATTGCATGTATGTTCTTTTCACAAACCACATAAGATCCACCAGTGTCATTGCATGTCTGTTCTTTTCATGATCCACATAAGGATCCAACTGTGTCATTGGATGTGTGTTCTTCTCATGAACCACACATGGATCCATCAGTGTCATTACATGTCTGTTATTTTCATGAACCACACCTAGTGTCATTGCATGTATGTTCCTCTATACAAACCACATGAGGATCCACCAGTGTCATTGCATGTCTGTTATTTTCATGAACCACACATGGATCCACCAGTGTCATTCAATGTGTGTTCTTTTCATGAACCACAGCTAGAGTCATTGCATGTGTGTTCTTCTAAAGAAACCACACATGGATCCACCTAGTGTGATTGCATGGCTACTCTTTTCACAAACCACATATGGATCCACCAGTGTCATTGCATGTGTGTTCTTTTCATGAACCACAGCTAGAGTCATTGCATGTCTGTTCTTTCCACAAACCACACATGGATCCACCTAGTGTGATTGCATGTTTGTTCTTTTCACAAACCACAGATGGACCCACCAATGTCATTGCATGTGTGTTCTTCTCATGAATCACAGCCAGTCTCATTGCATGTGTGTTCTTCTCATGAACCACAGCCAGTGTCATTGCATGTCTGTTCTTCTCACGAATGACATAAGGATCCACCCATGTCATTGCATGTCTGTTCTTCTAAAAACCACATAAGGATCCCCTAGTGTCATTGCATGTGTATTCTTTTCATGAACCACAGCTAGAGTCATTGCATGTGTGTTCTTCTAAACAAACCACATAAGGATCCACCAGTGTCATTGCATGTGTGTTCTTTTCATGAACCATACCCAGTGTCATTGCATGTCTGTTCCTCTAAACAAAACACACATGGATCCACCAGTGTCATTGCATGTGTGTTCTTCTCATGAACCACAGCCAGTGTCATTGCATGTCTATTCTTGTCACAAACCACATAAGGATCCACCAGTGTCATTGGATGTGTGTTCTTCTAAACAAACCACATAAAGGATCCCCTAGTGCCATTGCATGTGTGTTCTTTTCATGAACCATAGCTAGAGTCATTACATGTGTGTTCTTCTAAATAAACCACATAAGGATCCACCAGTGTCATTGCATGTCTGTTCTTCTCACAAACCACATAAGGATCTACGAGTGTCATTGCATGTCTTTTCTTCTAAACAACCCACATAAGGATCCCCCACTGTCATTGCATCTGTGTTATTTTCATGAACCACAGCTAGATTCATTGCATGTGTGTTCTTTTAAACAAAACACATAAGGATCCACTAGTGTCATTGCAAGTCTGTTCTTTTCATGAACCACACCTAGTGTCATTGCATGTTTGTTCCTCTAAACAAACCACACATGGATCCACCTAGAGTCATTGCATGTCAGATTGTTTCACAAACCACACATGGATCCACCATTGTCATTGCATGTGTGTTATTTTCATGAACCACGGCTAGATTCATAACATGTGTGTTCTTCTAAACAAACCACATAAGGATCCAGTAGTGTCATTGCATGTCTGTTCTTTTCATGAACCATACCCAGTGTCATTGCATGTCTGTTCCTCGAAATGAACCACACATGGATCCACCTAGAGTCATTGCATGTCAGTTATTTTCACAAGCCACACATGGATCCACCAGTGTCATTTCATGTGTGTTCTTCTCATGAACCACAGCCAGAGTCATTGCATGTCTATTCTTCTCACAAACCACATAAGGATCCACCAGTGTCATTGGATGTGTGTTCTTCTAAACAAACCACATAAGGATCCCCTAGTGTCATTGCATGTGTGTTCTTTTCATGAACCATATCTAGAGTCATTGCATGTGTGTTCTTCTAAACAACCCACATAAGGATCCACCAGTGTCATTGCATGTCTGTTCTTCTCACAAACCACATAAGGATCCACCAGTGTCATTGCATGTCTGTTCTTCTAAACAAACCACATAAGGATCCCCCACTGTCATTGCATGTGTGTTATTTTCATGAACCACAGCTAGAATCATTGCATGTGTGTTCTTTTAAACAAAACACATAAGGATCCACCAGTGTCATTGCATATCTATTCTTTTCATGAACCACACCCAGTGTCATTGCATTTGTATTCCTCTAAACAAACCACACATGGATCCACCTAGAGTCATTGCATGTCACTTCATTTCACAAACCACACATGGATCCACCAATGTCATTGCATTGTGTTCTTTTCATGAACCACGGCTAGAGTCATTGCATGTGTGTTCTTCTAAACAAACTACATAAGGATCCACCAGTGTCATTGCATGTTTGTTCTTATCATGAACCACACCCAGTGTCATTGCATGTGTGTTCTTCTCATGAACCTCACATGGATACACCAGTGTCATTGCATGTGTGTTCTTTTCATGAACCACAGCTAGAGTCATTGCATGTGTGTTCTTCTAAACAAACCACATAAGGATCCACCAGTGTCATTGCATGTGTGTTCTTTTCATGAACCACACCTAGAGTCATTGCATGTGTGTTCTTCTAAACAAACCACATAAGGATCCACCAGTGTCATTGCATGTCTGTTCTTTTCATGAACCACATAAGGATCCACCAGTGTCATTGGATGTGTGTTCTTCTCATGAACCACACATGGATCCACAAGTGTCATTGCATGTCTGTTCTTCTAAACAAACCACATAAGGATCCACCCAGTGTCATTGCATGTCTGTTCTTTTCATGAACCACAGCTAGAGTCATTGCATGTCTGTGCTTTCCACAAACCACGTATGGATCCACCAGTGTCATTGGATGTCTGTTCTTTTCATGAACCACACCCAGTGTCATTGCATGTCTGTTCCTCTAAACAAACCACACATGGATCCACCTAGTGTCATTGCATGTCTATTCTTTTCACAACCACACATGGATCCACCAGTGTCATTGCATGTGTGTTCTTTTCATGAACGTCAGCTAGAGTCATTGCATCTGTGTTCTTCTAAACAAACCACATAAGGATCCACCAGTGTCATTGCATGTGTGTACTTCTCATGAACCACAGCCAGTGTCATCGGATGTGTGTTCTTCTCATGAACCACACATGGATCCACTAGTGTCATTGCATGTGTGTTCTTTTCATGAACCACACCTAGAGTCATTGCATGTGTGTTCTTCTAAACAAACCACATAAGGATCCAACCAGTGTCATTGCATGTGTGTTCTTCTCATGAACCACAACCAGTGTCATTGGATGTGTATTCTTCTCATGAACCACACATGGATCCACTAGTGTCATTGCATGTGTGTTCTTTTCATGAACCACAGCTAGAGTCATTGCATGTGTGTTCTTCTACACAAACCACAGAAGGATCCACCAGTGTCATTGGATGTGTGTTCATCTCATGAACCACACCCATAGTCATTGCATGTGTGTTCTTCTCATGAACCACACATGGACACACTAGTGTCATTGTATGTGTGTTCTTTTCATGAACCACAGCTAGAGTCATTGCATGTGTGTTCTTCCAAACAAACCACATAAGGATCCACCAGTGTCATTGCATGTGTGTTCTTTTCATGAACCACATAATGATACAACAGTGTCATTGCATGTCTATTCTTCTCATGAACCACATAAGGATCCACCAGTGTCATTGCATGTCTGTTCTTTTCATGAACCACATAAGGATCCACCAGTTTCATTGCATGTGTGTTCTTCTAAACAAACCACATAAGGATCCACTAGTGTCATTGCATGTCTGTTATTTTCATGAACCACACCCAGTGTCATTGCATGTCTGTTCTTTTCATGAACCACACCCAGTGTCATTGCATGTATGTTCCTCTAGAGTCATTGCATGTCAGTTCTTTTCACAAACCACACATGGATCCACCAGTGTCATTGCATGTGTGTTCTTTTCATCAACCATAGCTAGAGTCATTGCATGTGTGTTCTTCTAAACAAACCACATAAGGATCCGCCAGTGTCATTGCATGTGTGTTCCTCTCATGATCCACACCCAATGTCATTGCATGTGTGTTCTTCTCATGAACCACACATGGATACACCAGTGTCATTGCATGTGTGTTCTTTTCATGAACCACAGCTAGAGTCATTGCATGTGTGTTCTTCTAAACAAACCACATAAGGATCCACCAGTGTCATTGCATGTGTGTTCTTTTCATGAACCACAGCTACAGTCATTGCATGTGTGTTCTTCTAAACAAACCACATAAGGATCCACCATGGTCATTGCATGTGTGTTTTTCTCATGAACCATACCTGGATCCACCAGTGTCATTGCTTGTCTATTCTTTTCATGAACCACACCCAGTGTCATTGCATGTCTGTTCCTCTAAACAAACCACATAAGGATCCATCAGTGTCATTGCATGTCTATTCTTTTCATGAACCACACATGGATCCACCAGTGTGATTGCATGTGTGTTCTTTTCATGAACCACAGCTAGAGTCATTGCATGTGTCTTCTTCTAAACAAACCACACACGGATCCACCTAGTGTGACTACATGTCTGTTCTTTTCACAAACCACACATGGATCCACCAGTGTTATTGCATGTGTGTTCTTTTCATGAACCACAGCTAGAGTCATTGCATGTCTGTTCTTTCCACAAACCATACATGGATCCACCTAGTGTGATTGCATGTTTGTTCTTTTCTCAAACCACACATGGATCCACCAATGTCATTGCATGTGTGTTCTTCTAATGAACTACAACTAGTGTCATTGCATGTCTATTCTTCTCACAAACCACATAAGGATCCACCAGTGTCATTGGATGTGTGTTCTTCTAAACAAACCACATAAGGATCCCCCAGTGTCATTGCATGTGTGTTCTTTTCATGAACCACAGCTGGAGTCATTGCATGTGTTCTTCTAAACAACCCACATAAGGATCCACCAGTGTCATTGCGTGTCTACTCTTTTCATGAACCATACCCAGTGTCATTGCATGTTTGTTCCTCTAAACAAACCACACATGGATCCACCTAGAGTCATCGCATGTCAGTTCTTTTCACAAACCACACATGGATCCACTAGTGTCATTGCATGTGTGTTCTTCTCATGAACCATAGCCAGTGTCATTGCATGTATGTTCTTCTCACAAACCACATAAGGATCCACCAGTTTCATTGGATGTGTGTTTTTCTAAACAAAGCACATAAGGATCCCCCACTGTCATTGCATGTGTGTTCTTTTCATGAATTACGATATTGTCATTGCATGTGTGTTCTTCTAAAAAACCACATAAGGATCCACTAGTGTCATTGCATGTCTGTTCTTCTGAACAAACCACATAAGGATCCGCCAGTGTCATTGCATGTGTGTTCTTTTCATGAACCGCAGCTAGAGTCATTGCATGTGTGTTCTTCTAAACAAACCACGTAAGGATCCACCATTGTCATTGCATGTCTATTCTTTTCATCAACCACACCCAGTGTAATTGCATGTCTGTTCCTCTAAACAAACCACACATGGACCACATAGAGTCATTGCATGTCAGTTCTTTTCACAAACCACACATGGATCCACCAGTGTTATTGCATGTGTGTTCTTTTCATGAACCACAGCTAGAGTCATTGCATGTGTGTTCTTCTAAACAAACCACACAAGGATCCACCAGTGTCATTGCATGTGTGTTCTTCTCATGAACCACACCCAGTGTCATTGCATGTGTGTTCTTCTCATGAACCACACATGGATACACCAGTGTCATTGCATGTGTGTTCTTCTCATGAACCACAGCTAGAATCATTGCATGTGTGTTCTTCTAAACAAACCACATAAGGATCCACCAGTGTCATTGCATGTGTGTTCTTTTCCTAAACCACAGCTAGACTCAATGCATGTGTCTTCTTCTAAACAAACCACATAAGGATCCACCAGTGTCATTGGATGTGTGTTCTTCTCATGAACCACACATGGATCCACCAGTGTCATTGCATGTCTGTTCTTTTCATGAACCACACCCAGTGTCATTGCATTCTTGTTCCTATAAACAAACCACATAAGGATCCACCAGTGTCATTGCATGTCTATTCTTTTCATGAACCACACATGGATCCACCAGTGTCATTGCATGTGTGTTCTTTTCATGAACCACAGCTAGAGTCATTGCATGTGTGTTCTTCTAAACAAACCACACATGGATCCACCTAGTGTGAGTGCATGTCTGTTCTTTTCATGAATGATAGCTAGAGTCATTGCATGTGTGTTCTTCTAAACAGACCACATAAGGATCCACCAGTGTCATTGCATGTTTGTTCTTCTCATGAACCACATAAGGATCCACCAGTGTCATTGCATTTATGTTCTTTTCACAAACCACATGAGATCCACCAGTGTCATTGCATGTCTGTTCTTTTCATGAACCACATAAGGATCCAACTGTGTCATTGGATGTGTGTTCTTCTAATGAACCACACATGGATCCACCAGTGTCATTACATGTCTATTATTTTCATGAACCACACCTAGTGTCATTGCATGTCTGTTCCTCTATAAAAACCACATAAGGATCCACCAGTGTCATTGCATGTCTGTTATTTTCATGAACCACACATGGATCCACCAGTGTCATTCAATGTGTGTTCTTTTCATGAACCACAACTAGAGTCATTGCATGTGTGTTCTTCTAAACAAACCACACTTGGATCCACCTAGTGTGATTGCATGTCCACTCTTTTCAAAAACCACATATGGATCCACCAGTGTCATTGCATGTGTGTTCTTTTCATGAACCACAGCTAGAGTCATTGCATGTCTGTTCTTTCCACAAACCACACATGGATCCACCTAGTGTGATTGCATGTCTGTTCTTTTGACAAACCACACATGGACCCACCAGTGTCATTGCATGTGTGTTCTTCTCATGAACCACAGCAAGTGTCATTGCATGTCTGTTCTTCTTACAAACCACATCAGGATCCACCAGTGTCATTGGATGTGTGTTCTTCTCATGAACCACACATGGATCCACCCAGTGTCATTGCATGTCTGTTCTTTTCATGAACCACAGCTAGAGTCATTGCATGTATGTGCTTTCCACAAACCACATATGGATCCACCAGTGGCATTGCATGTCTGTTCTTTTCATGAACCACACCCAGTGTCATTGCATATTTGTTCCTGTAAACAAACCTAAACAAACCACACATGGATCCACATAGTGTGATTGCATGTCTATTCTTTTCACAAACCACACATGGATCCACCAGTGTCATTGCATGCATGTTCTTTTCATGAACCACAGCTAGAGTCATTGCATGTGTGTTCTTCTAAACAAACCACACATGGATCCACCTAGTGTGATTGCATGTCTGTTCTTCTCATGAACCACACCCAGTGTCATTGGATGTGGGTTCTTCTCATGAATCACACATGGATACACACCAGTGTCATTGAATGTGTGTTCCTCTCATGAAGCACACATGGATCCACCAAGTGTGATTGCATGTCTGTTCTTCTCACAAACCACACATGGATCCACCAGTGTCATTGCATATCTGTTCTTTTCATGAACCACACCCAGTGTCATTGCATGTATATTCCTCTCATAAACCACACATGGATCCACCAGTGTGATTACATGTGTGTTCTTTTAATGATCCATTGCCAGTGTCATTGCATGTGTGTACCTTTCACAAACTACACATGGATCCACCAGTGTCATTGGATGTGTGTTCCTCTCATGAACCACATCTAGAGTAATTGCATGTGTGTTCTTCTCACAAAACACATAAGGATACACCAGTGTCATTGCATGTGTGTTCTTCTCATGAACCACAGCTAGAGTCATTGCATGTCTGTTCTTCTCACAAACCACATAAGGATACACCAGTGTCATTGCATCTGTGTTCTTCTCATGAACCACAGCTAGAGTCATTACATGTCTGTTCTTCTCACAAACCACATAAGGATCCACCGGTGTCATTGGATGTGTGTTCTTCTCATGAACCACACATGGATCCACCAGTGTCATTGCATGTCTGCTCTTTTCATTAACCACAGTTAGAGTTGTTGCATGTGTCTTCTTTACACAAACCACATATGGATCAACCAGTGGCACTACATGTGTGTTCTTTTCACAAATCACATATGGATCCACCTAGTGTGATTGCATGTGTGTTCTTTTCACAAACCACATATGGATCCACCAGTGTCATTGCATGTCTGCTCTTTTCACAAACCACATATGGATCCTAATTAACCTTAGGAGAGCCCTAACCTTAGCCCCCCAATGGGTGGCTGTTAGACCAAGTCTTCTAGAAGGCACGCCCTAACACAGTTGTTCTGCTTGACAATTGTTACATACCGTTTGATTGGGGCGCTTGGACGATTGGGATGGTCTTTGTGAGATTGATCCGCGAGTAGGCTATTCTGCGGCATGATTGGCCACGCTTGCTGTGGACAAACTGGCAACACCGAGCGCTCCCCTGTTGTGAGTGTCACGACTCACGAGTTTAGTGGGCCATATCCCAGTGTCACGTCCCCATTACTTCTCTTCCTCCCCATACTTCTCTTCCTTCCCCTCGAAGCCACTTTCCCCACTTCACTCCCATCCTGCCATAGCCGCAAGCCGACGGCGCCTCCATCCCAATCCCCTCTCCGGCAGCCACCCCTCCTCCCCTCTCGCCATGGGTTCAAGGGGAGACGGCAAGGAAACGCGTCGTGACGACAGGGATGGTGACTTTTATGTGAGTCATCTCATCTCTATCTCTATCATCTGTGGCCAGTTATCTATTTTTTGAGCTAGATCTAATCTGTTTACTCATGCATGTATGATGTGTTAGGCCAACCAGACGATCTATGACTCTGACTATCACGGTTTAGCGGATGAAGGCAGTCCTCTGCTATGTAAACATGGATATGTGCCTGCTAAATTTGTAGCGTTCGAAGGACGAAACGCAGGCAGGAGGTTTCTATGGTGTCAAGGACATTGTGCAATGATGCAAGGCGGAAGTTGCAGTGTTGTCAAATGGGTAGATCCAGAGTGGCCCAAATGGATGCAGAAAACGCTGGACAAACTATGAGAAATGACTATTAAGTTGAAAGAATCCGTATTCAGCTCACTTCTTGACAGTGTTGAGATCAAGCTATGGGAACCAGTTGACACGACCAAGCATAACCGAGATCTCAGGTGGGTGCAAGACAAGGTTAGCAAAGTCGAGAAGGAGAGGGACGCGGCGTTGGCCCTGAAGGCTAAAGCAGAGCAAGAACTGACTCAAGCAAAGAATGATCTTCACCAGGCCAAAGTCCTGCAGTTCACAACTACGAGTATTTGACAAGTGCATGAGGAAAATTGCAGAGAAACAATTGAAGCTGTGCAAGGAAGATGCTAAAAGGAAGGAGCAGACAATTCGATCCTTGCTCTCGCAGGAAGATGTGCATCGGGCTAAGATTAGGAAGATCAAAGAGATGTGTGATATCTAGTTCTATTTAGCTTAAGCTCCGTACCTTTTTAAGTTGTAATAGTTGTACTTGTTGACCTAGCGGTTTGAACTATTGGCCCCGGAGTCCTAGGAGGAAAAAAATTGGTCGCCCGTTAATCTGTCTTAACCCTGCATTACTTCCTTTTGTCTGACCAATGCCCCTTGGATATTCCGCCCGTCGCTTCGTCGTCCTCGTGTACAAATAGGAGGCGCCATAGCGTGTCGCTTCGTCGTCCATCCCCTCGTCCTCTCCAATCTCCACCGCGTCGTCGCTTCGTCCTCCATCCCCTCGCTCCCTCTCAAATCTCCACCGCACCGCCATGGAGATGCCCGTGCTGAACTTCTACGATGCGGTGATGTTCGCGCACTTCGACATCCTCGCGCCGCTGGCCGCGACGGTGCCCCACGGATGGCGCATCTTCTATGCGGGGGTGCCGGTGGCTCCGCTCCCTAGTCGAGCCGATATGGAGAGTGAAATCGCGGCGCACCGCCGCCAGATGCCCGCGTGGAAGAGGGCGCTGCCCCGGTACACGGCGGCCAGCCCGTACTGGCCGACGTTGTTCAAGAAGGAGCGGAAGGCCAAGATTGGCAACCGCATCGTTGACGGGCGCGTGGTGCACCGGGATGTCTGCAACCGAGAAGGGCGGGAGAGGTTCCAGTCCGTCCCTGGACGGACCAAGTACACCGTCATCTCTGCCACTCGCCGCGAAGAGGTTCTCCGTATCGCGAACAATGCGGAAATCATGGAGGTTCCGTCCGACGACGACGAGGAAGCCGGCGGCTCGGAGGACAGTGGCAGCAGAAGTGAAATTGTTGACTAGTGGTTGAATTAATGTAGGATGTCAAATCGCACCTTTGTTTGGAAGAATTTGTGGTTGAATTAATGAAATGCCTCGATTTAGATCTCTGTCTCGATTAATTTGTGGAAGAATTTGTGATTTAGATCAATTTCTGCCTCGATTTAGATCTCTGTCCCGGATTGGGAACGTGACAGTGGACCAAAGACCCCTTTTCTACTAGTGTATTCTGATATTGGTGGTTTGTTTAAACATAATCTACGTGGATTGTGCCGCATGCAAATGGCACAACCATAATTTATAAAGTGGAAGCACATACACCCGGTTACTGGAGATCCAGGAGCTTTGCCAGATGCAGGGGATGCAGGAGCAGAGAGGCGGTGAGATAGATGGGCTCAAGATTAGGTCAGAAAGTGGTACCGATTTCCTCCTCATATGGGCATTATCGGTTGCCATTGTTGTTTATGTTGCCACGTTGTTCTGCAGCATCTGAAATAAGTTCCTGCTTCATTGAGTGTGGCAGCTTAAATAATTTATTTCTATGCCACTTACATTCTGTCGTATTTGGAGACCTCCTGCCCCTCAGCAATCGTGGAACCGGTGTTGCGTGTTTTCAGATAGGAGTGGCACAATCACAATTTCGGATTCAACTACTGACTCGGATGTTTCCAAACCCTAAATCGCGATACATTTTACTCAGAGAACGTGGGCAGATTGTTTCGCCTAGCAACGTGCCACACACAGAGCTCCAGAATTTAACAGAATTACATATATAGGTTCAAGTTCAACACATTACTATGCATCTTCATTGCCAGCAGCCTTCTTCCGCAGCCTGGGTGCCAAGCCTTCACGTCCACTAGCTTCTTCATTTCCTGCCTTCTTCCTCTTCCTTGGTGCCAATTTTCTTAGCTTCACGTACTCCGCATCGTCGGGACAACAGGCACCAGAATCGTGTTCAGCATCATCATTCCAATCATTTTTAATTTCTTCGGGCAACAAAATGACTGACTCAGCAGTCATGTTTCTAACCTTGCGGTGCTTCCTGTCAAAGAAACAAGACAGTTGCATAACTACCCAATATCTACAGAGTAAATAAAACAAAATTACAATTCATCACAAACATGCGAACCCCAAGAGACCTTTGCTTACTAGTAGCTAATTGGGTTCGAGCAACCACCCTGTCCAAGAATAGAAGGGCGACTCCTAGTTGCAGCAGCTTCCACATCCAGTACATCACAATTTAGCTCAAACATGCAAGTTCTTTTCACAAACCACACATGGATCCACCAGTTTCATTGCATGTGTGTTCTTCTAAACCAACCACATAAGGATCCACTAGTGTCATTGCATGTGTGTTCTTCTCAAGAACCACAGCCAGTGTCATTGCATGTGTGTTCTTCTAATGAACCACACATGGATACACCAGTATCATTGCATGTGTGTTCTTTTCATCTGCCACAGCTAGAGTCATTGCATCTGTGTTCTTCTAAACAAACCACATAAGGATCCAGCAGTGTCATTGCATGTGTGTTGTTTTCATGAACCACAACTAGAGTCATTGCATGTGTGTTGTTCTAAACAAACGACATAGGGATCCACCAGTGTCATTGCATCTGTGTTCATCTCATGAACCACACATGGATCTACTAGTGTCATTGCATGCCTGTTCTTTTCATGAACCACACCAAGTGTCATTGCATGTCTGTTCCTCTAAACAAACCACATAAGGATCCACTAGTCTCATTGCATGTCTGTTCTTCTCATGAACAACACTTGGATCCACCAGTGTCATTGCATGTGTGTTCTTTTCATGAACTACAGCTAGAGTCATTGCATGTGTGTTTTTCTAAAAAAACCACACATGGATCCACCTAGTGTGATTGCATGTCTGTTCTTTTCACAAACAACACATGGATCCACCAGTGTCATTGCATGTGTGTTCCTTTCATGAACCACAGTCGGTGTCATTGCATGTCTGTTCTTCTCACAAACCACATAAGGACCCACCAGTGGCATTGCATGTCTGTTCTTCTAAACAAACCACATAAGGATCCCCTAGTGACATTGCATGTGTGTTCTTTTCATGAACCTAAGCTAGATTCATTGCATGTGTGTTCTTCTAAACAAACCACATAAGGATCCACCAGTGTCATTGCATGTATGTTCTTTTCATGGACCATACCCAGTGTCATTGCATGTTTGTTCCTCTAAACAAACCACACATGGATCCACCTCGAGTCATTGCATGTCAGTACTTTTCACAAATCACACATGGAACCACCAGTGTCATTGCATGTGTGTTCTTCTCATGAACCACATCTAGTGTCATTGCATGTCTATTCTTCTCACAAACCACATAAGGATCCACCAGTGTCATTGGATGTGTGTTCTTCTAAACAAACCACATAAGGATCCCAGTGTCATTGCATGTGTGTTCTTTTCATGAACCATAGCTAGAGTCATTGCATGTGTGTTCTTCTAAACAACCCACATAAGGATCCACCAGTGTCATTGCATGTGTGTTCTTCTCATGAACCACAACTAGTTTCATTGGATGTGTGTTCTTCTCATGAACCACACATGGATCCACCAGTGTCATTGCATGTGTTTTCTTTTCATGGACCACAGTTAGAGTCATTGAATGTGTGTTCTTCTAAACAAACCACATAAGGATCCACCAGTGTCATTGGATGTGTGTTCTTCTCATGAACCACACCCAGAGTCGATGCATGTGTGTTCTTCTCATGAACCACACATGGATACACCAGTGTCATTGCATATGTGTTCTTTTCATGAACCACAGCTAGAGTCATTGCATGTGTGTTCTTCTAAACAAACCACATAAGGATCCACCAGTGTGGTTGCATGTGCGTTCTTTTCATGAACCACATAAGGATACACCAGTGTCATTGCATGTCTGTTCTTCTCATGAACCACATAAGGATCCACCAGTGTCATTGTATGTCGGTTCTTTTCATGAACCACATAAGGATCCACTAGTGGCATTGCATGTGTGTTCTTCTAAACAAACCACATAAGGATCCACTAGTGTCATTGCATGTCTATTCTTTTCATGAACCACACCAAGTGTCATTGCATGTCTGTTCCTCTAAACAAACCACACATGTATCCAACTAGAGTCATTGCATGTCAATTCTTTTCACAAACCACATATGGATCCACCAGTGTCATTGCATGTGTGTTCTTTTCATGAACCATAGCTAGAGTCATTGCATGTGTGTTCTTCTCATGAACCACAGCCAGTGTCATTGCATGTGTGTTCTTCTCATGAACCACACATGGATACACCAGTGTCATTGCATGTGTGTTCTTTTCATGAGCCACAGCTAGATTCATTGCATGTGTGTTCTTCTAAACAAACCACATAAGGATCTACCAGTGTCATTGCATGTGTGTTCTTTTCATGAAACACAGCTAGAATCATTGCATGTGTGTTCTTCTAAACAAACGACATAGGGATCCACCAGTGTCATTGCATGTGTGTTCTTCTCATGAACCACACATGGATCCACCAGTGTCATTGCATGTATGTCCTTTTCATGAACCACACCTAGTGTCATTGCATGTTTGTTCCTCTAAACAATCCACATAAGGATCCACTAGTGTCATTGCATGTCTGTTCTTTTCATGAACAACACATGGATCCACCAGTGTCATTGCATGTGTTCTTTTCATGAACCACAACTAGAGTCCTTGCATGTGTGTTTTTCTAAACAAACCACACATGGATCCACCTAGTGTGAATGCATGTTTGTTCTTTTCACAAACAACACATGGATCCAACAGTGTCATTGCATGTGTGTTCTTTTCATGAACCACAGCCAGTGTCATTGCATGTATGTTCTTCTCACAAATCACATAAGGATCCACCAGTGTCATTGTATGTCGGTTCTTTTCATGAACCACATAAGGATCCACTAGTGTCATTGCATGTCTATTCTTTTCATGAACCACACCAAGTGTCATTGCATGTCTGTTCCTCTAAACAAACCACACATGTATCCACCTAGAGTCATTGCATGTCAATTCTTTTCACAAACCACACATGGATCCACCAGTGTCATTGCATGTGTGTTCTTTTCACGAATCATAGCTAGAGTCATTGCATGTGTGTTCTTCTAAACAAACCACATAAGGATCCACTAGTGTCATTGCATGTGTGTTCTTCTCATGAACCACAGCCAGTGTCATTGCATGTGTGTTCTTCTCATGAACCACACATGGATAGACCAGTGTCATTGCATGTGTGTTCTTTTCATGAGCCACAGCTAGATTCATTGCATGTGTGTTCTTCTAAAAAAACCACATAAGGATCTACCAGTGTCATTGCATGTGTGTTCTTTTCATGAAACACAGCTAGAGTCATTGCATGTGTGTTCTTCTAAACAAACGACATAGGGATCCACCAGTGTCATTGCATGTGTGTTCTTCTCATGAACCACACATGGATCCACCAGTGTCATTGCATGTATGTTCTTTTCATGAACCACACCTAGTGTCATTGCATGTCTGTTCCTCTAAACAATCCACATAAGGATCCACTAGTGTCATTGCATGTCTGTTCTTTTCAAGAACAACACATGGATCCACCAGTGTCATTGCATATGTTCTTTTCATGAACCACAACTAGAGTCCTTGCATGTGTGTTTTTCTAAACAAACCACACATGGATCCACCTAGTGTGATTGCATGTTTGTTCTTTTCACAAACAACACATGGATCCAACAGTGTCATTGCATGTGTGTTCTTTTCATGAACCACAGCCAGTGTCATTGCATGTATGTTCTTCTCACAAATCACATAAGGATCCACCAGTGTCATTGCATGTGTGTTCTTTTCATGAACCACAGCTAGAGTCATTGCATGTGTGTTCTTCTAAACAAACCACATAAGGATCCACCAGTGTCATTGCATGTCTGTTCTTTTCATGGACCATACCCAGTGTCATTGCATGTTTGTTCCTCTAAACAAACCACACATGGATCCACCTAGTGTCATTGCATGTCTATTCTTTTTACAACCCACACATGGATCCACCAGTGTCATTGCATGTGTGTTCTTTTCATGAACCTCAGCTAGAGTCATTGCATGTGTGTTCTTCTAAACAAACCACAAAAGGATCCACTAGTGTCACTGCATGTGTGTTCTTCTGATGAACCACAACCAGTGTCATTGCATGTCTATTCTTCTCATGAACCACATAAGGATCCACCAGTGTCATTGCATGTGTGTTCTTTTCATGAACCACAGCTAGAGTCATTGAATGTGTGTTCTTCTAAACAAACCACATAAGGATCCACCAGTGTCATTGGATGTGTGTTCTTCTCATGAACCACACCCAGAGTCATTGCATGTGTGTTCTTCTCATGAACCACACATGGATACACCAGTGTCATTGCATGTGTGTTCTTTTCATGAACCATAGCTAGAGTCATTGCATGTGTGTTCTTCTAAACAAACCACATAAGGATCCACCAGTGTGGTTGCATGTGTGTTCTTTTCATGAACCACATAAGGATACACTAGTGTCATTGCATGTCTGTTCTTCTCATGAACCACATAAGGATCCACCAGTGTCATTGTATGCCGGTTCTTTTCATGAACCACATAAGGATCCACCAGTGGCATTGCATGTGTGTTCTTCTAAACAAACCACATAATGATCCACTAGTGTCCTTGCATGTCTGTTCTTTTCATGAACCACACCCAGTGTCATTGCATGTCTGTTCCTCTAAACAAACCACACATGTATCCACCTAGAGTCATTGCATGTCAGTTCTTTTCACAAACCACACACGGATCCACCAGTGTCATTGCATGTGTGTTCTTTTCATGAACCATAGCTAGAGTCATTGCATGTGTGTTCTTCTACACAAACCACATATGGATCCACTAGTGTCATTGCATGTGTGTTCTTCTCATGAACCACAGCCAACGTCATTGCATGTGTGTTCTTCTCATGAACCACACATGGATACACCAGTGTCATTGCATGTGTGTTCTTTTCATGAGCCACAGCTAGAGTCATTGCATGTGTGTTCTTCTAAACAAACCACATAAGGATCTATCTGTGTCATTGCATGTGTGTTCTTTTCATGAAACACAGCTAGAGTCATTGCATGTGTGTTCTTCTAAACAAACGACATAGGGATCCACCAGTGTCATTGCATGTGTGTTGTTCTCATGAACCACACATGGATCCACCAGTGTCATTGCATGTCTGTTCTTTTCATGAACCACACCTAGTGTCATTGCATGTCTGTTCCTCCAAACAATCCACATAAGGATCCACTAGTGTCATTGCATGTCTGTTCTCTTCATGAACAACACATGGATCCACCAGTGTCATTGCATGTGTTCTTTTCATGAACCACAACTAGAGTCTTTGCATGTGTGTTTTTCTAAACAAACCACACATGGATCCACCTAGTGTGATTGCATGTTTGTTCTTTTCACAAACAACACATGAATCCAACAGTGTCATTGCATGTGTGTTCTTTTCATGAACCACAGCCAGTGTCATTGCATGTATGTTCTTCTCACAAACCACATAAGGGTCCACCAGTGTCATTGCATGTGTGTTCTTTTCATGAACCACAGCTAGAGTCATTGCATGTGTGTTCTTCTAAACAAACCATATAAGGATCCACCAGTGGCATTGCATGTCTTTTCTTTTCATGGACCATACCCAGTGTCATTGCATGTCTGTTCCTCTAAACAAACCACACATGGATCCACCTAGTGTCACTGCATGTCTATTCTTTTCACAAACCACACATGGATCCACCAATGTCATTGCATGTGTGTTCTTTTCATGAACCTCAGCTAGAGTCATTGCATGTGTGTTCTTCTAAACAAACCACATAAGGATCCCTAGTGTCATTGCATGTGTGTTCTTTTCATGAACCATAGCTAGAGTCATTGCATGTGTGTTCTTCTAAACAACTCACATAAGGATCCACTAGTGTCATTGCATGTCTGTTCTTCTCACAAACCACATAAGGATCCACCAGTGTCATTGCATGTATGTTCTTCTAAACAAACCACATAAGGATCCCCTAGTGTCATTGCATGTGTGTTCTTTTCATGAACCACAGCTAGAGTCATTGCATGTGTGTTCTTCTAAACAAACCACATAAGGATCCACCAGTGTCATTGCATGTCTATTATTTTCATGAACCATACCCAGTGCCATTGCATGTCTGTTCCTCTAAACAAACCACACATGGATCCACCTAGAGTCATTGCATGTCAGTTCTTTTCACAAACCACACATGGATCCACCAGTGTCATTGCATGTGTGTTCTTCTCATGAACCACAGCTAGTGTCATTGCATGTCTATTCTTCTCACAAACCACATAAGGATCCACCAGTGTCATTGGATGTGTGTTCTTCTAAACAAACCACATAAGGATCCCCCAGTGTCATTGCATGTGTGTTCTTTTCATGAACCATAGCTAGAGTCATTGCATGTGTGTTGTTCTAGACTGTAACTACCTCGGTGAATTACGCTCCTAGTTACAAGCCTGGATGAGCAGAAATGGTTGAAATAGTACGGTGGGGCCCAAATGACACTCACAGGTAGACCTTTTGGCCGTCCCAACCATTTCCACACATCGGGACAAGAACGGGCGGCGTAATCGGCAGGCGAAGGGATCAACTACATACACAAATGAGTATGTATGCAAGCCACCATACAACAGTACATCAGAGCCATTCCATCTAAAAAGAAAGGAAATATAGCAACGCCATACGGCAAGATCCAAATATCCTAGATAGATATAATAGTTTAGGATATCTCCTCATACATCAAACATCAGAGTATCAGGCGGAAGCGGAAGACAAAATCCGAGTACGGATAAGAAGCAAATCGGCATAAGATGCCCCATAAATAAGCAGATCCCGCCCACAGATCTCACGGATCCCCGTTCCCGGAATCTCTACACCGAATGATCGTTGCCCACATCGTCTGTCTCTTCCACCCAGTATCCATCTTGCGAGTGTACCTGTTCATCTGAACCAATAATTTATCGTGTGAGACCCTAGGGGTACTCAGCAAGTCTTTATGCCACTAAAGGGGACACAACCTGGGGTGACGTAATTGCAGCAAAAGATAAACCCTAACAATTCTATAGATACTCGCTAACCATCCGCCTAACCATAGATATACGGATGTCCGTGAATTAATAACAACAGTTATAATAGTTAAAACGGTAATATCCACAAATCCATCCTCCTCCTCGCTTACCGACGAGGAAGCGGACGAACAACCCCCCCATCCATTGGCTGTTTTATTATCCATTCCGTGAGTGTTGCACTATTTACTAGTCAGGTACCTAGTCTAGTCAAGTTAAAAACGGTACTTTAGTTATGCTTGTCTATGATCGAGAAACTGTGCTCCAAGTCGTCCATAACCGCGGACACGGCTTTCAGAAAGTTTTACCCTGCAGGGGTGCACAAATAGCAACACACACTCGATATGCCTCGGAAAAACCAAATCAAAACCCAACGAGGCAGTCACGACAAAGCGATCACAGGATTCAGAAATATTTCAGGGGGCCACCCCATTGAGCTACCCGCAACGAAGTTAGCTGACTTCGAGACGGCCTCAAGGTTTGCGTCCATGGCTGTGAACGACTGGGAACCCGAAAATGTGACTGGGCTTGTCGACACCGCAAAAACACTCCGCTTTCCTAAACAGTACAGTGTGCAGTACCTCGCACAATTTAAATAAAGCAGTAAAGCATGGCATAAGTACAGGATAGTAAATAAAACCTCAAACTAGTTTGTGGCCCTCAAGAAATAAGAATGAATCAAGCTCTGGCTCAGGGGGGTTCATAAGCCTCCCGGATGTGGATAGCGCGAATATTCAAGGAACAGGAATCAAGTACTCGGGGTCCTACGGGACACAAGTGAGCCTGAAAAACCAAATAACAGATATGGCTCACCGGTGTCACTTTCATTAGTTATCCCATTACTACTCAGGTTAAGTTGTTTAGGTACCTCGTTATCCATCAGACACTCACATACCCTACACATGCTGTTCTACGACTCGCATGGCTCAAACAACTCCTGTAGTAAGGGCTCATGGGATGGAGGAACAAGCTTCGGTGGGGTTTAAAAGTAAAGGCTATGCAATACTTGGGATTCAATTTAATGCAATCGCGAATCAATGATGCAAGAATAAGAAAGAGGCAATAGGTACTATATGTATGCAAGCATGTGGTAGTGCTTGCCTGGCAGCTCAGTTGAAGCAAGGGATGGATCTGGGTAGTGCTCCTGGTTCTCTTGATATATCCCCTGCTCAGCGTCTATTCGGAGAAGAACCAAACAAACAAGGGCCAACATAAATAAAGTGCACAATCATATGAATAAAATGCGACAAACAAACAATCATGCCATGATGAATGATGCACAATTTGCAGGGCAATAAAGTAGCATGGCATGGGTGAGGTGTGGAATACAAGAATAAAACATTTAATTGAGTTTTAGCCTCATTTTATCCGCATATTAGTTGCTGTACACATTATATTTATATGATGCATGCTTCAAAACAGAACATGGAATGCATAAACAGAAAGGTCTCGTCGAGCTAATCATTTTAGACATATTATTTGTTAAATTTGGAGTTATAAAACAAAAGTTATTAATTAATTAAGGAAAAAGGGCATTTATTGTAATTTTAATCAACTTGGAATTTTAAATGTTCAAAATATATTTTGAATGGCATATTTGAATTCCTCATATTTTTCTAATTTGAAAACATATATTATTTGCATTATTTGGAATTATATTTGAAAAGTTTTATTAAAACAGATTTGAATTTTGAATTTGAATTAATTTGAAAAGATTTGAATTAAAACAGAAAAGCAGAAAAACTTTTGTTACACGCACAGAACTAGCCACACTCAATGACCAGTGGGTCCACTGGCTGACTCAGCGCAGTGAGATGGCGATGGAGGGGTGGGGGTTTTCTCTGGATTTTCTCACCGAGGGGCATCCTAGCCACAGAGGCCGACGTGCGGGCCCAGAGGTTAGCGGGGCCACCGCGCGCGCGACCCAGCCAGGGCGTGACACGTGGGCGATCCCAGGCGCGGGGAGGGACTGGTCTGTGATGGCCAAGCTTTCCAGGGGGTTTCCTTGCAGAAGGGGACCGAGGCCGACAAGTGGGGTTCATAGGACGGCGGGTTGAGGCGGGAAAAAGGCGAGGGGGCTACGCGCAAGAATGACATCGGCTGCTGCTGAACGCTGACAGACAGAGGCCGTGCGCCGGCGGATCCGGCCGTCTTCCGGCGACGATGGCGACGCCGCCGCTGGACGAAACACGACGCTCCAAAAACGAAAAACGAAGAGGGCAACAAGGGCTACAACTTTCGTCTTTGGAGGTGCGTCAACGGAAGTCTACAGCGCGCGGGACAGGGTGCGGAACAGGGGCGGTCGGTGCTGCGTTTGCTGCAGTCTGCCAGCGCGCGACGCGCAGAGCGCTCGACGGAAGGCGGCGGCGATGCAAGGTGAGAGGGGGCGGGAGACGATGTCTAGGGGGTCGATGTGCTCACCAGGGACTCGTCGGTGTGGTCGCCGGAGCTGGAGGTGGATCGGGTCGAAGCAGAGGCAGGGGCTCTGCGAGCTTCGGCTCCGGTGGCTGCGGCGTGTCCGGGGAGCTTCGGAGGGCTTCGGGGAGACGTGGCCGGGGCAGGGCGATGTGGAGGAGACAGAGGGGGGTCCTGGTGCTCCTGGATCGCCTTGGGGAGCAGCAGGCTGCGCAGATCGAGATCAAGGCCGAAGTAGCTAGGGTTTAGGGCATGATGGAAAGCTTGCATGGCTTGGGGAGGAAGAAGGGAGGTAGAGGAGGACCTGGGCGCCTCCCAGATCCGACCTGAGAGGGATAAGGTGAGCTGGGGTGGTTGGGGAGATAAGGGAGAGAGGAGAGAGGCACATGGGGTGGTGGTGGCTTTGGCAAAAAGGGAGGAGGGTGATCGGGGCTCCCTCTTTCTCCTCTTTGTCTTGAAGCCAAAGAAAGGGGGAGGGCAGAGAGGCTGCCAGGTGGGGCCAGGTGGTCAGGTGGGTGGAAGAGAAGAGAGGCCGAGAGAGGTGGATGTGGTGGCTAGGGTTTGTAGAGAGAGGGAGGGTTAGGTTAGATGGGGTATGGGTTAGGTTTAGATTAGGGATAGAGAGAGGTGGTCTCGGGTGATGTTAGAGGGGTGGATTAGAACTAGGGTTAGCTAGAGAGAAGGGGTGGGGTTGATGGCATGGGCTCGGGTTAGCTATGTAGGATGGATGGTGATAGAGGGATTAGGGTTTTGGAAGCTTGCATGCTCCAACTAGATCAAGCAAGAAAGGAGAGGGAGGTGGTGTGATGATGGATTTTTGCAAGACAAACTAGATCAAGCCAAAAGATAAGAAGAGAAAGAGATGAGAGATGAACCACTCCGGAATTCAAATAAAAACCAAAGGATAAGCAAAAAGGTGGTACTTGCATGGCCCATGCAAAGTATTTAATACCATGTTTATTTTGTGAAAACAATTATATCACATGGCCTTAATCTTATGCATTCCCACAAGTGGAATAAAGCCAAACCAAGAATTTAAAAGAAAGCCCCAAGTGGAATAGATGGAGATGACCACAATGGATTATAATTGGGACTTGCTAGTGTGTGTGTATGCCACTAGATGCTTACTAGTCCCAAAAATACCCCCACATGAGCATAAATCCATAATAATCCATATGGAAGCTAGGAAAAGGGTCCACTCACAAGGCATGCAAAGGTGGCCATGTGGCTCTCATATATCAATAATGTGAAAACAACATGATGCCAAGATGAGAGCATGTGGAAAAGAATTGGATCCATCCCAACCCACATGAGCTAGAGGTAAAACCAATAAGTGCCAAGCTCATATTTAGTTGGATGGTGGAATTATAAGGTGGTGAAAGAAAGGTGGTGGAGTTAATAAAAGATATGCCCCCAACTCAACTTGGGCATTTAAACAATATATCAACAACCAAATACAATATCAAGAGGCAAATACAATTAATAATGCATATGAGACAAGAACCAAATGGAAAAGGGTTTTATATGATGCTCAAATGCAAGGTGGCATGATGACATGAGCATGATATAATTATGATGCAACAATTATATGTATGAAGTAGCATATATATAGACTAGGCTAGTAGCATTGCAATTGTTAGACAATTGGGATGCTACATAGACAAACCACAAGGATCCACCAGTGTGATTGCATGTCTGTTCTTCTCACAAACCACATAAGGATCCACCAGTGTCATTAATTGCATGTCTGTTCTGCTAAACAAACCACATAAGGATCCCCAGTGTCATTGCATGTGTGTTCTTTTCATGAACCACAGCTAGAGTCATTGCATGTGTGTTCTTGTAAACAAACCACATAAGGATCCACCAGTGTCATTTCATGTTTTTTATTTTCATTAACCATAGCTAGAGTCATTGCATGTGTGTTCCTCTAAACAAACCACATAAGGATCCACCAGTGTCATTGCATGTCTGTTCTTTTCATGAACAACGCATGGATCCACCAGTGTCATTGCATGTGTGTTCTTTTCATGAACCACAACTAGAGTCATTGCATGTGTGTTATTCTAAACAAACCACACATGGATCCACCTAGTGTGATTGCATGTCTGTTCTTTTCACAAACCACACATGGATCCACCAGTGTCATTGCATGTGTGTTCTTTTCATGAACCACACCCAGTGTCATTGCATGTATGTTCTTCTCAC
Organism: Avena sativa; assembly: GCA_916181665.1. Taxonomy (NCBI): domain Eukaryota; kingdom Viridiplantae; phylum Streptophyta; class Magnoliopsida; order Poales; family Poaceae; genus Avena; species Avena sativa. Next base: position 60,869,552 of record OV702287.1, on the reverse strand, counting down.
AAACCACATAAGGATCAACCAGTGTCATTGCATGTATGTTCTACTAAACAAACCACATAAGGATCCCCTAGTGTCATTGCATTTGTGTTCTTTTCATGAACCACAGCTAGAGTCATTGCATGTGTGTTCTTCTAAACAAACCACATAAGGATCCACCAGTGTCCTTGCATGTCTATTATTTTCATGAACCATACCCAGTGTCATTGCATGTCTGTTCCTCTAAACAAACCACACATGGATCCACCTAGAGTCATTGCATGTCAGTTCTTTTCACAAACCACACATGGATCCACCAGTGTCATTGCATGTGTGGTCTTTTAATGAACTACAGCTAGATTCATTGCATGTGTGCTCTTCTAAACAAACCACATAAGGATCCACTAGTGTCATTGCATGTGTGTTCTTCTCATGAACCACACCCAGTGTCATTGCATGTGTGTTCTTCTCATGAACCACACATGGATACACCAGTGTCATTGCATGTGTGTTCTTTTCATGAACCATAGCTAGAATCATTGCATGTGTGTTCTTTTAAACAAACCACATAAGGATCCACTAGTGTTATTGCATGTCTATTCTTTTCATGAACCACACCCAGTGTCATTACATGTCTGTTACTCTAAACAAACCACACATGGATCCACCTAGAGTCATGGCATGTCAGTTCTTTTCTCAAACCACACATGGATACACCAGTGTCATTGCATGTGTGTTCTTTTCATGAACCACAGCTAGAGTCAATGCATGTGTGTTCTTCTAAACAAACCACATAAGGATCCACTAGTGTCATTGCATGTGTGTTCTTCTCATGAACCACACATGGATCCACCAGTGTCATTGCATGTGTGTTCTTCTCATGAACCACACATGGATCCACCAGTGTCATTGCATGTGTGTTCTTTTCATGAACCACACCCAGTGTCATTGCATGTCTGTTCCTCTAAACAAACCACATAAGGATCCACCAGTGTCATTGCATGTCTGTTCTTTTCATGAAGAACACATGGATCCACCAGTGTCATTGCATGTGTGTTCTTTTCATGAACCACAGCTAGAGTCATTGCCTGTGTGTTCTTCTAAACAAACCACATAAGGATCCACTAGTGTCATTGCATGTGTGTTCTTCTAAACAAACCACACATGGATCCACATAGTGTGATTGCATGTCTGTTATTTTCACAAACCACACATGGATCCACCAGTATCATTATATGTGTGTTCTTTTCATGAACCCCAACCAATGTCATTGCATGTGTGTTCTTCTCACAAACCACATATGATTCCACCAGTGTCATTGCATGTCTGTTCTTCTAAACAAACCACATAAGGATCCGCTAGTGTCATTGCATGTGTGTTCTTTTCATGAACCACAGCTAGAGTCATTGCATGTGTGTTCTTCTAAACAATCCACATAAAGATCCACCAGTGTCATTGCATTTTTGTTCTTTTCATGAACCATACCCAGTGTCATTGCATGTTTGTTCCTCTAAACAAACCACACATGGATCCACCTAGAGTCATTGCATGTCAGTACTTTTCACAAACCACACGTGGATCCACCAGTGTCATTGCATGTGTGTTATTTTCACAAACCACACATGGATCCACTAGTGTCATTGCATGTGTGTTCTTCTCATGAACCACAGTCAGTGTCATTGCATATCTATTCTTCTCACAAACCACATAAGGATCCACCAGTGTCATTGGATGTGTGTTCTTCTAAACAAACCACATAAAGTTCCCCAAGTGTCATTGCATGTGTGTTCTTTTCATGAACCATAGCTAGAGTAATTGCATGTGTGTTCTTCTAAACAACCCACATAAGGATCCACCAGTGTCATTGCATGTGTGTTCTTTTCATGAACCCCAACCAGTGTCATTGCATGTATGTTCTTCTCAAAAACCACATAAGGATCCACCAGTGTTATTGCATGTATGTTCTACTAAACAAACCACATAAGGATCCCCTAGTGTCATTGCATGTGTGTTCTTTTCATGAACCACAGCTAGAGTCATTGCATGTGTGTTCTTCTAAACAAACCACATGAGGATCCACCAGTGTCATTGCATGTCTATTATTTTCATGAACCATACCCAGTGTCATTGCATGTCTATTCCTCTAAACAAACCACACATGGATCCACCTAGAGTCATTGCATGTCAGTTCTTTTCACAAACCACACATGGATCCACCAGTGTCATTGCATGTGTGTTCTTCTCATGAACCACAGTCAGTGTCATTACATATCTATTCTTCTCAGTCCACCAGTGTCATTGGATGTGTGTTCTTCTAAACAAACCACATAATGTTCCCCAAGTGCCATTGCATGTGTGTTCTTTTCATGAACCATAGCTAGAGTAATTGCATGTGTGTTCTTCTAAACAACCCACATAAGGATCCACCAGTGTCATTGCATGTGTGTTGTTTTCATGAACCCCAACCAGTGTCATTGCATGTATGTTCTTCTCACAAACCACATAAGGATCCACCAGTGTTATTGCATGTATGTTCTACTAAACAAACCACAAAAGGATCCCCTAGTGTCATTGCATGTGTGTTCTTTTCATGAACCACAACTAGAGTCATTGCATGTGTGTTCTTCCAAACAAACCACATGAGGATCCACCAGTGTCATTGCATGTCTATTATTTTCATGAACCATACCCAGTGTCATTGCATGTCTATTCCTCTAAACAAACCACACATGGATCCACCTATAGTCATTGCATGTCAGTTCTTTTCACAAACCACACATGGATCCACAGGTGTCATTGCATGTGTGTTCTTCTCATGAACCACAGCCAGTGTCATTGCATGTCTATTCTTCTCAAAAACCACATATGGATCCACCAGTTTCATTGGATGTGTGTTCTTCTAAACAAACCACATAAGAATCCCCCAGTGTCATTGCATGTGTGTTCTTTTCATGAACCATACCTAGAGTCATTGCATGTGTGTTGTTCTAAACAACCCATAAGGATCCACTAGTCTCATTGCATGTCTGTTCTTCTCACAAACCACATAAGGATCCACCAATGTCATTGCATGTCTGTTCTTCTAAACAAACCACATAAGGATCCCAAGTGTTATTGCATGTGTGTTCTTTTCATGAACCACAACTAGAGTCATTGCATGTGTGTTCTTCTAAACAAACCACATAAGGATCCACTAGTGTCATTGCATGTGTGTTCTTTTCATGAACCACATCTAGAGTCATTGCATATGTGTTCCTCTAAACAAACCACATAAGGATGCACTAGAGTGATTGCATGTCTGTTCTTTTCATGAACAACACATGGATCCACCAGTGTCATAGCATGTGTGTTCTTTTCATGAACCACAGCTAGAGTCATTGCATGTGTGTTCTTCTAAACAAACCACACATGGATCCACCTAGTGTGATTGCATGTCTGTTCTTTTCACAAACCACACATGGATCCACCAGTGTCATTGCATGTGGTTTCTTTTCATGAACCACAGCTAGAGTCATTGCATGTCTATTCTTTCCAAAAACCACACATGGATCCACCAAGTGTGATTGCATGTCTGTTATTTTCACAAACCACACATGGATCCACTAGTGTCATTGCATGTGTGTTCTTCTCATGAACCACAGCTAGTGTCATTACATGTATGTTCTTCTCACAAACCACATAAGGATCCACCAGTGTCATTGCATGTCTGTTCTTCTAAACAAACCACATAAGGATCCCCTAGTGTCATTGCATGTGTGTTCTTTTCATGAACCACAGTTAGAGTCATTGGATGTGTGTTCTTCTAAATAAACCACATAAGGATCCACCAGTGTCATTGCATGTCTGTTCTTTTCATGAACCATACCCAGTGTCATTACATGGATCTACCTAGAGTCATTGCATGTCAGTTCTTTTCACAAACCACACATGGATCCACCAGTGTCATTGCATGTGTGTTCTTCTCATGAACCACAGCCAGTGTCATTGCATGTCTATTCTTCTCACAAACCACATAACGATCCACTAGTGTCATTGGATGTGTGTTCTTCTAAACAAACCACATAAGGATCCCCCAGTGTCAATGCATGTGTGTTCTTTTCATGAACCATAGCTAGAGTCATTGCATGTGTGTTCCTCTGAACAAACCACATAAGGATCCACCAGTGTCATTGCATGTCTATTCTTCTCACAAACCACATAAGGGTCCACCAATGTCATTGCATGTCTATTCTTCTAAACAAACCACATAAGGATCCCCAGTGTCATTGCATGTGTGTTCTTTTCATGAACCACAGCGAGACTCATTGCATGTGTGTTCTTTTAAACAAACCACATCAGGATCCATCAGTGTCATTGCATGTCTGTTCTTTTCATGAACCACACCCAGTGTCATTGCATGTTTGTTTCTCTAAACAAACCACACATGGATCCACCTAGAGTCATTGCATGTCAGTTCTTTTCACAAACCACACATGGATCCACCAGTGTCATTGCATGTGTGGTCTTTTAATGAACCACATCTAGATTCATTGCATGTGTGTTCTTCTAAACAAACCACATAAGTATCCACCAGTGTCATTGCATGTGTGTTCTTCTCATGAACCACACCCAGTGTCATTGCATGTGTGTTCTTCTCATGAACCACACAAGGATACACCAGTGTCATTGCATGTGTGTTCTTTTCATGAACCATAGCTAGAATCATTGCATGTGTGTTCTTTTAAACAAACCACATAAGGATCCACCAGTGTCATTGCATGTCTATTCTTTTGATGAACCACACCCAGTGTCATTGCATGTCTGTTCTTTTCATGGACCATACCAAGTGTCATTGCAGGTCTGTTCCTCTAAACAAACCACACATGGATCCACCAGTGTCATTGCATGTCAGTACTTTTAACAAACCACACATGGATCCACCAGTGTCATTGCATGTGTGTTCTTCTCATGAACCACAGCCAGTGTCATTGCATGTCTATTCTTCTCACAAACCACATAAGGATCCATCAGTGTCATTGGGTGTGTGTTTTTCTAAACAAACCACATAAGGATCCCCAGTGTAATTGCATGTGTGTTCTTTTCATGAACCATAGCTAGAGTCATTGCATGTGTGTTCTTCTAAACAAACCACATAAGGATCCACCAGTGTCATTGCATGTGTGTTCTTTTCATGAACCACAGCTAGAGTCATTGCATGTGTGTTCTTCTAAACAAACCACATAAGGATCCACCAGTGTCATTGCATGTGTGTTCTTCTCATGAACCACACATGGATCCACCAGTGTCATCGCTTGTCTATTCTTTTCATGAACCGCACCTAGTGTCATTGCATGTATGTTCCTCTAAACAAAACACATAAGGATCCACAAGTGTCATTGCATGTCTGTTCTTTTCATGAACAACACATGGATCCACCAATGTCATTGCATGTGTGTTCTTTTCATGAACCACAGCTAGAGTTATTGCATGTGTGTACTTCTAAACAAACCACACATGGATCCACCTAGTGTGATTCCATGTCTATTCTTTTCACAAACCACACATGGATCCACCCGTGTCATTCCATGTGTGTTCTTTTCATGAGCCACAGCCAGTGTCATTGCATGTCTGTTCTTCTCACAAACCACATAAGGATCCACTAGTGTCATTGCATGTATGTTCTTCTAAACAAACCACATAAGGATCCCCTAGTGTCATTGCATGTGTGTTCTTTTCATGAACCACAGCTAGAGTCATTGCATGTGTGTTCTTCTAAACAAACCACATAAGGATCCACCAGTGTCATTGCATGTCTATTATTTTCATGAACCATACCCAGTGCCATTGCATGTCTGTTCCTCTAAACAAACCACACATGGATCCACCTAGAGTCATTGCATGTCAGTTCTTTTCACAAACCACACATGGATCCACCAGTGTCATTGCATGTGTGTTCTTCTCATGAACCACAGCTAGTTTCATTGCATGTCTATTCTTCTCACAAACCACATAAGGATCCACCAGTGTCATTGGATGTGTGTTCTTCTAAACAAACCACATAAGGATCCCCCAGTGTCATTGCATGTGTGTTCTTTTCATGAACCATAGCTAGAGTCATTGCATGTGTATTGTTCTAAACAACCCATAAGGATCCACTAGTCTCATTGCATGTATGTCCTTCTCACAAACCACATAAGGATCCACCAGTGTCATTGCATGTCTGTTCTTCTAAACAAACCACATAAGGATCCCCAGTGTTATTGCATGTGTGTTCTTTTCATGAACCACAACTAGAGTCATTGCATGTGTGTTCTTCTAAACAAACCACATAAGGATCCACCAGTGTCATTACATGTGTGTTCTTTTCATCAACCACAGCTAGAGTCATTGCATATGTGTTCCTCTAAACAAACCACATAAGGATCCACCAGAGTGATTGCATGTCTGTTCTTTTCATGAACAACACATGGATCCACCAGTGTCATAGCATGTGTGTTCTTTTCATACACCACAGCTAGAGTCATTGCATGTGTGTTCTTCTAAACAAACCACACATGGATCCACCTAGTGTGATTGCATGTCTGTTCTTTTCACAAACCACACATGGATCCACCAGTGTCATTGCATGTTGTTTCTTTTCATGAACCACATCTAGAGTCATTGCATGTCTATTATTTCCAAAAACCACACATGGATCCACCTAGTGTGATTGCATGTCTGTTATTTTCACAAACCACACATGGATCCACTAGTGTCATTGCATGTGTGTTCTTCTCATGAACCATAGCTAGTGTCATTGCATGTATGTTCTTCTCACAAACCACATAAGGATCCACCAGTGTCATTGCATGTGTGTTCTTCTAAACAAACCACATAAGGATCCCCTAGTGTCATTGCATGTGTGTTCTTTTCATGAACCACAGCTAGAGTCATTGCATGTGTGTTCTTCTAAACAAACCGCATAAGGATCCACCAGTGTCATTGCATGTCTGTTCTTTTCATGAACCATACTCAGTGTCATTGCATGTCTGTTCCTCTAAACAAACCACACATGGATCTACCTAGAGTCATTGCATGTCAGTTCTTTTCACAAACCACACATGGATCCACCAGTGTCATTGCATGTGTGTTCTTCTCATGAACCACAACCAGTGTCATTGCATGTCTATTCTTCTCACAAACCACATAAGGATCCACTAGAGTCATTGGATGTGTGTTCTTCTAAACAAACCACATAAGGATCCACCAGTGTCATTGCATGTGTGTTCTTTTCATGAACCACAGCTAGAGTCATTGCATGTGTGTTCTTCTAAACAAACCACATAAGGATCCACCAGTGTCATTGCATGTGTGTTCTTCTCATCAACCATAGCTAGAGTCATTGCATGTGTGTTCCTCTAAACAAACCACATAAGGATCCACCAGTATCATTGCATGTCTATTCTTCTCACAAACCACATAAGGATCCACCAGTGTCATTGCATGTCTATTCTTCTAAACAAACCACGTAAGGATCCCCAGTGTCATTGCATGTGTGTTCTTTTCATGAACCATAGCGAGACTCATTGCATGTGTGTTCTTTTAAACAAACTACATAAGGATCCATCAGTGTCATTGCATGTCTGTTCTTTTCATGAACCACACCCAGTGTCATTGAATGTTTGTTCCTCTAATTAAACCACACATGGATCCACCTAGAGTCATTGCATGTCAGTTCTTTTCACAAACCACACATGGATCCACCAGTGTCATTGCATGTGTGGTCTTTTAATGAACCACAGCTAGATTCATTGCATGTGTGTTCTTCTAAACAAACCACATAAGGATCCACCAGTGTCATTGCATGTGTGTTCTTCTCGTGAACCACACCCAGTGTCATTGCATGTGTGTTCTTCTCATGAACCACACATGGATACACCAGTGTCATTGCATGTGTGTTCTTTTCATGAACCATAGCTAGAATCATTGCATGTGTGTTCTTTTAAACAAACCACATAAGGATCCACCAGTGTCATTGCATGTCTATTCTTTTGATGAACCACACCGAGTGTCATTGCATGTCTGTTCTTTTCATGGACCATACCTAGTGTCATTGCAGGTCTGTTCCTCTAAACAAACCACACATGGATCCACTAGTGTCATTGCATGTCAGTACTTTTAACAAACCACACATGGATCCACCAGTGTCATTGCATGTGTGTTCTTCTCATGAACCACAGCCAGTGTCATTGCATGTCTATTCTTCTCACAAACCACATAAGGATCCATCAGTGTCATTGGGTGTGTGTTTTTCTAAACAAACCACATAAGGATCCCCAGTGTAATTGCATGTGTGTTCTTTTCATGAACCATAGCTAGAGTCATTGCATGTGTGTTCTTCTAAACAAACCACATAAGGATCCACCAGTGTCATTGCATGTGTGTTCTTTTCATGAACCACAGCTAGAGTCATTGCATGTGTGTTCTTCTAAACAAACCACATAAGGATCCACCAGTGTCATTGCATGTGTGTTCTTCTCATGAACCACACATGGATCCACCAGTGTCATCGCTTGTCTATTCTTTTCATGAACCGCACCTAGTGTCATTGCATGTATGTTCCTCTAAACAAAACACATAAGGATCCACAAGTGTCATTGCATGTCTGTTCTTTTCATGAACAACACATGGATCCACCAATGTCATTGCATGTGTGTTCTTTTCATGAACCACAGCTAGAGTTATTGCATGTGTGTACTTCTAAACAAACCACACATGGATCCACCTAGTGTGATTCCATGTCTATTCTTTTCACAAACCACACATGGATCCACCCGTGTCATTCCATGTGTGTTCTTTTCATGAGCCACAGCCAGTGTCATTGCATGTCTGTTCTTCTCACAAACCACATAAGGATCCACTAGTGTCATTGCATGTATGTTCTTCTAAACAAACCACATAAGGATCCCCTAGTGTCATTGCATGTGTGTTCTTTTCATGAACCACAGCTAGAGTCATTGCATGTGTGTTCTTCTAAACAAACCACATAAGGATCCACCAGTGTCATTGCATGTCTATTATTTTCATGAACCATACCCAGTGCCATTGCATGTCTGTTCCTCTAAACAAACCACACATGGATCCACCTAGAGTCATTGCATGTCAGTTCTTTTCACAAACCACACATGGATCCACCAGTGTCATTGCATGTGTGTTCTTCTCATGAACCACAGCTAGTTTCATTGCATGTCTATTCTTCTCACAAACCACATAAGGATCCACCAGTGTCATTGGATGTGTGTTCTTCTAAACAAACCACATAAGGATCCCCCAGTGTCATTGCATGTGTGTTCTTTTCATGAACCATAGCTAGAGTCATTGCATGTGTATTGTTCTAAACAACCCATAAGGATCCACTAGTCTCATTGCATGTATGTCCTTCTCACAAACCACATAAGGATCCACCAGTGTCATTGCATGTCTGTTCTTCTAAACAAACCACATAAGGATCCCCAGTGTTATTGCATGTGTGTTCTTTTCATGAACCACAACTAGAGTCATTGCATGTGTGTTCTTCTAAACAAACCACATAAGGATCCACCAGTGTCATTACATGTGCGTTCTTTTCATCAACCACAGCTAGAGTCATTGCATATGTGTTCCTCTAAACAAACCACATAAGGATCCACCAGAGTGATTGCATGTCTGTTCTTTTCATGAACAACACATGGATCCACCAGTGTCATAGCATGTGTGTTCTTTTCATACACCACAGCTAGAGTCATTGCATGTGTGTTCTTCTAAACAAACCACACATGGATCCACCTAGTGTGATTGCATGTCTGTTCTTTTCACAAACCACACATGGATCCACCAGTGTCATTGCATGTTGTTTCTTTTCATGAACCACATCTAGAGTCATTGCATGTCTATTATTTCCAAAAACCACACATGGATCCACCTAGTGTGATTGCATGTCTGTTATTTTCACAAACCACACATGGATCCACTAGTGTCATTGCATGTGTGTTCTTCTCATGAACCATAGCTAGTGTCATTGCATGTATGTTCTTCTCACAAACCACATAAGGATCCACCAGTGTCATTGCATGTGTGTTCTTCTAAACAAACCACATAAGGATCCCCTAGTGTCATTGCATGTGTGTTCTTTTCATGAACCACAGCTAGAGTCATTGCATGTGTGTTCTTCTAAACAAACCGCATAAGGATCCACCAGTGTCATTGCATGTCTGTTCTTTTCATGAACCATACTCAGTGTCATTGCATGTCTGTTCCTCTAAACAAACCACACATGGATCTACCTAGAGTCATTGCATGTCAGTTCTTTTCACAAACCACACATGGATCCACCAGTGTCATTGCATGTGTGTTCTTCTCATGAACCACAGGCAGTGTCATTGCATGTGTATTCTTCTCACAAACCACATAAGGATCCACTAGAGTCATTGGATGTGTGTTCTTCTAAACAAACCACATAAGGATCCACCAGTGTCATTGCATGTGTGTTCTTTTCATGAACCACAGCTAGAGTCATTGCATGTGTGTTCTTCTAAACAAACCACATAAGGATCCACCAGTGTCATTGCATGTGTGTTCTTCTCATCAACCATAGCTAGAGTCATTGCATGTGTGTTCCTCTAAACAAACCACATAAGGATCCACCAGTATCATTGCATGTCTATTCTTCTCACAAACCACATAAGGATCCACCAGTGTCATTGCATGTCTATTCTTCTAAACAAACCACGTAAGGATCCCCAGTGTCATTGCATGTGTGTTCTTTTCATGAACCATAGCGAGACTCATTGCATGTGTGTTCTTTTAAACAAACTACATAAGGATCCATCAGTGTCATTGCATGTCTGTTCTTTTCATGAACCACACCCAGTGTCATTGAATGTTTGTTCCTCTAATTAAACCACACATTGATCCACCTAGAGTCATTGCATGTCAGTTCTTTTCACAAACCACACATGGATCCACCAGTGTCATTGCATGTGTGGTCTTTTAATGAACCACAGCTAGATTCATTGCATGTGTGTTCTTCTAAACAAACCACATAAGGATCCACCAGTGTCATTGCATGTGTGTTCTTCTCGTGAACCACACCCAGTGTCATTGCATGTGTGTTCTTCTCATGAACCACACATGGATACACCAGTGTCATTGCATGTGTGTTCTTTTCATGAACCATAGCTAGAATCATTGCATGTGTGTTCTTTTAAACAAACCACATAAGGATCCACCAGTGTCATTGCATGTCTATTCTTTTGATGAACCACACCGAGTGTCATTGCATGTCTGTTCTTTTCATGGACCATACCTAGTGTCATTGCAGGTCTGTTCCTCTAAACAAACCACACATGGATCCACTAGTGTCATTGCATGTCAGTACTTTTAACAAACCACACATGGATCCACCAGTGTCATTGCATGTGTGTTCTTCTCATGAACCACAGCCAGTGTCATTGCATGTCTATTCTTCTCACAAACTACATAAGGATCCATCAGTGTCATTGGGTGTGTGTTTTTCTAAACAAACCACATAAGGATCCCCAGTGTAATTGCATGTGTGTTCTTTTCATGAACCATAGCTAGAGTCATTGCATGTGTGTTCTTCTAAACAAACCACATAAGGATCCACCAGTGTCATTGCATGTGTGTTCTTTTCATGAACCACAGCTAGAGTCATTGCATGTGTGTTCTTCTAAACAAACCACATAAGGATCCACCAGTGTCATTGCATGTGTGTTCTTCTCATGAACCACACATGGATACACCAGTGTCATCGCATGTCTGTTCTTTTCATGAACCGCACCTAGTGTCATTGCATGTATGTTCCTCTAAACAAGACACATAAGGATCCACAAGTGTCATTGCATGTCTGTTCTTTTCATGAACAACACACGGATCCACCAATGTCATTGCATGTGTGTTCTTTTAATGAACCACAGCTAGAGTTATTGCATGTGTGTTCTTCTAAACAAACCACACATGGATCCACCTAGTGTGATTCCATGTCTATTCTTTTCACAAACCACACATGGATCCACCCGTGTCATTCCATGTGTGTTCTTTTCATGAGCCACAGCCAGTGTCATTGCATGTCTGTTCTTCTCACAAACCACATAAGGATCCACTAGTGTCATTGCATGTATGTTCTTCTAAACAAACCACATAAGGATCCCCTAGTGTCATTGCATGTGTGTTCTTTTCATGAACCACATCTAGAGTCATTTCATGTGTGTTCTTCTAAACAAACCACATAAGGATCCACCAGTGTCATTGCATGTCTATTATTTTCATGAACCATACCCAGTGCCATTGCATGTCTGTTCCTCTAAACAAACCACACATGGATCCACCTAGAGTCATTGCATGTCAGTTCTTTTCACAAACCACACATGGATCCACCAGTGTCATTGCATGTGTGTTCTTCTCATGAACCACAGCTAGTGTCATTGCATGTCTATTCTTCTCACAAACCACATAAGGATCCACCAGTGTCATTGGATGTGTGTTCTTCTAAACAAACCACATAAGGATCCCCCAGTGTCATTGCATGTGTGTTCTTTTCATGAACCATAGCTAGAGACATTTCATGTGTGTTGTTCTAGACAAACCACAAGGATCCACCAGTGTCATTGCATGTCTGTTCTTCTCACAAACCACATAAGGATCCACCTGTGTCATTGCATGTCTGTTTTTCTAAACAAACCACATAAGGATCCCCAGTGTTATTGCATGTGTGTTCTTTTCATGAACCACAACTAGAGTCATTGCATGTGTGTTCTTCTAAACAAACCACATAAGGATCCACCAGTGTCATTACATGTGTGTTCTTTTCATGAACCACAGCTAGAGTCATTGCATATGTGTTCCTCTAAACAAACCACCTAAGGATCCACCAGAGTGATTGCATGTCTGTTCTTTTCATGAACAACACATGTATCCACCAGTGTCATAGCATGTGTGTTCCTTTCATACACCACAGCTAGAGTCATTGCATGTGTGTTCTTCTAAAACCAATAAGTGCCAAGCTCATATTTAGTTGGATGGTGGAATTATAAGGTGGTGAAAGAAAGGTGGTGGAGTTAATAAAAGATATGCCCCCAACTCAACTTGGGCATTTAAACAATATATCAACAACCAAATACAATATCAAGAGGCAAATACAATTAATAATGCATATGAGACAAGAACCAAATGGAAAAGGGTTTTATATGATGCTCAAATGCAAGGTGGCATGATGACATGAGCATGATATAATTATGATGCAACAATTATATGTATGAAGTAGCATATATATAGACTAGGCTAGTAGCATTGCAATTGTTAGACAATTGGGATGCTACATAGACAAACCACAAGGATCCACCAGTGTGATTGCATGTCTGTTCTTCTCACAAACCACATAAGGATCCACCAGTGTCATTAATTGCATGTCTGTTCTGCTAAACAAACCACATAAGGATCCCCAGTGTCATTGCATGTGTGTTCTTTTCATGAACCACAGCTAGAGTCATTGCATGTGTGTTCTTGTAAACAAACCACATAAGGATCCACCAGTGTCATTTCATGTTTTTTATTTTCATTAACCATAACTAGAGTCATTGCATGTGTGTTCCTCTAAACAAACCACATAAGGATCCACCAGTGTCATTGCATGTCTGTTCTTTTCATGAACAACACATGGATCCACCAGTGTCATTGCATGTGTGTTCTTTTCATGAACCACAGCTAGAGTCATTGCATGTGTGTTATTCTAAACAAACCACACATGGATCCACCTAGTGTGATTGCATGTCTGTTCTTTTCACAAACCACACATGGATCCACCAGTGTCATTGCATGTGTGTTCTTTTCATGAACCACACCCAGTGTCATTGCATGTATGTTCTTCTCACAAACCACATAAGGATCAACCAGTGTCATTGCATGTATGTTCTACTAATGAAACTACATAAGGATCCCCTAGTGTCATTGCATTTGTGTTCTTTTCATGAACCACAGCTAGAGTCATTGCATGTGTGTTCTTCTAAACAAACCACATAAGGATCCACCAGTGTCCTTGCATGTCTATTATTTTCATGAACCATACCCAGTGTCATTGCATGTCTGTTCCTCTAAACAAACCACACATGGATCCACCTAGAGTCATTGCATGTCAGTTCTTTTCACAAAGCACACATGGATCCACCAGTGTCATTGCATGTGTGGTCTTTTAATGAACTACAGCTAGATTCATTGCATGTGTGCTCTTCTAAACAAACCACATAAGGATCCACCAGTGTCATTGCATGTGTGTTCTTCTCATGAACCACACCCAGTGTCATTGCATGTGTGTTCTTCTCATGAACCACACATGGATACACCTGTGTCATTACATGTGTGTTCTTTTCATGAACCATAGCTAGAATCATTGCATGTGTGTTCTTTTAAACAAACCACATAAGGATCCACCAGTGTCATTGCATGTCTATTCTTTTGATGAACCACACCGAGTGTCATTGCATGTCTGTTCTTTTCATGGACCATACCTAGTGTCATTGCATGTGTGTTCCTCTAAACAAACCACACATGGATCCACTAGTGTCATTGCATGTGTGTTCTTCTCATGAACCACACATGGATCCACCAGTGTCATTGCATGTGTGTTCTTCTCATGAACCACACATGGATCCACCAGTGTCATTGCATGTGTGTTCTTTTCATGAACCACACCCAGTGTCATTGCATGTCTGTTCCTCTAAACAAACCACATAAGGATCCACCAGTGTCATTGCATGTCTGTTCTTTTCATGAAGAACACATGGATCCACCAGTGTCATTGCATGTGTGTTCTTTTCATGAACCACAGCTAGAGTCATTGCCTGTGTGTTCTTCTAAACAAACCACATAAGGATCCACTAGTGTCATTGCATGTGTGTTCTTCTAAACAAACCACACATGGATCCACATAGTGTGATTGCATGTCTGTTATTTTCACAAACCACACATGGATCCACCAGTATCATTATATGTGTGTTCTTTTCATGAACCCCAACCAATGTCATTGCATGTGTGTTCTTCTCACAAACCACATATGATTCCACCAGTGTCATTGCATGTCTGTTCTTCTAAACAAACCACATAAGGATCCGCTAGTGTCATTGCATGTGTGTTCTTTTCACGAACCACAGCTAGAGTCATTGCATGTGTGTTCTTCTAAACAAACCACATAAAGATCCACCAGTGTCATTGCATTTTTGTTCTTTTCATGAACCATACCCAGTGTCATTGCATGTTTGTTCCTCTAAACAAACCACACATGGATCCACCTAGAGTCATTGCATGTCAGTACTTTTCACAAACCACACGTGGATCCACTAGTGTCATTGCATATGTGTTATTTTCACAAACCACACATGGATCCACTAGTGTCATTGCATGTGTGTTCTTCTCATGAACCACAGTCAATGTCATTGCATATCTATTCTTCTCACAAACCACATAAGGATCCACCAGTGTCATTGGATGTGTGTTCTTCTAAACAAACCACATAAGGTTCCCCAAGTGTCATTGCATGTGTGTTCTTTTCATGAACCATAGCTAGAGTAATTGCATGTGTGTTCTTCTAAATAACCCACATAAGGATCCACCAGTGTCATTGCATGTGTGTTCTTTTCATGAACCCCAACCAGTGTCATTGCATGTATGTTCTTCTCACAAACCACATAAGGATCCACCAGTGTTATTGCATGTATGTTCTACTAAACAAACCACATAAGGATCCCCTAGTGTCATTGCATGTGTGTTCTTTTCATGAACCACAGCTAGAGTCATTGCATGTGTGTTCTTCTAAACAAACCACATGAGGATCCACCAGTGTCATTGCATGTCTATTATTTTCATGAACCATACCCAGTGTCATTGCATGTCTATTCCTCTAAACAAACCACACATGGATCCACCTAGAGTCATTGCATGTCAGTTGTTTTCACAAACCACACATGGATCCACCAGTGTCATTGCATGTGTGTTCTTCTCATGAACCACAGTCAGTGTCATTACATATCTATTCTTCTCAGTCCACCAGTGTCATTGGATGTGTGTTCTTCTAAACAAACCACATAAGGTTCCCCAAGTGTCATTGCATGTGTGTTCTTTTCATGAACCATAGCTAGAGTAATTGCATGTGTGTTCTTCTAAACAACCCACATAAGGATCCACCAGTGTCATTGCATGTGTGTTGTTTTCATGAACCCCAACCAGTGTCATTGCATGTATGTTCTTCTCACAAACCACATAAGGATCCACCAGTGTTATTGCATGCATGTTCTACTAAACAAACCACAAAAGGATCCCCTAGTGTCATTGCATGTGTGTTCTTTTCATGAACCACAACTAGAGTCATTGCATGTGTGTTCTTCCAAACAAACCACATGAGGATCCACCAGTGTCATTGCATGTCTATTATTTTCATGAACCATACCCAGTGTCATTGCATGTCTATTCCTCTAAACAAACCACACATGGATCCACCTATAGTCATTGCATGTCAGTTCTTTTCACAAACCACACATGGATCCACAGGTGTCATTGCATGTGTGTTCTTCTCATGAACCACAGCCAGTGTCATTGCATGTCTATTCTTCTCAAAAACCACATATGGATCCACCAGTTTCAATGGATGTGTGTTCTTCTAAACCAACCACATAAGAATCCCCCAGTGTCATTGCATGTGTGTTCTTTTCATGAACCATAGCTAGAGTCATTGCATGTGTGTTGTTCTAAACAACCCATAAGGATCCACTAGTCTCATTGCATGTCTGTTCTTCTCACAAACCACATAAGGATCCACCAATGTCATTGCATGTCTGTTCTTCTAAACAAACCACATAAGGATCCCAAGTGTTATTGCATGTGTGTTCTTCTAAACAAACCACATAAGGATCCACTAGTGTCATTGCATGTGTGTTCTTTTCATGAACCACAGCTAAAGTCATTGCATATGTGTTCCTCTAAACAAACCACATAAGGATGCACCAGAGTGATTGCATGTCTGTTCTTTTCATGAACAACACATGGATCCACCAGTGTCATAGCATGTGTGTTCTTTTCATGAACCACAGCTAGAGTCATTGCATGTGTGTTCTTCTAAACAAACCACACATGGATCCACCTAGTGTGATTGCATGTCTGTTCTTTTCACAAACCACACATGGATCCACCAGTGTCATTGCATGTGGTTTCTTTTCATGAACCACAGCTAGAGTCATTGCATGTCTATTCTTTCCAAAAACCACACATGGATCCACCAAGTGTGATTGCATGTCTGTTATTTTCACAAACCACACATGGATCCACTAGTGTCATTGCATGTGTGTTCTTCTCATGAACCACAGCTAGTGTCATTGCATGTATGTTCTTCTCACAAACCACATAAGGATCCACCAGTGTCATTGCATGTCTGTTCTTCTAAACAAACCACATAAGGATCCCCTAGTGTCATTGCATGTGTGTTCTTTTCATGAACCACAGTTAGAGTCATTGGATGTGTTATCTTCTAAACAAACCACATAAGGATCCACCAGTGTCATTGCATGTCTGTTCTTTTCATGAACCATACCTAGTGTCATTACATGGATCTACCTAGAGTCATTGCATGTCAGTTCTTTTCACAAACCACACATGGATCCACCAGTGTCATTGCATGTGTGTTCTTCTCATGAACCACAGCCAGTGTCATTGCATGTCTATTCTTCTCACAAACCACATAAGGATCCACTAGTGTCATTGGATGTGTGTTCTTCTAAACAAACCACATAAGGATCCCCCAGTGTCAATGCATGTGTGTTCTTTTCATGAACCATAGCTAGAGTCATTGCATGTGTGTTCCTCTGAACAAACCACATAAGGATCCACCAGTGTCATTGCATGTCTATTCTTCTCACAAACCACATAAGGGTCCACCAATGTCATTGCATGTCTATTCTTCTAAACAAACCACATAAGGATCCCCAGTGTCATTGCATGTGTGTTCTTTTCATGAACCACAGCGAGACTCATTGCATGTGTGTTCTTTTAAACAAACCACATAAGGATCCATCAGTGTCATTGCATGTCTGTTCTTTTCATGAACCACACCCAGTGTCATTGCATGTTTGTTTCTCTAAACAAACCACACATGGATCCACCTAGAGTCATTGCATGTCAGTTCTTTTCACAAACCACACATGGATCCACCGGTGTCATTGCATGTGTGGTCTTTTAATGAACCACATCTAGATTCATTGCATGTGTGTTATTCTAAACAAACCACATAAGTATCCACCTGTGTCATTGCATGTGTGTTCTTCTCATGAACCACACCCAGTGTCATTGCATGTGTGTTCTTCTCATGAACCACACAAGGATACACCAGTGTCATTGCATGTGTGTTCTTTTCATGAACCATAGCTAGAATCATTGCATGTGTGTTCTTTTAAACAAACCACATAAGGATCCACCAGTGTCATTGCATGTCTATTCTTTTGATGAACCACACCCAGTGTCATTGCATGTCTGTTCTTTTCATGGACCATACCAAGTGTCATTGCAGGTCTGTTCCTCTAAACAAACCACACATGGATCCACCAGTGTCATTGCATGTGTGTTCTTCTCATGAACCACAACCAGTGTCATTGCATGTCTATTCTTCTCACAAACCACATAAGGATCCATCAGTGTCATTGGATGTGTGTTCTTCTAAACAAACCACATAAGGATCCCAGTGTCATTGCATGTGTGTTCTTTTCATGAACCATAGCTAGAGTCATTGCATGTGTGTTCTTCTAAACAAACCACATAAGGATCCACCAGTGTCATTGCATGTGTGTTCTTTTCATGAACCACAGCTAGAGTCATTGCATGTGTGTTCTTCCAAACAAACCACATGAGGATCCACCAGTGTCATTGCATGTCTATTATTTTCATGAACCATACCCAGTGTCATTGCATGTCTATTCCTCTAAACAAACCACACATGGATCCACCTAGAGTCATTGCATGTCAGTTCTTTTCACAAACCACACATGGATCCACCAGTGTCATGGCATGTGTGTTCTTCTCATGAACCACAGCCAGTGTCATTGCATGTCTATTCTTCTCAAAAACCACATATGGATCCACCAGTTTCATTGGATGTGTGTTCTTCTAAACAAACCACATAAGAATCCCCCAGTGTCATTGCATGTGTGTTCTATTCATGAACCATAGCTAGAGTCATTGCATGTGTGTTGTTCTAAACAACCCATAAGGATCCACTAGTCTCATTGCATGTCTGTTCTTCTCACAAACCACATAAGGATCCACCAATGTCATTGCATGTCTGTTCTTCTAAAGAAACCACATAAGGATCCCAAGTGTTATTGCATGTGTGTTCTTTTCATGAACCACAACTAGAGTCATTGCATGTGTGTTCTTCTAAACAAACCACATAAGGATCCACTAGTGTCATTGCATGTGTGTTCTTTTCATGAACCACAGCTAGAGTCATTGCATATGTGTTCCTCTAAAAAAACCACATAAGGATGCACCAGAGTGATTGCATGTCTGTTCTTTTCATGAACAACACATGGATCCACCAGTGTCATAGCATGTGTGTTCTTTTCATGAACCACAGCTGGAGTCATTGCATGTGTGTTCTTCTAAACAAACCACACATGGATCCACCTAGTGTGATTGCATGTCTGTTCTTTTCACAAACCACACATGGATCCACCAGTGTCATTGCATGTGGTTTCTTTTCATGAACCACAGCTAGAGTCATTGCATGTCTATTCTTTCCAAAAACCACACATGGATCCACCAAGTGTGATTGCATGTCTGTTATTTTCACAAACCACACATGGATCCACTAGTGTCATTGCATGTGTGTTCTTCTCATGAACCACAGCTAGTGTCATTGCATGTATGTTCTTCTCACAAACCACATAAGGATCCACCAGTGTCATTGCATGTCTGTTCTTCTAAACAAACCACATAAGGATCCCCTACTGTCATTGCATGTGTGTTCTTTTCATGAACCACAGTTAGAGTCATTGCATGTGTGTTCTTCTAAACAAACCACATAAGGATCCACCAGTGTCATTGCATGTCTGTTCTTTTCATGAACCATACCCAGTGTCATTACATGGATCTACCTAGAGTCATTGCATGTCAGTTCTTTTCACAAACCACACATGGATCCACCAGTGTCATTGCATGTGTGTTCTTCTCATGAACCACAGCCAGTGTCATCGCATGTCTATTCTTCTCACAAACCACATAAGGATCCGCTAGTGTCATTGGATGTGTGTTCTTCTAAACAAACCACATAAGGATCCACCAGTGTCATTGCATGTCTGTTCTTTTCATGAACCACACCCAGTGTCATTGCATGTCTGTTCCTCTAATTAAACCACACATGGATCCACCTAGAGTCATTGCATGTCAGTTCTTCTCATGAACCACAGCTAGATTCATTGCATGTCAGTACTTTTCACAAACCACACATGGATCCACCAGTGTCATTGCATGTGTGTTCTTCTCATGAACCACAGTCAGTGTCATTGCATGTCTATTATTCTCACAAACCACATAAGGATCCACCAGTGTCATTGGATGTGTGTTCTTCTAAACAAACCACATAAGGATCCCCAAGTGTCATTGCATGTGTGTTCTTTTCATGAACCATAGCTAGAGTCATTGCATGTGTGTTCCTCTGAACAAACCACATAAGGATCCACCAGTGTCATTGCATGTCTATTCTTCTCACAAACCACATAAGGGTCCACCAATGTCATTGCATGTCTATTCTTCTAAACAAACCACATAAGGATCCCCAGTGTCATTGCATGTGTGTTCTTTTCATGAACCACAGCGAGACTCATTGCATGTGTGTTCTTTTAAACAAACCACATAAGGATCCATCAGTGTCATTGCATGTCTGTTCTTTTCATGAACCACACCCAGTGTCATTGCATGTTTGTTTTTCTAAACAAACCACACATGGATCCACCTAGAGTCATTGCATGTCAGTTCTTTTCACAAACCACACATGGATCCACCAGTGTCATTGCATGTGTGGTCTTTTAATGAACCACATCTAGATTCATTGCATGTGTGTTCTTCTAAACAAACCACATAAGTATCCACCAGTGTCATTGCATGTGTGTTCTTCTCATGAACCACACCCAGTGTCATTGCATGTGTGTTCTTCTCATGAACCACACAAGGATACACCAGTGTCATTGCATGTGTGTTCTTTTCATGAACCATAGCTAGAATCATTGCATGTGTGTTCTTTTAAACAAACCACATAAGGATCCACCAGTGTCATTGCATGTCTATTCTTTTGATGAACCACACCCAGTGTCATTGCATGTCTGTTCTTTTCATGGACCATACCAAGTGTCATTGCAGGTCTGTTCCTCTAAACAAACCACACATGGATCCACCAGTGTCATTGCATGTCAGTACTTTTAACAAACCACACATGGATCCACCAGTGTCATTGCATGTGTGTTCTTCTCATGAACCACAGCCAGTGTCATTGCATGTCTATTCTTCTCACAAACCACATAAGGATCCATCAGTGTCATTGGATGTGTGTTCTTCTAAACAGACCACATAAGGATCCCAGTGTCATTGCATGTGTGTTCTTTTCATGAACCATAGCTAGAGTCATTGCATGTGTGTTCTTCTAAACAAACCACATAAGGATCCACCAGTGTCATTGCATGTGTGTTCTTTTCATGAACCACAGCTAGAGTCATTGCATGTGTGTTCTTCTAAACAAACCACATAAGGATCCACCAGTGTCATTGCATGTGTGTTCTTCTCATTAACCACACATGGATCCACTAGTGTCATCGCTTGTCTATTCTTTTCATGAACCGCACCTAGTGTCATTGCATGTATGTTCCTCTAAACAAAACACATAAGGATCCACAAGTGTCATTGCATGTCTGTTCTTTTCATGAACAACACATGGATCCACCAATGTCATTGCATGTGTGTTCTTTTCATGAACCACAGCTAGAGTTATTGCATGTGTGTACTTCTAAACAAACCACACATGGATCCACCTAGTGTGATTGCATGTCTATTCTTTTCACAAACCACACATGGATCCACCCGTGTCATTCCATGTGTGTTCTTTTCATGAGCCACAGCCAGTGTCATTGCATGTCTGTTCTTCTCACAAACCACATAAGGATCCACTAGTGTCATTGCATGTATGTTCTTCTAAACAAACCACATAAGGATCCCCTAGTGTCATTGCATGTGTGTTCTTTTCATGAACCACAGCTAGAGTCATTGCATGTGTGTTCTTCTAAACAAACCACATAAGGATCCACCAGTGTCATTGCATGTCTATTATTTTCATGAACCATACCCAGTGCCATTGCATGTCTGTTCCTCTAAACAAACCACACATGGATCCACCTAGAGTCATTGCATGTCAGTTCTTTTCACAAACCACACATGGATCCACCAGTGTCATTGCATGTGTGTTCTTCTCATGAACCACAGCTAGTGTCATTGCATGTCTATTCTTCTCACAAACCACATAAGGATCCACCAGTGTCATTGGATGTGTGTTCTTCTAAACAAACCACATAAGGCTCCCCCAGTGTCATTGCATGTGTGTTCTTTTCATGAACCATAGCTAGAGTCATTGCATGTGTATTGTTCTAAACAACCCATAAGGATCCACTAGTCTCATTGCATGTATGTCCTTCTCACAAACCACATAAGGATCCACCAGTGTCATTGCATGTCTGTTCTTCTAAACAAACCACATAAGGATCCCCAGTGTTATTGCATGTGTGTTCTTTTCATGAACCACAACTAGAGTCATTGCATGTGTGTTCTTCTAAACAAACCACATAAGGATCCACCAGTGTCATTACATGTGTGTTCTTTTCATCAACCACAGCTAGAGTCATTGCATATGTGTTCCTCTAAACAAACCACATAAGGATCCACCAGAGTGATTGCATGTCTGTTCTTTTCATGAACAACACATGGATCCACCAGTGTCATAGCATGTGTGTTCTTTTCATACACCACAGCTAGAGTCATTGCATGTGTGTTCTTCTAAACAAACCACACATGGATCCACCTAGTGTGATTGCATGTCTGTTCTTTTCACAAACCACACATGGATCCACCAGTGTCATTGCATGTTGTTTCTTTTCATGAACCACATCTAGAGTCATTGCATGTCTATTATTTCCAAAAACCACACATGGATCCACCTAGTGTGATTGCATGTCTGTTATTTTCACAAACCACACATGGATCCACTAGTGTCATTGCATGTGTGTTCTTCTCATGAACCATAGCTAGTGTCATTCCATGTATGTTCTTCTCATAAACCACATAAGGATCCACCAGTGTCATTGCATGTGTGTTCTTCTAAACAAACCACATAAGGATCCCCTAGTGTCATTGCATGTGTGTTCTTTTCATGAACCACAGCTAGAGTCATTGCATGTGTGTTCTTCTAAACAAACCGCATAAGGATCCACCAGTGTCATTGCATGTCTGTTCTTTTCATGAACCATACCCAGTGTCATTGCATGTTTATTCCTCTAAACAAACCACACATGGATCTACCTAGAGTCATTGCATGTCAGTTCTTTTCACAAACCACACATGGATCCACCAGTGTCATTGCATGGGTGTTCTTCTCATGAACCACAGCCAGTGTCATTGCATGTCTATTCTTCTCACAAACCACATAAGGATCCACTAGAGTCATTGGATGTGTGTTCTTCTAAACAAACCACATAAGGATCCACCAGTGTCATTGCATGTGTGTTCTTTTCATGAACCACAGCTAGAGTCATTGCATGTGTGTTCTTCTAAACAAACCACATAAGGATCCACCAGTGTCATTGCATGTGTGATCTTCTCATCAACCATAGCTAGAGTCATTGCATGTGTGGTCCTCTAAACAAACCACATAAGGATCCACCAGTATCATTGCATGTCTATTCTTCTCACAAACCACATAAGGATCCACCAGTGTCATTGCATGTCTATTCTTCTAAACAAACCACGTAAGGATCCCCAGTGTCATTGCATGTGTGTTCTTTTCATGAACCATAGCGAGACTCATTGCATGTGTGTTCTTTTAAACAAACTACATAAGGATCCATCAGTGTCATTGTATGTCTGTTCTTTTCATGAACCACACCCAGTGTCATTGAATGTATGTTCCTCTAATTAAACCACACATGGATCCACCTAGAGTCATTGCATGTCAGTTCTTTTCACAAACCACACATGGATCCACCAGTGTCATTGCATGTGTGGTCTTTTAATGAACCACAGCTAGATTCATTGCATGTGTGTTCTTCTAAACAAACCACATAAGGATCCACCAGTGTCATTGCATGTGTGTTCTTCTCGTGAACCACACCCAGTGTCATTGCATGTGTGTTCTTCTCATGAACCACACATGGATACACCAGTGTCATTGCATGTGTGTTCTTTTCATGAACCATAGCTAGAATCATTGCATGTGTGTTCTTTTAAACAAACCACATAAGGATCCACTAGTGTCATTGCATGTCTATTCTTTTGATGAACCACACCGAGTGTCATTGCATGTCTGTTCTTTTCATGGACCATACCTAGTGTCATTGCAGGTCTGTTCCTCTAAACAAACCACACATGGATCCACTAGTGTCATTGCATGTCAGTACTTTTAACAAACCACACATGGATCCACCAGTGTCATTGCATGTGTGTTCTTCTCATGAACCACAGCCAGTGTCATTGCATGTCTATTCTTCTCACAAACCACATAAGGATCCATCAGTGTCATTGGGTGTGTGTTTTTCTAAACAAACCACATAAGGATCCCCAGTGTAATTGCATGTGTGTTCTTTTCATGAACCATAGCTAGAGTCATTGCATGTGTGTTCTTCTAAACAAACCACATAAGGATCCACCAGTGTCATTGCATGTGTGTTCTTTTCATGAACCACAGCTAGAGTCATTGCATGTGTGTTCTTCTAAACAAACCACATAAGGATCCACCAGTGTCATTGCATGTGTGTTCTTCTCATGAACCACACATGGATCCACCAGTGTCATCGCTTGTCTATTCTTTTCATGAACCGCACCTAGTGTCATTGCATGTATGTTCCTCTAAACAAAACACATAAGGATCCACAAGTGTCATTGCATGTCTGTTCTTTTCATGAACAACACATGGATCCACCAATGTCATTGCATGTGTGTTCTTTTCATGAACCACAGCTAGAGTTATTGCATGTGTGTACTTCTAAACAAACCACACATGGATCCACCTAGTGTGATTCCATGTCTATTCTTTTCACAAACCACACATGGATCCACCCGTGTCATTCCATGTGTGTTCTTTTCATGAGCCACAACCAGTGTCATTGCATGTCTGTTCTTCTCACAAACCACATAAGGATCCACTAGTGTCATTGCATGTATGTTCTTCTAAACAAACCACATAAGGATCCCCTAGTGTCATTGCATGTGTGTTCTTTTCATGAACCACAGCTAGAGTCATTGCATGTGTGTTCTTCTAAACAAACCACATAAGGATCCACCAGTGTCATTGCATGTCTATTATTTTCATGAACCATACCCAGTGCCATTGCATGTCTGTTCCTCTAAACAAACCACACATGGATCCACCTAGAGTCATTGCATGTTAGTTCTTTTCACAAACCACACATGGATCCACCAGTGTCATTGCATGTGTGTTCTTCTCATGAACCACAGCTAGTGTCATTGCATGTCTATTCTTCTCACAAACCACATAAGGATCCACCAGTGTCATTGGATGTGTGTTCTTCTAAACAAACCACATAAGGATACCCCAGTGTCATTGCATATGTGTTCTTTTCATGAACCATAGCTAGAGTCATTGCATGTGTATTGTTCTAAACAACCCATAAGGATCCACTAGTCTCATTGCATGTATGTCCTTCTCACAAACCACATAAGGATCCACCAGTGTCATTGCATGTCTGTTCTTATAAACAAACCACATAAGGATCCCCAGTGTTATTGCATGTGTGTTCTTTTCATGAACCACAACTAGAGTCATTGCATGTGTGTTCTTCTAAACAAACCACATAAGGATCCACCAGTGTCATTACATGTGTGTTCTTTTCATCAACCACAACTAGAGTCATTGCATATGTGTTCCTCTAAACAAACCACATAAGGATCCACCAGAGTGATTGCATGTCTGTTCTTTTCATGAACAACACATGGATCCACCAGTGTCATAGCATGTGTGTTCTTTTCATACACCACAGCTAGAGTCATTGCAAGTGTGTTCTTCTAAACAAACCACACATGGATCCACCTAGTGTGATTGCATGTCTGTTCTTTTCACAAACCACACATGGATCCACCAGTGTCATTGCATGTTGTTTCTTTTCATGAACCACATCTAGAGTCATTGCATGTCTATTATTTCCAAAAACCACACATGGATCCACCTAGTGTGATTGCATGTCTGTTATTTTCACAAACCACACATGGATCCACTAGTGTCATTGCATGTGTGTTCTTCTCATGAACCATAGCTAGTGTCATTACATGTATGTTCTTCTCACAAACCACATAAGGATCCACCAGTGTCATTGCATGTGTGTTCTTCTAAACAAACCACATAAGGAGCCCCTAGTGTCATTGCATGTGTGTTCTTTTCATGAACCACAGCTAGAGTCATTGCATGTGTGTTCTTCTAAACAAACCGCATAAGGATCCACCAGTGTCATTGCATGTCTGTTCTTTTCATGAACCATACCCAGTGTCATTGCATGTCTGTTCCTCTAAACAAACCACACATGGATCTACCTAGAGTCATTGCATGTCAGTTCTTTTCACAAACCACACATGGATCCACCAGTGTCATTGCATGTGTGTTCTTCTCATGAACCACAGCCAGTGTCATTGCATGTCTATTCTTCTCACAAACCACATAAGGATCCACTAGAGTCATTGGATGTGTGTTCTTCTAAACAAACCACATAAGGATCCACCAGTGTCATTGCATGTGTGTTCTTTTCATGAACCACAGCTAGAGTCATTGCATGTGTGTTCTTCTAAACAAACCACATAAGGATCCACCAGTGTCATTGCATGTGTGTTCTTGTCATCAACCATAGCTAGAGTCATTGCATGTGTGTTCCTCTAAACAAACCACATAAGGATCCACCAGTATCATTGCATGTCTATTCTTCTCACAAACCACATAAGGATCCACCAGTGTCATTGCATGTCTATTCTTCTAAACAAACCACGTAAGGATCCCCAGTGTCATTGCATGTGTGTTCTTTTCATGAACCATAGCGAGACTCATTGCATGTGTGTTCTTTTAAACAAACTACATAAGGATCCATCAGTGTCATTGCATGTCTGTTCTTTTCATGAACCACACCCAGTGTCATTGAATGTTTGTTCCTCTAATTAAACCACACATGGATCCACCTAGAGTCATTGCATGTCAGTTCTTTTCACAAACCACACATGGATCCACCAGTGTCATTGCATGTGTGGTCTTTTAATGAACCACAGCCAGATTCATTGCATGTGTGTTCTTCTAAACAAACCACATAAGGATCCACCAGTGTCATTGCATGTGTGTTCTTCTCGTGAACCACACCCAGTGTCATTGCATGTGTGTTCTTCTCATGAACCACACATGGATACACCAGTGTCATTGCATGTGTGTTCTTTTCATGAACCATAGCTAGAATCATTGCATGTGTGTTCTTTTAAACAAACCACATAAGGATCCACCAGTGTCATTGCATGTCTATTCTTTTGATGAACCACACCGAGTGTCATTGCATGTCTGTTCTTTTCATGGACCATACCTAGTGTCATTGCAGGTCTGTTCCTCTAAACAAACCACACATGGATCCACTAGTGTCATTGCATGTCAGTACTTTTAACAAACCACACATGGATCCACCAGTGTCATTGCATGTGTGTTCTTCTCATGAACCACAGCCAGTGTCATTGCATGTCTATTCTTCTCACAAACCACATAAGGATCCATCAGTGTCATTGGGTGTGTGTTTTTCTAAACAAACCACATAAGGATCCCCAGTGTAATTGCATGTGTGTTCTTTTCATGAACCATAGCTAGAGTCATTGCATGTGTGTTCTTCTAAACAAACCACATAAGGATCCACCAGTGTCATTGCATGTGTGTTCTTTTCATGAACCACAGCTAGAGTCATTGCATGTGTGTTCTTCTAAACAAACCACATAAGGATCCACCAGTGTCATTGCATGTGTGTTCTTCTCATGAACCACACATGGATACACCAGTGTCATCGCATGTCTGTTCTTTTCATGAACCGCACCTAGTGTCATTGCATGTATGTTCCTCTAAACAAGACACATAAGGATCCACAAGTGTCATTGCATGTCTGTTCTTTTCATGAACAACACACGGATCCACCAATGTCATTGCATGTGTGTTCTTTTAATGAACCACAGCTAGAGTTATTGCATGTGTGTTCTTCTAAACAAACCACACATGGATCCACCTAGTGTGATTCCATGTCTATTCTTTTCACAAACCACACATGGATCCACCCGTGTCATTCCATGTGTGTTCTTTTCATGAGCCACAGCCAGTGTCATTGCATGTCTGTTCTTCTCACAAACCACATAAGGATCCACTAGTGTCATTGCATGTATGTTCTTCTAAACAAACTACATAAGGATCCCCTAGTGTCATTGCATGTGTGTTATTTTCATGAACCACATCTAGAGTCATTGCATGTGTGTTCTTCTAAACAAACCACATAAGGATCCACCAGTGTCATTGCATGTCTATTATTTTCATGAACCATACCCAGTGCCATTGCATGTCTGTTCCTCTAAACAAACCACACATGGATCCACCTAGAGTCATTGCATGTCAGTTCTTTTCACAAACCACACATGGATCCACCAGTGTCATTGCATGTGTGTTCTTCTCATGAACCACAGCTAGTGTCATTGCATGTCTATTCTTCTCACAAACCACATAAGGATCCACCAGTGTCATTGGATGTGTGTTCTTCTAAACAAACCACATAAGGATCCCCCAGTGTCATTGCATGTGTGTTCTTTTCGTGAACCATAGCTAGAGACATTGCATGTTTGTTGTTCTAGACAAACCACAAGGATCCACCAGTGTCATTGCATGTCTGTTCTTCTCACAAACCACATAAGGATCCACCAGTGTCATTGCATGTCTGTTCTTCTAAACAAACCACATAAGGATCCCCAGTGTTATTGCATGTGTGTTCTTTTCATGAACCACAACTAGAGTCATTGCATGTGTGTTCTTCTAAACAAACCACATAAGGATCCACCAGTGTCATTACATGTGTGTTCTTTTCATGAACCACAGCTAGAGTCATTGCATATGTGTTCCTCTAAACAAACCACATAAGGATCCACCAGAGTGATTGCATGTCTGTTCTTTTCATGAACAACACATGGATCCACCAGTGTCATAGCATGTGTGTTCTTTTCATACACCACATCTAGAGTCATTGCATGTGTGTTCTTCTAAACAAACAACACATGGATCCACCTAGTGTGATTGCATGTCTGTTCTTTTCACAAACCACACATGGATCCACCAATGTCATTGCATGTGGTTTCTTTTCATGAACCACAGCTAGAGTCATTGCATGTCTATTCTTTCCAAAAACCACACATGGATCCACCTAGTGTGATTGCATGTCTGTTATTTTCACAAACCACACATGGATCCACTAGTGTCATTGCATGTGTGTTCTTCTCATGAACCACAGCTAGTGTGATTGCATGTATGTTCTTCTCACAAACCACATAAGGATCCACCAGTGTCATTGCATGTCTGTTCTTCTAAACAAACCACATAAGGATCCCCTAGTGTCATTGCATGTGTGTTCTTTTCATGAACCACAGCTAGAGTCATTGCATGTGTGTTCTTCTAAACAAACCGCATAAGGATCCACCAGTGTCATTGCATGTCTGTTCTTTTCATGAACCATACTCAGTGTCATTGCATGTCTGTTCCTCTAAACAAACCACACATGGATCTACCTAGAGTCATTGCATGTCAGTTCTTCTCACAAACCACACATGGATCCACCAGTGTCATTGCATGTGTGTTCTTCTCATGAACCACAGCCAGTGTCATTGCATGTCTATTCTTCTCACAAACCACATAAGGATCCACTAGAGTCATTGGATGTGTGTTCTTCTAAACAAACCACATAAGGATCCAGCAGTGTCATTAAATGTGTGTTCTTTTCATGAACCATAGCTAGAGTCATTGCATGTGTGTTCCTCTAAACAAACCACATAAGGATCCACCAGTATCATTGCATGTCTATTCTTCTCACAAACCACATAAGGATCCACCAGTGTCATTGCATGTCTATTCTTCTAAACAAACCACATAAGGATCCCCAGTGTCATTGCATGTGTGTTCTTTTCATGAACCATAGCGAGACTCATTGCATGTGTGATCTTTTAAACAAACTACATAAGGATCCATCAGTGTCATTGCATGTCTGTTCTTTTCATGAACCACACCCAGTGTCATTGCATGTCTGTTCCTCTAATTAAACCACACATGGATCCACCTAGAGTCATTGCATGTCAGTTCTTCTCATGAACCACAGCTAGAGTCATTGCATGTCTATTCTTCTCACAAACCACATAAGGATCCACCAGTGTCATTGGATGTGTGTTCTTCTAAACAAACCACATAAGGATCCCCCAGTGTCATTACATGTGTGTTCTTTTCATGAACCATAGCTAGAGACATTGCATGTGTGTTGTTCTAGACAAACCACATAAGGATCCCCAGTGTCATTGCATGTGTGTTCTTTTCATGAACCATAGCGAGACTCATTGCATGTGTGTTCTTTTAAACAAACTACATAAGGATCCATCAGTGTCATTGCATGTCTGTTCTTTTCATGAACCACACCCAGTGTCATTGCATGTCTGTTCCTCTAATTAAACCACACATGGATCCACCTAGAGTCATTGCATGTCAGTTCTTCTCATGAACCACAGCTAGAGTCATTGCATGTCAGTACTTTTCACAAACCACACATGGATCCACCAGTGTCATTGCATGTGTGTTCTTCTCATGAACCACAGTCAGTGTCATTGCATGTCTATTATTCTCACAAACCACATAAGGATCCACCAGTGTCATTGGATGTGTGTTCTTCTAAACAAACCACATAAGGATCCCCAAGTGTCATTGCATGTGTCTTCTTTTCATGAACCATAGCTAGAGTCATTGCATGTGTGTTCTTCTAAACAACCGACATAAGGATCCACCAGTGTCATTGCATGTCTGTTCTTCTCACAAACCACATAAGGATCCACCAGTGTCATTGCATGTCTGTTCTTCTAAACAAACCACATAAGGATCCCCAGTGTCATTGCATGTGTGTTCTATTCATGAACCACAGCTAGAGTCATTGCATGTGTGTTCTTCTAAACAAACCACATAAGGATCCACCAGTGTCATTTCATGTGTGTTCATTTCATGAACCACATCTAGAGTCATTGCATGTGTGTTCTTCTAAACAAACCACATAAGGATCCACCAGTGTCATTGCATGTGTGTTCTTCTCATGAACCACACCCAGTGTCATTGCATGTCTGTTCCTCTAAAAAAACAACATAAGGATCCACCAGTCTCATTGCATGTCTTATCTTTTCATGAACAAGAAATGGATCCAGCAGTGTCATTGCATGTGTGTTCTTTTCATGAACCACAGCTAGAGTC
The DNA here is from genome assembly GCA_916181665.1 of Avena sativa. NCBI lineage: Eukaryota > Viridiplantae > Streptophyta > Magnoliopsida > Poales > Poaceae > Avena > Avena sativa. The sequence goes on along the minus strand of OV702287.1, from coordinate 60,837,778 downwards.
ATTGCATGTGTGTTCTTCTAAACAAACCACACATGGATCCACCTAGTGTGATTGCATGTCTGTTCTTTTCAGAAACCACACATGGATCCACTAGTGTCATTGCATGTGTGTTCCTTTCATGAACCACAGCCAGTGTCATTGCATGTCTGTTCTTCTCACAAACCACATAAGGATCCACCAGTGTCATTGCATGTCTGTTCTTCTAAACAAACCACATAAGGATCCCCTAGTGTCATTGCATGTGTGTTCTTTTCATGAACCACAGCTAGAGTCATTGCATGTGTGTTCTTCTAAACAAACCACATAAGGATCCACTAGTGTCATTGCATGTCTGGTCTTTTCATGAACCATACCCAGTGTCATTGCATGTCTGTTCCTCTAAACAAACTACACACGGATCCACCTAGATTCATTACATGTCAGTTCTTTTCACAAACCACACATGGATCCACCAATGTCATTGCATGTGTGTTCTTCTAATGAACTACAACTAGTGTCATTGCATGTCTATTCTTCTCACAAACCACATAAGGATCCACCAGTGTCATTGGATGTGTGTTCTTCTAAACAAACCACATAAGGATCCCCCAGTGTCATTGCATGTGTGTTCTTTTCATGAACCATAGCTAGAGTCATTGCATGTGTGTTCTTCTAAACAACCCACATTAGGATCCACCAGTGTCGTTGCACGTCTGTTCTTCTCACAAACCACATAAGGATCCACTAGTGTCATTGCATGTCTATTCTTCTAAACAAACCACATAAGGATCCACAGTGTCATTGCATGTGTGTTCTTTTCATGAACCACAGCGAGACTCATTGCATGTGTGTTCTTTTAAACAAACCACATAAGGATCCATCAGTGTCATTGCATGTCTGTTCTTTTCATGAACCACACCCAGTGTTATTGCATGTCTGTTCCTCTAAACAAACCACACATGGATCCACCTAGAGTCATTGCATGTCAGTTCTTTTCACAAACCACACATGGATCCACCAGTGTCATTGCATGTGTGGTCTTTTAATGAACCACATCTAGATTCATTGCATGTGTGTTCTTCTAAACAAACCACATAAGGATCCACCAGTGTCATTGCATGTGTGTTCTTCTCATGAACCACACATGGATACACCAGTGTCATTGCATGTGTGTTCTTTTCATGAACCATAGCTAGAATCATTGCATGTGTGTTCTTTTAAACAAACCACATAAGGATCCACCAGTGTCATTGTATGTCTATTCTTTTGATGAACCACACCCAATGTCATTGCATGTATGTTCCTCTAAAAAACCCACACATGGATCTACCTAGAGTCATGGCATGTCAGTTCTTTTGTCAAACCACACATGGATACACCAGTGTCATTGCATGTGTGTTCTTTTCATGAACCACAGCTAGAGCCAATGCATGTATGTTCTTCTAAACAAACCACATAAGGATCCACCAGTGTCATTGCATGTGTGTTCTTCTCACGAACCACACATGGATCCACCAGTGTCATTGCATGTGTGTTCTTCTCACGAACCACACATGGATCCACCAGTGTCATTGCATGTGTGTTCTTTTCATGAACCACACCCAGTGTCATTGCATGTCTCATCCTCTAAACAAACCACATAAGGATCCACCAGTGTCATTGCACGTCTGTTCTTTTCATGAACAACACATGGATCCACCAGTGTCATTGCATGTGTGTTCTTTTCATGAACCACAGCGAGAGTCATTGCATGTGTGTTCTTCTAAACAAACCACACATGGATCCACATAGTGTGATTGCATGTCTGTTATTTTCACAAACCACACATGGATCCACCAGTGTCATTGCATGTGTGTTCTTTTCATGAACCCCAACCAGTGTCATTGCATGTCTGTTCTTCTCACAAACCACATAAGGATCCACCAGTGTCATTGCTTGTGTGTTCTTCTAAACAAACCACATAAGGATCCCCTAGTGTCATTGCATGTGTGTTCTTTTCGTGAACCACAGCTAGAGTCATTGCATGTGTGTTTTTCTAAACAAACCACATAAGGATCCACAAGTGTCATTGCATTTCTGTTATTTTCATGAACCATACCCAGTGTCATTGCATGTTTGTTCCTCTAAACAAACCACACATGGATCCACCTAGAGTCATTTCATGTCAGTACTTTTCACAAACCACACATGGATCCACCAGTGTCATTGCATGTGTGTTCTTCTCATGAACCACAGTCAGTGTCATTGCATGTCTATTATTCTCACAAACCACATAAGGATCAGTGTCATTGGATGTGTGTTCTTCTAAACAAACCACATAAGGATCCCCAAGTGTCATTGCATATGTGTTCTTTTCATGTACCATAGCTAGAGTCATTGCATGTGTGTTCTTCTAAACAACCCACATAAGGATCCACTAGTGTCATTGCATGTCTGTTCTTCTCACAAACCATATAAGGATCCACTAGTGTCATTGCATGTCTGTTCTTATAAACAAACCACATAAGGATCCCCAATGTCATTGCATGTGTGTTCTATTCATGAACCACAGCTAGAGTCATTGCATGTGTGTTCTTCTAAACAAACCACATAAGGATCCACCAGTGTCATTTCATGTGTGTTCTTTTCATGAAGCACAGCTAGAGTCATTGCATGTGTGTTCTTCTAAACAAACCACATAAGGATCCACCAGTGTCATTGCATGTGTGTTCTTCTCATGAACCACACCCAGTGTCATTGCATGTATGTTCCTCTAAAAAAACAACATAAGGATCCACCAGTCTCATTGCATGTCTTATCTTTTCATGAACAACACATGGATCCAGCAGTGTCATTGCATGTGTGTTCTTTTCATGAACCACAGCTAGAGTCATTGCATGTGTGTTCTTCTAAACAAACCACACATGGATCCACCTAGTGTGATTGCATGTCTGTTCTTTTCAGAAACCACACATGGATCTACTAGTGTCATTGCATGTGTGTTCCTTTCATGAACCACATCCAGTGTCATTGCATGTCTGTTCTTCTCACAAACCACATAAGGATCCACCAGTGTCATTGCCTGTCTGTTCTTCTAAAAAAACCACATAAGGATCCCCTAGTGTCATTGCATGTGTGTTCTTTTCATGAACCACATCTAGAGTCATTGCATGTGTGTTCTTATAAACAAACCACATAAGGATCCACTAGTGTCATTGCATTTCTGTTCTTTTCATGAACCATACCCAGTGTCATTGCATGTCTGTTCCTCTAAACAAACCACACACGTATCAACCTAGAGTCATTACATGTCAGTTCTTTTCACAAACCACACATGGAACCACTAGTGTCATTGCATGTGTGTTCTTCTAATGAATTACAACCAGTGTCATTGCATGTCTATTCTTCTCACAAACCACATAAGGATCCACCAGTGTCATTGGATGTGTGTTCTTCTAAACAAACCACATAAGGATCCCCCAGTGTCATTGCATGTGTGTTCTTTTCATGAACCATAGCTAGAGTCATTTCATGTGTGTTCTTCTAAACAACCCACATTAGGATCCACCAGTGTTGTTGCATGTCTGTTCTTCTCACAAACCACATAAGGATCCACGAGTGTCATTGCATGTCTGTTCTTCTAAAGAAACCATCATAAGGATCCCCAGTGTCATTGCATGTGTGTTCTTTTCATGAACCATAGATAGAGTCATTGCATGTGTGTTCTTCTAAACAAACCACATAAGGATCCACAAGTGTCATTGCATGTGTGTTATTTTCATGAACTCCAGCTAGAGTCATTGCATGTGTGTTCTTCTAAACAAAGCACATAAGGATCCACCAGTGTCATTTCATGTGTGTTCTTCTCATGAACCACACATGGATCCACCAGTGTCATTGCATGTGTGGTCTTTTAATGAACCATAGATAGAGTCAGTGCATGTGTGTTCTTCTAAACAAACCACATAAGGATCCACTAGTGTCATTGCATGTCTCTTCTTTTCATGAACCATACCCAGTGTCATTGCATGTCTGTTCCTCTAAACAAACCACACATGGATCCACCTAGAGTCATTGCATGTCAGTTCTTTTCACAAACCACACATGGATCCACCAGTGTCATTGCATGTGTGTTCTTCTAATGAACCACAGCCAGTGTCATTGCATGTCTATTCTTCTCACAAACCACATAAGGATCCAGCAGTGTCATTGGATGTGTGTTCTTCTAAACAAACCACATAAGGATCCACCAGTGTCATTGCATGTGTGTTCTTTTCATGAACCATAGCTAGAGTCATTGCATGTGTGTTCTTCTAAACAACCCACATAAGAATCCACCAGTGTCATTGCATGTCTGTCCTTCTCACAAACCACATAAGGATCCACCAGTGTCATTGCATGTCTGTTCTTCTAAACAAACCACATACGGATCCCTAGTGTCATTGCATGTGTGTTCTTTTCATGAACCATAGCTAGAGTCATTGCATGTGTGTTCTTCTAAACAAACCACATAAGGATTCACCAGTGTCATTGCATGTGTGTTCTTTTCATGAACCATAGCTAGAGTCATTGCATGTGTGTTCCTCTAAACAAACCACATAAGGATCCACTAGTGTCATTGCATGTCTGTTCTTTTCACGAACAACACATGGATCCACCAGTGCCATAGCATGTGTGTTCTTTTCATGAACCATAGCTAGAGTCATTGCATGTGTGTTCTTCTAAACAAACCACACATGGATCCACCTGGTGTGATTGCATGTCTATTCTTTTCACAAACCACACATGGATCCACCAGTGTCATTGCATGTGTGTTCTTTTCATGAACCACGGCTAGAGTCATTGCATGTCTGTTCTTTCCACAAACCACACATGGATCCACCTAGTGTGATTGCATGTCTGTTCTTTTCACAGACCACACATGGATCCACCAGTGTCATTGCATGTGTGTTCTTCTCATGAACCACAGCTAGTGTCATTGCATGTCTGTTCTTCTCACAAACCACATAAGGATCCACCAGTGTCATTGCATATCTGTTCTTCTAAACAAATCACATAAGGATCCCCTAGTGTCATTGCATGTGTGTTCTTTTCATGAACCACAGCTAGAGTCATTGCATGTGTGTTCTTCTAAACAAACCACATAAGGATCCACCAGTGCCATTGCATGTCTGTTCTTTTCATGAACCATACCGGGTGTCCTTGCATGTCTGTTCCTCTAAACAAACCACACATGGATCCACCTAGAGTCATTGCATGTTAGTTATTTTCACAAACCAAACATGGACCGATCAGTGTCATTGCATGTGTGTTCTTCTCATGAACCACAGCCAGTGTCATTGCATGTCTATTCTTCTCACAAACCACATAAGGATCCAGCAGTGTCATTGGATGTGTGTTCTTCTAAACAAACCACATAAGGATCCCTAGTATCATTGCATGCGTGTTCTTTTCATGAACCATAGCTAGAGTCATTGGATGTGTGTTCCTCTAAACAAACCACATAAGGATCCACCAGTGTCATTGCATGTCTGTTCTTCTCACAAACCACATAAGGATCCACCAGTGTCATTGCATGTCTATTCTTCTAAACAAACCACATAAGGATCCCCCAGTGTCATTGCATGTGTGTTCTTTTCATGAACCACCGCTAGAATCATTGCATGTGTGTTCTTTTAAACAAACCACATAAGGATCCACCAGTGTCATTGCATGTCTGTTCTTTTCATGAAACACACTCAGTGTCATTGCATGTCAGTTCCTCTAAACAAACCACACATGGATCCATCTAGAGTCATTGCATGTCAGTTCTTTTCACAAACCACAAATGGATCCACCAGTGTCATTGCATGTGTGGTCTTTTAATGAACCACAGCTAGAGTCATTACATGTGTGTTCTTCTAAACAAACCACATAAGGATCCACCACTGTCATTGCATGTGTGTTCTTCTCATGAACCACACCCAGTGTCATTGCATGTGTGTTATTCTCATGAACCACACATGGATACACCAGTGTCTTTGCATGCGTGTTCTTTTCATGAACCACAGCTAGAATCATTGCATGTGTGTTCTTTTAAACAAACCATATAAGGATCCACCAGTAACATTGCATGTCTGTTCTTTTCATGAACCGCAGCCAGTGTCGTTGCATGTTTGTTCCTCTAAACAAACCACACATGGATCCACCTAGCATTGCATGTCAGTTCTTTTCACAAACCACACATTTATACACCAGTGCTATTGCATATGTGTTCTTTTCATGAACCACAACTAGAGTCAATGCATGTGTGTTCTTCCAAACAAACCACATAAGGTTCCACCAGTGTCATTGCATGTGTGTTCTTCTCATGAACCACACATGGATCCACCAGTGTCATTGCATGTGTGTTCTTTTCATGAACCACAGCTAGAGTCATTGCATGTGTGTTCTTCTAAACAAACCACATAAGGATCCACCAGTGTCATTGCATGTCTATTCTTTTCATGAACCACACCCAGTGTCATTGCATGTCTGTTCCTCTAAACAAACCACACATGGATCCACCTAGAGTCATGGCATGTCAGTTCTTTTCACAAACCACACATGGATGCACCAGTGTCATTGCATGTGTGTTCTTTTCATGAACAACGGCTAGAGTCAATGCATGTGTGTTCTACTAAACAAACCACATAAGGATCCACCAGTGTCATTGCATGTGTGTTCTTCTCATGAACCACACATGGATCCACCAGTGTCATTGCATGTGTGTTCTTCTCATGAACCACACATGGATCCACCAGTGTCATTACATGTGTGTTCTTTTCATGAACCACACCTAGTGTCATTGCATGTCTGTTCCTCTAAACAAACCACATAAGGATCCACCAGTGTCATTGCATGTCTGTTCTTTTCATGAACAACACATGGATCCACCAGTGTCATTGCATCTATGTTCTTTTCATGAACCACAGCTAGAGGCATTGCATGTGTGTTCTTCTAAACAAACCACACATGGATCCACATAGTGTGATTGCATGTCTGTTATTTTCACAAACCACACATGGATCCACCAGTGTCATTGCATGTGTGTTCTTTTTATGAACCACAGCCAGTGTCATTGCATGTCTGTTCTTCACACAAACCACATAAGGATCCACCAGTGTCATTGCATGTCTATTCTTCAAAACAAACCACATAAGGATCCCCTAGTGTCATTGCATGTGTGTTCTTTTCATGAACCATAGCTAGAGTCATTGCATGTGTGTTCTTCTAAACATACCACATAAGGATCCACCAGTGACATTACATTTCTGTTCTTTTCATGAACCATACCCAGTGTCATTGCATGTTTGTTCGTCTAAACAAACCACACATGGATCCACCTAGAATCATTGCATGTCAGTACTTTTCACAAACCAGACATGGATCCACCAGTGTCATTGAATGTGTGTTCTTCTGATGAACCACAGTCAGTGTCATTGCATGTCTATTCTTCTCACAAACCACATAAGGATGCACCAGTGTCACTGGATGTGTGTTCTTCTAAACAAACCACATAAGGATCCCCAAGTGTCATTGCATGTGTGTTCTTTTCATGAACCATAGCTAGAGTCCTTACATGTGTGTTCTTCTAAACAACCCACATAAGGATCCACCAGAGTCATTGCATGTCTGTTCTTCTCACAAACCACATAAGGATCCACCAGTGTCATTGCATGTCTGTTCTTCTAAACAAACCACATAAGGATCCCTAGTGTCATTGCATGTGTGTTCCTTTCATGAACCACAGCTAGAGTCATTGCATGTGTGTTCTTCTAAACCAACCACATAAGGATCCACCAGTGTCATTGCATGTGTCTTCTTTTCATGAACCACAGCTAGAGTCATTGCATGTGTGTTCTTCTAAACAAACCACATAAGGATCCACCAGTGTCATTGCATGTGTGTTCTTCTCATGAACCACACCCAGTGTCATTGCATGTCAGTTCCTCTAAAAAAAACATAAGGATCCACCAGTCTCAATGCATGTCTGTTCTTTTCATGAACAACACATGGATCCACCAGTGTCATTGCATGTGTGTTCTTTTCATGAACGACAGCTAGAGTCATTGCATGTGTGTTCTTCTAAACAAACCACACATGGATCCACCTAGTGTGATTGCATGTCTGTTCTTTTCACAAACCACACATGGATCCACTAGTGTCATTGCATGTGTGTTCTTTTCATGAACCACAGCCAGTGTCATTGCATGTCTGTTCTTCTCACAAACCACATAAGGATCCACCAGTGTCATTGCATGTCTGTTCTTCTAAACAAACCACATAAGGATCCCCTAGTGTCATTGCATGTGTGTTCTTTTCATGAATCACAGCTAGGGTCATTGCATGTGTGTTCTTCTCAACAAACCACATAAGGATCCACCGGTGTCATTGCATGTCTGTTCTTTTCATGAACCATACCAAGTGTCATTGCATGTCTGTTCCTCTAAACAAACCACACACGGATCCAACTAGATTCATGGACCACCAGTGTCATTGCATGTGTGTTCTTCTAATGAACTACAGCCAGTGTCATTGCATGTCTATTCTTCTCACAAACCACATAAGGGTCCACCAGTGTCATTGGATGTGTGTTCTTCTAAACAAACCACATAAGGATCCTCCAGTGTCATTGCATGTGTGTTCTTTTCCTGAACCATAGCTAGATTCATTGCATGTGTGTTCTTCTAAAAAACCCACATAAGGATCCACCAGTATCATTGCATGTCTATTCTTCTCACAAACCACATAAGGATCCTCCAGTGTCATTGCATGTGTGTTCTTTTCACAAACCACAAATGGATCCACCAGTATCATTGCATGTTTGTTCTTCTAACGAACTACAGCCAGTGTCATTGCATGTCTATTCTTCTAAACAAACCACATAAGGATCCCCCAGTGTCATTGCATGTGTGTTCTTTTAATGAACCACAGCTAGAATCATTGCATGTGTGTTCTTAATGCAGGTGTAAGCCGGCCGGGTTGGCCCGAATGATCTTAATGCAGGTGAAGGACAGGCCGAGTTACGCAAAGAAGGGCCGAATGATACGAAGCTTGCAGGAGAAGGAGAAGCCCAAAGTCAAACCCTAGTCACGGAATCTGAGCAGAGCCAAGAGCTAAAGACAAATGTGCAGAACGATAGAGGGGCAGAAGGAGGTCACGGAGGTGACAGTTCTGGAGCCCGAGGCAAGCAGGAGGGGCCCTCTGGAATCTTACCGCAGTGAGAAGGGCGACAGGGAAAGAGGAGCGCCGAACTACTATATTGGGACAAGCATATTCCTCGAATATGCTTGCCACGTCAGCCCTGGAAGAACCCAGGGCTCTCCTTTATAAGGGGAGGCTTAGACCCTAAGGAAGGGATGGACTCTTTCTTGGGACCGTTAGGCTGGTAAAATTCTCTCTTTCTCCTTGTATACAGCTCAAGGAGCATTTGTAGCCCAAGGAAGGAGAAATAAAGATCTTTGCGTTAGCTTTCTATGTGTAGAATCAACTACATCTTCCCTCCCTAGATCCCACTAGCATCCATTGGCCCCAAACTTTAGCCTACCCATGGCATCTGCCATGCCACCACCACGACAGTTGGCGCCCACTGTGGGGTCAGCAGCGGTGCTAGCTGGAGTTATGATCCGGACGGGAAACTTCATCAAGACTGGCGAGCGCGTTGTTTCTGGCTTGGTCCAGAGATTTGGTCTCTGTGACTATGTCAGCAACAATGCAGGGAGCTTCAGGGGGAAATCTCCCCCGCGTAATGGTGTCTTCATTAGCCTGGGCGGGCACAAGGTCTATGTCGGCGTCGACGTCTCTAGCGTTTATCCTTACCAAGTTGTTGTTGCAGGAGAGCCACCTCTTAACGCTGCGAGCCGTCTACCCAGAGCACATCCTGCAGGAAGTGTCGAGGTGATGGTCACGGCCGGAGTGCAAACTGGAGCAGCAGTTGCTGGGTCAAGCAGAGAACCCGCCACCGCTGTACATGGCGCACCCAGGCAGACCGCACCACTACCCGCCGAGGTAATCCCGCCAGCGACCAACCCAACCGAGGTGCAGGACACCACCCCAAAGGCACCAAGAGTAAGAGGGCCACCTCTGGAAAGGCCAGAGAACATTCTTCAGGCGACCATAGAAAACTTGACTACACCTGTAGCGCCGATACTTGATCCGGCAAATGCTCAGGCAGAGTTAGAGGAAACCAGGCAAAAGGTGCTGGAAGAGGCCAAAAAGGTGTCGGCCTTGCGGGAGTCCTTAAACAGGACCCTGCGAGAATATGCCAAAGCTAATAAGCTTGATGTCGCGCCTGAACGGGTGGGCGAATTAAGATTGAGAGGGAAAAACCTCATGGATGATATCAACAAAGAGCATGATGCTCATAAAGCAGAATCAGTGGATTTGGGTTTGCCGAGGTACAGTACCCTGGCAAAAAACCTAAGGGCGGCAAATGCCGCAGCATTAGAGTTAGAGGGGTTGATCGGCGAGGCCCGGCAGAAACAGCAAGAAAGAGTGAACGAGCTGGTGCGCATCGCGAGCCAGCAAAACAAGGAAATGCTCAGAGCAAACCCGGCGAGGCCGGTGGCCTCGCGAATGGTTCACTCGGCAGGAGCAGCACCTGCCCTGTCCGTGGCGGCGGCATCTTCACCCGGAAATAATGCACGAAGGGACAAAGCAGTAACCTCAGGAAAGAGGAACAAGCAAATTGTTCCATATGATCCGGCAATGGCCGGAAAGGCAAATGAGAATAGAGGCAATGCAAGCCGAGGTAACAGTGGGGAGAGGAACCACGGCCGTGTTGAGAGAGACGGCGGAAGCCGAGGCAACGGAGATCTCGGCAGAAGAGAGCCCGCGAGAGGCAATCAGGAGAACAATACCCCGATCGAAGTAAGGAGAGAACTGCCACTCAACCCGTAACCAAGGCATGAACCCCGGCAGGAAAGAGAAACGAGGCCAGCTCGCCACGATCGAATTAATGAAAGATACAATGATGGTTATTCTGAGATGGAATATGCAATCCATGGCGGAAACAATTACTATGGAATACAGGACAGAGTTCTGTACAGAGATTTGCCGTCAAATGATGCAAGAGTGAAGCTGGACCGGCTATACAGGTCCGAGTTGTTGGAAGAACAGGGTCCACCAGGGCCGACATGCTTTGGACCACGGATCATGGGCGAACCGCCTGTGCCGAACTTTCAGCTGGCAAGGGGCACGAAAACATATAATGGGAGTACCAAACCACAAGACTGGTTAATTGGCAATGGGCAGTACGGTACGCCCCACAAATGCTGGAAGGACCGGCTAGGGTGTGGCTGAATAATCTACCAGCGTGCAGTATCAACTGTTGGCTGGATTTTGAGGAAATGTTTGTCAGCAACTTTACCAGCACGTACAAGAGGCCAAACAAGCCACAACAGCTAGCCATGTGCAAGCAGAGGCCGAATGAAACAGATAGTTAATTTTTAACTCGGTGGTGCAACCTGAGAAACTCATGTGAAGGAGTTATAGAATCGCAAGCAATAGCTTGGTTCGCGCAAGGATGCCGTTATGGCAGCGTATTGTGGCAACGTCTGCAAAGAGATATGCCGACCACACTGGCAGGAACTATCAGAATAGCGGACTCCTACGCGTTAGGAGACCCGACGCAACCAGAATTAATGTCGACGGATCACCGCGAGCAACAGGACCATTATGCAAGAGATTTGGCCGGGTCATCCAGGCGCGGTGATTTCAGAGGAAGAAGAAGAGAGGAAAGGCCGGATTATAGATATAATTCGGCCCAAGTGGCGGCAGTAGCGCAAGATCAGCCGAGTCACGGAGCGATTCAACGGCAAAATAATGGTCCTCAGCAGTGGACACCAAGGAATGAAGGAAAAAGGCAGTGGACCCCCGAACAAAAGAAACAGTGGCAGGAGAGGCCAAAGTACACGTTCGAATCCATGTTAGATCAGCCGTGCAAATTTCACACGTCAAACCCATCCAGGCCAGCCAACCATACAACCCGTCAATGTGCATGGATGAAAAATGCAATGGGGAACCCCGCGGGAGTTTAGGCACCCCATCAAGTACATCAGCAACATCAACCACAGTTGACTGGAGCGAATGCACAGCAACTGATGTTACCGCCCCTCCCCCGAGGTACGATAACTCGGATCGGAGAGACGCGGTGCATCAAGTAATGAACCAAGTCCAGGATGGAAGAACAAACCCGGCGAATACGGGACGCAATGATTACAGAGAACATCATCAGTCTTATTGCGTGTTCACAACGGAACAACAAGACAAGCAAAGTGTGCAGCGCCGTATATGGAAGTAAATGCAGTAATGCCGGCAGTACCAAGATATGTGCCTTGGTCGGATCAGGAGATAACTTGGAGCATAAAGGATCATCCCAAGATAATGCCAAATCCCGGATCATATGCACTTGTGCTGGATCCGACATTTGTTGTACTGAGCATCAATGTCAAATTCTCAAAAGTACTCATAGACAATGGAAGTAGTATCAACATCATGTACAAAGATACCATGCATAAACTTGGAATATCGCAGAACATGTTGCAGTCCACGAGGACCACTTTCCATGGGATAGTGCCAGGGCTTTCATGTGAACCCATTGGTAAGGTCCGAGTGGATGTGTTATTCGGCACAAGAGATAACTGCAGAGCAGAAAACTTAGAGTTTGAGGTGGTGGATCTAGAGAGTTGTTATCATGCTTTACTCGAATGGCCAGCGTTGGCCAAATTCATGGGCAGCTGTCATGTAAGTTATCTGAAAATGAAGCTACCCGGACCACAAGGAGTGATAACAGTTGCAGGGGATTACAAGAAGTCAATGGAGTGTGCTTCAGCCGGGTCAAATTTGGCCGAATCATTGGTTACAGCAAGAGAAAAAAGAGGGATTCAGGAGGTAGCAGCCCTCGCTCAGTCGGCGCAGCTGAACATGCCGGCACTAGCCAACCCGCATGGCAGTGTCTCTTTTCAGCCGACTAAAGAAACAAAGAAGTTTCAGATAGATGAGCAATTCCCAGAGCGTACTGTTACTATAGGTGCAGGCCTGGACGCTAAATAGGAAAGCGAGCTCACCAACTTCCTCTGTGAGAATCAGGACATATTTGCATGGTCAACTCAGGATCTGCAAGGCGTTCCGAGGGAGTTGGCTGAGCACTCTTTGAATGTAAGGCCAGGAGCAAGGCCGGTGAAGCAACCTCTCCGCCGCTTTGCCGAAGACAGGAGAAAAATAATATGGGATGAAATAGCTCGGCTCCTCACAGCCGGGTTCATCATGGAGGTGCTGTATCCGGATTGGCTATCGAATCCGGTGCTAGTAGAAAAGAAGAAGGATGATCCCAATGTAGCCATTGTATGGCGAATGTGTATCGATTACACGAACCTGAACAAGGCGTGTCCAAAAGATCCTTTTCCATTACCTAGAATAGACCAAGTCATTGATTCGACCGCTGGTTGTGAGTTATTGTCATTTGTAGACGCGTATTCTGGTTTCCATCAGATACCGTTAAATCCGGCCGATCAAATAAAGGCTGCATTTATTACCCCATACGGGGCTTATTGCTACCGCACAATGCCATTCGGCCTGCGAAACGCAGGAGCAACATATCAGAGATGTATGCAAAAATGTCTACACGATCAGATAGGAAAAAATGTACAAGTATATATAGATGACGTGGTCATCAAAACCAAGGAAAGCAAAACGTTGCTGGAAGATATACGACAGACTTTTGCGAACCTGAGAAGGTTCCGAATGAAGCTTAATCCGGAAAAATGTACGTTTGGCGTGTCGGCAGGGAAATTACTCGGTTTTCTTGTATCTAGCCGAGGTATATAGGCCAACCCAACAAAGATAAAGGCAGTAGAAAGAATGGAATTGCCAAGATGCTTAAATGATGTACAAAAATTCACGGGTTGTCTAGCCTCGCTCAGCCGGTTTGTATGTCGGCTGGGAGAGAAGGCGCTACCACTATATCAGCTAATGAAGAAATCAGATAAATTAGTTTGGACTCCACAAGCGGACAGCGCGTTTCATGAGTTGAAAAAAATGTTGGTCACAACACCTATTTTGGCTTCTCCATTATCAAAAGAGCCTATGTTACTCTATATAGCGGCTACCAATAGAGTAGTAAGTGCTGTAGTCGTAGTAGAACGACTTGAGGATAGTAAGTTCGTACAGAGGCCGGTGTATTATTTAAGTGAGGTGTTATCCACTTCAAAACAGAATTACCAACATTATCAGAAGATGGCTTATGGGGTGTATATGTCGGCAAAAAAGCTTAAACATTACTTCGAAGAGCATCCCATCAGAGTAATCTGTGAAGCGCCCATAGCCGACATATTGAGCAACAAAGATGCAAGTGGCCGAATAGCAAAATGGGCAATCGAATTGTCACCATATGCTCCACAATTTGATAGGAGAGATGCAATCAAATCTCAAGCAGTCGCCGAGTTCTTCGTAGATTGGGCCGAAGTGCAATATGAGCCACCATTACCAGATCCAAGTTATTGGACGATGCATTTCGATGGTTCCAAACTAAGAACTGGTTTGGGGGCAGGAGTAGTGTTAACCTCGCCTAAAAGAGATCAGCTGAAATACATGCTACAAATACATTTTGCCGCATCCAACAACGTAGCCGAATATGAAGCACTGGTCCATGGATTGAAAGTAGCAAAGGAGATTGGCATACGCCGAATCTTATGCTATGGGTACTCGGATCTAGTGGTACAGCAAGTCTCAGGCAATTGGGATGCGTTAGATGCCAATGTGGCTTTATACAGATTCCATGTGCAAAAGATCAGTGGGTACTTTGAAGGATGTGAATTTCACCACGTACCTCGGGCAGAAAATGATGCCGCAGACACATTGTCAAAACTCGGATCAACCCGGCAGTCAATTCCCCCGGGTATTGCCTTGGAACACCTCAGAAAACCATCAATAATCCCGTCACCAGAATCCGAATCTATCTTTATTCCGGCAAATTCAGCAGAAGAAAATGCGCCGATGGAAGTAGACCAGCAATATGACTCGGAACCCCCCAAGAAGAGGATAGCAGAAGTAAGCACAATTATGGAGAAGGCCGAGGTAGATATGCCGGCAGAAAACATGGAAATAGACAGTGAGACCACACCAGAAAAAATCACACCGCTGTGGGCGCAACCAATATTCTCTTACCTTAAAGACGTGATGTTACCGAGCAATGAAGTGTTAGCAAGACAAACTGTAAGGAGAGCGAAAGCCTATACGATCATAAATAATGAGATATATAAAAGAAGCGTCACAAGCGTATTGCAGAAATGTGTGAGTTCGGCAGAAGGCCAGGAGATCCTCCTAGATATACATCAAGGAGAGTGTGGACACCATGCCTCATCTCGTGCCTTGGTAGCCAAAGCATTCAGGCATGGATTTTATTGGCCAACGGCGTTGAAAGAAGCCAAAGAGTTGGTTGAAAAATGCAATGGTTGTCAGAGATATGCAACCAGGATACATATGCCATCGGCCGAGTTAAAAACAATACCCATCACTTGGCCATTTTCTGTGTGGGGCTTAGATATGGTGGGACCATTTAAGCCGGCCCGAGGGGGAATGACCCACATATTGGTTATGGTGGACAAGTTCACAAAATGGATTGAAGTGAAACCAATAAAAAAATGCGATGGGCCCACAGCAGTGAAATTTCTCAAAGATATTATTTTAAGATATGGGTATCCACACAGTATCATCACAGATAATGGCACAAATTTTGCAGAAGAAGCTTTCGCCAGATTTTGCCGAGAGAAACACATAAGACTAGATGTTGCCTTTGTGGCTCACCCAGCATCTAATGGGCAAGTGGAAAGGTCTAATGGACTAGTATTGTCAGGAATAAAACCACGACTTGTTGAACCGCTGCAAAGGTCGGCAGGATGTTGGATTGAGGAACTCCCAGCCGTATTATGGAGCCTCAGGACTACTCCGAATAGATCAACAGGCTATACACCATTCTTTCTGGTATACGGGGCAGAGGCGGTGCTTCTAGCCGACATAATACATGACTCGCCAAGAGTTACTCAGTATACAACCTCAGAGATAAACGAAATAGCTCGGCAAGATACTGTAGACCTGCTAGAAGAAGCCAGAGAACTGGCACTATCACGATCAGCTATTTATCAACAGAACTTGCGAAGATATCATAGCAAAAAGGTGAATCCAAGGGTATTCAAAGAAGGAGATTTAGTCCTCCGACTGGTGCAACGCACGGCCGGCATGCACAAGCTGTCACCTCCATGGGAGGGACCATTCATCGTGAGTAAATCATTACATAACGATGCCTATTATCTAATCGACGCTCAATCCCCCGGAAGGAACAAGGAAGACAAAGCTGGTGAAGAAACGAAGCGGCCATGGAATGTAGCCTTGCTTCGTCCATTTTACTCATAGCATAGTATTTCAAGGTCAGGGACCAATGATGTATTAAACCTCGGCATCCAGAGCAGTGACTCGGGGACTGCCTTATGTTATTTCAATCTCATCCTATGTATTAAACCCCGGCGTCCAGAGCAGTGACTCGGGGACTGCTATGTGATATTTCAATTTCATCTTATGTACTAAACCTCGGCATCCAGAGCAGTGGCTCGGGGACTGCTATATGTTATTTCAATTTCATCTTATGCACTAAACCTCGGCATCCAGAGCCGTGGCTCGGGGACTGCTGTATGTTATTTCAATTTCATCTTATGTACTAAACTTCGGCATCCAGAGCAGTGACTTGGGGACTGCTATATGTTATTGAAATTTCGTTTTATGAACTAAACCTCGGCATTCAAAGCAGCAACTAGAGAACTACCATATACCGCCCCAGTGTTATGTTGAGCACCAAAACTTAACACCCTGAGCAGCGCCTCGGCGGGGGTCTTATATTATTCCTGAAATTTAGTTTACACACTAGACTTCAGCGGAACAGGCAGTCACCCGGGGACTACCATATATTGTTCCAAAGTAGTAGTCAATCTTTGATACGAAAAAGGTATCACACTTCGGCACTCAGAATAAGAACAGATCAACCCCGTATGATGTTCGAAGCTCACACCCAGATTACTCGACTAAAGCACGAGAAAACAAAGACAAAGATACATCCTAACACCAAAAAATTGCAGGCTACCAAAGCAAGAATTCGGACAAACAAGACCACTTAGACAAAGTGAGAACATTTACAAACATGTGTCTCAGCAGCACACGGCAAAAGAAATTCATTCCATACAGAGGACAGATGAATGTTTCACCTACATCGTACGCCCGACATACCAGGGATAGGAAATGACTTAAATGTTTTTAGCTGGAGAGGCGGCAATCTGGTCAGGGGCTGGGGACTCCGAGGTAGGAGGAACTTCGGCCGATGTTACCTCGCCCTCCGCAGACCTAGGTGCAACCTCGGCCGAAGCCTGAGGCTGCTGAGGAGCATCAATTTGCGCAGTGGAATGCCCGGTACCCTTGGAGGAGGATCGCGCGTCGCCGTTGTCATCCAAGTTCGAACTGGAGTCACCAGAAGTGGCCGAGTCATCTTCATCTCCCCCTTGCTCAGCTGAATCGTCATCTGATGCATCCTCGACTACGACCTCCTCGTCCGGGTTTGGAAGGAAACTCGGCCCTTCATTCCAGGTGTGCACGTCGGCATACTCGACGAGTTGAAAGGCGCGAGCTTGCCGGAGAGCGACGAAAGTGGGGTCCTCAACCCAACGAGAACCAGTGCGCAGATTTCTCAAGATATCAAGAGAGGTGTCTTCGTACCATGACATAATAACAGTTAGAGCCATATCAGCGCCAGCTCGTCCGGCTAATTCCCTCCAGAGACTTAGTTGCCTCTCAGATGCCATAAGTCTTTTCACCAGTAATTCGACCTCATTGATATCAGGGGTCCCAGAAGTGTTAGGCCAGAGAACATGGTAGGCTCGGATAGCTGCCTGCACCAAGTCCCTGCCCATAATTTTCATCGGACCAATAGCAGCGCCGACAGCGACAAGGAAATCTTCCATCGAGTACTCCGAATCAACAGGGACACCTCGGCGCTTACGAGCTGCTAGAACCGCTTTCGAGCTCACAAGCTTAGCTTCTGGGAAATGACCTGCGCAAAACACGAATGCGTCAGGAGATAAGAAACTT
This sequence comes from Avena sativa, assembly GCA_916181665.1. Taxonomy (NCBI): domain Eukaryota; kingdom Viridiplantae; phylum Streptophyta; class Magnoliopsida; order Poales; family Poaceae; genus Avena; species Avena sativa. The sequence continues at coordinate 60,819,670 of OV702287.1, read as the reverse complement.
ACAATGAATATAATTCGGCTGTGATAAGAAACTTACAATGAATATAATTTGGCTGTGATAAGAAACTTACAATGAATATAACTCAACATTTTATGGAGGTCTTTAGCCCAGATGATCTTGCTCTTCTCAAACGAAGCAATTTCCTCGCGCATTCCCTGAGTTTTCAGTTCGGCAGCCTCGAGGAGTTCTTTATTCTTCTGCAGCTCCAAAGCCAGCCGACTCTTCTCCTCGGAGAATTCCTGATCGACCTTTTCTAGTTCAGATTTTTGAGAGAGCTTAAGGGTCTCCACCTCGGCACGCAGGCGAGCTATTTCATCATCTTTTTCTTTTAGCTGCGCTGAATGAGTAGCGCTTTGTTCTAAAAAATGCAGCATCACGTCAGGCATAGGCGTGCAATCTTGGTGAGATGCTGCGAAGGTTTGCAACTCGGCTTTGCCACAGCCAAACAAAATAAAAAAGTTTAGCGCGTATTCTAAAGGGCGAAAAGGTGTAGGGTAAGAGGGAAACTAACCTTCCAAGCTCTTGACTTTCTTCTCAAGACGAATGTTGAGATTATTGATATTACTTGTTTACCAAAAAAGTGAGCCGACACCTCGCGGACAAAAGTAAGTCGAAAATGATGAAAAGGAACTATCAACTTACCAGCCTTTTTTACCACAGGAAGGACTTTCTCGTATTTCTCTTCCAGTTTGCGGTGCGAAAAAAGCAACCTTTGAAATTCGGCAGTCCGCCTGTCGTGTGCCACCTGAACAATGGAGCAAAACGATGAATAAATGTCCGAAGCTAAAACAGATCCGAGTTAAGCGAAAACTTAACCCGGATCTAGGTGGCTGGATATTCAAAGCCAAAACAGATCCGAGTTAAGCGAAAACTTAACCCGGATCTAGGTGGCTGGATATTCAAAGCCAAAACAGATCCGAGTTAAGCGAAAACTTAACCCGGATCTAGGTGGCTGGATATTCAAAGCCAAAACAGATCCGAGTTAAGCGAAAACTTAACCCGGATCTAGGTGGCTGGATATTCGAAGCTAAAACAGATCCGAGTTAAGCGAAAACTCAACTCGGATCTAGGTGGCTGGATATTCAAAGCTAAAACAGATCCGAGTTAAGCGAAAACTTAACCCGGATCTAGGTGGCTGGATATTCAAAGCCAAAACAGATCCGAGTTAAGCGAAAAATTAACCCGGATCGAGGTGGCTGGATATTCAAAGCCAAAACAGATCCGAGTTAAGCGAAAACTTAACCCGGATCTAGGTGGCTGGATATTCAAAGCCAAAACAGATCCGAGTTAAGCGAAAACTTAACCCGGATCTAGGTGGCTGGATATTCGAAGCTAAAACAGATCCGAGTTAAGCGAAAACTCAACTCGGATCTAGGTGGCTGGATATTCAAAGCCAAAACAAATCCGAGTTAAGCGAAAACTTAACCCAGATCTAGGTGGCTGGATATTCAAAGCCAAAACAGATCCGAGTTAAGCGAAAACTTAACCCGGATCTAGGTGGCTAGATATTCGAAGCTAAAACAGATCTGAGTTAAGCGAAAACTCAACTCGGATCTAGGTGGCTGGATATTCAAAGCCAAAACAAATCCGAGTTAAGCGAAAACTTAACCCAGATCTAGGTGGCTGGATATTCAAAGCCAAAACAGATCCGAGTTAAGCGAAAACTTAACCCAGATCTAGGTGGCTGGATATTCAAAGCCAAAAGTAGATTCGAGTCAGGCAAAAGCTTAACCCGGACCTATGTGGCTAGACATTCAAAGAACAGCTAGATAAAATTTAAGCAAAGTTTAAGATAGATCTACTCGGATATAGGCTCGAACCCTAAATTAAGTCGAGTTAAGTATAGCACTATAAAAACTTCCAAGCGAATAACAAGTTACTCGTTTACAAGTTTCGGGGACTAATGTATATATAATAGCATATGGAGAATCAGTCTAAACCCCGAGAAGCAACAATTACCTCGTTCATCTTGTTGCTATCCAGAATGATCTTGGCAGCTCGATCCAAACGGCTGCTGATGTAGGAAAGTTGAAACGGCTGACTGTTTGGATTGCCCTCAAGCTGATCAGTAGCATTCCAGTTATGAGCATATTCCACCAGCGAGCCGAGGCTGTTCCCACTAGCCGTCCGGGTTAAGACTTTACCTCGGACATGTTGTGCAACCACTGGAGCCGCAGGGCTTGTATGAAGAGCAAGCTGGGTGATGGCAGCCGAGGTAACGGAGGCTTTGGTAGGCGCAGTTCCTTTGCGCAGCACGTCGGCAATACTCGGCTGAAAAGAACCAGCAAGACCTTTTTGGGAAGTGGAAGCCTTGGTGGCAACAGTTTTTCTTACTGTAGAGGAGGCACCAGTAGAAGCCGATACCTCGGCAATGGGAACAGTGCCTTTAGGAGCAGGAGGGATCATAGGCGCAGAGGACGCCGGGGTATTAGCGACCACGGCTGCGGCTGGGGTTACTGTAGGAGCTACCAAGGTAGAAAGAGGCTCGGTGGATATGCTCGGATTCAATGGAGGGGCAACGGGTTCGGTAGAAATCTCGGAGACACGAGTATCAGGCGCATCGTGAAGAGGGGATGATAGATGCGGAGCTGGAGGAGACGCAGCATGAGCAGGACTGGGAATCCTAGTATCTTCAACAGGCGGAGGAGATGGCTGCCGAATCGGGCGGCTAGTCATGCTAGGACTGCCAGGCTTAACGAAAAGCGGAGCACTACGAAAATAAGAAAGAAAAAAGGGTGTCAGGATGAAAAACAGAAAGAGGGAAACAAGAAATGCGAGCAAAAGGAACTTACCCTGTGACCCTAGGCATGATCTTGCGCCTGGGAGGATTCGGAGCAGACTTCTTCATTCATTTTTTGGGGGCCGCCTCAGAGGCACTAGCAGGAGCCCCACGTTTCCCCGAGGTAACTGGGGGCCGGGATGCAATAGGCTCGGCGTCGTGAACCTGACCGACCGGATTAGCTGGGAAAGTAGAAGCCGGAAGTGCATAAGAAATAGGCATTGCGGCAACTACCTCAAGAACTTGGGCCTCGTCCGAATCACCTTCCTCCTCATGGACCGAAGTCTTGCCACGAGCGCGGGCCGGAGCGGGATCCGACTTAGGGACGAATTCTTCGGAGTCCGGCTCCCCGACGTCCGGGGTATTTCGGTCCGCAGTCCACGGAAGCGACAAAACCTCGGCATCCTCGTCCTTTTGCTCTGCGAACCTCTGTGAGGCGAAAAAGAAGGAAGGTTAGCGAAAACAGCTATGAAAACAATAGAAAATCAAAGCATGAATGGTTTAACTTACTGCGGGAGGAGGATGATCGCGGGTAAACGGTTTCAATCCCCAAGTCCAATCTTCAGGCATCTCCGTCTTAAATATAGCTCGGACACGCTTGAAGACGAGGTAGTTGTCCAGCTCGACGGTCGAGACTCGGTTGGGATCAAGTGGACCACTCATATAGCAAAGTTTGTGCATCCTTTTCTGGAATGGGCAAATTCGGCTACTGATGAAGGTAGCCATCAAGTCCTCGCCGCGTAACCCGGCCCGGATCAGCTCCTTGAGCCGAGTTTCGAAAAGCTCGGCCAAGACGTGACTCCTCCTCGGATTGTAAGTCCAATTTACCTTGGAAGGCGGACCAATGGAGAAGGCAGGAAGCCGAATCTTATCCTCCGCCCCTCTGTTCTTGACATAAAAGAAGGATTTGTGCCACTTCTTGCACGATTCTAACCCGGTGACACGAGGGAATACGGACTTCCTCCAAGGTGTAATGGACGCTACCCCGCACTGAGTAAGCAGTTTCTCGGAAGGGTGCAGAGACTTGTCAGGGACTACATTAGAACGAATCTGGAAGAACTTCGACCAGACGTGCACAGACGGCCATAGGCCGAAGTATCCTTCCGAAGCAGAGATAAAAGCAGAAAGAGAAGCGATGGCATTTGCGGGAAGATGATGCGGCTGAAGGCCAAAGTAGTCGAGAAACTCTCTCGCGAAGTCGCTAAGGGAGAGACCAAAGCCGCGTGTGAAATGTGACATAAAAACTACGTACTCGCCCTCCCTAATATCCGGAGAAGACTCGCTGCCGGGTAAGCGACAGGAGACCTCGGCGGGAATCCTCCGAGTTCGGATAAGCCATTCGATCTCGCGGCGGGTAACGGATGAACCTTGCCACGAGCCTCGCTCAGGCCCAGAGCCAGCATCGTCATCCTCTACTAGGGCACCACTAAACGAGCTAGACATGGGTTCGCCGGAAAAATCGACGGAGGAAGAACTGGCGGCAGAGGAATGTTTAGAGCCACGAGGCCCCGTCGCAATTTTGAACGAGAACGATGGCGGAGGAGCAGAGAAACCGCCACACGAATACGAAACCTAGACAGAGAAATCTAGGGTAGGGCCTAGGCAACGGAGCCGGATAGAACTCACCGGCGACGATGCCAAAGCTAGCGAACACAGAGGAGGCAGACGGAGCGACGCGGCGGAGTCCCTGCCGTCAGAAGTTCTGATGAACGCACGGCGGCGGAGCTGCGAGCGGGCGCGGGAGCGAGAGGAAGAAGAAGGGCGCAGGCGAACGATAAGGGGAAAGTGAATCCCCGACGCCGCGCCCCCACTTTATAGCCTAGCCGCAAGGAAGGTAGTGGTATTGTGGGTGTGGCAGTGGGCAACACGGATCGTGTGCACAGCACGACCACGCGTCGCTGAGCGGAACCGCACCGAAGGCCACATAATTGACCAAGGAGCTCACGATCCCCAACGAGAACGGCGCACGAGGCGTCGCAGCAACGGCACGACAGGCGCGGCAGTAACTGTAGCTTGTCAGTAAATACTGTGGAGGAACAAAGAACTAGAGAAACAATGATGAGAATGACACGTGGGACGAGGCGTGCACTAGTAAATACAGTGTTACCACGAGCGGGTGGAAGATAACTCGGAAAGAATGCATAATGAGTATCATGAAACTGATACGATCCGGCCGAGGTTATCGGCGGGACCATATCAGCTTCGGGGACTAATGTTGGGGAGGTAACCCCGGATAGGGTAAGGACGGGGAAAGACGAAAGGATTATTCCCCGTCCAGTTTCCGAGTTATATTCTAAGCTGGCCGAGTCTTGTAAAGGTCGGCCGAGATAAGGAAAGGCAGGACCTCAGTAGTGATGGCAAGGCATTACCCGGCCGAGATACGGCGTAAGCCGGCCGGGTTGGCCCAAATGATCTTAATGCAGGTGAAGGATAGGCCGAGTTACGCGAGGAAGGGCCGAATGATACGAAGCTTGCAGGAGAAGGAGAAGCCCAAAGTCAAACCCTAGTCACGGAATCTGAGCAGAGCCAAGAGCTAAAGACAAATGTGCAGAACGACAGAGGGGCAGAAGGAGGTCACGGAGGTGACAGTTCTGGAGCCCGAGGCAAGCAGGAGGGGCCCTCTGGAATCTTACCGCAGTGAGAAGGGCGATAGGGAAAGAGGAGCGCCGAACTACTATATTGGGACAAGCATATTCCTCGAATATGCTTGCCACGTCAGCCCTGGAAGAACCCAGGGCTCTCCTTTATAAGGGGAGGCTTAGACCCTAAGGAAGGGATGGACTCTTTCTTGGGACCGTTAGGCTGGTAAAATTCTCTCTTTCTCCTTGTATACAGCTCAAGGAGCATTTGTAGACCAAGGAAGGAGAAATAAAGATCTTTGCGTTAGCTTTCTATGTGTAGAATCAACTACATCTTCCCTCCCTAGATCCCACTAGCATCCATTGGCCCCAAACCTTAGCCTACCCATGGCATCTGCCGTGCCACCACCACGACATGTCTGTTCTTCTAAACAAACCACATAAGGAACCCCTAGTGTCATTGCATGTGTGTTCTTTTCATGAACCACAGCTAGAGTCATTGCATGTGTGTTCTTCTAAACAAACCACATAAGGATCCACCAGTGTCATTGCATGTCAGTTCTTTTCACAAACCACACATGGATCCACCAGTGTCATTGCATGTGTGTTCTTCTAATGAACCATAGCCAGTGTCATTGCATGTCTATTCTTCTCACAAACCACTTAAGGATCCAACAGTTTCATTGGATATGTGTTCTTCTAAACAAACAACATAAGGATTCCCCAGTGTCATTGCATGTGTGTTCTTTTCATGAACCATAGCTAGAGTCATTGCATGTGTGTTCTTCTAAACAACCCAGATAAGAATCCACCAGTGTCATTGCATGTCTGTTCTTCTCACAAACTACATAAGGATCCACCAGTGTCATTGCATGTCTGTTCTTCTAAACAAACCACATAAGGATCCACCAGTGTCATTGCATGTGTGTTCTTTTCATGAACCACATCTAGAGTCATTGCATGTGTGTTCCTCTAAACAAACAACATAAGGATCCACCAGTGTCATTGCATGTCTGTTCTTTTCACGAAGAACACATGGATCCACCAGTGTCATAGCATGTGTGTTCTTTTCATGAACCACATCTAGAGTCATTGCATGTGTGTTCTTCTAAACAAACCACACATGGATCCACCTAGTGTGATTGCATGTCTATTCTTTTCACAAACCACATATGGATCCACCAGTGTCATTGCATGTGTGTTCTTTTCATGAACCACAGCTAGAGTCATTGCATGTCTGTTCTTTCCACAAACCACACATGGATCCACCTAGTGTGATTGCATGTCTGTTCTTTTCACAAACCACACATGGATCCACCAGTGTCATTGCATGTGTGTTTTTCTCATGAACCACAGCTAGTGTCATTGCATGTCTGTCCTTCTCACAAACCACGTAAGGATCCACCAGTGTCATTGCATGTTTGTTCTTCTAAACAAACCACATAAGGATCCCCTAGTGTCATTGCATGTGTGTTCTTTTCATGAACCACGGCTAGAGTCATTGCATGTGTGTTCTTCTAAACAAACCACATAAGGATCCACTAGTGCCATTGCATGTCTGTTCTTTTCATGAACCATACCAAGTGTCATTGCATGTCTGTTCCTCTAAACAAACCACACATGGATCCATGTAGAGTCATTGCATGTTAGTTATTTTCACAAACCACACATGGATCCATCAGTGTCATTGCATGTGTGTTCTTCTCATGAACCACAGCCAGTGTCATTGCATGTTTATTCTTCTCACAAACCACTTAAGGATCCACCAGTGTCATTGGATGTGTGTTCTTCTAAACAAACACCATAAGGATCCCCCAGTGTCATTGCATGTGTGTTCTTTTCATGAACCATAGCTAGAGTCATTGCATGTGTGTTCCTATAAACAAACCACATAAGGATCCACCAGTGTCATTGCATGTCTGTTCTTCTCACAAACCACATAAGGATCCACCAGTGTCATTGCATGTCTATTCTTCTAAACAAACCACATAAGGATCCCCTAGTGTCATTGCATGTGTGTTCTTTTCATGAACCACAGCTAGAATCATTGCATGTGTGTTCTTTTAAACAAACCACATAAGGATCCACCAGTGTCATTGGATGTCTGTTCTTTTCATGAACCACACCCAGTGTCATTGCATGTCTGTTCCTCTAAACAAACCACACATGGATCCACCTAGAGTCATTGCATGTCAGTTCTTTTCACAAACCACACATGGATCCACCAGTGTCATTGCATGTGTGGTCTTTTTATGAACCACAACTAGAGTCATTGCATGTGTGTTCTTCTAAACAAACCACATAAGGATCCACCAGTGGCATTGCATGTGTGTTCTTTTCATGAACCACGGCTAGAGTCATTACATGTGTGTTCTTCTAAACAAACCACATAAGGATCCACCAGTGTCATTGCATGTGTGTTCTTCTCATGAACCACACATGGATCCACCAATGTCATTGGATGTCTATTCTTTTCATGAACCACACCTAGTGTCATTGCATGTCTGTTCCTCTAAAGAAACAACATAAGGATCCACCAGTGTCATTGCATGTCTGTTCTTTTCATGAACCACAGCTAGAGTCATTGCATGTGTGTTCTTCTAAACAAACCACACATGGATCCACCTAGTGTGATTGCATGTCTATTCTTTTCACAAACCACACATGGATCCACCAGTGTCATTGCATGTGTGTTCTTTTCATGAACCACAGCGAGAGTCATTGCATGTCTGTTCTTTCCACAAACCACACATGGATCCACCTAGTGTGATTGCATGTCTGTTCTTTTCACAAACCACACATGGATCCACCAGTGTCATTGCATGTGTGTTTTTCTCATGAACCACAGCTAGTGTCATTGCATGTCTGTCGTTCTCACAAACCACATAAGGAATTCACCAGTGTCATTGCATGTCTGTTCTTCTAAACAAACCACATAAGGATCCCCTAGTGTCATTGCATGTGTGTTCTTTTCATGAACCACGGCTAGAGTCATTGCATGTGTGTTCTTCTAAACAAACCACATAAGGATCCACTAGTGCCATTGCATGTTTGTTCTTTTCATGATCCATACCCAGTGTCATTGCATGTCTGTTCCTCTAAACAAACCACACATGGATCCATGTAGAGTCATTGCATGTTAGTTATATTCACAAACCACACATGGATCCATCAGTGTCATTGCATGTGTGTTCTTCTCATGAACCACAGCCAGTGTCATTGCATGTTTATTCTTCTCACAAACCACATAAGGATCCACCAGTGTCATTGGATGTGTGTTCTTCTAAACAAACACCATAAGGATCCCGCAGTGTCATTGCATGTGTGTTCTTTTCATGAACCATAGCTAGAGTCATTGCATGTGTGTTCCTATAAACAAACCACATAAGGATCCACCAGTGTCATTGCATGTCTGTTCTTCTCACAAACCACATAAGGATCCACCAGTGTCATTGCATGTCTATTGTTCTAAACAAACCACATAAGGATCCCCTAGTGTCATTGCATGTGTGTTCTTTTCATGAACCACAGCTAGAATCATTGCATGTGTGTTCTTTTAAACAAACCACATAAGGATCCACCAGTGTCATTGGATGTCTGTTCTTTTCATGAACCACACCCAGTGTCATTGCATGTCTGTTCCTCTAAACAAACCACACATGGATCCACCTAGAGTCATTGCATGTCAGTTCTTTTCAATAACCCCACATGGATCCACCAGTGTCATTGCATGTGTGGTCTTTTTATGAACCACAACTAGAGTCATTGCATGTGTGTTCTTCTAAACAAACCACATAAGGATCCACCAGTGGCATTGCATGTGTGTTCTTTTCATGAACCACGGCTAGAGTAATTACATGTGTGTTCTTCTAAACAAACCACATAAGGATCCACCAGTGTCATTGCATGTGTGTTCTTCTCATGAACCACACATGGATCCACCAATGTCATTGGATATCTATTCTTTTCATGAACCACACCTAGTGTCATTGCATGTCTGTTCCTCTAAAGAAACAACATAAGGATCCACTAGTCTCATTGCATGTCTGTTCTTTTTATGAACAACACATGGATCCACCAGTATCATTGCATGTGTGTTCTTTTCATGAACCACAGCTAGAGTCATTGCATGTGTGTTCTTCTAAAAAAACCACACATGGATCCACCTAGTGTGATTGCATGTCTATTCTTTTCACAAACCACACATGGATCCACCAGTGTCACATTGCATGTGTGTTCTTTTCATGAACCACAGCTAGAGTCATTACATGTCTGTTCTTTCCACAAACCACACATGGATCCACCTAGTGTGATTGCATGTCTGTTCTTTTCACAAACCACACATGGATCCACCAGTGTCATTGCATGTGTGTTTTTCTCATGAACCACAGCTAGTGTCATTGCATGTGTGTCCTTCTCACAAACCACATAAGGATCCACCAGTGTCATTGCATGCCTGTTCTTCTAAACAAACCACATAAGGATCCCCTAGTGTCATTGCATGTGTGTTCTTTTCATGAACCAAGGCTATAGTCATTGCATGTGTGTTCTTCTAAACAAACCACATAAGGATCCACTAGTGCCATTGCATGTCTGTTCTTTTCATGAACCATACCCAGTGTCATTGCATGTCTGTTCCTTTAAACAAACCACACATGGATCCATGTAGAGTCATTGCATGTTAGTTATTTTCACAAACCACACATGGATCCATTAGTGTCATTAAATGTGTGTTCTTCTCATGAACCACAGCCAGTGTCATTGCATGTTTATTCTTCTCACAAACCACATAAGGATCCACCAGTGTCATTGGATGTGTGTTCTTCTAAACAAACACCATAAGGATCCCCCAGTGTCATTGCATGTGTGTTCTTTTCATGAACCATAGCTAGAGTCATTGCATGTGTGTTCCTATAAACAAACCACATAAGGATCCACCAGTGTCATTGCATGTCTGTTCTTCTCACAAACCACATAAGGATCCACCAGTGTCATTGCATGTCTATTCTTCTAAACAAACCACATAAGGATCCCCTAGTGTCATTGCATGTGTGTTCTTTTCATGAACCACAGCTAGAATCATTGCATGTGTGTTCTTTTAAACAAACCACATAAGGATCCACCAGTGTCATTGGATGTCTGTTCTTTTCATGAACCACACCCAGTGTCATTGCATGTCTGTTCCTCTAAACAAACCACACATGGATCCACCTAGAGTCATTGCATGTCAGTTCTTTTCACAAACCACAGATGGATCCACCAGTGTCATTGCATGTGTGGTCTTTTTATGAACCACAACTAGAGTCATTGCATGTGTGTTCTTCTAAACAAACCACATAAGGATCCACCAGTGGCATTGCATGTGTGTTCTTTTCATGAACCACGGCTAGAGTCATTACATGTGTGTTCTTCTAAACAAACCACATAAGGATCCACCAGTGTCATTGCATGTGTGTTCTTCTCATGAACCACACATGGATCCACCAATGTCATTGGATGTCTATTCTTTTCATGAACCACACCTAGTGTCATTGCTTGTCTATTCCTCTAAAGAAACAACATAAGGATCCACTAGTCTCATTGCATGTCTGTTATTTTTATGAACAACACATGGATCCACCAGTATCATTGCATGTGTGTTCTTTTCATGAACCACAGCTAGAGTCATTGCATGCGTGTTCTTCTATACAAACCACACATGGATCAACCTAGTGTGATTGCCTGTCCGTTCTTCTCACAAACCACACATGGATCCACTAGTGTCATTGCATGTGTGTTCTTTTCATGAACCACAGCCAGTGTCATTGCATGTCTGTTCTTCTCACAAACCACGTAAGGATCCACTAGTGTCATTGCATGTTTGTTCTTCTAAACAAACCACATAAGGATCCCCTAGTGTCATTGCATGTGTGTTCTTTTCATGAACCACAGCTAGAGTCATTGCATGTGTGTTCTTCTAAACAAACCACACATGGATCCACATAGTTGGATTGCATGTCTGTTCTTTTCACAAACCACACATGGATCCACTAGTGTCATTGCATGTTTGTTCTTTTCATGAACCACAGCCAGTGTCATTGCATGTGTGTTCTTCTCACAAACCACATAAGGATCCACCAGTGTCATTGCATGTCTGTTCTTCTAAACAAACCACATAAGGATCCCCAGTGTCATTGCATGTGTGTTCTCTTCATGAACCATAGCTAGAGTCATTGCATGTGTGTTCTTCTAAACAACCCACATAAGGATCCTCCAGTGTCATTACATGTCTGTTCTTCTCACAAACCACATAAGGATCCACCAGTGTCATTGCATGTCTCTTCTTCTAAACAATCCACATAAGGATCCCTATTGTCATTGCATGTGTGTTCTTTTCATGAACCACAACTAGAGTCATTGCATGTGTGTTCTTTTAAACAAACCACATAAGGATCCACAAGTGTCATTGCATGTGTGTTCTTTTCATGAACCACAACTAGAGTCATTGCATGTGTGTTCTTCTAAACAAACCACATAAGGATCCACCAGTGTCATTGCATGTGTGTTCTTCTCATGAACCACACATGGATCCACCAATGTCATTGGATGTCTATTCTTTTCATAAACCACACCCAGTGTCATTTCATGTTCGTTCCTCTAAAAAAACAACATAAGGATCCACCAGTCTCATTGCATGTATGTTCTTTTCATGAACAACACATGGATCCACCAGTGTCATTGCATGTGTGTTCTTTTCATGAACCACAGCTAGAGTCATTGCATGTGTGTTCTTCTAAATAAACCACACATGGATCCACCTAGTGTGATTGCATGTCTGTTCTTTTCACAAACCACACATGGATCCACTAGTGTCATTGCATGTGTGTTCTTTTCAGGAACCACAGCCGGTGTCATTGCATGTCTGTTCTTCTCACAAACCACATCAGGATCCACGAGTGTCATTGCATGTATGTTCTTCTAAACAAACCACATCAGGATCCCCTAGTGTCATTTCATGTGTGTTTTTCATGAACCACACCAAGTGTCAATGCATGTGTGTTCTTTTCATGAACCACAGCTAGAATCATTGCATGTGTGTTATTTTAAACAAACCATATAAGGATCCACCAATGTCATTGCATGTCTGTTCTTTTCATGAACCACACCCAGTGTCATTGCATGTCTGTTCCTCTAAACAAACCACACATGGATCCACCTAGAGTCATTGCATGTCAGTTCTTTTCACAAACCACACATGGATACACCAGTGTCATTGCATGTGTGTTCTTTTCATGAACCACAGTGTGTTTTTTCATGAACCACAGTCAGTGTCATTGCATGTCTATTCTACTCACAAACCACATAAGGATCCACCAGTGTCATTGGATGTGTGTTCTTCTAAACAAACCACATAAGGATCCGCTAGTGTCATTGCATGTGTGTTCTTTTCATGAACCATAGCTAGAGTCATTGCATGTGTGTTCTTCTAAACAACCGACATAAGGATCCACCAGTGTCATTGCAGGTCTGTTCTTCTCACAAACCACATAAGGATCCACCAGTGTCATTGCATGTCTGTTCTTCTAAACAAACCACATAAGGATCCCCAGTGTCATTGCATGTGTGTTCTTTTTATGAACCACAACTAGAGTCATTGCATGTGTGTTCTTCTAAACAAACCACATAAGGATCCACCAGTGGCATTGCATGTGTGTTCTTTTCATGAACCATAGATAGAGTCATTGCATGTGTATTCTTCTAAACAAACCACATAAGGATCCACCAGTGTCATTGCATGTGTGTTCTTCTCATGAACCACACATGGATCCACCAATGTCATTGGATGTCTATTATTTTCATGAACCACACCTAGTGTCATTGAATGTCTGTTCCTCTAAATAAACAACATAAGGATCCACTAGTCTCATTGCATGTCTGTTCTTTTTATGAACAACACATGGATCCACCAGTATCATTGCATGTGTGTTCTTTTCATGAACCACAGCTAGAGTCATTGCATGCGTGTTCTTCTAAACAAACCACACATGGATCCACCTAGTGTGATTGCATGTCTGTTCTTTTCACAAACCACACATGGATCCACTAGTGTCATTGCATGTGTGTTCTTTTCATGAACCACAGCCAGTGTCATTGCATGTCTGTTGTTCTCACAAACCACATAAGGATCCACCAGTGTCATTGCATGTCTGTTCTTCTAAACAAACCACATAAGGATCCCCTAGTGTCATTGCATGTGTGTTCTTTTCATGAACCACAGCTAGAGTCATTGCATGTGTGTTCTTCTAAACAAACCACACATGGATCCAACTAGTGTGATTGCATGTCTGTTCTTTTCACAAACCACACATGGATCCACTAGTGTCATTGCATGTGTGTTGTTTTCATGAACCACAGCTAGAGTCATTGCATGTGTGTTCTTCTAAACAAACCACACATGGATCCACATAGTGTGATTGCATGTATGTTATTTTCACAAACCACACATGGATCCACTAGTGTCATTGCATGTGTGTTCTTTTCATGAACCACAGCCGGTGTCATTGCATGTTTGTTCTTCTCACAAACCACATAAGGATCCACCAGTGTCATTGCATGTGTGTTCTTCTAAACAAACCACATAAGGATCCCCAGTGTCATTGCATGTGTGTTCTCTTCATGAACCATAGCTAGAGTCATTGCATGTGTGTTCTTCTAAACAACCCACATAAGGATCCTCCAGTGTCATTACATGTCTGTTCTTCTCACAAACCACATAAGGATCCACCAGTGTCATTGCATGTCTCTTCTTCTAAACAATCCACATATGGATCCCTATTGTCATTGCATGTGTGTTCTTTTCATGAACCACAACTAGAGTCATTGCATGTGTGTTTTTCTAAACAAACCACATAAGGATCCACAAGTGTCATTGCATGTGTGTTCTTTTCATGAACCACAACTAGAGTCATTGCATGTGTGTTCTTCTAAACAAACCACATAAGGATCCACCAGTGTCATTGCATGTGTGTTCTTCTCATGAACCACACATGGATCCACCAATGTCATTGGATGTCTATTCTTTTCATGAACCACACCCAGTGTCATTGCATGTCTGTTCCTCTAAAAAAACAACATAAGGATCCACCAGTCTCATTGCATGTATGTTCTTTTCATGAACAACACATGGATCCGCCAGTGTCATTGCATGTGTGTCCTTTTCACGAACCACAGCTAGAGTCATTGCATGTGTGTTCTTCTAAACAAACCACACATGGATCCACCTAGTGTGATTGCATGTCTGTTCTTTTCACAAACCACACATGGAGCCACTAGTGTCATTGCATGTGTGTTCTTTTCAGGAACCACAGCCAGTGTCATTGCATGTCTGTTCTTCTCACAAACCACATAAGGATCCACGAGTGTCATTGCATGTATGTTCTTCTAAACAAACCACATAAGGTTCCCCTAGTGTCATTTCATGTGTGTTCTTTTGATGAACCATAGCTAGAGTCATTGCATGTGTGTTCTTCTAAACAAACCACATAAGGATCCACCAGTGTCATTGCATGTCTGTTCTTTTCATGAACCATACCTAGTGTCATAGCATGTCTGTTCCTCTAAAAAAACCACACATGGATCCACCTAGAGTCATTGCATGTCAGTTCTTTTCACAAACCACACATGGATCCACCAGTGTCATTGCATGTGTGTTCTTCTCATGAACCACAGCCAGTGTCATTGCATGTCTATTCTTCTCACAAACCACATAAGGATCCACCAGTGTCATTGGATGTGTGTTCTTCTAAACAAACCACATAAGGGTCCCCCAGTGTCATTGCATGTGTGTTCTTTTCATGAACACAAGCTAGAGTCATTGCATGTGTGTTATTCTAAACAACCCACTTAAGGATCCACCAGTATCATTGCATATCTATTCTTCTCACAAACCACATAAGGATCCACCAGTGTCATTGCATGTCTGTTCTTCTAAACAAACCACATAAGGATCCCTAGTGTCATTGCATGTCTGTTCTTTTCATGAACCATAGCTAGAGTCATTGCATGTGTGTTCTTCTAAACAAACCACGTAAGGATCCACAAGTGTCATTGCATGTGTGTTCTTTTCATGAACTCCAGCTAGAGTCATTGCATGTGTGTTCTTCTAAACAAAGCAAATAAGGATCCACCAGTGTCATTGCATGTGTGTTCTTCTCATGAACCACACATGGATCCACCAGTGTCATTGCATGTCTGTTCTTTTCATGAACCACACCTAGTGTCATTGCATGTCTATTCCTCTAAACAAACCACATAAGGATCCACTAGTGTCATTGCATGTCTGTTCTTTTCATGAACCATACCCAGTGTCATTGCATGTTTGTTCCTCTAAACAAACCACACACGGATCCACCTAGAGTCATTGCATGTCTGTTCCTCTAAACAAACCACACATGGATCCACCTAGAGTCATTGCATGTCAGTTCTTTTCACAAACCACACATGGATCCACCAGTGTCATTGCATGTGTGTTCTTTTCATGAACCACAGTCAGTGTCATTGCATGTCTATTCTTCTCACAAACCACATAAGGATCCACCAGTGTCATTGGATGTGTGTTCTTCTAAACAAACCACATAAGGGTCCCCCAGTGTCATTGCATGTGTGTTCTTTTCATGAACACAAGCTAGAGTCATTGCATGTGTGTTATTCTAAACAACCCACATAAGGATCCACCAGTATCATTGCATCTCTATTCTTCTCACAAACCACATAAGGATCCACCAGTGTCATTGCATGTCTGTTCTTCTAAACAAACCACATAAGGATCCCTAGTGTCATTGCATGTCTGTTCTTTTCATGAACCATAGGTAGAGTCATTGCATGTGTGTTCTTCTAAACAAACCACGTAAGGATCCACAAGTGTCATTGCATGTGTGTTCTTTTCATGAACTCCAGCTAGAGTCATTGCATGTGTGTTCTTCTAAACAAAACAAATAAGGATCTACCAGTGTCATTGCATGTGTGTTCTTCTCATGAACCACACATGGATCCACCAGTGTCATTGCATGTCTGTTCTTTTCATGAACAACACCTAGTGTCATTGCATGTCTATTCCTCTAAACAAACCACATAAGGATCCACTAGTGTCATTGCATGTCTGTTCTTTTCATGAACCATACCCAGTGTCATTGCATGTTTGTTCCTCTAAACAAACCACACACGGATCCACCTAGAGTCATTGCATGTCTGTTCCTCTAAACAAACCACACATGGATCCACCTAGAGTCATTGCATGTCAGTTCTTTTCACAAACCACACATGGATCCACAAGTGTCATTGCATGTATGTTCTTCTCATGAACCAGAGCCAGTGTCATTGCATGTCTATTCTTCTCACAAACCACATAAGGATCCACCAGTGTGATTGGATGTGTGTTCTTCTAAACAAACCACATAAGGGTCCCCCAGTGTCATTGCATGTGTGTTCTTTTCATGAACACAAGCTAGAGTCATGGCATGTGTGTTATTCTAAACAACCCACATAAGGATCCACCAGTATCATTGCATCTCTATTCTTCTCACAAACCACATAAGGATCCACCAGTGTCATTGCATGTCTGTTCTTCTAAACAAACCACATAAGGATCCCCAGTGTCATTGCATGTGTGTTCTCTTCATGAACCATAGCTAGATTCATTGCATGTGTGTTCTTCTAAACAACCCACATAAGGATCCTCCAGTGTCATTACATGTCTGTTCTTCTCACAAACCACATAAGGATCCACCAGTGTCATTGCATGTCTCTTCTTCTAAACAATCCACATAAGGATCCCTATTGTCATTGCATGTGTGTTCTTTTCATGAACCACAACTAGAGTCATTGCATGTGTGTTCTTCTAAACAAACCACATAAGGATCCACAAGTGTCATTGCATGTGTGTTCTTTTCATGAACCACAACTAGAGTCATTGCATGTGTGTTCTTCTAAACAAACCACATAAGGATCCACCAGTGTCATTGCATGTGTGTTCTTCTCATGAACCACACATGGATCCACCAATGTCATTGGATGTCTATTCTTTTCATGAACCACACCCAGTGTCATTTCATGTCCGTTCCTCTAAAAAAACAACATAAGGATCCACCAGTCTCATTGCATGTATGTTCTTTTCATGAACAACACATGGATCCACCAGTGTCATTGCATGTGTGTTCTTTTCATGAACCACAGCTAGAGTCATTGCATGTGTGTTCTTCTAGATAAACCACACATGGATCCACCTAGTGTGATTGCATGTCTGTTCTTTTCACAAACCACACATGGATCCACTAGTGTCATTGCATGTGTGTTCTTTTCAGGAACCACAGCCGGTGTCATTGCATGTCTGTTCTTCTCACAAACCACATCAGGATCCACGAGTGTCATTGCATGTATGTTCTTCTAAACAAACGACATCAGGATCCCCTAGTGTCATTTCATGTGTGTTTTTCATGAACCACACCCAGTGTCAATGCATGTGTGTTCTTTTCATGAACCACAGCTAGAATCATTGCATGTGTGTTATTTTAAACAAACCATATAAGGATCCACCAATGTCATTGCATGTCTGTTCTTTTCATGAACCACACCCAGTGTCATTGCATGTCTGTTCCTCTAAACAAACCACACATGGATCCACCTAGAGTCATTGCATGTCAGTTCTTTTCACAAACCACACATGGATACACCAGTGTCATTGCATGTGTGTTCTTTTCATGAACCACAGTGTGTTTTTTCATGAACCACAGTCAGTGTCATTGCATGTCTATTCTACTCACAAACCACATAAGGATCCACCAGTGTCATTGATGTGTGTTCTTCTAAACAAACCACATAAGGATCCGCTAGTGTCATTGCATGTGTGTTCTTTTCATGAACCATAGCTAGAGTCATTGCATGTGTGTTCTTCTAAACAACCGACATAAGGATCCACCAGTGTCATTGCATGTCTGTTCTTCTCACAAACCACATAAGGATCCACCAGTGTCATTGCATGTCTGTTCTTCTAAACAAACCACATAAGGATCCCCAGTGTCATTGCATGTGTGTTCTTTTTATGAACCACAACTAGAGTCATTGCATGTGCGTTCTTCTAAACAAACCACATAAGGATCCACCAGTGGCATTTCATGTGTGTTCTTTTCATGAACCATAGATAGAGTCATTGCATGTGTATTCTTCTAAACAAACCACATAAGGATCCACCAGTGTCATTGCATGTGTGTTCTTCTCATGAACCACACATGGATCCACCAATGTCATTGGATGTCTATTATTTTCATGAACCACACCTAGTTTCATTGAATGTCTGTTCCTCTAAATAAACAACATAAGGATCCACTAGTCTCATTGCATGTCTGTTCTTTTTATGAACAACACATGGATCCACCAGTATCATTGCATGTGTGTTCTTTTCATGAACCACAGCTAGAGTCATTGCATGCGTGTTCTTCTAAACAAACCACACATGGATCCACCTAGCGTGATTGCATGTCTGTTCTTTTCACAAACCACACATGGATCCACTAGTGTCATTGCATGTGTGTTCTTTTCATGAACCACAGCCAGTGTCATTGCATGTCTGTTGTTCTCACAAACCACATAAGGATCCACCAGTGTCATTGCATGTCTGTTCTTCTAAACAAACCACATAAGGATCCCCTAGTGTCATTGCTTGTGTGTTCTTTTCATGAACCACAGCTAGAGTCATTGCATGTGTGTTCTTCTAAACAAACCACACATGGATGCACCTAGTGTGATTGCATGTCTGTTCTTTTCACAAACCACACATGGATCCACTAGTGTCATTGCATGTGTGTTGTTTTCATGAACCACAGCTAGAGTCATTGCATGTGTGTTCTTCTAAACAAACCACACATGGATCCACATAGTGTGATTGCATGTCTGTTATTTTCACAAACCACACATGGATCCACTAGTGTCATTGCATGTGTGTTCTTTTCATGAACCACAGCCGGTGTCATTGCATGTTTGTTCTTCTCACAAACCACATAAGGATCCACCAGTGTCATTGCATGTGTGTTCTTCTAAACAAACCACATAAGGATCCCCAGTGTCATTGCATGTGTGTTCTCTTCATGAACCATAGCTAGAGTCATTGCATGTGTGTTCTTCTAAACAACCCACATAAGGATCCTCCAGTGTCATTACATGTCTGTTCTTCTCACAAACCACATAAGGATCCACCAGTGTCATTGCATGTCTCTTCTTCTAAACAATCCACATATGGATCCCTATTGTCATTGCATGTGTGTTCTTTTCATGAACCACAACTAGAGTCATTGCATGTGTGTTTTTCTAAACAAACCACATAAGGATCCACAAGTGTCATTGCATGTGTGTTCTTTTCATGAACCACAGCTAGAGTCATTGCATGTGTGTTCTTCTAAACAAACCACATAAGGATCCACCAGTGTCATTGCATGTGTGTTCTTCTCATGAACCACACATGGATCCACCAATGTCATTGGATGTCTATTCTTTTCATGAACCACACCCAGTGTCATTGCATGTCTGTTCCTCTAAAAAAACAACATAAGGATCCACCAGTCTCATTGCATGTATGTTCTTTTCATGAACAACACATGGATCCGCCAGTGTCATTGCATGTGTGTCCTTTTCACGAACCACAGCTAGAGTCATTGCATGTGTGTTCTTCTAAACAAACCACACATGGATCCACCTAGTGTGATTGCATGTCTGTTCTTTTCACAAACCACACATGGATCCACTAGTGTCATTGCATGTGTGTTCTTTTCAGGAACCACAGCCAGTGTCATTGCATGTCTGTTCTTCTCACAAACCACATAAGGATCCACGAGTGTCATTGCATGTATGTTCTTCTAAACAAACCACATAAGGATCCCCTAGTGTCATTTCATGTGTGTTCTTTTCATGAACCATAGCTAGAGTCATTGCATGTGTGTTCTTCTAAACAAACCACATAAGGATCCACCAGTGTCATTGCATGTCTGTTCTTTTCATGAACCATACCTAGTGTCATAGCATGTCTGTTCCTCTAAAAAAACCACACATGGATCCACCTAGAGTCATTGCATGTCAGTTCTTTTCACAAACCACACATGGATCCACCAGTGTCATTGCATGTGTGTTCTTCTCATGAACCACAGCCAGTGTCATTGCATGTCTATTCTTCTCACAAACCACATAAGGATCCACCAGTGTCATTGGATGTGTGTTCTTCTAAACAAACCACATAAGGGTCCCCCAGTGTCATTGCATGTGTGTTCTTTTCATGAACACAAGCTAGAGTCATTGCATGTGTGTTATTCTAAACAACCCACTTAAGGATCCACCAGTATCATTGCATCTCTATTCTTCTCACAAACCACATAAGGATCCACCAGTGTCATTGCATGTCTGTTCTTCTAAACAAACCACATAAGGATCCCTAGTGTCATTGCATGTCTGTTCTTTTCATGAACCATAGCTAGAGTCATTGCATGTGTGTTCTTCTAAACAAACCACGTAAGGATCCACAAGTGTCATTGCATGTGTGTTCTTTTCATGAACTCCAGCTAGAGTCAGTGCATGTGTGTTCTTGTAAACAAAGCAAATAAGGATCCACCAGTGTCATTGCATGTGTGTTCTTCTCATGAACCACACATGGATCCACCAGTGTCATTGCATGTCTGTTCTTTTCATGAACCACACCTAGTGTCATTGCATGTCTATTCCTCTAAACAAACCACATAAGGATCCACTAGTGTCATTGCATGTCTGTTCTTTTCATGAACCATACCCAGTGTCATTGCATGTTTGTTCCTCTAAACAAACCACACACGGATCCACCTAGAGTCATTGCATGTCTGTTCCTCTAAACAAACCACACATGGATCCACCTAGAGTCATTGCATGTCAGTTCTTTTCACAAACCACACATGGATCCACCAGTGTCATTGCATGTGTGTTCTTCTCATGAACCACAGCCAGTGTCATTGCATGTCTATTCTTCTCACAAACCACATAAGGATCCACCAGTGTCATTGGATGTGTGTTCTTCTAAACAAACCACATAAGGGTCCCCCAGTGTCATTGCATGTGTGTTCTTTTCATGAACACAAGCTAGAGTCATTGCATGTGTGTTATTCTAAACAACCCACATAAGGATCCACCAGTATCATTGCATCTCTATTCTTCTCACAAACCACATAAGGATCCACCAGTGTCATTGCATGTCTGTTCTTCTAAACAAACCACATAAGGATCCCTAGTGTCATTGCATGTCTGTTCTTTTCATGAACCATAGGTAGAGTCATTGCATGTGTGTTCTTCTAAACAAACCACGTAAGGATCCACAAGTGTCATTGCATGTGTGTTCTTTTCATGAACTCCAGCTAGAGTCATTGCATGTGTGTTCTTCTAAACAAAGCAAATAAGGATCTACCAGTGTCATTGCATGTGTGTTCTTCTCATGAACCACACATGGATCCACCAGTGTCATTGCATGTCTGTTCTTTTCATGAACAACACCTAGTGTCATTGCATGTCTATTCCTCTAAACAAACCACATAAGGATCCACTAGTGTCATTGCATGTCTGTTCTTTTCATGAACCATACCCAGTGTCATTGCATGTTTGTTCCTCTAAACAAACCACACACGGATCCACCTAGAGTCATTGCATGTCTGTTCCTCTAAACAAACCACACATGGATCCACCTAGAGTCATTGCATGTGAGTTCTTTTCACAAACCACACATGGATCCACAAGTGTCATTGCATGTGTGTTCTTCTCATGAACCACAGCCAGTGTCATTGCATGTCTATTCTTCTCACAAACCACATAAGGATCCACCAGTGTCGTTGGATGTGTGTTCTTCTAAAAAAACCACATAAGGGTCCCCCAGTGTCATTGCATTTGTGTTCTTTTCATGAACACAAGCTAGAGTCATTGCATGTGTGTTATTCTAAACAACCCACATAAGGATCCACCAGTATCATTGCATCTCTATTCTTCTCACAAACCACATAAGGATCCACCAGTGTCATTGCATGTCTGTTCTTCTAAACAAACCACATAAGGATCCCTAGTGTCATTGCATGTCTGTTCTTTTCATGAACCATAGCTAGAGTCATTGCATGTGTGTTCTTATAAACAAACCACGTAAGGATCCACAAGTGTAATTGCATGTGTGTTCTTTTCATGAACTCCAGCTAGAGTCATTGCATGTGTGTTCTTCTAAACAAAGGAAATAAGGATCCACCAGTGTCATTGCATGTGTGTTCTTCTCATGAACCACACATGGATCCACCAGTGTCATTGCATGTCTGTTCTTTTCATGAACCACACCTAGTGTCATTGCATGTCTATTCCTCTAAACAAACCACATAAGGATCCACTAGTGTCATTGCATGTCCGTTCTTTTCATGAACCATACCCAGTGTCATTGCATGTTTATTCCTCTAAACAAACCACACACGGATCCACCTAGAGTCATTGCATGTCAGTTCTTTGACAAACCACAAATGGATCCACCAGTGTCATTGCATGTGTGTTCTTCTAATGAACCACAGCCAGTGTCATTGCATGTCTATTCTTCTCACAAACCACATAAGGATCCAGCAGTGTCATTGGATGTGTGTTTTTCTAAACAAACAACATAAGGATCCACCAGTGTGTGTTCTTCTCATGAACCACACATGGATCCACCAATGTCATTGGATGTCTATTCTTTTCATGAACCACACCCAGTGTCATTGCATGTCTGTTCCTCTAAAAAAACAACATCAGGATCCACCAGTCTCATTGCATGTATGTTCTTTTCATGAACAACACATGGATCCACCAGTGTCATTGCATGTGTGTTCTTTTCATGAACCACAGCTATAGTCATTGCATGTGTGTTCTTCTAAACAAACCACACATGGATCCACCTAGTGTGATTGCATGTTTGTTATTTTCACAAACCACACATGGATCCACTAGTGTCATTGCATGTGTGTTCTTTTCATGAACCACAGCCAGTGTCATTGCATGTCTGTCCTTCTAACAAACCACATCAGGATCCAGGAGTGTCATTGCATGTCTGTTCTTCTAAACAAACCACATAAGGATCCCCTAGTGTCATTTCATGTGTGTTCTTTTCATGAACCACAGCTAGAGTCATTGCATGTGTGTTCTTTTAAACAAACCACATAAGGATCCACCAGTGTCATTGCATGTTTGTTCTTTTCAAGAACCATACCTAGTGTCATTGCATGTATGTTCCTCTAAACAAACCGCACACGGATCCACCTAGAGTCATTGCATGTTAGTTCTTTTCACAAACCACACATGGATCCACCAGTGTCATTGCATGTGTGTTCTTCTCATGAACCACAGCCAGTGTCATTGCATGTCTATTCTTCTCACAAACCACATAAGGATCCACCAGTGTCATTGGATGTGTGTTCTTCTAAACAAACCACATAAGGATCCCCCAGTGTCATTGCATGTGTGTTCTTTCCATGAACCATAGCTAGAGTCATTGCATGTGTGTTCTTCTAAACAACCCACATAAGGATCCACCAGTATCATTGCATGTCTATTCTTCTCACAAACCACATAAGGATCCACTAGTGTCATTGCATGTCTGTTCTTCTAAACAAACCACATAAGGATTCCTAGTGTCATTGCATGTCTGTTCTTTTCATGAACCATAGCTATAGTCATTGCACATGTGTTCTTCTAAACAAACCACGTAAGGTTCCACAAGTGTCATTGCATGTGTGTTCTTTTCATGAACTCCAGCTAGAGTCATTGCATGTGTGTTCTTCTAAACAAACCACATAAGGATCCACCAGTGTCATTGCATGTGTGTTCTTCTCATGGACCACACATGGATCCACCAGTGTCATTGCATGTCTGTTCTTTTCATGAACCACACCTAGTGTCATTGAATGTCTATTCCCCTTAACAAACCACATAAGGATCCACCAGTCTCATTGCATTTCTGTTCTTTTCATGAAGAACACATGGATCCACCAGTGTCATTGCATGTGTGTTCTTTTCAAGAACCACATCTAGAGTCATTGCATGTGTGTTCTTCTAAACAAACCACACATGGAGCCACCTAGTTTGATTGCATGTCTGTTGTCACATCCCAAGATTTTCCAAATCTTATAATGTGAAAAATAAATAAACAAAATAAATTTTTGTTGAAAATCAGGGTGAAAAGAAACTTTTGTTTCTAAAAGGAAACTTAAAAATCCCATCCTGAACAAACTTTGGTTAAAGTTTGAATTCAACAAATCCAAATCAAGAGAAGTGCATTCCTCAAGAGAAGTGCATTCCAAATTGGAATCACCAAGTTTGGATCTATAAATAAAAAGATATGGATTTTTATAAGACAAAGATAAAAATATTAAATAAAGAATATTTAAAGACCAAATCAAATCTTGGCCTAATCCATTAAGTAAATGGAGTGATTAATCCCAATCCAAATAAAATAAAAGGATAAAGAATATTCCAAATAAAATAAAATGGCAATAACCATTCTATCCCTATCTTAATAAGGACAAATCTCTAAATAAGAATACATGAGAAAATGATATTTGGAATTCACCCAAGTGGAATAAAAGTTGTTTAATCAACTTAAATAAAATAAAACCTCCAAATAAAAATTTGGTAATTAAAACTATATTAAATTCCATTGGAATTAAAACAAATACCCAATCTTAAATGATTAATAAATCATATTAGAATACTTTCCAAATAATTCAAGATGAATTATTTGAACCAACTAAACAAATAAAAACCTACTGAAAGGAATTGGGAAGTTTAAAGAATTTAAATGGAAATTTTGTTAAATAAATCAAACCCTATTTTATTAAATAACTAAAGATCCATTTTATTTAATTATTGAATGGATCCTAAAATGAATAAAATTATTATTTTATTTTGAGATTTGGATTATGTTGATAAACAGAACCAAATTCAAAGTACAAAGTTGAGTGATTGTTTGAATTGTTTGAATGGTTTGATTTCTTGAGAAATTGATTGAAATTCAAAACAGAAAAAGAATTAG
The DNA here is from genome assembly GCA_916181665.1 of Avena sativa. Taxonomy (NCBI): domain Eukaryota; kingdom Viridiplantae; phylum Streptophyta; class Magnoliopsida; order Poales; family Poaceae; genus Avena; species Avena sativa. Next base: position 60,794,244 of record OV702287.1, on the reverse strand, counting down.
AAAAGGAAAAAGAAAGCAGACAGAAAAAAATAAGAAAAAGGACAGCCCAGCCCAACAGGCCCAGAATCAGCCCAGTACTCCCTCCCCGAAGGAAAACGTTTTGCACCCAGAAACTTACCCCACCCAGTCACTGACCGGTGGCCCCCTTCTCCCCCTCACTCACTCGCTGACGAGACGACCCCACCTCCTCTTATTTTTCCCCCGAACCGTTTTCTTCATCGCGAAAGAAACCCGCACTGAGGCTGACAAGTGGACCCCGTTCCCTTCCCCTTTCCCACTGACCAGAGGACCCCACCGCCACGCAGGCTTCTTCCTCCCCACGACTCCTTCTCCCCCTCACAGCGCGGCCGTTGCAGGCTTTGATTCCTCCGGCTTAATTCGCCTTAATGCCGCGAGTAAAACCTGCAGTGATCACGCAGCTGGAAACGCCCATGTCCCCCTATAATTCCCCTCTGACACCCCGCGCTGGCACGCCTTAGACTGCCCCAATTTCGAGCTCAAGCTCAACTGCTCCGACGAGCTTCACCAGCCAATTCCGGCACCATCCAACCGCCTCCCACCTCCCAGAGCACGCGAGCATGCTCTCCAGCACCTTGCGCATCTGCCCATAGCCTCAGCTAGCTCCCGCTCACTCTGGAAGCTCGGCTTCGTCGACCACGACTCGCCGCCGCCGTCTGCCTCGTCTTCGTCAAGTTTCTCCGGTAAGACCAGAGCGAGGAATCGCGGCTGAACCAGAGCGCCCCTTGACCAACCGCGAGTACGTTGAGCATCGCCGTGACCCCCTGAGCCCGGTGAGCAACCCCTCTTTCTCCCTCACCTCCGGTAGCATCGTCACCGTCGTCGACCGACAGCTCCGCCGCCGGTAGCCACCGTCAGCGCCGCCAGTTCCTGGCAAGCGTCTGGTAGCCGTAGGATCTTAATCCCGTGGCCACGATAGATTGACTGAGCGAAGGGGTACGCGTTGATCTGAGCCGCACCTGCCCCTTTTAATCCAGTGGTCTGTGTCACTCGATCCAGACGAACCGGTATGGACCAATAGGAACACGACGCGTGGCACTAGATCTTTTTAAAAGAAATTTGAAAACATATTTATTTGCCATTTTCAAACCCTTGTAACTCTGGATCCACACGTCCAAAAATTACAAATTTTATGTCGTTGGATTCAGGAGAGCAAGACCTAACCAACCCTGCCCTTAGTTCAGCAAATAGTAACTATTAGTTTGTTGGTTTTTGCAGATTCTTTTGTGTGCTTGTTTAGATTAGAAAAATTGTTTAAAAATGATTTTAGGGTTAAAACCTTTGCAAATTGGTTTGTTGTGACCTTACTGACCCTAGAGACCAACCCATGATTTGGAAAATGAATTTGGAAAAGTTTAGAATGGATTAATTGGTTTAGTCCATTTCTAGCTAAATAAAACTATTGTTTTGTTTATGAAAATGTTTTTGAGTAAACACTTTGAGAAAATGGTTTGGACCAAACCTACTGACCCAAAACACCAAGTTTTGCAATAGCAACTCATTTGGTGAAACAAAATAATGATTCTTTGATTTAAAACCATTTCTAGTCAAATAGAAATGTGGTTTTTATTAAAAATGGTTTTGGAGGAAAACCTTTGGAAAATGTTTTGTTTTAAACTCACTAACCCCAAACCCCAAGTTTTGTGATAGCAAACATACTTGGTGAACCCTATGGGTTAATGCCCTAGTGAAACCTTTTGCAAATGACTTTGCCATTTTGGTAAATGACCAATTTGGAACTTACAAAGTTTAGAAGCCTAGTAGAGACCATCCTTACAATAGAACCAACCTTTGCATGCTTATGCATGACTTAGATCCCATTACTTTGTGTGTGAAAAAAATTGTTTGTTTGACTTTGGTTTGGAATGTGAATTGAATTTGTGTTTGCTTGATTGGTAGATTAAGTTTGTGCCTTGCTTGATTGATTTGTAGTGACTTGAAGAGTGTGGTTGTTGCAAGGACAAGAAGTGAACTTATACCCTCTACCAAAAAGGCAAGTGATGCTTCATATCTTTTGTCCCATTATTTTCACTATGCATTAGTGTTTTTGCTAAGTAAAATTTGCATGGATTTTGTTTTGCTAAGTATAGACTTTGCTATAGGAAAACCTAGTAGATGAATCATTAGTAGGATTTTCCTAAGTTAGGAATCCTATTACTACCAAGCTTAGCCTAGCTAATAGAAAACCTGGGTGGAATATATATTCATACTATGGAAAAATCTCTAAGTCTGAGGACTTGTGTTTTATTTAACAAAACAACTAAGTTAATGAATCTCCTGGGTGGAATGGGACTTGCTTGGTGGTTTTTGGTTGAGTGGTTCACAAGGCCCATGTTTATGGTTTACCTTAGTGTATCTCACTTGTGGATGGCCACCCAGGAAACAAAGAGATTTGAGATGTCAAATGTTGAGAAGCTTCAAGTGCAACCACTTGGCAATATGGGCTCTGCCATGATCATATAGGTTGCAAGAACTTAGCCATATGGACAGTTGGTGGTAGTGTTTGATAGGTTGGATCGCGTCCATGATGGTCTAAGGAAAAGCTTCTGAAAGATCTTGTCTTGGGAAACCAAGTCTTGTGGGGAAAGTGCACCACCTCTGCAGAGTGAAAAACCTAAGTACTTAGCCATGTCCCTCGTAAAGGACAATTTGAGCATCAAGACATGGAAGCAATCAAGAATCTCATCATTCAAATTTCTAAATTAAAACTTGTGGGTGAACAAGGGTTGTGTGAATTCTTCAATCTTTGATGGAGAGATGGCTTGGTACAAGGATCTTGAAATCTTGGATTGGGAAAAATGATTTTGCCAAGCACTTTAGTCTTTGATTGGTAGATGCCTTGGAAAGGATCTTCAGTCTTTGATTGGTAGATGCCTTGGTGGTTTTTGCCAAACAAAAACTTAGTATTTTCAAAGTGTTAGGGAAAAATCTATTTTGAGCAATGCAAGCCTCAACTCCACTTAGCAAAATGCATATAGATGTTAGACTCCACTATACTACCAAAGTATCACTTGCCAATACAATTCAAATGTATTGACCCTTGTGGCTGTAATTTGTAATGTTGCAGGTTTGATTGATTTTAGTGAAGATTGATTGATTAGGATTACAAAGTCTACAACCAACATCTGCCTGTGGCACTTTGAAGATGAAGGACCCCATGCTTATAGTTATTCCGCTGCAATGTAATGTAAATAGCCAAATGAGCTATGTTTGATGTAATAAAAAAAAAATTATTCCTGGTTATAAAGTTGTATTATGACCTTTGTCTCTTGATATTATATCTAAACTGTGGATGCTAGCTATTGATCCAGGGACTAGCATTGTAAACACAGGGGGCTCAATCTTATTAAAGGTTGGGGACCTTACAGATGGTATCAGAGCATTGTGTTGCCTGTAGGATTTGTAACCCTAGGATTGGACAAAAACCCTTAGAAAAATAGGAGTTGTATTTGTTCCAAAACTTATTTACAAACAATCTTGTAAACTCTTTCCTCAACCATTTTGGTTTCAACTCTACATCTCTTCTACTTCAAACTTAATGGAAAAGCCTACCCCATGACCAAAGACTTCACCATGTGCAAAGGACTTCTTTAACTTCTTCAACTCTAATGACTTCAACTTCTTCAACTCTAATGACTTCAACACCTTCAGCATGTTCACCAAAGACTTCAACCTTGGATATCACTAAGGACAAGTGAGCCAAGAAATCTCACTCAAGACTTGAAGACTAAAGAAACACAACTTAGAAGGAACCATCATCACCTTTGAAGTTTTGTGACCAAGACACAAGAATTCTCCAAGGATACAAAGATCTCATTCAAGAAGAATCAACCAAGAAGGATGGAAAGATCACAAGTAAACCATGTAGATGGACCACCATATTTAGTTTAAGTCAAAACCCACCAACTTGTGTGGTGTAACAAAAAAATATATATATATTTTGTTGCCTAAGTATGTGCTTGAAACTTGTTGTTTGAGTGGAGTGTTTGTTTGTGATTGCTTGCACATTGCTTGTGTGAATTGTGATGTGTGTGATTAGGATTGATTCCCTTAGAAATCTTTTGTCTATTCTAATCCCAAATCCAACCCCAAACAGATGACTTCTCCAAGAAACTCCAACATCAAGGATGGTGACAACAACAACAATCAAGAGGACAACATGAGAGAACTCATAGCAACCCAACACCAGTTGAACCAACTAACAGCTCAGTTCATAGCCAGCAATAGTGATAAAGATCCAGCACTGCAAAAGTTCTTGGAGGAACAATCCCAACTGATGCTTAAGGTGACTAATCAAATGATCAGCATGGAATAAAACTATCCCAAAAGAGTGTATGACAACAAGGATGACAAGAATGTTATTCTAGATGGAGACCCAGCCTGCATTATTTGTGGAGACAAGGACCATACTTCCAAGGAGCATGAAGATCAATGTCCTAACTGTGAAGAGAAACATCCTATTGGACAATGTCCTACCTCTCAAGCTACTTGTTACCTTTGTGAAGGAAATGACCATGTCCCTATCCAATGCCCCATCTATGCCATTGTTGAACAAAGGAAACAAGAAGGATCCAAGTATGCCAAAAATGTTGATGGCAAAGGAAAAGGACCACTTATACCTCCAAACAAGACAACCCAATTCAAAGGATCAAAGAAACCCAAGAAACCAAGACAGGACATGAGCCTTGTGCAATGTCGTAAATGTAAGGAAATGGGACACTACCCCAGTGGATGCCCAGAGAACCCGAAGAATAAAGAGATCGGCCAAGTAGTGTGCAACAACTGCAAAGAGCTAGGCCACTATGTAGCCACTTGTCCACAGGAACTACGCAAGGAACTTGAAGACATCCACTGTTTCAATTGCAAGAACCCAGGACACTATGCAAGCAATTGTCCAGAAAAGATGAAGAACAAGTTGAACAAGCCTATGGAGAAACTCAACCTTGGCCCATGAGTCAAGTATGGAAATAAAGGCCACTATGCAGAAGTTTTCCAAGAAGAAGTTTTCCAAGATCCAAGCAAGCCAAGATGTAGTCTAGTTGGAAAATTTTTAAGGGTGGTAGTACCCTAGTTGTTTTGAACCTGCTTGTAACCCTAACCTTCCCAAATCTCGGGGACGAGATTTATTTTAAGGGTGGTAGCCTGTCACATCCCAAGATTTTCCAAATCTTGTAATGTGAAAAATAAATAAACAAAATAAATTTTTGTTGAAAATCAGGGTGAAAAGAAACTTTTGTTTCTAAAAGGAAACTTAAAAATCCCATCCTGAACAAACTTTGGTTAAAGTTTGAATTCAACAAATCCAAATCAAGAGAAGTGCATTCCTCAATGAATGTATCTGGCAATTTGAACACTTGGAAAATAAATCCAAAACCTTAAACCCTAATGGAATAAAAACCATTTCCAAATTATCTCCAAATCCATGGATTTGATCCATACCTAAATTGATCAACAAATATTCACAAAGGATCAAGAAGGACCATAGAGATTGGTTTCACTTAGTTTGGAACCATAAATAAAATCTTATGAATATAATAAGATAAGGAAATTGAATTTCCAAAGATAATAAAGCCCTTACCAAAAACCCATACCAAGTGGTGAGCAATAGATCCTAAAAGGATTAAAAAGGTTAAACAAATAATAAAATAAGATTTCACAAATTGGAATCACCAAGTTTGGATCTATAAATAAAAAGATATGGATTTTTATAAGACAAAGATAAAAATATTAAATAAAGAATATTTAAAGACCAAATCAAATCTTGGCCTAATCCATTAAGTAAATGGAGTGATTAATCCCAATCCAAATAAAATAAAAGGATAAAGAATATTCCTAATAAAATAAAATGGCAATAACCATTCTATCCCTATCTTAATAAGGACAAATCTCTAAATAAGAATACATGAGAAAATGATATTTGGAATTCACCCAAGTGGAATAAAAGTTGTTTAATCAACTTAAATAAAATAAAACCTCCAAATAAAAATTTGGGAATTAAAACTATATTAAATTCCATTGGAATTAAAACAAATACCCAATCTTAAATGATTAATAAATCATATTAGAATACTTTCCAAATAATTCAAGATGAATTATTTGAACCAACTAAACAAATAAAAACCTACTGAAAGGAATTGGGAAGTTTAAAGAATTTAAATGGAAATTTTGTTAAATAAATCAAACCCTATTTTATTAAATAACTAAAGATCCATTTTATTTAATTATTGAATGGATCCTAAAATGAATAAAATTATTATTTTATTTTGAGATTTGGATTATGTTGATAAACAGAACCAAATTCAAAGTACAAAGTTGAGTGATTGTTTGAATTGTTTGAATGGTTTGATTGCTTGAGAAATTGATTGAAATTCAAAACAGAAAAAGAATTAGAAAGGAAAAAGAAAGCAGACAGAAAAAAATAAGAAAAAGGACAGCCCAGCCCAACAGGCCCAGAATCAGCCCAGTACTCCCTCCCCGAAGGAAAACGTTTTGCACCCAGAAACTTACCCCACCCAGTCACTGACCGGTGGCCCCCTTCTCCCCCTCACTCACTCGCTGACGAGACGACCCCACCTCCTCTTATTTTTCCCCCGAACCGTTTTCTTCATCGCGAAAGAAACCCGCACTGAGGCTGACAAGTGGACCCCGTTCCCTTCCCCTTTCCCACTGACCAGAGGACCCCACCGCCACGCAGGCTTCTTCCTCCCCGCGACTCCTTCTCCCCCTCACAGCGCGGCCGTTGCAGGCTTTGATTCCTCCAGCTTAATTCGCCTTAATGCCGCGAGTAAAACCTGCAGTGATCACGCAGCTGGAAACGCCAATGTCCCCCTATAATTCCCCTCTGACACCCCGCGCTGGCACGCCTTAGACTGCCCCAATTTCGAGCTCAAGCTCCACTGCTCCGACGAGCTTCACCAGCCAATTCCGGCACCGTCCAACCGCCCCCCACCTCCCAGAGCACGCGAGCATGCTCTCCAGCACCTTGCGCATCTGCCCATAGCCTCAGCTAGCTCCCGCTCACTCTGGAAGCTCGGCTTCGTCGACCACGACTCGCCGCCGCCGTCTGCCTCGTCTTCGTCAAGTTTCTCCGATAAGACCAGACCGCCCCGCGCCTTCTAGTTCACGCACACGACTCTGTCATGATCCTGCGCATCTAACCATGTCGTCATTTTGCTTTGAGGTGATCCATAGCACCATCCGCGACGACCCCCCGACGCATCCGTCGCCGTCCTTTACTCCGGCTAGGAATCGCGGCTGAACCAGAGTGCCCCTTGACCAACCGCGAGTACGTTGAGCATCACCGTGACCCCCTGAGCCCGATGAGCAACCCCTCTTTCTCCCTCACCTCCGGTAGCATCGTCACCGTCGTCGACCGACAGCTCCGCCGCCGGTAGCCAGCGTCAGCGCCGCCAGTTCCTGGCAAGCGTCTGGTAGCCGTAGGATCTTAATCGCGTGGCCACGATAGATTGACTGAGCGAAGGGGTACGCGTTGATCTGAGCCGCACCTGCCCCTTTTAATCCAGTGGTCTGTGTCACTCGATCCAGACGAACCGGTATGGACCAATAGGAACACGACGCGTGGCACTAGATCTGTTTAAAAGAAATTTGAAAACAGATTTATTTGCCATTTTCAAACCCTTGTAACTCTGGATCCACACGTCCAAAAATTACAAATTTTATGTCGTTGGATTCAGGAGAGCAAGACCTAACCAACCCTGCCCTTAGTTCAGCAAATAGTAACTGTTCGTTTGTTGGTTTTTGCAGATTCTTTTGTGTGCTTGTTTAGATTAGAAAAATTGTTTAAAAATGATTTTAGGGTTAAAACCTTTGCAAATTGGTTTGTTGTGACCTTACTGACCCTAGAGACCAACCCATGATTTGGAAAATGAATTTGGAAAAGTTTAGAATGGATTAATTGGTTTAGTCCATTTCTAGCTAAATAAAACTATTGTTTTGTTTATGAAAATGTTTTTGAGTAAAAACTTTGAGAAAATGGTTTGGACCAAACCTACTGACCCAAAACACCAAGTTTTGCAATAGCAACTCATTTGGTGAAACAAAATAATGATTCTTTGATTTAAAACCATTTCTAGTCAAATAGAAATGTGGTTTTTATTAAAAATGGTTTTGGAGGAAAACCTTTGGAAAATGTTTTGTTTTAAACTCACTAACCCCAAACCCCAAGTTTTGTGATAGCAAACATACTTGGTGAACCCTATGGGTTAATGCCCTAGTGAAACCTTTTGCAAATGACTTTGCCATTTTGGTAAATGACCAATTTGGAACTTACAAAGTTTAGAAGCCTAGTAGAGACCATCCTTACAATAGAACCAACCTTTGCATGCTTATGCATGACTTAGATCCCATTACTTTGTGTGTGAAAAAAATTGTTTGTTTGACTTTGGTTTGGAATGTGAATTGAATTTGTGTTTGCTTGATTGGTAGATTAAGTTTGTGCCTTGCTTGATTGATTTGTAGTGACTTGAAGAGTGTGGTTGTTGCAAGGACAAGAAGTGAACTTATACCCTCTACCAAAAAGGCAAGTGATGCTTCATATCTTTTGTCCCATTATTTTCACTATGCATTAGTGTTTTTGCTAAGTAAAACTTGCATGGATTTTGTTTTGCTAAGTATAGACTTTGCTATAGGAAAACCTAGTAGATGAATCATTAGTAGGATTTTCCTAAGTTAGGAATCCTATTACTACCAAGCTTAGCCTAGCTAATAGAAAACCTGGGTGGAATATATATTCATACTATGGAAAAATCTCTAAGTCTGAGGACTTGTGTTTTATTTAACAAAACAACTAAGTTAATGAATCTCCTGGGTGGAATGGGACTTGCTTGGTGGTTTTTGGTTGAGTGGTTCACAAGGCCCATGTTTATGGTTTACCTTAGTGTATCTCACTTGTGGATGGCCACCCAGGAAACAAAGAGATTTGAGATGTCAAATGTTGAGAAGCTTCAAGTGCAACCACTTGGCAATATGGGCTCTGCCATGATCATATAGGTTGCAAGAACTTAGCCATATGGACAGTTGGTGGTAGTGTTTGATAGGTTGGAGCGCGTCCATGATGGTCTAAGGAAAAGCTTCTGAAAGATCTTGTCTTGGGAAACCAAGTCTTGTGGGGAAAGTGCACCACCTCTGCAGAGTGAAAAACCTAAGTACTTAGCCATGTCCCTCGTAAAGGACAATTTGAGCATCAAGACATGGAAGCAATCAAGAATCTCATCATTCAAATTTCTAAATTAAAACTTGTGGGTGAACAAGGGTTGTGTGAATTCTTCAATCTTTGATGGAGAGATGGCTTGGTACAAGGATCTTGAAATCTTGGATTGGGAAAAATGATTTTGCCAAGCACTTTAGTCTTTGATTGGTAGATGCCTTGGAAAGGATCTTCAGTCTTTGATTGGTAGATGCCTTGGTGGTTTTTGCCAAACAAAAACTTAGTATTTTCAAAGTGTTAGGGAAAAATCTATTTTGAGCAATGCAAGCCTCAACTCCACTTAGCCAAATGCATATAGATGTTAGACTCCACTATACTACCAAAGTATCACTTGCCAATACAATTCAAATGTATTGACCCTTGTGGCTGTAATTTGTAATGTTGCAGGTTTGATTGATTTTAGTGAAGATTGATTAATTAGGATTACAAAGTCTACAACCAACATCTGCCTGTGGCACTTTGAAGATGAAGGACCCCATGCTTATAGTTATTCCGCTGCAATGTAATGTAAATAGCCAAATGAGCTATGTTTGATGTAATAAAAATTATTTTATTCCTGGTTATAAAGTTGTATTATGACCTTTTTTTCTTGATATTATATCTAAACTGTGGATGCTAGCTATTGATCCAGGGACTAGCATTGTAAACACAGGGGGCTCAATCTTATTAAAGGTTGGGGACCTTACATCTGTTCTTTCCCCAAACCACACATGGATCCACTAGTGTCATTGCATGTGTGTTCTTTTCATGAACCACTGCCAATGTCATTGCATGTCTGTTCTTCTCACAAACCACATAAGGATCCACCAGTGTCATTGCATGTGTGTTCTTCTAAACAAATCACAAAAGGATTCCCTAGTGTCATTGCATGTGTGTTCTTTTCATGAACCACAACTAGAGTCATTGCATGTGTGTTTTTCTAAACAAACCACATAAGGATCCACCAGTGTCATTGCATGTCTGTTCTTTTCATGAACCATACCCAGTGTCATTGCATGTCTGTTCCTCTAAACAAACCACACATGGATCCACCTAGAGTCATTGCATGTAAGTTCTTTTAACAAACCACACATGGATCTAGTGTTCTTCTAATGAACCACATCCAGTGTCATTGCATGTATATTCTTCTCACAAACCACAAAAGGATCCACCAGTGTCATTGGATGTGTGTTCTTCTAAACAAACCACATAAGGATCCCCCAGTGTCATTGCATGTGTGTTCTTTTCATGAACCATAGCTAGAGTCATTGCATGAGTGTTCTCCTAAACAACCCACATAAGGATCCACCAGTGTCATTACATGTATGTTCGTCTCACAAACCACATAAGGATCCACCAGTGTCATTGCATGTCTGTTCTTCTAAACAAACCACATAAGGATCCCAGTGTCATTGCATGTGTGTTCTTTTCATGAACCACAACCAGAGTCATTTCATGTGTGTTCTTCTAAACAAACCACATAAGGATCCACCAGTGTCATTGCATGTGTGTTCTTTTCATGAACCACAGCTAGAGTCATTGCATGTGTGTTCTTCTAAACAAACCACATAAGGATCCACCAGTGTCGTTGCATGTGTGTTCTTCTCATGAACCACACATGGATCCACCAGTGTCATTCATGTCTATTCTTTTCATGAACTACACCCAGTATCATTGCATGTTTATTCCTTTAAACAAACCACATAAGGATCCACCAGTGTCATTGCATGTTTGTTGTTTTCATGAACCATACCCAGTGTCATTGCATGTCTGTTCCTCTAAACAAACCACACATGGATCCACCTAGAGTAATTGCATGTCAGTTATTTTCACAAACCACACATGGATCCACTAGTGTCATTCATGTGTGTTCTTCTAATGAACCACATCCAGCGTCATTGCATGTCTATTCTTCTCACAAACCACATAAGGATCCACCAGTGTCATTGGATGTGTGTTCTTCTAAACAAACCACATAAGGATCCCCCAGTGTCATTGCATGTGTCTTCTTTTCATGAACCATAGCTAGAGTCATTGCATGTGTGTTCTTCTAAACAACCCACATAACGATCCACCAGTGTCATTAAATTTCTGTTCTTCTCACAAACCACATAAGGATCCACCAGTGTCATTGCATGTGTGTTCTTCTAAACAAACCACACATGGATCCACCAGTGTTATTGCATGTGTGTTCTTTTCATGAACCACAGCCAGTGTCATTGCATGTCTGTTCTTCTCACAAACCACATAAGGACCCACCAGTGTCATTGCATATCTGTTCTTATAAACAGAACACACAAGGATCCCCTAGTGTCATTGTATGTGTGTTCTTTTCATGAACCACAGCTAGAGTCATTGCATGTGTGTTCTTCTAAACAACCCACATAAGGATCCACCAGTGTCATTGCATGTCTGTTCTTTTCATGAACCATACCTAGTGTCATTGCATGTTTGTTCCTCTAAACAAACCACACATGGATCCACCTAGAGTCATTGCATGTCAGATCTTTTCACAAACCCACATGGATCCACAAGTGTCATTGCATGTGTGTTCTGCTCATGAACCACAGCCGGTGTCATTGCATGTCTATTCTTCTCACAAACCACATAAGTATCCACTAGTGTCATTGGATGTGTGTTCTTCTATACAAACCACATAAGGATCCCCAAGTGTCATTGCATGTGTGTTCTTTTCATGAACCATAGCTAGAGTCATTGCATGTGTGTTGTTCTAAACAACCCACATAAGGATCCACCAGTGTCATTGCATGTCTGTTCTTCTCACAAACCACATAAGGATCCACTAGTGTCATTGCATGTATGTTCTTCTAAACAAACACATAAGGATGCCGAGTGTCACTGCATGTGTGTTCTTTTCATGAACCAGTGTCATTGGATGTGTGTTCTTCTCATGAACCACACATGGATACACCAGTGTCGTTGCATGTGTGTTCTTTTCATGAACCACAGCTAGAGTCATTGCATGTGTGTTCTTCTAAACAAACCACATAAGGATCCACCAGTGTTATTGGATGTGTGTTCTTCTCATGAACCACACCCAGATTCATTGCATGTGTGTTCTTCTCATGAACCACACATGGATACATCAGTGTCATTGCATGTTTGTTCTTTTCATGAACCATAGCTAGAGTTATTGCATGTGTGTTCTTCTAAACAAACCACATAAGGATCCACCAATGTCATTGCATGTGTGTTCTTTTCATGAACCACATAAGGATACACTAGTGTCATTGCATGTTTGTTCTTCTCATGAACCACATAAGGATCCACCAGTGTCATTGTATATCTATTCTTTTCATGAACCACATAAGGATCCACCAGTGTCATTGATGTGTGTTCTTCTAAACAAACCACATAAGGATCCACCAGTGTCATTGCATGTCTGTTCTTTTCATGAACCACACCCACTGTCATTGCATGTCTGTTCCTCTAAACAAAACACATATGGATCCACCTAGAGTCATTGCATGTCAGTTCTTTTCACAAACCACACATGGATCCACCAGTGTCATTGCATGTGTGTTCTTTTCATGAACCACAGCTAGAGTCATTCATGTGTTTTCTTCTAAACAAACCACATAAGGATCCACTAGTGTCATTTCATGTGTGTTCTTCTCATGAACCACAACCAGTGTCATTGCTGTGTGTTCTTCTCATGAACCACACATGGATACACCAGTGTCATTGCATGTGTGTTCTCTTCATGAACCATAGCTAGAGTCATTGCATGTGTGTTCTTCTAAACAAACCACATAAGGATCCACCAGTGCCATTGCATGTGTGTTCTTTTCATGAACCATAGCTAGAGTCATTGCATGTGTGTTCTTCTAAACAAACCACATAAGGATCCACTAGTGTCATTGCATGTGTGTTCTTCTCATGAACCACACATGGCTCCACCAGTGTCATTACATGTCTGTTCTTTTCATGAACCACACCAGTGTCATTGCATGTTTGTTCCTCTAAACAAACCACATAAGGATCCATCAGTGTCATTGCATGTATGTTCTTTTCATGAACAACACATGGATCCACCAGTGTCATTGCATGTGTGTTCTTTTCATTAACCATAGCTGGAGTAATTGCATGTGTGTTCTTCTAAACAAACCACACATGGATCCACCTAGTGTGATTGCATGTCTGTTCTTTTCACTAACCACACATGGATCCACCAGTGTCATTGCATGTGTGTTCTTTTCATGAACCACAGCTAGAGTCATTGCATGTCTGTTCTATCCACAAACCACACATGGATCCACCTAGTGTGATTGCATGTCTGTTCTTTTCACAAACCACACATGGATCCACCTGTGTCATTGCATGTGTGTTCTTCTCATGAACCACAGCCAGTGTCATTGCATGTCTGTTCTTCTCACAAACTACATAAGGATCCACCCGTTTCATTGCATGTCTGTTCTTCTAAAAAACCACATAAGAATCCCCTAGTGTCATTGCATGTGTGTTCTTTCATGAACCATAGCTAGAGTCATAGCATGCGTGTTCTTCTAAACAAACCAAATAAGGATCCACTAGTGTCATTGCATGTCTGTTCTTTTCATGAACCATACCCAGTGTCATTGCATGTCTGTTCTGCTGAACAAACCACACATGGATCCACCTAGAGTCATTGCATGTCAGTTATTTTCATAAACCACGCATGGATCCACTAGTGTCATTGCATGTGTGTTCTTCTCATGAACCACAACCAATGTCGTTGCATGTCTATTCTTCTCACAAACCACATAAGGATCCACCGGTGTCATTGGATGTGTGTTCTTCTAAACAAACCACATAAGGATCCCCTAGTGTCATTGCATGTGTGTTCTTTTAATGAACCATAGCTAGAGTCATTGCATGTGTGTTCTTCTAAACAAACCACATAAGGATCCACCAGTGTCATTGCATGTCTGTTCTCCTCACAAACCACATAAGGATCTACTAGTGTCATTGCAAGTCTGTTCTTCTAAACAAACCACATAAGGATCCCCCACTGTCATTGCATGTGTGTTATTTTCATGAACCATAGCTAGAATCAGTGCATGTGTGTTCTTTTAAAAAAAACCCATAAGGATCCACCAGTGTCATTGCATGCCTGTTCTTTTCATGAACCACACCCAGTGTCATTGCATGTATGTTCCTCTAAACAAACCACACATGGATCTACCTAGTGTCATTGCATGTCTGTTCTTTTCACAAACCACACAGGGATCCACCAGTGTCATTGCATGTGTGTTCTTTTCATGAACCTCATCTAGAGTCATTGCGTGTGTGTTCTTCTAAACAAACCACATAAGGATCCACCAGTGTCATTGCATGTGTTTCCTTCTCATGAACCATAGCCAGTGTCATTCGATGTGTGTTCGTCTCATGAACCACACATGGATCCACCAATGTCATTGCATGTGTGTTCTTTTCATGAACCACAGTTAGAGTCATTGCATGTGTGTTCTTCTAAACAAACCACATGAGGATCCACCAGTGTCATTGGATGTCTGTTCTTTTCATGAACCACACCCATAGAGTCATTGCATGTCTGTTCTTCTAAACAAACCACATAAGGATCCACCTAGTGTCATTGCATGTTTGTTCTTTTCATGAACCACAACTAGAGTCATTGCATGTTTGTGCTTTTTAACAAACCACATATGGATCCACCAGTGTCATTGCATGTCTGTTCTTTTCATGAACCACACCCAGTGTCATTGCATGTCTGTTCCTCTAAACAAACCACACATGGATCCACCTAGTGTCATTGCATGTCTATTCTTTTCACAAACCAGACATGGATCCACCAGTGTCATTGCATGTGTGTTCTCTTCATGAACCTCAGCTAGAGTTATTGCATGTGTGTTTTTCTAAACAAACCACATAAGGATCCACCAGTGTCATTGCATGTGTGTTCTTGTCATGAACCATAGCCAGTGTCATTGGATGTGTGTTCTTCTCATGAACCACACATGGATACACCAGTGTCGTTGCATGTGTGTTCTTTTCGTGAACCACAGCTAGAGTCATTGCATGTGTGTTCTTCTAAACAAACCACATAAGGATCCACCGGTGTTATTGGATGTGTGTTCTTCTCATGAACCACACCCAGATTCATTGCATGTGTGTTCTTCTCATGAACCACACATGGATACATCAGTGTCATTGCATGTGTGTTCTTTTCATGAACCATAGCTAGAGTCATTGCATGTGTGTTCTTCTAAACAAACCACATAAGGATCCACTAGTGTCACCACATGTGTGTTCTTTTCATGAACCACATAAGGATACACCAGTGTCATTGCATGTTTGTTCTTCTCATGAACCACATAAGGATCCACTAGTGTCATTGTATGTCCATTATTTTCATGAACCACATAAGGATCCACCAGTGTCATTGCATGTGTGTTCTTCTAAACAAACCACATAAGGATCCACCAGTGTCATTGCATGTCTGTTCTTTTCATCAACCACACCCACTGTCATTGCATGTCTGTTCTCTAAACAAAACACACATGGATCCACCTAGAGTCATTGCATGTCAGTTCTTTTCACAAACCACACATGGATCCACCAGTGTCATTGCATCTGTGTTCTTTTCATGAGCGACAGCTAGAGTCATTGCATGTGTGTTCTTCTAAACAAACCACATAAGGATCCACTAGTGTCATTTCATGTGTGTTCTCATGAACCACACCCAGTGTCATTGCGTGTGTGTTCTTCTCATGTAGCACACATGGATACACCAGTGTCATTGCATGTGTGTTCTTTTCATGAACCATAGCTAGAGTCATTGCATGTGTGTTATTCTAAACAAACCACATAAGGATCCACCAGTGTCATTGCATGTGTGTTCTTTTCATGAACCATAGCTAGAGTCATTGGATGTGTGTTCTTCTAAACAAACCACATAAGGATCCACCAGTGTCATTGCATGTGTGTTCTGCTCATGAACCACACATAGATCCACCAGTGTCATTGCATGTCTGTTCTTTTCATGAACCACACCTAGTGTCATTGCATGTTTGTTCCTCTAAACAAACCACATAAGGATCCACCAGTGTCATTGCATGTATGTTCTTTTCATGAACACCACATGGATCCACCAGTGTCATTGCATGTGTGTTCTTTTCATTAACCATAGCTGGAGTAATTGCATGTGTGTTCTTCTAAACAAACCACACATGGATCCACCTAGTGTGATTGCATGTCTGTTCTTTCCACAAACCACACATGGATCCACCTAGTGTCATTACATGTGTGTTCTTATCATGAACCACAGCCAGTGTCATTGCATGTCTGTTCTTCTCACAAACCACATAAGGATCCATCCGTGCCATTGCATGTCTGTTCTTCTAAAAAACCACATAAGGATCCCCTAGTGTCATTGCATGTGTGTTCTTTTCATGAACCATAGCTAGAGTCATAGCATGTGTGTTCTTCTAAACAAACCACATAAGGATCCACTAGTGTCATTGCATGTCTGTTCTTTTCATGAACCATACCCAGTGTCATTGTATGTCTGTTCCTCTAAACAAACCACACATGGATCCACCTAGAGTCATTGCATGTCAGTTATTTTCACAAACCACACATGGATCCACCAGTGTCATTGCATGTGTGTTCTTTTTACTAACAACAGCCAGTGTCATTGCATGTCTATTCTTCTCACAAACCACATAAGGATCCACCAGTGTCATTGGATGTGTGTTCTTCTAAACAAACCACATAAGGATCCCCTAGTGTCAGTGCTTGTCTGTTCTTTTCATGAACCATAGCTAGAGTCATTGCATGTGTGTTCTTCTAAACAAACCACATAAGGATCCACTAGTGTCACCACATGTGTGTTCTTTTCATGAACCACATAAGGATACACCAGTGTCATTGCATGTTTGTTCTTCTCATGAACCACATAAGGATCCACTAGTGTCATTGTATGTCCATTATTTTCATGAACCACATAAGGATCCACCAGTGTCATTGCATGTGTGTTCTTCTAAACAAACCACATAAGGATCCACCAGTGTCATTGCATGTCTGTTCTTTTCATCAACCACACCCACTGTCATTGCATGTCTGTTCTCTAAACAAAACACACATGGATCCACCTAGAGTCATTGCATGTCAGTTCTTTTCACAAACCACACATGGATCCACCAGTGTCATTGCATCTGTGTTCTTTTCATGAGCGACAGCTAGAGTCATTGCATGTGTGTTCTTCTAAACAAACCACATAAGGATCCACTAGTGTCATTTCATGTGTGTTCTCATGAACCACACCCAGTGTCATTGCATGTGTGTTCTTCTCATGTAGCACACATGGATACACCAGTGTCATTGCATGTGTGTTCTTTTCATGAACCATAGCTAGAGTCATTGCATGTGTGTTATTCTAAACAAACCACATAAGGATCCACCAGTGTCATTGCATGTGTGTTCTTTTCATGAACCATAGCTAGAGTCATTGGATGTGTGTTCTTCTAAACAAACCACATAAGGATCCACCAGTGTCATTGCATGTGTGTTCTGCTCATGAACCACACATAGATCCACCAGTGTCATTGCATGTCTGTTCTTTTCATGAACCACACCTAGTGTCATTGCATGTTTGTTCTTCTAAACAAACCACATAAGGATCCACCAGTGTCATTGCATGTATGTTCTTTTCATGAACACCACATGGATCCACCAGTGTCATTGCATGTGTGTTCTTTTCATTAACCATAGCTGGAGTAATTGCATGTGTGTTCTTCTAAACAAACCACACATGGATCCACCTAGTGTGATTGCATGTCTGTTCTTTCCACAAAGCACACATGGATCCACCTAGTGTCATTACATGTGTGTTCTTATCATGAACCACAGCCAGTGTCATTGCATGTCTGTTCTTCTCACAAACCACATAAGGATCCATCCGTGCCATTGCATGTCTGTTCTTCTAAAAAACCACATAAGGATCCCCTAGTGTCATTGCATGTGTGTTCTTTTCATGAACCATAGCTAGAGTCATAGCATGTGTGTTCTTCTAAACAAACCACATAAGGATCCACTAGTGTCATTGCATGTCTGTTCTTTTCATGAACCATACCCAGTGTCATTGTATGTCTGTTCCTCTAAACAAACCACACATGGATCCACCTAGAGTCATTGCATGTCAGTTATTTTCACAAACCACACATGGATCCACCAGTGTCATTGCATGTGTGTTCTTTTTACTAACAACAGCCAGTGTCATTGCATGTCTATTCTTCTCACAAACCACATAAGGATCCACCAGTGTCATTGGATGTGTGTTCTTCTAAACAAACCACATAAGGATCCCCTAGTGTCAGTGCTTGTCTGTTCTTTTCATGAACCTTAGCTAGAGTCATTGCATGTGTGTTCTTCTAAACAAACCACATAAGGATCCACCAGTGTCATTGTATATTTGTTCTTCTCACAAACCACATAAGGATCTACTAGTGTCATTGCATGTCTGTTCTTCTAAACAAACCACATAAGGATCCCCCACTGTCATTGCATGTGTGTTATTTTCATGAACCACAGCTAGAATCATTGCATGTGTGTTCTTTTAAACAAAACACATAAGGATCCACCAGTGTCATTGCATGTATGTTCTTTTCATGAACCACACCCAGTGTCATTGCATGTCCGTTCCTCTAAACAAACCACACATGGTTCGACCTAGAGTCATTGCATGTCAGTTTGTTTCACAAACCACACATGGATCCACTAGTGTCATTGCATGTGTGTTCTTTTCATGAACGACAACTAGAGTCATAGCATGTGTGTTCTTCTAAACAAACCACATAAGGATCCACCAGTGTCATTGGATGTCTGTTCTTTTCATGAACCACACCCATAGAGTCATTGCATGTCTGTTCTTCTAAACAAACCACATAAGGATCCACCTAGTGTCATTGCATGTTTGTACTTTTCATGAACCACAGCTAGAGTCATTGCATGTTTGTGCTTTTTAACAAACCACATATGGATCCACCAGTGTCATTGCATGTCTGTTCTTTTCATGAACCACACCCAGTGTCATTGCACGTCTGTTCCTCTAAACAAACCACACATGGATCCACCTAGTGTCATTGCATGTCTATTCTTTTCACAAACCAGACATGGATCCACCAGTGTCATTGCATGTGTGTTCTCTTCATGAACCTCAGCTAGAGTTATTGCATGTGTGTTTTTCTAAACAAACCACATAAGGATCCACCAGTGTCATTGCATGTGTGTTCTTCTCATGAACCATAGCCAGTGTCATTGGATGTGTGTTCTTCTCATGAACCACACATGGATACACCAGTGTCGTTGCATGTGTGTTCTTTTCGTGAACCACAGCTAGAGTCATTGCATGTGTGTTCTTCTAAACAAACCACATAAGGATCCACCAGTGTTATTGGATGTGTGTTCTTCTGATGAACCACACCCAGATTCATTGCATGTGTGTTCTTCTCATGAACCACACATGGATACATCAGTGTCATTGCATGTGTGTTCTTTTCATGAACCATAGCTAGAGTCATTGCATGTGTGTTCTTCTAAACAAACCACATAAGGATCCACCAGTGTCATTGCATGTGTGTTCTTTTCATGAACCACATAAGGATACACCAGTGTCATTGCATGTTTGTTCTTCTCATGAACCACATAAGGATCCACTAGTGTCATTGTATGTCCATTCTTTTCATGAACAACATAAGGATCCACCAGTGTCATTGCATGTGTGTTCTTCTAAACAAACCACATAAGGATCCACTAGTGTCATTGCATGTCTGTTCTTTTCATCAACCACACCCACTGTCATTGCATATCTGTTCTCTAAACAAAACACACATGGATCCACCTAGAGTCATTGCATGTCAGTTCTTTTCACAAACCACACATGGATCCACCAGTGTCATTGCATCTGTGTTCTTTTCATGAGCGACAGCTAGAGTCATTGCATGTGTGTTCTTCTAAACAAACCACATAAGGATCCACTAGTGTTATTGCATGTGTGTTCTTCTCATGTAGCACACATGGATACACCAGTGTCATTGCATGTGTGTTCTTTTCATGAACCATAGCTAGAGTCATTGCATGTGTGTTATTCTAAACAAACCACATAAGGATCCACCAGTGTCATTGCATGTGTGTTCTTTTCATGAACCATAGCTAGAGTCATTGGATGTGTGTTCTTCTAAACAAACCACATAAGGATCCACCAGTGTCATTGCATGTGTGTTCTGCTCATGAACCACACATAGATCCACCAGTGTCATTGCATGTTTGTTCTTTTCATGAACCACACCCAGTGTCATTGCATGTTTGTTCCTCTAAACAAACCACATAAGGATCCACCAGTGTCATTGCATGTATGTTCTTTTCATGAACACCACATGGATCCACCAGTGTGATTGCATGTGTGTTCTTTTCATTAACCATAGCTGGAGTAATTGCATGTGTGTTCTTCTAAACAAACCACACATGGATCCACCTAGTGTGATTGCATGTCTGTTCTTTCCACAAACCACACATGGATCCACCTAGTGTCATTACATGTGTGTTCTTATCATGAACCACAGCCAGTGTCATTGCATGTCTGTTCTTCTCACAAACCACATAAGGATCCATCCGTGCCATTGCATGTCTGTTCTTCTAAAAAACCACATAAGGATCCCCTAGTGTCATTGCATGTGTGTTCTTTTCATGAACCATAGCTAGAGTCATAGCATGTGTGTTCTTCTAAACAAACCACATAAGGATCCACTAGTGTCATTGCATGTCTGTTCTTTTCATGAACCATACCCAGTGTCATTGTATGTCTGTTCCTCTAAACAAACCACACATGGATCCACCTAGAGTCATTGCATGTCAGTTATTTTCACAAACCACACATGGATCCACCAGTGTCATTGCATGTGTGTTCTTTTTACTAACAACAGCCAGTGTCATTGCATGTCTATTCTTCTCACAAACCACATAAGGATCCACCAGTGTCATTGGATGTGTGTTCTTCTAAACAAACCACATAAGGATCCCCTAGTGTCAGTGCTTGTCTGTTCTTTTCATGAACCTTAGCTAGAGTCATTGCATGTGTGTTCTTCTAAACAAACCACATAAGGATCCACCAGTGTCATTGTATATTTGTTCTTCTCACAAACCACATAAGGATCTACTAGTGTCATTGCATGTCTGTTCTTCTAAACAAACCACATAAGGATCCCCCACTGTCATTGCATGTGTGTTATTTTCATGAACCACAGCTAGAATCATTGCATGTGTGTTCTTTTAAACAAAACACATAAGGATCCACCAGTGTCATTGCATGTATGTTCTTTTCATGAACCACACCCAGTGTCATTGCATGTCTGTTCCTCTAAACAAACCACACATGGTTCGACCTAGAGTCATTGCATGTCAGTTCGTTTCACAAACCACACATGGATCCACTAGTGTCATTGCATGTGTGTTCTTTTCATGAACGACAGCTAGAGTCATAGCATGTGTGTTCTTCTAAACAAACCACATAAGGATCCACCAATGTCATTGCATGTCTGTTCTTTTCATGAACCATACCCAGTGTCATTGCATGTTTGTTCCCCTAAACAAACCACACATGGATCCACCTAGAGTCATTGGATGTCAGTTATTTTCACAAACCACACATGGATCCACCAGTGTCATTGCATGTGTGTTCTTCTCATGAACAACAGCCAGTGTCATTGGATGTCTATTCTTCTCACAAACCACATAAGGATCCACCAGTGTCATTGGATGTGTGTTCTTCTAAACAAACCACATAAGGATCCCCTAGTGTCATTGCATGTGTGTTCTTTTCATGAACCATATCTAGAGTCATTGCATGTGTGTTCTTCTAAACAACCCACATAAGGATCCACCAGTGTCATTGCACGTCTGTTCTTCTCACAAACCACATAAGGATCCACTAGTGTCATTGTATGTCTGTTCTTCTAAACAAACCACATAAGGATCCCCCACTGTCATTGCATGTGTTTTATTTTCATGAACCACAGCTAGAATCATTGCATGTGTGTTCTTTTAAACAAAACACATAAGGATCCATCAGTGTCGTTGCATGTCTGTTCTTTTCATGAACCACACCCAGTGTCATTGCATGTCTATTCCTCTAAACAAACCACACATGGATCCACCTAGAGTCATTGCATGTCAGTTCGTTTCACAAACCACACATGGATCCACCAGTGTCATTGCATGTGTGTTCTTTTCATGAACCATGGCTAGAGTCATTGCATGTGTGTTCTTCTAAACAAACCACATAAGGATCCACCAGTGTCATTGCATGTGTGTTCTTCTCATGAACCACACCCAGTGTCATTGCATGTGTGTTCTTCTCATGAACCACACATGGATACACCAGTGTCATTGCATGTGTGTTCTTTTCATGAACCACAGCTAGAGTCATTGCATGTGTGTTCTTCTAAACAAACCACATAAGGATCCACCAGTGTCATTGCATGTGTGTTCTTTTCATAAACCACAGCTAGAGTCATTGCATGATGTGTTCTTCTAAACAAACCACATAAGGATCCACCAGTGTCATTGCATGTGTGTTCTTTTCATGAACCACAACCAGTGTCATTGCATGTCTGTTCTTCTAAACAAACCACATAAGGATCCACCGGTGTCATTGCATGTCTGTTCTTTTCATGAACCACATAAGGATCCACCCATTGGATGTGTGTTCTTCTCATGAACCACACATGGATCCACCAGTGTCATTGCTTGTATGTTCTTCTAAACAAACCACATAAGGATCCACCCAGTTTCATTGCATGTCTGTATTTTCATGAACCACAACTAGAGTCATTGCATGTCTGTGCTTTCCACAAACCACATATGGATCCACCAGTGTCATTGCATGTCTGTTCTTTTCATGAACCACACCCAGTGTCATTGCATGTCTGTTCCTCTAAAAAAACCACACATGGATCCACCTAGTGTCATTGCATGTCTATTCTTTTCACAACCACACATGGATCCACCAATGTCATTGCATTTGTGTTCTTTTCATGAACCTCAGCTAGAGTCATTACATGTGTGTTCTTCTAAACAAACCACATAAGGATCCACCAGTGTCATTGCATCTGTGTTCTTCTCATGAACCACAGCCAGTGTCATTGGATGTGTGTTCTTCTCATGAACCACACATGGATCCACTAGTGTCATTGCATGTGTGTTCTTTTCATGAACCACAGCTAGAGTCATTGCATGTGTGTTCTTCTACACAAACCACATAAGGATCCACCAGTGTCATTGGATGTGTGTTCTTCTCATGAACCACACCCATGGTCATTGCATGTGTGTTCTTCTCATGAACCACACATGGATACACCAGTGTCATTGTATGTGTGTTCTTTTCATGAACCACAGCTAGAGTCATTGCATGTGTGTTCTTCTAAACAAACCACATAAGGATCCACCAGTGTCATTGCATGTGTGTTGTTTTCATGAACCACATAATGATACACCAGTGTCATTGCATGTCTGTTCTTCTCATGAACCACATAAGGATCCACCAATGTCATTGGATGTCTGTTCTTTTCATGAACCATACCCACTGTCATTGCATGTCTGTTCCTCTAAACAAACCACACATGGATCCACCTAGAGTCATTACATGTCAGTACTTTTCATAAACCACCCATGGATCCACCTGTGTCATTGCATGTGTTTTCTTCTCATGAACGACAGGCAGTGTCATTGCATGTCTATTCTTCTCACAAACCACATAAATATCCACCAGTGTCATTGGATGTGTGTTCTTCTAAAAAAACTACATAAGGATCCCCTAGTGTCATTGCATGTGTGTTCTTTTCATGAACCATAGCTAGAGTCATTGCATGTGTGTTCTTCTAAACAAACCACATAAGGGCCCACCAATGTCATTGCATGTCTGTTCTTCTCACAAACCACATAAGGATCTACTAGTGTCATTGCATGTCTGTTCTTCTAAACAAACCACATAAGGATCCACCACTGTCATTGCATGTGTGTTATTTTCATGAACCACAGCTAGAATCATTGAATGTGTGTTCTTTTAAAAAAAACTCATAAGGATCCACCAGTGTCATTGCATGTCTGTTCTTTTCATGAACCACACCCAGTGTCATTGCATGTCTCTTCCTCTAAACAAACCACACATGGATCCACCTAGAGTCATTGCATGTCGGTTCGTTTCACAAAACACACATGGATCCACCAGTGTCATTGCATGTGTGTTCTTCTCATGAACAACAGCCAGTGTCATTGAATGTCTATTCTTCTCACAAGCCACATAAGGATCCACTAGTGTCATTGGATGTGTGTTCTTCTAAACAAACCACATAAGGATCCCCTAGTGTCATTGCATGTGTGTTCTTTTCATGAACCATATCTAGAGTCATTGCATGTATGTTCTTCTAAACAACCCACATAAGGATCCACCAGTGTCATTGCATGTCTGTTCTTCTCACAAACCACATAAGGATCCACTAGTGTCATTGTATGTCTGTTCTTCTAAACAAACCACATAAGGATCCCCCACTGTCATTGCATGTGTGTTATTTTCATGAACCACAGCTAGAATCATTGCATGTGTGTTCTTTTAAACAAAACACATAAGGATCCACCAGTGTCATTGCATGTCTGTTCTTTTCATGAACCACACCCAGTGTGATTGCATGTGTATTCCTCTAAACAAACCACACATGGATCCACCTAGAGTCATTCCATGTCAGTTCGTTTCACAAACCACACATGGATCCACCAGTGTCATTGCATGTGTGTTCTTTTCATGAACCACGGCTAGAGTCATTGCATGTGTGTTCTTCTAAACAAACCACATAAGGATCCACCAGTGTCATTGCATGTGTGTTCTTCTCATGAACCACACCCAGTGTCATTGCATGTGAGTTCTTCTCATGAACCACACATGGATACACCAGTGTCATTGCATGTGTGTTCTTTTCATGAACCACAGCTAGAGTCATTGCATGTGTGTTCTTCTAAACAAACTACATAAGGATCCACTAGTGTCATTGCATGTGTATTCATTTCATGAACCACAGCTAGAGTCATTGCATGATGTGTTCTTCTAAACAAACCACATAAGGATCCACCAGTGTCATTGCATGTGTGTTCTTTTCATGAACCACAACAAGTGTCATTGCATGTCTGTTCTTCTAAACAAACCACGTAAGGATCCACCAGTGTCATTGCATGTCTGTTCTTTTCATGAACCACATAAGGATCGACCAGTGTCATTGGATGTGTGTTCTTCTCAAGAACCACACATGGATCCACCAGTGTCATTGCATGTCTGTTCTTCTAAACAAACCACATAAGGATCCACCCAGTTTCATTGCATGTCTGTTCTTTTCATGAACCACAGCTAGAGTCATTGCATGTCTGTGCTTTCCACAAATCACATATTGATCCACCAGTGTCATTGCATGTCTGTTCTTTTCATGAACCACACCCAGTGTCATTGCATGTCTGTTCCTCTAAACAAACCACACATGGATCCACCTAGTGTAATTGCATGTCTATTCTTTTAACAACCACACATGGATCCACCAGTGTCATTGCATTTGTGTTCTTTTCATCAACCTCAGCTAGAGTCATTACATGTGTGTTCTTCTAAACAAACCACATAAGGATCCACCAGTGTCATTGCATGTGTGTTCTTCTCATGAACCACAGCCATTGTCATTGGATGTGTGTTCTTCTCAGGAACCACACATGGATCCACTAGTGTCATTGCATGTGTGTTCTTTTCATGAACCATAGCTAGAGTCATTGCATGTGTGTTCTTCTAAACAAACCACATAAGGATCCACCAGTGTCATTGCATGTGTGTTCTTCTCATGAACCAAAGCCAGTGTCATTGGATGTGTGTTCTTTTCATGAACCATAGCTAGAGTCATTGCATGTGTGTTCTTCTACACAAACCACATAAGGATCCACTTGTGTCATTGGATGTGTGTTCTTCTCATGAACCACACCCATGGTCATTGCATGTGTGTTCTTCTCATGAACCACACATGGATACACTAGTGTCACTGTATGTGTGTTCTTTTCATGAACCATAGCTAGAGTCATTGCATGTGTGTTCTTCTAAACAAACCACATAAGGATCCACCAGTGTCATTGCATGTGTGTTCTTTTCATGAACCACATAATGATACACCACTTTCATTGCATGTCTGTTCTTCTCATGAACCACATAAGGATCCACCAGTGTCATTGGATGTCTGTTCTTTTCATGAACCATACCTAGTGTCATTGCATGTCTGTTCCTCTAAATAAACCACACATGGATCCACCTAGAGTCATTACATGTCAGTACTTTTCACAAACCACCCATGGATCCACCTATGCCATTGCATGTGTTTTCTTCTCATGAACCACATGCAGTGTCATTGCATGTCTATTCTTCTCACAAACCACATAAGGATCCACCAGTGTCATTGGATGTGTGTTCTTCTAAACAAACCACATAAGGATCCCCTAGTGTCATTACATGTGTGTTCTTTTCATGAACCATAGCTAGAGTCATTGCATGTGTGTTCTTCTAATCAAACCACATAAGGATCCACCAATGTCATTGCATTTCTGTTCTTCTCACAAACCACATAAGGATCTACTAGTGTCATTGCATGTCTGTTCTTCTAAACAAACCACATAAGGATCCCCCACTGTCATTGCATGTGTGTTATTTTCATGAACCACAGCTAGAATCATTGCATGTGTGTTCTTTTAAAAAAACACATAAGGATCCACCAGTGTCATTGCATGTCTGTTCTTTTCATGAACCACACCCAGTGTCATTGCATGTCTCTTCCTCTAAACAAACCACACATGGATCCACCTAGAGTCATTGCATGTCGGTTCGTTTCACAAACCACACATGGATCCACAAGTGTCATTGCATGTGTGTTCTTTTCATGAACCACAGCTAGAGTCATAGCATGTGTGTTCTTCTAAACAAACCACATAAGGATCCACCAGTGTCATTGCATGTCTGTTCTTTTCATGAACCATACCCAGTGTCATTGCATGTCTGTTCCTCTAAACAAACCACACATGGGTCCACCTAGAGTCATTGCATGTCAGTTATTTTCACAAACCACACATGGATCCACCGGTGTCATTGCATGTGTGTTCTTCTCATGAACCACAGCCAGTGCCATTGCATGTCTATTCTTCTCACAAACCACATAAGGATCCACCAGTGTCATTGGATGTGTGTTCCTCTAAAAAAAACACATAAGGATCCCCTAGTGTCATTGCATGTGTGTTCTTTTCATGAACCATATCTAGAGTCATTGCATGTGTGTTCATCTAAACAACCCACATAAGGATCCACCAGTGTCTTTGCATGTCTATTCTTCTCACAAACCACATAAGGATCCACCAGTGTCATTGCATGTCTGTTCTTCTAAACAAACCACATAAGGATCCCCCACTGTCATTGCATGTGTGTTATTTTCATGAACCACAGCTAGAATCATTGCATGTGTGTTCTTTTAAACAAAACACATAAGGATCCACCAGTCTCATTGCATGTCTGTTCTTTTCATGAACCACACCCAGTGTCATTGCATGTCTATTCCTCTAAACAAACCACACATGGATCCACCTAGAGTCAATGCATGTCAGTTCGTTTCACCAACCACACATGGATCCACTAGTGTCATTGCATGTCTGTTCTTTTCATGAACCACGGCTAAAGTCATTGCATGTGTGTTCTTCTAAACGAACCACATAAGTATCCACCAATGTCATTGCATGTGTGTTCTTCTCATGAACCACACCCAGTGTAATTGCATGTGTGTTCTTCTCATGAACTACACATGGATACACCAGTGTCATTGCATGTGTGTTCTTTTCATGAACCACAGCTAGAGTCATTGCATGTGTGTTCTTCTAAACAAACCACATAAGGATCCACCAGTGTCATTGCATGTGTGTTCTTTTCATGAACCACAACTAGAGTCATTGCATGTGTGTTCTTCTAAACAAACCACATAAGGATCCACCAGTGTCATTGCATGTGTGTTCTTTTCATGAACCACAACCAGTGTCATGGCATGTCTGTTCTTCTAAACAAACAACATAAGGATCCACCAGTGTCATTGCATGTCTGTTCTTTTCATGAACCAGATAAGGATCCACCAGTGTCATTGGATGTGTGTTCTTATCATGAACCACACATGGATCCACCAGTGTCATTGCATGTCAGTTCTTCTAAACAAACCACATAAGGATCCACCCAGTTTCATTGCATGTCTGTTCTTTTCATGAACCACAGCTAGAGTCATTGCATGTATGTGCTTTCCACAAACCACATATGGATCCACCAGTGTCATTGCATGTTTGTTCTTTTCATGAACCACACCCAATGTCATTACATGTCTGTTCCTCTAAACAAACCACACATGGATCCACCTAGTGTCATTACATGTCTATTCTTTTCACAACCACACATGGATCCACTAGTGTCATTGCATGTGTGTTCTTTTCATGAACCTCAGCTAGAGTCATTGCATGTGTGTTCTTCTAAAAAAACCACATAAGGATCCACCAGTGTCATTGCATGTGTGTTCTTCTGATGAACCACAGCCAGTGTCATTGGATGTGTGTTCTTCTCATGAACCACACATGGATCCATTAGTGTCATTGCACGTGTGTTCTTTTCATGAACCATAGCTAGAGTCATTGCATGTGTGTTCTTCTAAACAAACCACATAAGGATCCACCAGTGTCATTGCATGTGGGTTCTTCTCATGAACCACAACCAGTGTCATTAGATGTGTGTTTTTGTCATGAACCACACATGGATCCACTAGTGTCATTGCATGTGTGTTCTTTTCATGGACCACAGCTAGAGTCATTGCATGTGTGTTCTTCTACACAAACCACATAAGGATCCACCAGTGTCATTGGATGTGTGTTCTTCTCATGAACCACACCCACAGTCATTGCATGTGTGTTCTTCTCATGAACCACACATGGATACACCAGTGTCATTGTATGTGTGTTCTTTTCATGAACCACAGCTAGAGTCATTGCATGTGTGTTCTTCTAAACAAACCACATAAGGATCCACCAGTGTCATTGCATGTGTGTTGTTTTCATGAACCACATAATGTTACACCAGTGTCATTGGATGTCCATTCTTCTCATGAACCACATAAGGATCCACCAGTGTCATTGCATGCCTGTTCTTTTCATGAACCACATAAGGATCCACCAGTTTCATTGCATGTGTGTTCTTCTAAACAAACCACATAAGGATCCACCAGTGTCATTGCATGTGTGTTCTTTTCATGAACCACACCTAGTGTCATTGCATGTCTGTTCTTTTCATGAACCACACCTAGTGGCATTGCATGTATGTTCCTCTAGAGTCATTGCATGTAAGTTCTTTTCACAAATCACACATGGATCCACCAGTGTCATTGCATGTGTGTTCTTTTCATCAACCACAGCTAGAGTCATTGCATGTGTGTTATTCTAAAAAAACCACATAAGGTTCCGCCAGTGTCATTGCATGTGTGTTCTTCTCATGAACCACACCCAATGTCATTGCATGTTTGTTCTTCTCATGAACCACGCATGGATACACCAGTGTCATTGCATGTGTGTTATTTTTCATGAACCACAGCTAGAGTCATTGCATGTGTGTTCTTCTAAACAAACCACATAAGGATCCACCAGTGTCATTGTATGTGTGTTCTTTTCATGAACCACAACTACAGTCATTGCATGTGTGTTCTTCTAAACAAACCACATAAGGATCCACCAAGGTCATTGCATGTGTCTTGTTCTGATGAACCACACATGGATCCACCAGTGTCATTGTTGTCTATTCTTTTCATGAACCCCACCCGGTGTCATTGCATGTCTGTTCCTCTAAACAAACCACATAAGGATCCATCAGTGTCATTGCATGTCTGTTCTTTTCATGAACCACACATGGATCCACCAGTGTCATTGCATGTGTGTTGTTTTCATGAACCACAACTAGAGTCATTGCATGTGTGTTCTTCTAAACAAACCACACATGGATCCACCTAGTGTGACTGCATGTCTGTTCTTTTCACAAACCACACATGGATCCACCAGTGTCATTGCATGTGTGTTCTTTTCATGAACCACAACTAGAGTCATTGCATGTCTGTTCTTTCCACAAATCATACATGGATCCACCTAGTGTGATTGCATGTCTATTCTTTTCACAAACCACATATGGATCCACCAGTGTCATTGCATGTGTGTTCTTCTCATGAACCACAACCAGTGTCATTGCATGGTTGTTCTTCTCACAAACCACATAAGGATCCACTAGTGTCATTTCATGTCTATTCTTCTAAACAAACCACATAAGGATCCCCCAGTGTCATTGCATGTGTGTTCTTTTCATGAACCACAGCTAGAGTCATTGCATGTGTGTTCTTCTAAACAAACCACATAAGGATCCACCAGTGTCATTGCATGTCTTCTCTTTTCATGAACCATACCCAGTGTCATTGCATGTTTGTTCCTCTAAACAACCCACACATGGATCCACCTAGAGTCATCGCATGTTAGTTCTTTTCACAAACAACACATGGATCCACCAGTGTCATTGCATGTGTGTTCTTCTCATGAACCATAGCCAGTGTCATTGCATGTATGTTCTTCTCACAAACCACATAAGGATCCACCAGTGTCATTGGATGTGTGTTTTTCTAAACAAACCACATAAGGATCCCCCACTGTCATTGCATGTGTGTTCTTTTCATGAATTACGATATTGTCATTGCATGTGTGTTCTTCTGAAAAACCACATAAGGATCCACTAGTGTCATTGCATGTCTGTTCTTCTCACAAACCACATAAGGATCCACCAGTGGCATTGCATGTCTGTTCTTCTAAACAAACCACATAAGAATCCCCCAGTGTGATTGCATGTGTGTTCTTTTCATGAACCGTAGCTAGAGTCATTGCATGTGTGTTCTTCTAAACAAACCACATAAGGATCCACCAGTGTCATTGCATGTCTGTTCTTTTCATGAACCACACCCAATGTCATTGCATGTTTGTTCCTCTAAACAAACCACACATGGACCACATAGAGTCATTGCATGTCAGTTCTTTTCACAAACCACACATGGATCCACTAGTGTCATTGGATGTGTGTTCTTCTCATGAACCACAGCTAGAGTCATTGCATGTGTGTTCTTCTAAACAAACCACATAAAGATCCACCAATGTCATTGCATGTGTGTTCTTCTCATGAACCACACCCAGTGTCATTGCATGTGTGTTCTTCTCATGAACCACACATGGATACAACAGTGTCATTGCATGTGTGTTCTTTTCATGAACCACAGCTAGAGTCATTGCATGTGTGTTCTTCTAAACAACCACATAAGGATCCACCAATGTCATTGCATGTCTGTTCTTTTCATGAACCATACCCAGTGTCATTGCATGTCTGTTCCCCTAAACAAACCACACATGGATCCACCTAGAGTCATTGGAAGTCAGTTATTTTCACAAACCACACATGGATCCACCAGTCTCATTGCATGTGTGTTCTTTTCACGAACCCTAGCTAGAGTCATTGCATGTGTGTTCTTCTAAACAAACCACATAAGGATCCACCAGTGTCATTGCATGTGTGTTCCTTTCCTAAACCATAGCTAGAGTCATTGCATGTGTGTTCTTCTAAACAAACCACATAAGGATCCACCAGTGTCATTGGATGTGTGTTCTTCTCATGAACCACACATGGATCCACCAGTGTCATTGCATGTCTGTTCTTTTCATGAACCACACCCAGCGTCATTACATTCTTGTTCCTCTAAACAAACCACAGAAGGATCCACCAGTGTCATTGCATGTCTGTTCTTTTCATGAACCACACATGGATCCACCAGTGTCATTGCATGTGTGTTCTTTTCATGAACCACAGCTAGAGTCATTGCATGTGTGTTCTTCTAAACAAACCACACATGTATCCACCTAGTGTGATTGCATGTATGTTCTTTTCAAAAACCACACATGGATCCACCTAGTGTGATTGCATGTATGTTCTTTTCACAAACCACACATGGATACACCAGTGTCATTGCATGTGTGTTCTTTTCATGGAGACAACTAGAGTCATTGCATGTGTGTTCTTCTAAACAAACAACATAAGGATCCACCAGTGTCATTGCATGTTTGTTCTTCTCATGAACCACATAAGGATACACCAGTGTCATTGCATGTATGTTCTTTTCACAAACCACATAAGATCCAGCAGTGTCATTGCATGTCTGTTCTTTTCAAGAACCACATAAGGATCTAACAGTGTCATTGGATGTGTGTTCTTCTCATGAACCACACATGGATCCACCAGTTGCATTACATGTCTGTTATTTTCATGAACCACACCTAGTGTCATTGCATGTCTGTTCCTCTAAACAAACCACATAAGGATCCACTAGTGTCATTGCATGTTTGTTATTTTCATGAACCACACATGGATCCACCAGTGTCATTCAATGTGTGTTCTTTTCATGAACCACAGCTAGAGTCATTGCATGTGTGTTCTTCTAAACAAACCACACATGGATCCACCTAGTGTGATTGCATGTCTATTCCTTTCACAAACCACTCATGGATCCACCAGTGTCATTGCATGTGTGTTCTTTCCACAAACCACACATGGATCCACCTAGTGTCATTGCATGTCTGTTCTTTTCACAAACCACACATGGATCCACCAATGTCATTGCATGTCTGTTCTTCTCATGAACCACAACCGGTGTCATTGCATGTTTGTTCTTCTCACAAACCACATAAGGATCCACCAATGTCATTGCAGGTCTATTCTTCTAAACAAACCACATAAGGATCCACCTAGTGTCATTGCATGTCTGTTCTTTTCATGAACCATAGATAGAGTCATTGCATGTCTATGCTTTCCACAAACCACATATGGATCCCCCAGTGTCATTGCATGTCTGTTCTTTTCATGAACCACACCTAGTGTCATTGCATGTTTGTTCCGCTAAACAAACCACACATGGATCCACCTAGTGTCATTGCATGTCTATTCTTTTCACAAACCACACATGGATCCACCAGTGTCATTGCATGTGTGTTCTTTTCATGAACTTCAGCTAGAGTCATTGCATGTGTGTTCTTTTAAACAAAGCACATAAGGATCCACCAGTGTCATTGCATGTGTGTTCTTCTCATGAACCATAGCCAGTGTCATTGGATGTGTGTTCTTCTCATGAACCACACATGGATCCACTAGTGTCATTGCATGTGTGTTCTTTTCATGAACCGCAGCTAGAGTCATTGCATGTGTGTTCTTC
Source organism: Avena sativa (assembly GCA_916181665.1). Lineage (NCBI taxonomy): Eukaryota > Viridiplantae > Streptophyta > Magnoliopsida > Poales > Poaceae > Avena > Avena sativa. The sequence goes on along the minus strand of OV702287.1, from coordinate 60,760,641 downwards.
TAAACAAACCACATAAGGATACGCCAGTGTCATTGCATGTGTGTTCTTTTCATGAACCACGGCAAGAGTCATTACATGCGTGTTCTTCTAAACAAACCACATAAGGATCCACTAGTGTCATTGCATGTGTGTTCTTCTCATGAACCACCCTTGGATCCACCAGTGTCATTGCATGTTTGTTCTTTTCATGAACCACAACTAGAGTCGTTGCATGTCTGTTACTTCCACAAACCACATATGGATCCACCAGTGTCATTACATGTCTGTTCTTTTCAGGAACCACAGTTAGAGTTATTGCATGTGTGTTCTTCTCATGAACCACACATGGGTCCACCCAGTGTAATTGCATGTCTATTCTTTTCACAAACCACATATGGATCCACCAGTGTCATTGCATGTCTGTTCTTTTCATGAACAACACCAAGTGTCATTGCATGGCTGTTCCTCTAAACAAACCACAGAAGGATCCACCAGTGTCATTGCATGTCTGTTATTTTCATGAACCACACATGGATCCACCAGTGTCATTGCATGTGTGTTCTTTTCATGAACCACAGCTAGAGTCATTGCATGTGTGTTATTCTAAACAAACCACTCATGGATCCACCTAGTGTGATTGCATGTCTACTCTTTTCACAAACCACATATGGATCCACCAGTGTCATTGCATGTGTGTTCTTTTCATGAACCACAGCTAGAGTCATTGCATGTGTGTTCTTTCCACAAACCACACATGGATCCACCTAGTGTGATTGCATGTCTGTTCTTCTCACAAACCACACATGGACGCACCAGTGTCATTGCATGTGTGTTCTTCTCATGAACCACATCTAGTGTCATTGCATGTCTGTTCTTCTTACAAACCACATAAGGATCCACTAGTGTCATTGGATGTGTGTTCTTCTCATGAACCACACATGGATCCACCCAGTGTCATTGCTTGTCTGTTCTTTTCATGAACCACATATAGAGTCATTGCATGTCTGTGCTTTCCACAGACCACATATGGATCCACCAGTGGCATTGCATGTCTGTTCTTTTCATGAACCACACCCAGTGTCATTGCATATTTGTTCCTCTAAACAAACCTAAACAAACCACACATGGATCCACATAGTGTGATTGCATGTCTGTTCTTTTCACAAACCACACACGGATCCACCAGTGTCATTGCATGCGTGTTCTTTTCATGAACCACAGCTAGAGTCATTGCATGTATGTTCTTCTAAACAAACCACACATGGATCCACCTAGTGTGATTGCATGTCTGTTCTTCTCATGAACCACACCCAGTGTCATTGGATGTCTGTTCTTCTCATGAACCACACATGGATACACACCAGTGTCATTGAATGTGTGTTCCTCTCATGAAGCACACATGGATCCACCAAGTGTGATTGCATGTCTGTTCTTCTCACAAACCACACATGGATCCACCAACGTCATTGCATATCTGTTCTTTTCATGAACCACACCCAGTGTCATTGCATGTATATTCCTCTCATAAACCACACATGGATCCACTAGTGTGATTACATGTGTGTTCTTCTAATGATCCATTGCTAGTGTCATTGGATGTGTGTTCCTCTCATGAACCACATCTAGAGTAATTGCATGTGTGTTCTTCTCACAAAACACATAAGGATACACCTGTGCCATTGCATGTGTGTTCTTCTCATGAACCACAGCTAGAGTCATTGCATGTTTGTTCTTCTCACAAACCATATAAGGATACACCAGTGTCATTGCATCTGTGTTCTTCTCATGAACCACAGCTACAGTCACTACATGTCTGTTCTTCTCACAAACCACATCAGGATCCACCGGTGTCATTGGATGTGTGTTCTTCTCATGAACCACACATGGATCCACCAGTGTCATTGCATGTCTACTCTTTTCATTAACCACAGTTAGAGTCGTTGCATGTGTGTTCTTTACACAAACCACATATGGATCAACCAATGGCATTACATGTGTGTTCTTTTCACAAATCACACATGGATCCACCCAGTGTGATTGCATGTGTGTTCTTTTCACAAACCACATATGGATCCACCAGTGTCATTGCATGTCTGCTCTTTTCACAAACCACATATGGATCCTAATTAACCTTAGGAGAGCCCTAACCTAAGACCCCCAATGGGTGGCCGTTAGACCAAGTCTTCTAGAAGGCACGCCCTAACACAGTTGTTCTGCTTGACGATTGTTACATACCGTTCGATCGGGGCGCTTGGACGATTGGGATGGTATTCGTGAGAGTGATCCGCGAGTAGGCTATTCTGCGGCATGATTGACCACGGTTGCTCTGGACAAACTGGCAACACCGAGCGCTCCCCTGTTGCGAGTGTCACGACTCACGAGTTCAGTGGGCCATATCCCAGTGTCACGTCCCCATTACTTCTCTTCCTCCGCATACTTCTCTTCCTTCCCCTTGAAGCCACTTTCCCCACTTCACTCCCATCATGCCGTAGCCGCAAGCCGACGGAGCCTCCATCCCAATCCCCTCTGCGACAGCCACCCCCCTCCCCTCTCGCCATGGGTTTAAGGGTAGACAGCAAGGAAACGCGTCGTGACAACAGGGATGGTGATTTTTATGTGAGTCGTCTCATCTCTATCTCTATCATCTGTGGCCAGTTATCTATTTTTTGAGCTAGATCTAATTTGTTTACTCATGAACGTATGATGTGTTAGGACAACCAGATGATGTATGACTCTGACTATCACGGTTTAGCGGATGAAGACAGTCCTCTGCTATGTAAACATGGATATGTGCCTACTAAATTTGTAGCGTTCGAAGGACGAAACGCAGGCATGAGGTTTCTACGGTGTCAAGGACATCGTGCAATGATGCAAGGCGGAAGTTGCAGTGTTGTCAAATGGGTAGATCCAGAGTGGCCCAAATCGATGCAGAAAACGCTGGACAAACTATGAGAAATAACTGTTAAGTTGAAAGAATCCGTACTTAGCTCACTTCTTGACAGTGTTGAGATCAAGCTATGGGAACCAGTTGACGCGACCAAGCATAAGTGAGATCTTAGGTGGGTGCAAGACAAGGTTAGCAAAGTCGAGAAGGAGAGGGACGCGGCGTTGGCCCTGAAGGCTAAAGCAGTGCAGGAACTAACTCAAGCAAGGAATGATCTTCACTAGGCCAAAGTCCTGCAGTTCACAACTACGAGTATTTGACAAGTGCATGAGGAAAAATGCAGAGAAACAATTAAAGCTGTGCAAGGAAGATGCTAAAAGGAAGGAGCAGATGATTCGATCCTTGCTCTCGCAGGATGATACGCATCGGGCTAAGATTAGGAAGATCAAGGAGATGTGTGATAACTAGTTCTATTTAGCTTAAGCTCCGTGCCTTTTTAAGTTGTAATAGTTGTACTTGTTGACCTAGCGGTCTGAACTATTGGCCTTGGAGTCCTGGGAGGAAAAAAATTGGTCGCCCGTTAATCTGTCTTAACCCTGCATTACTTCCTTTTGTCTAACCAATGCCCCTTGGATATTCCGCCCGTCGCTTCGTCGTCCTCGTGTACAAATAGGAGGCGCCACAGCGTGTCGCTTCGTCGTCCATCCCCTCGTCCTCTCCAATCTCCACCGCATCGTCGCTTCGTCCTCCATCCCCTCGCTCCCTCTCAAATCTCCACCGCACCGCCATGGAGATGCTCGCGCTGAACTTCTACGAGGCGGTGATGTTCGTGCACTTCGACATCCTCGCGCCGCTGGCCGCGACGGTGCCCCACGGATGGCGCATCTGCTATGCGGGGGTGCCGGTGGCTCCGCTCCCTGGTCGAGCCGAGATGGAGAGTGAAATCGCGGCGCACCGCCGCCAGATGCCCGTGTGGAAGAGGGCGCTGCCCCGGTACACGGCGGCCAGTCCGTACTGGCCGACGTTGTTCAAGAAGGAGCGGAAGGCCAAGATTGGCAAGCGCATCGTTGATGGGCGCATGGTGCACCGGGATGTCTGCAACCGAGAAGGGCGGGAGAGGTTCTGGTCCGTCCCTGGACGGACCAAGTACACCGTCATCTCCGCCGCTCACCGCGAAGAGGTGCTCCGTATCGCGAACAATGCGAAAATCATGGAGGTTCCGTCCGACGACGACGAGGAAGCCGGCGGCTCGGAGGACAATGGCAGCAGAAGTGAAATTGTTGACTAGTGGTTGAATTAATGTAGGATGTGAAATCACACCTTTGTTTGGAAGAATTTGTGGTTGAATTAATGAAATGCCTCGATTTAGATCTCTGTCTCGATTAATTTGTGGAAGAATTTGTGATTTAGATCAATTTCTGCCTCGATTTAGATCTCTGTCCCGGATTGGGAACGTGATAGTGGACCAAAGACCCCTTTTCTACTAGTGTATTCTGACATTGGTGGTTTGTTTAAACGTAATCTACGTGGATTGTGCCGCATGCAAATGGCACAACCACAATTTATAAAGTGGAAGCATGTACACCCGGTTACTGCAGATCTAGGAGCTTCGCTAGATGCAGGGGATGCAGGAGCAGAGAGGCGGTGAGATAGACGGACTCAAGATTAGGTCAGAAAGTGGTACCGATTTCCTCCTCATATGGGCATTATCGGTTGCCATTGCTGTTTATGTTGCCACGTCGTTGTGCAGCATCTGAAATAAGTTCCTGCTTCATGGAGTGTGGCAGCTTAAATAATTTATTTCTGTGCCACTTACATTCTGTCGTATTTGGAGACCTCCTGCCCCTCAGCAATCGTGGAACCGGTGTTGCGTGTTTTCAGATAGCAGTGGCACAATCACAATTTCGGATTCAACTACTGACTCGGGTGTTTCCAAACCCTAAATCGCGATACATTTTACTCAGAGAACGTGGGCAGATTGTTTCGCCTAGCAACGTGCCACACACAGAGCTCCAGAATTTAACATAATTACATATATAGGTTCAAGTTCAACACATTACTATGCATCTTCATTGCCAGCAGCCTTCTTCCGCAGCCTGGGTGCCAAGCCTTCACGTCCACTGGCTTCTTCATTTCCTGCCTTCTTCTTCTTCCTCGGTGCCAATTTTCTTAGCTTCACGTACTCCGCATCGTCGGGACAATAGGCACCAGAATCGTGTTCAGCATCATCGTTCCACTCATTTTCAATTTCTTCGGGCAGCAAAATAACTGACTCGGCAGTCATGTTTCTAACCTTGTGGCGCTTCCTGTCAAAGAAACACGACTGTTGCATAACTACCCAATATCTACAGAGTAAATAAAACAAAATTACAATTCATCACAAACATGCGAACCCCAAGAGACCTTTGCTTACCAGGAGCTAATTGGGTTCGAGCAACCACCCTGTCCAAGAATAGAAGGGTAACTCCCAGTTGCAGCAGCTTCCACATCCAGTACATCACAATTTAGCTCAAACATGCAAGCCGAAGCATACCTTTTCATCAACCCAATTAGCTGACTGTCACATGTTAGAGGAACCATGATGCCAAGTTCGTCCATGAAGTTGAACTTTGCAGTCTGCTTCGGCCATAATTCATCATGATTAAGCAGAGCAGCAACCATACCATATATAGTGCAGATCTGCGCAGGCGCTTCTTCCATCGTGATACAGTGGTGTCCATACCACTTGCCCTTAGAGTCGTACCTGAAGAGGACTATCGTAACCAGGTAAGGGGCGTCCATGGAGATCCCACTTGACAGAAAACTATGGACAAAATATGTCTGTCAGCGTTGGGCTAACAAACAATTTGAGGTTCAGTAGCCAGCTAGCAGTTATAATTAGTGCGAATTGATGGGTTCGTAGCATGGAAAACAAAAAATTTATACCGCAAGAACGAACAAAACCCAGATCTAATCTAGACAAAAGCCAAGATTTAATCTATTAGACATGTGCAACGAGATAGATCTATACTAACCCTTGTAGACCCGAAAGCGTTACGAGATCGGATCTCGTGGTTGATGTAGTCGATCACTTGCCGATCTCAAGATCGTGTGGACGATCCTTCCGGCGCCGCGTTCCGACAGCGCTTCTGCAGTCGGTCAAACATGCGGAGTCGAAGCAGACCTTCCTCTCCCCGTTCCAGCAAGCAGCAGAGGTAGTAGATCTTCTCCACGGAATTCTAGCAGCACGACGGTGTGGTGGTGGTGGTGGAGTAGAGAGTTCTGCAGGGCTTCGCCTAAGCCTGAGCAGAGCGAAGGAGGAGGAGAGAGGCGGCGGCTAGGGTTTGTTATGGGAGAGGTCTAGGGGGTGGCGCCCCTCCCCTCTATTTAAAGGAGGGAGGTGCCATGGGAGGGGGAGTCCTAGTAGGAATCCCCTCCCTCCTTGGCCGGCGGATTGGGAGGGGGGAAGGAATCCTCCTCTCCCACGAATCCATGTCTTGCCCCACAAAGACTCCTTGATCCTTTCTTGGTTTTCAAGCAAACTCCAAGAAATCTTCTAGAACCTTCCAGAACATTTCGAAACATTCTAGAATCTCCATACAAACACTCCGGAACATTTCCTAACTTAGAAAATGATCCCCAATATATGAATCTTATTCTCCGGACAATTCCGGATCTCCTCGTGATGTCCCGGATCCAATCCGAGACTCCGAACAACATTCGGTCTCCAACGCATATTCCATATCTACTTAAAAAACAACTTCGAACCTTAAGTGTGTCACCCTACGGTTCGTGAATATGCAGACATGATGAAGACACCTCTCCGATCAATAACCATCAGCGGGATCTGGAGATCCATAACAGCTCCCACATACTCAACGATGACTTTGTGATTGATAGAACCATTTAACATACGAAACCAATTCCCTTTGTCACGCGATACTCTACTTATCCGAGGTTTGATCGTCGGTATCTCCATACCTTGTTGTACCTCGTTACTGATAAGTACTCTTTACTCGTTCCATGATATGTCATCCCTTGTGACCTAGTCACATGCTTACAAGCTAACCAGATGACATTCCACCGAGAGGGCCCAGAGCATATCTATTCGTCATATGGATGGACAAATCCCAATCTTGGTCCATGCGCTTCAACACATACTTTCAGAATACCCAATGTCACCTTTATAACCACCCAGTTACGAAGCGGCGTTTGATGTCATCAAAGTACCCATCTGGTGATGGTGATTAACATAACCTCATGGTCGAAGGATTAGGTTACTATGCATTTGAAAAGCTTGTAGCAAAACGAACTTAATGACTTGATCTTATACTGTGCTTACTATGGGTGTGTGTCCATCACATCATTCTCCTAATGATATGATCTTGTTATCAATGATATCCAATGTTCATGATCAGGAAACCATGATCATCCATTAATCAACAAGCTAGTTTAACAAGAGGCTTACTAGGGACTCTTTTATGTTTACAAAACACACAAGTATTAATGTTTCCTGTTAATACAATTATAGCATGTGATGTAAACATTTATCATAAACATAAAGATATAATAATAACCACTTTATTATTGCCTCTTGGGCATATCTCCAACAGTCTCCCACTTGCACTAGAGTTACTAATCTAGTTAAAAACTTGTGCATTCAACACCTACGGCTTTCTGGTGTTGTATAGACACTATTGCTAGTGGTAAACATAATCTTCGGATCTGACACTTCCAGGTCCGTGTGTATTTGCATGTCCTTGCGTCTCTACGCATTACTCATTCTCCAATGAGATGGCATTGTATAAATTTGGTCCTTTGGTGAGACCTTTAGTTCCTTGGGATTAAATCATGTTGATACAATTGTCATACAATGTATCTTCATAGTATTATCCCGCTATGAACCACACCTAGTTTGATAACAAACTACTTGACGCAAATGCCCTCATTTGCTGCTACAATAGCAGTCATATACTTAGCCTTTTGTTGTAGTATCTGTCACAATGTTTTAACTTTGGTACTCAACCAAATCGGTTATGGAACTTCCTTTCCATTACATTGTGCCACCCATAGTTTAAATTGAGATAAACTTAATTTGTGACAAAACTAGTATCAATGCAACAATTTACAATGAACTATTTGTCACCACTATATAAATAATATATTCTTAGTTCTTCCAAAGGTCATAGGAATATCCCTACTATTGTCCAATGATCATCTTATGATTCATTCTGGTATATGCTCATAACATTTAGAGCATAGGACATATCTGGATGTGTACATCTTAAAGAATGATTGATCAAAATATTCTTGTGATTTCACCAAGTGTCAAAACACTTGAATCTTGATTCAGTCCTTTCCGTGCGTCAATAACCTTTATTGTTGTTTCCATATTGAACTCATTCAACATCTTATCTATGTACATTTGGCAAAACCATATCAGCGCCTCAATCTATCCATATAGACATTGATGCCTAATTCTTGGGTTATGCCTAAGTCTTTCATCGAAATGAAATTCTTAACCTGTGTCAATAAAAGATACATCATTTCTAATCAACGATATGTCTTTCACATAATGTATTAGAAATATGTCTTAGCGCTCCCACTTAATTTCTTGCAAAATGCAAGGATCTTCATCGTCTCTGATGAAATTAAACCTTTTAATGGTTTCATCACGGTGAAGATTCCAACTCCGCGAAGCTCACTTCAACCATTGAAGTTTTGCATACTCTTTTAGCATCCTTTGAATTAACAAAACCCTTTGGATCGTGTCATGGACACATCCTAGGTAAACATTCTATTAGAAGAACTTGTTTTGTTTGTTCAACTACCATATACCAAAATATATGTAGTGGTTGCTACATTAATCCGTCTAGATTAAATATCGCTATGAAAGATCAAATCTTATCATAGTCAATTCCTTGAACATTGTCGTAAACTCTTTCCGACATGTCGACTATTTCATAGATGTGAAACATCCATGTCTATTTCTTTATAGATCCATATACGACTATAAGGTCTTGTACCTTTCCAGAGGGTCTTTCAAATTCAAAGCTTGATTTCTCGTGTATGGAATTATCACGGATTTTATGGCTTCAAGCCACTTAACAAAGTCAGGGCCCATCATTGATTATTTGCATGTAGTCGGTTCATCATTGTCAAAACAACAATGATTTAACTCTCAAATCTTGGCATTTGATTACTTACCCGACCTACTTGGTTCAATAGGAACTTAGATCCCCATGACCACATCCTTTGAGGCACGTGAGCCATGAGCATTGTTGCTGCCTCCGGGACACTTACCGATGCTGCGCAACTCAGCACATATTAGCCAAGGTTCAACAACCTTGTCAAAGTTCTATTGTCCTCCCACTTAACTTTTCACCAAAATTCCTTCTCAAGAAACTCGACATTCTAAGTGACAAACACTTTTGTCTTTGATGTTATGGAGGAATACCCAATGGTTATTCGAAATAACCTACAAAGACATGCTCATCCGACTTTGGTTGTAAACATTTTACTTATGCCTAGCATACCAAAAATTTAAGAAAGGACAACCTGGGTTTTATCCCAAACCATGACTTATATGGTGTCATTTCAACGGATCATGATGGAGCTCTTTTCAGTGTAAAAGCGGTAGTCACTAAAGCTTTAATCCTTTTAAAATATAATGGTAGTTTTTATAAATGACACCTTTGATCTTACCATGTCAAACAAGGTTTCATTACATATCTTGAACACTCCATACTCCTATGGTGTTTTGGGAAATGCAAATCCATAGAACGATTCCTCAAATCTTAGGTGTTTTGCTAAACTTGTAACTCAAACATCTTTCTTTATGATCCAATCATAAACTTTTTATTTTCTTGTTACAATGATTTTCCACTTCATCTTGAAAGTCTTTGAACATTTTCAAATGTTTCATACTTCTTCCTTATTGAGTAAGTATATACATATACTCACTCAAATCTTCGGAGAAAGCATATGAAGTTGAAATCCATCGCCCACGACTACACATAATGGACTATATACATCAATATGTACAAATTCCAATCAGTTAGTCGTCCATTCCTCTTTTGGCCTACGGACGGAGTTTTAATTATCTCCAGGAAAGTATCACAAGCGTCATTTGATCAAAATCAAAGACTCTAAAAATCCATCAACATGGAGTTTCTTCATGTATCCCTTTCAATATAATTTAAACGGCGATGCCACTTTGCAAGTGATCTTTCAATCATTTGTCTTGCGACATTTTAGCATTAGTTTTATGGTCGTTATTTCTCTAACCATACTTGTATATCATCCATCTATTATGGAATGCGGTAATTATTTGAACAATCTTTTGTCGTCATAATACCTGATCAAAATAACAATTATTGAAACAAATCTTGAAGGCAAGCTTTGATGTTAATGAGCAACACAACAACCCTTTGTTTGTTTTCGATGACCATCATCACATATTCTCTTGCTAGTTACTTAGGCCATTGCAGTTCATGAATTGTGTTGTCCTATATGACACTTCATCCCAACCAATTCGGTATCCAATACTGCAGAACCACATTGTATAACAACCAAGGAATATAGCCATAACATGTATCTTCTATATACCTAAGTTGGATATCTCCAATCTTTTCTTTTCTGACAAATATTTTATAGATTCTCTTTCAACAATTCCTTTTCTTTTAAAAGAGTCTATCAACATCAATAGTGGTGTCATTCACATGACACATAGTATAAAGTGTGTATAGTCAAATACTAATACCTTTGGACTTGCACTTTGAAGTGGATCACCTTCATCAAATGTTTGGCATTCTTTCAAAGTTCCATTCTTTAGTAATCTTTTAGTGTAGTAAACATTTTACTTACATCTTCTATTCATCCTTATCATGAAAACTTTCATGATCAAGCTGCTATAGCTTATAAAGGTGAATTGCGAGTATAATGTTTCTTTTCCAAAACCTTTTGGAGGATTAGGACGAATAGCGTCTCCAACCTTCACAAATTCTCATCAAATATGAGGACATATACTCTATCATGTTGTAACCAACATATTGTTTTAGATATCGCAATACCTTTCACATATGATGGTTTCTGAAACATCGCTTTCAGCTCTTAGATAAACTTGATATTAAAAACAATCTTTTGAGTATCAAGAATCATGGAGGCAAACATGATACATTAGATACTAACACTAGAATTGTTACTCTTGATTTAATACTGTTTATTAAACTTCATAGAGTAAACGGAGTTTGCTGAAGGTTTGCAACAAGAATTTTAAAATTTAGATTGACACTCAAAACAAAACAATACCAGTTCGTAAAGCAAATATCCAGAATTTCTATAGTTCTACTATCTCAACTATAACTAAGCGTAAGGTGGTGAACGGATGCCAATGACAACAAACTATGCAAATTCACTTTGATTGTGTTTATGATAAATTGAGTTTGACTAATCCAAATTACAAATGAACTCCCACTCAAAACAACATCCCTCGAGTTGTTTTAGTGATTACACGAACCAAATCCACTACACCAAGTCCGATCATCACGTGAGATGATGTAGCTTTAAAGGCGAACAAACAACATGTTCATCATATCATCCATATGACTCATGCTTTACCTTTCGGTATTCCGTGTTCCGAGACCATTTCTATACATGCTAGGCTCGTCAAGGTTAACCTTAGTATCCGCATGTGCAAATCTGGCTTGCACCCGTCGTATGCACACGTAGAATCTATCACACCCGATCATCACGAGATGCTTCGAAACGACGAGTCTTAGCAATGGTGCCTACTAAGGATGAACACTTTATTACTTGATATTTAGTGAGAGGGATCATCTTATAATGCTACCGTCGCGATCTAAGCAATACAAGATGCATAAAGGATTAACATCACAGGCAATTCATAATTAGTGTGATATGATATGGCCCTTTCTTCTTACGCCTTTGATCTCCATCTCCAAAGCACGGACATGATCTCCATCATCACCAGCATTGCGTCAAGGTCAGTGGCGCCGCTTCATGGTTGTCCATCATCACTAGAAACTATTACAACTACTTGGAATAAAGCTATTACAAGATGAATAGACACGCAGGTCTTAACAGAATTAAAGACAACCATTAGGCTCCTGCCGGTTGCCATATTACAACAAGGATTATTGCATACATCAAATATAATCACAATCACATGATGGCCATATCACATCACAAAACCCCTACAAAAACAAGTTAGACGCCTCCAATTTTCTTTGCATGTTTTACGTGGTTTGGGGCTTTCGAATAAGAACGGATCTTACCTATGAAACTGAACCACAACGTTGATACAAGTGCTATCAAGTGCAAAGTGTAGATTGGATCTATACTATGATGGGAGAGATAGACACCCGCAAAGCCACTTGTGCAATACGAGTTGCACGTCAACTGTGGAGAAAGTCTCATGTGCGATGACATGTAAGGTTAGCCCGAGCCGCTTCATCCCACCATACCGCAAGATGCAAAGTACACAAAGCAAAAAACGGCACGAGCACCAACGCCCACAAAACCATTGTATTCTACTCGTGCAACAGATCTATGCATAGACAAGGCTCTGATACCACTGATGGGTTCGTAGCATGGAAAACAAAAAATGTCTACCACAAGAACAAACAAAACCTAGATCTAATCTAGACAAAATCCAAGATCTAATCTATTAGACATGTGCAACAAGATATATCTGTACTAACCCTTGTAGACCCGAAAGCGTTACGAGATCGGATCTCGTGGTTGATGTAGTCGATCACTTGCCGATCTCAAGATTGTGTGGACGATCCTTCCGGCGCCGCGTTCCGGCAACGCTTCCGCAGTCGGTCACACATGCGGAGTCGAAGCAGACCTTCCTCTCCCCGTTCCAGCGAGTAGCGGAGGTAGTAGATCTTCTCCATGGAATTCCAGCAGCACGACAGTGTGGTGGTGGTGGTGGAGTAGAGAGTTCTGTAGGGCTTCGCCTAAGCCTGAGTAGAGCGAAGGAGGAGGAGAGAGGCGGTGGCTAGGGTTTGTTATGGGAGAGGTCTAGGGGGTGGCGCCCCCTCCCCTCTATTTAAAGGAGGGAGGCGCCATGGGAGGGAGAGTCCTAGTAGGACTCCCCTCCCTCCTTGGTCGGCGGATTGGGAGGGGGGAGGAATCCTCCTCCCCCACAAATCCGTGTCTTGCCCCACAAAGACTCCTTGATCCTTTCTTGGTTTTCAAGCAAACTCCAAGAAATCTTCTAGAACCTTCCAGAACATTCTGATACCTTCTAGAATCTCCATACAAACACTCCGGAACATTTCCTAACTTAGAAAATGATCCCCAATATATGAATCTTATTCTCCGGACAATTCTGAATCTCCTCGTGATGTCCCGGATCCAATCCGAGACTCCGAACAACATTCTGTCTCCAACGCATATTCCATATCTACTTAAAAAACAACTTCGAACCTTAAGTGTGTCACCCTACGGTTCGTGAATATGCAGACAGGATGAAGACACCTCTCCGATCAATAACCATCAGCGGGATCTGGAGATCCATAACAGCTCCCACATACTCAACATGACTTTGTGATCGATAGAACCATTTAACATACGGAACCAATTCCCTTTGTCACGCGATACTCTACTTATCCGAGGTTTGATCGTCGGTATCTCCATACCTTGTTCTACCTCATTACTGATAAGTACTCTTTATTCATTCCATGATATGTCATCCCTTGTGACCTAGTGACATGCTTGCAAGCTAACCAGATGACATTCCACCGAGAGGGCCCAGAGCATATCTATCTGTCATATGGATGGACAAATCCCAATCATGGTCCATGCGCTTCAACACATACTTTCAGAATACCCAATATCACCTTTATAACCACCCAGTTACGAAGCGGCGTTTGATGTCATCAAAGTACCCATCCGGTGATGGTGATTAACATAACCTCATGGTCGAAGGATTAGGTTACTATGCATTTGAAAAGCTTGTAGCAAAACGAACTTAATGACTTGATCTTATGCTATGCTTACTATGGGTGTGTGTCCATCACATCATTATCCTAATGATATGATCTTGTCATCAATGATATCCAATGTCCATGATCAGGAAACCATGATCATCCATTAATCAACAAGCTAGTTTAACAAGAGGCTTACTAGGGACTCTTTTATGTTTACAAAACACACAAGTATTAATATTTCCTGTTAATACAATTATAGCATGGGATGTAAACATTTATCATAAACATAAAGATATAATAATAACCACTTTATTATTCCCTCTTGGCATATCTCCAACACGAATATCAAAGAGAAGGGTAGCTCACCCGCTTGTAGTAGGATCTGCCATCCTCCGAGCTGCTCGGCTCGTCGGCGGTGGAGGCGGGATAGAGCCTCGCAGTGGCGGCTACGGCATGCGCCATTGAAGCTCGGGATCAGTGACTGGGCGCAGCAACTTGGCGCCGGAAGTCAAATGTCCGAAGGGATCGTCCTGTCTAGAGGGTGGATTCCGACGCCGCCGGTGCTAGGGGAAAGGTGGGAATGGATTTGTCAAATTGGTCAACACATCTAATCCACTTAGCTACTCGATTTGCCTAAGAGGTTGCCGCGTTGGCGCTCACGTCACGGATAGATGACCGACATGAGGGTCCCGACCGTCTACTTCACGGGGCAGTTTAACAGAATGTTTGAATTTGGCAGGGGTGAGATGAGTTTGCCTCGAAATGGCCCCTCTCAGTAGTTGGCGGCCCAACATTTCAAAACGCGGCAATTTCAGGCAACTTAGGTACCGCCATGCGCTGGCCTGCAAACTTTGGTACCGCAGACAAACAGGCCCATCATCACGAACAACGGGATAAACTTCACCTCCAAGGAGTTCCAGGAATTCTGCGAAAACCTAGGAATAAACATCAGCTACGCCTCGATGGCTCACCCTCAGACCAACGATCAAGTCGAAAAGGCCAACAGCCTCGTCAGCGGCGGAATCAAGAAACGACTCCTTTGGCCACTTGAACAAGCCGCCAGGTGCTAGCCAGACGAGCTTCAATCCGTACTTTGAAGCTTACGCACAACTCCAAACAGCGCCACGGGCTACACTCCGTTCTTCCTGGTGCACGGTGCTAAAGCGTGCTACCCCAGAAGTACGCTACAAAGCCCCGTGGGTGGTTGCATACAGCGAGAAGGAGTCAACTCGCACTTGAAGACTCCGTTGACCTTCTTGACGAGGCACGCGAGATTGCAATAGAGAGATCCACGATTGATCAGAAGATCCTCCGCAACTACCATAGCAGATGGCTACGCCCCAGATCCTTCGTCGAAGGAGACCTGGTCCTGCGACTGAAGCAGCAAGGACATCTCAAATTCGAGTCCCCTTGGGAAGGACCTTATGTGATTACCGAAGTAATCTCAGGTGGCGCCTATCGCCTTAAAGATTTCAAGAGCGGAGTTGCATACTCCAACCCCTAGAATGTTGTGCAGCTGCGCCGTTCTATCCCTAGTCGTTTTTTACTTTACAAATAAGGCTATTCAGCCAGGCTACTTAGCCACACATCGTACCTCGTACTATCCTGCGAATTAATAAAGCTAAGTGCCCCAAAGCTCTGTGTCTCTTCTATTTTTTGCAATTATTCACTCGGGGGCTGCGCCACCCTTTACACCTTCATTCTATGAACAAATCGTGGTGTCCTGAGTAGCTGACACACTACCAATCGAACCGTTGATAAAAACCAACCCAGCTGCAACGCACCTGACAGGTTGGCAAGGTGCTGATATAAATACACGTCAGGCTAACGAAAGGGAACTGCATAGTACAATACACTCGAAAATCATACAAGCTAGCAAGCTTTTCACATATTAATGGGTATCAAATACACCCACCACAATCATATGAATTTTACAAAACTTATACATCTATGTGCAGGATACAAATTACGCTACTACTGCAAAAGAGGAACAAGTGTCTGCTCTTCAAAGAAGTCGACGATATCCTCTACTGGACGGTCAATCGCCTGATAGTTCGGTACCATGTTCCAAGTCATCCCTTCTGGCGGTAGCGGCGGTCTAGCAGCAACAAACGCTATGTCCACATTCGGCTGATGGAGTCGCACCAGTGACAAGGCAGTCTTCGCACCTCCGACCAACTACTACCGCACGCACTCGTGGACCATGCTTATATCCTGAAATTTTGCCAGAAGAGCCAACAAGCTTGAAGGTACAGCGTCCAGCGGAACCATCGTCTGGTAAATATACTTCAGCCAAGATTGTGTGTTCTTTTAAACAAACCATATAAGGATCCACCAGTGTCATTGCATGTCTGTTCTTTTCATGAACCACACCCAGTGTCATTGCATGTCTGTTCCTCTAAACAAACCACACATGGATCCACCTCAAGTCATTGCATGTCAGTTCTTTTCACAAACCACACATGGATACACCAGTGTCATTGCATGTGTGTTATTTTCATGAACCATAGCTAGATTCAATGCATGTGTGTTCTTCTAAACAAACCACATTAGGATCCACCAATGTGATTGCATGTGTGTTCTTCTCATGAACCACACCTAGTGTCATTGTATGTCTATTCCTCTAAACAAACAACATAAGGATCCACCAGTGTCATTGCATGTCTGTTCTTTTCATGAACAACACATGGATCCACCAGTGTCATTGCATGTGTGTTCTTTTCAGGAAACAAAGCTAGAGTCATTGCATGTGTGATTTTCTAAATAAACCACACATGGATCCACATAGTGTGATTGCATGTCTGTTCTTTTCACAAACCACACATGGATCCACCTGTGTCATTGCATGTGTGTTCTTTTCATGAACCACAGCCAGTGTCATTGCATGTCTGTTCTTCTCACAAACCACATAAGGATCCACCAGTGTCATTGCATGTCTGCTCTTCTAAACAAACCACATAAGGATCCCCTAGTGTCATTCCATGTGTGTTCTTTTCATGAACCACAGCTAGAGTCACTGCATGTTTGTTCTTCTAAACAAACCACATAAGGATCCACCAGTGTCATTGCATTTATGTTCTTTTCATGAACCATACCCAGTGTCATTGCATGTCTGTTCCTCTAAAGAAACCACACATGGATCCACCTAGAGTCATTGCATGTCAGTACTTTTCACAAACCACACATGGATCCACCTGTGTCATTGCATGTGTGTTCTTCTCATGAACCATGGGCAGTGTCATTGCATGTCTATTCTTCTCACAAACCACATAAGGATCCACCAGTGTCATTGGATGTGTGTTCTTCTAAACAAACCACATAAGGATCCCCAGTGTCATTGCATGTGTGTTCTTTTCATGAACCATAGCTAGAGTTATTGCATGTGTGTTCTTCCAAACAACCCACATAAGGATCCACCAGTGTCATTGCATGTCTGTTCTTCTCACAAACCACATAAGGATCCACCAGTGTCATTGCATGTCTGTTCTTCTAAACAAACCACATAAGGATCCCAAGTGTCATTGCATGTGTGTTCTTTTCATGAACCACAACTAGAGTCATTGTATGTGTGTTCTTCTAAACAAACCACATAAGGATCCACCAGTGTCATTGCATGTGTGTTCTTTTCATGAACCACAGCTAGAGTCATTGCATGTGTGTTCTTCTAAACAAACCACATAAGGATCCACCAGTGTCATTGCATGTGTGTTCTTCTCATGAACCGCACATGGATCCACCAATGTCATTGGATGTCTATTCTTTTCATGAACCACACCCAGTGTCATTGCATGTCTGTTCCTCTAAAAAAACAACATAAGGATCCACTAGTCTCATTGCATGTCTGTTCTTTTCATGAACAACACATGGATCCACCAGTGTTATTGCATGTATGTTCTTTTGATGAACCACAGCTAGAGTCATTTCATGTGTGTTCTTCTAAACAAACCACACATGGATCCACCTAGTGTGATTGCATGTCTGTTCTTTTCACCAACCATACATGGATCCACTAGTGTCATTGCATGTGTGTTATTTTCATGAACCACAGCCAGTGTCATTGCATGTCTGTTCTTCTCACAAACCACATAAGGATCCACCAGTGTCATTGCATGTCTATTCTTCTAAACAAAACACATAAGGACCCCCTAGTGTCATTGCATGTGTGTTCTTTTCATGAACCACAGCTAGAGTCATTGCATGTGTGTTCTTCTAAACAAACCACATAAGGATCCACCAGTGTCATTGCATGTCTGTTCTTTTCATGAACCATACCTAGTGTCATTGCATGTCTGTTCCTCTAAACAAACCACACATGGATCCACCTAGAGTCATTGCATGTCAGTTCTTTTCACAAACCACACATGGATCCACCAGTGTCATTGCATGTGTGTTCTTCTAATGAACCACAACCAGTGTCATTGCATGTCTATTATTCTCACAAACCACATAAGGATCTAGTAGTGTCATTGGATGTGTGTTCTTCTAAACAAACCACATAAGGATCCCCCAGTGTCATTGCATGTGTGTTCTTTTCATGAACCATAGCTAGAGTCATTGCATGTGTGTTCTTCTAAACAACCCACGTCAGAATCCACCAGTGTCATTGCATGTCTGTTCTTCTCACAAACCACATAAGGATCCACAAGTGTCATTGCATGGTTGTTCTTCTAAACAAAGCACATAAGGATCCCTAGTGTCATTGCATGTGTGTTCTTTTCATGAACCATAGCCAGAGTCATTGCATGTGTGTTCTTCTAAACAAACCACATAAGGATCCGCCAGTGTCATTGCATGTGTGTTCTTTTCATGAACCACAGCTAGAGTCATTGCATGTGTGTTCCTCTAAACAAACCACATAAGGATCCACCAGTGTCATTACAAGTCTGTTCTTTTCAGGAACAACACATGGATCCACCAGTGTCATAGCATGTGTGTTCTTTTCATGAACCACAGCTAGAGTCATTGCATGTGTGTTCTTCTAAACAAACCACACATGGATCCACCTAGTGTGATTGCATGTCTATTATTTTCACAAACCACACATGGATTCACCAGTGTCATTGCATGTGTGGTCTTTTAATGAACCACAGCTAGAGTCATTACATGTGTGTTCTTCTAAACAAACCACATAAGGATCCACCAGTGTCATTGCATGTGTGTTCTTCTCATGAACCACACCCAGTGTCATTACATGTGTGTTCTTCTCATGAACCACACATGGATACACCAGTGTCATTGCATGTGTGTTCTTTTCATGAATCACAGCTAGAATCATTGCATGTGTGTTCTTTTAAACAAACCATATAAGGATCCACCAGTGTCATTGCATGTCTATTCTTTTCATGAACCACACCCAGTGTCATTGCATGTCGGTTCCTCTAAACAAACCACACATGGATCCAACTAGAGTCATTGCATGTCAGTTCTTTTCACAAACCACACATGGATACACTAGTGTCATTCCATGTGTGTTCTTTTCATGAATCACAGCAAGAGTTAATGCATGTGTGTTCTTCCAAATAAACCACATAAGGATCCACCAGGGTCATTGCATGTGTGTTCTTCTCATGAACCACACATGGATCCACCAGTGTCATTGCATGTGTGTTCTTCTCATGAACCACACATGGATCCACCAGTGTCATTGCATGTGTGTTCTTTTCATGAACCACACCTAGTGTCATTGTATGTCTATTCCTCTAAACAAACCACATATGGATCCACCAGTGTCATTGCATGTCTGTTCTTTTCATGAACAACACATGGATCCACCACTGTCATTGCATGTGTTTTCTTTTCAGGAAACAAAGCTAGAGTCATTGCATGTGTGTTTTTCTAAACAAACCACACATGGATCCACATAGTGTGATTGCATGTCTGTTCTTTTCACAAACCACACATGGATCCACCTGTGTCATTGCATGTGTGTTCTTTTCATGAACTGTAGCCAGTGTCATTGCATGTCTGTTCTTCTCACAAACCACATAAGGATCCACCAGTGTCATTGCATGTCTGTTCTTCTAAACAAACCACATAAGGACCCCCTAGTGTCATTCCATGTGTGTTGTTTTCATGAACCATAGCTAGAGTCATTGCATGTGTGTTCTTCTAAAAAACCACATAAGGATCCACTAGTGTCATTGCATTTCTGTTCTTTTCATGAACCATACCCAGTGTCATTGCATGTCTGTTCCTCTAAACAAACCACACATGGATCCACCTAGAGTCATTGCATGTCAGTACTTTTCACAAACCACACATGGATCAACCTGTGTCATTGCATGTGTGTTCTTCTCATGAACCACAAGCAGTGTCATTACATGTCTATTCTTCTCACAAACCACATAAGGATCCACCAGTGTCATTGGATGTGTGTTCTTCTAAACGAAGCACATAAGGATCCCCAAGTGTCATTGCATGTGTGTTCTTTTCACGAACCATAGCTAGAGTCATTGCATGTGTGTTCTTCTAAACAACCCACATAAGGATCCAACAGTGTCATTGCATGTATGTTCTTCTCACAAACCACATAAGGATCCACCAGTGTCATTGCATGTCTATTCTTCTAAACAAACCACATAAGGATCCCCCGTGTCATTGCATGTGTGTTCTTTTCATGAACCACAACTAGAGTCATTGCATGTGTGTTCTTCAAAACAAACCACATAAGGATCCACCAGTGTCATTGCATGTGTGTTCTTTTCATGAACCACAGCTAGAGTCATTGCATGTGTGTTCTTCTAAACAAACCACATAAGGATCCACCAGTGTCATTGCATGTGTGTTCTTCTCATGAAGAACAGCTAGAGTCATTGCATGTATGTTCTTCTAAACAAACCACATAAGGATCCACCAGTGTCATTGCATGTCTGTTCTTTTCATGAACCATACCCAGTGTCATTGCATGTCTGTTCCTCTAAACAAACCACACATGGATCCACCTAGAGTATTTGCATGTCAGTTCTTTTCACAAACCACACATGGATCCACCAGTGTCATTGCATGTGTGTTCTTCTAATGAACAACAGACAGTGTCATTGCATGTCTATTCTTCTCACAAACCACTTAAGGATCCAGCAGTTTCATTGGATGTGTGTTCTTATAAACAAACCACATAAGAATCCCCCAGTGTCATTGCATGTGTGTTCTTTTCATGAACCATAGCTAGAGTCATTGCATGTGTGTTCCTCTAAACAACCCACATAAGAATCCACCAGTGTCATTGCATGTCTGTTCTTCTCACAAACCACATAAGGATCCACGAGTGTCATTGCATGTCTGTTCTTCTACACAAACCACATAAGGATCCCTAGTGTCATTGCATGTGTGTTCTTTTCATGAACCATAGCCAGAGTCATTGCATGTGTGTTCTTCTAAACAAACCACATAAGAATCCACCAGTGTCATTGCATCTGTGTTCTTTTCATGAACCACAGCTAGTGTCATTGCATGTCTGTTCTTCTCACAAACCACATAAGGATCCACCAGTGTCATTGCATGTATGTTCTTCTAAACAAACCACATAAGGATCCCCTAGTGTCATTGCATGTGTGTTCTTTTCATGAACCACAGCTAGAGTCATTGCATGTGTGTTCTTCTAAACAAACCACATAAGGATCCACTAATGCCATTGCATGTCTGTTCTTTTCATGAACCATACTCAGTGTCATTGCATGTCTGTTCCTCTAAACAAACCACACATGGATCCACCTAGAGTCATGCATGTTAGTTATTTTCACAAACCACACATGGATCCATCATTGTCATTGCATGTCTGTTCTTCTCATGAACCACAACCAGTGTCATTGCATGTTTATTCTTCTCACAAACCACATAAGGATCCACAAGTGTCATTGGATGTGTGTTCTTCTAAACAAACCATATAAGGATCCCCAAGTGTCATTGCATGTGTGTTCTTTTCATGAACCATAGCTAGAGTCATTGCATGTGTGTTCCTCTAAACAAACCACATAAGGATCCACCAGTGTCATTGCATGTCTGTTCTTCTCACAAACCACATAAGGATCCACCAGTGTCATTGCATGTCTATTCTTCTAAACAAACCACATAAGGATCCCCTAGTGTCATTGCATGTGTGTTCTTTTCATGAACCACAGCTAGAATCATTGCATGTGTGTTCTTTTAAACAAACCACATAAGGATCCACCAGTGTCATTGCATGTCTGTTCTTTTCATGAACCACACCCAGTGTCATCGCATGCTTGTTCCTCTAAACAAACCACGCATGGATCCACCTAGAGTCATTGCATGTCAGTTCTTTTCACAAACCACACATGGATCCACCAGTGTCATTGCATGTGTGATCTTTTAATGAACCACAGCTATAGTCATTACATGTGTGTTCTTCTAAACAAACCACATAAGGATCCACCAGTGTCATTGCATGTGTGTTCTTCTCATGAACCACACCCAGTGTCATTGCATGTGTGTTCTTCTCATGAACCACACATGGATACACCAATGTCATCGCATGTGTGTTCTTTTCATGAACCACAGCTAGAATCATTGCATGTGTGTTCTTTTAAACAAACCATATAAGCATCCACCAGTGTCATTGCATGTCTGTTCTTTTCATGAACCACACCCAGTGTCATTGCATGTCTATTCCTCTAAAAAAAACACACATGGATCCACCTAGAGTCATTGCATGTCAGTTCTTTTCACAAACCACACATGGATCCACACATGGATCCACCAGTGTCATTGCATGTGTGTTCTCTTCATGAACCACACCTAGTGTCATTGTATGTCTATTCCTATAAACAAACCACATAAGGATCCACCAGTGTCATTGCATGTTTATTCTTTTCATGAACAATACATGGATCCACTAGTGTCGTTACATGTGTGTTCTTTTCAGGAAACAAAGCTAGAGTCATTGCATGTGTGTTTTCTAAACAAACCACACATGGATCCACATCGTGTAATTGCATGTCTGTTCTTTTCACAAACCACACATGGATCCATCTGTGTCATTGCATGTTTGTTCTTTTCATGAACCACAGCCAGTGTCATTGCATGTCTGTTCTTCTCACAAACCACATAAGGATCCACCAGTGTCATTGCATGTCTGTTCTTCTAAACAAACCACATAAGGATCCCTAGTGTCATTGCATGTGTGTTCTTTTCATGAACCACAACTAGAGTCATTGCATGTGTGTTCTTTTAAACAAACCACATAAGGATCCACCAGTGCCATTGCATTTATGTTCTTTTCATGAACCATACCCAGTGTCATTGCATGTCTGTTCCTCTAAATAAACCACACATGGATCCATCTAGAGTCATTGCATGTCAGTACTTTTCACAAACCACACATGGATCCACCTATGTCATTGCATGTGTGTTCTTCTCATGAACCACAGTCAGTGTCATTGCATGTCTATTCTTCTCACAAACCACATAAGGATCCACCAGTGTCATTATATGTGTGTTCTTCTAAACAAACCACATAAGGATCCGCCAGTGTCATTGCATGTGTGTTCTTTTCATGAACCATATCTAGAGTCATTGCATGTGTGTTCTTCTAAACAACCCACATAAGGATCCACCAGTGTCATTGCATGTCTGTTCTTCTCACAAACCACATAAGGATCCACCAGTATCATTGCATGTCTGTTCTTCTAAACAAACAACATAAGGATCCCCGGTGTCATTGCACGTGTGTTCTTTTCATGAACCACAACTAGAGTCATTGCATGTGTGTTCTTCTAAACAAACCACATAAGGATCCACCAGTGTCATTGCATGTGTGTTCTTTTCATGAACCACAGCTAGAGTCATTGCATGTGTCTTCATCTAAACAAAACACATAAGGATCGACCAGTGTCATTGCATGTGTGTTCTTCTCATGAACCACACATGGATCCACCAATGTCATTGGATGTCTATTCTTTTCATGAACCACACCTAGTGTCATTGCATCTCTGTTCCTCTAAAAAACAACAGAAGGATCCACTAGTCTCATTGCATGTCTATTCTTTTCATGAACAACACATGGATCCACCAGTATCATTGCATGTGTGTTCTTTTCATGAACCACAGCTAGAGTCATTGCATGTGTGTTCTTCTAAACAAACCACACATGCATCCGCCTAGTGTGATTGCATGTCTGTTCTTTTCACAAACCACACATGGATCCCCTGGTTTCATTGCATGTGTGTTCTTTTCATGAACCACAGCCAGTGTCATTGCATGTCTGTTCTTCTCACAAACCACATAAGGATCCACCAGTGTCATTGCATGTCTGTTCTTATAAACAAACCACATAAGGATCCCCTAGTGTCATTGCACATGTGTTCTTTTCATGAACCACAGCTAGAGTCATTGCATGTGTGTTCTTCTAAACAAACCACATAAGGATCCATAAGTGTCATTGCATGTCTGTTCTTTTCATGAACCATACCCAGTGTCATTGCATGTCTGTTCCTCTAAACAAACCACACATGGATCCACCAGTGTCATTGCATGTGTGTTCTTCTAATGAACCAAAGTCAGTGTCATTGCATGTCTATTCTTCTCACAAACCACATAAGGATCCACCAGTGTCATTGGATGTGTGTTCTTCTAAACAAACCACATAAGGATCCCCAGTGTCATTGCATGTGTGTTCTTTTCATGAACCATAGCTAGAGTCATTGCATGTGTGTTCTTCTAAACAACTCACATAAGGATCCACTAGTGTCATTGCATGTCTGTTCTTCTCACAAACCACATAAGGATCCACCAGTGTCATTGTATGTCTGTTCTTCTAAGCAAACCACATAAGGATCCCTAGTGTCATTGCATGTGTGTTCTTTTCATGAACCACAACTAGAGTCATTGTATGTGTGTTCTTCTAAACAAACCACATAAGGATCCACCAGTGTCATTGCATGTGTGTTCTTTTCATGAACCATAGCTAGAGTCATTGCATGTGTGTTCTTCTAAACAAACCACATAAGGATCCACCAGTGTCATTGCATGTGTGTTCTTCTCATGAACCACACATGGATCCACCAATGTCATTGGATGTCTATTCTTTTCATGAACCACACCCAGTGTCATTGCATGTCTGTTCCTCTAAAAAAACAACATAAGGATCCACCAGTCTCATTGCATGTCTGTTCTTTTCATGAGCAACACATGGATCCCCTAGTGTCATTGCATGTGTGTTCTTTTCATGAACCACAGCTAGAGTCATTGCATGTGTGTTCTTCTAAACAAACCACACATGGATCCACCTAGTGTGATTGCATGTCTGTTCTTTCCACAAACCACACATGGATCCACTAGTGTCATTGCATGTGTGTTCTTTTCATGAACCACAGCCAGTGTCATTGCATGTCTGTTCTTCTCACAAACCACATAAGGATCCACTAGTGTCATTGCATGTCTGTTCTTCTAAACAAACCACATAAGGATCCCCTAGTGTCATTTCATGTGTGTTCTTTTCATGAACCACAGCTAGAGTCATTGCATGTGTGTTCTTCTAAACAAACCACATAAGGATCCACCAGTGTTATTGTATGTCTGTTCTTTTCATGAACCATACCCAGTGTCATTGCATGTTTGTTCCTCTATAAAAACACACATGGATCCACCTAGAGTCATCGCATGTCAGTTATTTTCACAAACCACACATGGATCCACCAGTGTCATTGCATGTGTGTTCTTGTAATAAACCACAGACAGTGTCATTGCATGTCTATTCTTCTCACAAACCACATAAGGGTCCACCAGTGTCATTGGATGTGTGTTCTTCTAAACAAACCACATAAGGATCCCCTAGTGTCATTGCATGTGTGTTCTTTTCATGAACCATAGCTAGAGTCATTGCATGTGTGTTCTTCTAAACAACCCACATAAGGATCCACCAGTATCGTTGCATGTCTATTCTTCTCACAAACCACATAAGGATCTACCAGTGTCATTGCATGTCTGTTCTTATAAACAAACCACATAAGGATCCCCTGTGTCATTGCATGTCTGTGATTTTCATGAACCATACCTAGAGTCATTGCATGTGTGTTCTTCTAAATAAACCACATAAGGATCCACAAGTTTCATTGCATGTGTGTTCTTTTCATGAACTCCAGCTAGAGTCATTGCATGTGTCTTCTTCTAAACAAAGCACATAAGGATCCACTAGTGTCATTGCATGTGTGTTCTTCTCATGAACCACACATGGATCCACCAGTGTCATTGCATGTCTGTTCTTTTCATGAACCACACCCAGTGTAATTGCATGTCTATTCCTCTAAACAAACCACATAAGGATCCACCAGTGTCATTGCATGTCTATTCTTTTCATGAACCATACCCAATGTCATTGCATGTTTGTTCCTCTAAACAAACCACACATGGATCCACCTCGAGTCATTGCATGTCAGTTCTTTTAACAAACCACACATGGATCCACTAGTGTCATTGCATGTGTGTTCTTCTAATGAACCACATCCAGTGTCATTGCATGTCTATTCTTCTCACAAACCACATAAGGATCCAGCGGTGTCATTGGATGTGTGTTCTTCTAAACAAACCACATAAGGATCCCCCAGTATCATTGCATGTGTGTTCTTTTCATGAACCATAGCTATAGTCATTGCATGTGTGTTCTTCTAAACAACCCACATAAGGATCCACCAGTGTGATTTCATGTTTGTTCTTCTCACAAACCACATAAGGATCCACCAGTGTCATTGCATGTGTCTTCTTTTCATGAACCACAGCTAGATTCATTGCATGTGTGTTCTTCTAAAAAAACACATAAGGATCCACCAGTGTCATTGCATGTGTGTTCTTCTCATGAACCACACATGGATCCACCAGTGTCATTGCATGTCTGTTCTTTTCATGATCTACACCTAGTGTCATTGCATGTCTGTTGCTCTTAACAAACCACATAAGGATCCTCCAGTGTCATTGCATGTCTGTTCTTTTCATGAACAACACATGGATCCACCAGTGTCATTGCATGTGTGTTCTTTTCATGAACCACAGCTAGAGTCATTGCATGTGTGTTCTTCTAAACAAACCACACATGGAGCCACCTAGTTTGATTGCATGTCTGTTCTTTCCACAAACCACACATGGATCCACTAGTGTCATTGCATGTGTGTTCTTCTAAACAAACCACATAAGGATCCCAGTGTCATTGCATGTGTGTTCTTTTCATGAACCACAGCTAGAGTCATTCCATGTGTGTTCTTCTAAACAAACCACATAAGGATCCACCGGTGTCATTACATGTGTGTTCTTTTCATGAACCACAACTAGAGTCATTGCATGTGTGTTCTTCTAAATAAACCACATAAGGATCCACCAGTGTCATTGCATGTGTGTTCTTCTCATAAACCACACATGGATCCACCAGTGTCATTCATGTCTGTTCTTTTCATGAACTACACCCAGTATCATTGCATGTCTGTTCCTCTAAACAAACCACATAAGGATCCACCAGTGTCATTGCATGTCTGTTATTTTCATGAACCATACCCAGTGTCATTGCATGTCTATTCCTCTAAACAAACCACATAAGGATCCACCTAGAGTCATTGCATGTCAGTTCTTTTCACAAACCACACATGGATCCACCAGTGTCATTGCATGTGTGTTCTTCTAATGAACCACAGCCAGTGTCATTGCATGTCTATTCTTCTCACAAACCACATAAGGATCCACCAGTGTCATTGGATGTGTGTTCTTCTAAACAAACCACATAAGGATCCCAAGTGGCATTGCATGTGTCTTCTTTTCGTGAACCATAGCTAGAGTCATTGCATGTGTGTTCTTCTAAACAACCCACATAATGATCCACCAGTGTCATTGCATGTCTGTTCTTCTCACAAACCACATAAGGATCCACCAGTGTCATTGCATGTCTGTTCTTCTAAACAAACCACATAAGGATCCTAGTGTCATTGCATGTGTGTTCTTTTCATGAACCACTCCTAGAGTCATTGCACATTTGTTCTTCTAAACAAACAAAATAAGGATCCACCAGTGTCATTGCATGTGTGTTCTTTTCATGAACCACAGCTAGAGTCATTGCATGTGTGTTCTTCTCAACAAACCACATAAGGATCCACCAGTGTCATTGCATGTGTGTTCTGCTCATGAACCACACATGGATCCACCGGTGTCATTGCATGTCTGTTCTTTTCATGAACCACACCTAGTGTCATTGCATGTCTGTTCCTCTAAACAACAAACATAAGGATCCACCAGTGTCATTGCATGTCTGTTCTTTTCATGAACAACACATGGATCCACCAGTGTCATTGCATGTGTGTTCTTTTCATGAACCACATCTAGAGCCATTGCATGTGTGTTCTTCTAAACAAACCACACATGGATCCACCTAGTGTGATTGCATGTCTGTTCTTTTCACAAACCACACATGGATCCACCAGTGTCATTGCATGTGTGTTCTTTTCATGAACCACAGCCAGTGTCATTGCATGTCTGTTCTTCTCACAAACCACATAAGGATCCACCAGTGTCATTGCATATCTGTTCTTCTAAACAAACCACACAAGGATTCCCTAGTGTCATTGCATGTGTGTTCTTTTCATGAAACTCAGCTAGATTCATTGCATGTGTGTTCTTCTAAACAAACCACATAAGGATCCACCAGTGTCATTGCATGTCTGTTCTTTTCATGAACCATACCCAGTGTCATTGCATGTCTGCTCCTCTAAACAAACCACACACTGATCCACCTATAGTCATTGATGTCAGTTCTTTTCACAAACCACACATGGATCCACCAGTGTCATTGCATGTGTGTTCTTCTCATGAACCACATAAGGATCCACCAGTGTCATTGGATGTGTGTTCTTCTATACAAACCACATAAGGATCCCCAAGTGTCATTGCATGTGTGTTCTTTTCATGAACCATAGCTAGAGTCATTGCATGTGTGTTGTTCTAAACAACCCACATAAGGATCCACCAGTGTCATTGCATGTATGTTCTTCTCACAAACCATATAAGGACCCACTAGTGTCATTGCATGTATGTTCTTCTAAACAAACACATAAGGATCCCCAGTGTCATTGCATGTGTGTTCTTTTCCTGAACCACATATAGAGCCATTGCATGTGTGTTCTTCTAAACAAACCACATAAGGATCCACCAGTGTCATTGCATGTCTGTTATTTTCATGAACCACACCTAGTGTCATTGCATGTCTATTCCTCTAAACAAACCACACATGGATCCACCTAGACTCATTGCATGTCAGTTCTTTTCACAAACCACACATGGATCCACCAGTGTCATTACATGTGTGTTCTTTTCATGAACCACTCCTAGAGTCATTGCATGTGTGTTCTTCTAATCAAACCACATAAGGATCCACCAGTGTCATTGCTTGTGTGTTCTTCTCATGAACTACACCCAATGTCATTGCATGTGTGTTTTTATCATGAACCACACATGGATACACCAGTGTCATTGAATGTGTGTTCTTTTCATGAACCATAGCTAGAGTCATTGCATGTGTGTTCTTCTAAACAAACCGCATACGGATACACTAGTGTCATTGCATGTGTGTACTTTTCATGATCCATAGCTAGAGTCGTTGCATGTGTGTTCTTCTAAACAAACCACATAAGGATCCACTAGTGTCATTGCATGTATGTTCTTTTCATGAACGACACCCAGTGTCATTGCATGTGTGTTATTCTAAACAAACCACATCAGGATCCACCAGTGTCCTTGCATGTCTATTCTTTTCATGAACCACATAAGGATCCACCAGTGTCATTGTATGTCTATTCTTTTCACGAACCACATAAGGATCCACCAGTGTCATTGCATGTGTGTTCTTCTAAACAAACCACATAAGGATCCACCAGTGTCATTGCATGTCTGTTCTTTTCATGAACCACACCCACTATCATTATATGTCTGTTCCTCTAAACAAAACACACATGGATCCACCTAGAGTCATTGCATGTCAGTTCTTTTCACAAACCACACATGGATCCACCAGTGTCATTGCATGTGTGTTCTTTTCATGAACCACAGCTAGAGTCATTGCATGTGTGTTCTTCTAAACAAACCACATAAGGATCCACTAGTGTCATTTCATGTGTGTTCTTCTCATGAACCACACCCAGTGTCATTGCATGTGTGTTCTTCTCATGAACCACACATGGATACACCAGTCTCATTGCATGTGTGTTCTTTTCACGAACCCTAGCTAGAGTTATTGCATGTGTGTTCTTCTAAACAAACCACATAACGATCCACCAGTGTTCTTTTCATGAACCATAGCTAGAGTAATTGCATGTATGTTCTTCTAAACAAACCACATAAGGATCCACCATTGTCATTGCATGTGTGTTCTTCTCATGAACCACACATGGATCCACCAGTGTCATTGCATGTCTGTTCTTTTCATGAACCACAGCTAGAGTCATTGCATGTGTGTTCTTCTAAACAAACCACATAAGGATCCACCAGTGTCATTGGATGTCTGTTCTTTTCATGAACCACACCCATAGAGTCATTGCATGTGTGTTCTTCTAACCAAACCACATAAGGATCCACCTAGTGTCATTGTATGTCTGTTCTTTTCATGAACCACAGGTAGAGTCATTGCATGTCTATGCTTTGCACAAACCACATATGGATCCACCAGTGTCATTGCATGTCTGTTCTTTTCATGAACCACACCCAGTGTCATTGCATGTCCGTTCCTCTAAACAAACCACACATGGATCCACCTAGTGTCATTGCATGTCTATTCTTTTCACAAACCACACATGGATCCACCAGTGTTATTGCATGTGCGTTCTCTTCATGAACCTCAGCTAGAGTCATTGCATGTGTGTTTTTCTAAACAAACCACATAAGGATCCACTAGTGTCATTGCATGTGTGTTCTTCTCATGAACCATAGCCAGTGTCATTGGATGTGTGTTCTTCTCATGAACCACACATGGATACACAAGTGTCGTTGCATGTGTGTTGCTTTCATGAACCACAGCTAGAGTAATTGGATGTGTGTTCTTCTAAACAAACCACATAAGGATCCACCAGAGTTATTGGATGTGTGTTCTTCTCATGAACCACACCCAGATTCATTGCATGTGTGTTCTTCTAAACAAACCACATGAGGATCCACCAGTCTCATTGCTTGTGTGTTCTTCTCATGAACTACACCCAGTGTCATTACATGTGTGTTCTTGTCATGAACCACACATGGATACACCAGTGTCATTGAATGTATGTTCTTTTCATGAACCATAGATAGAGTAATTGCATGTGTGTTCTTCTAAACAAACCACATACGGATACACTAGTGTCATTGCATGTGTGTTCTTTTCATGAACCACAGCTAGAGTCGTTGCATGTGTGTTCTTCTAAACAAACCACATAAGGATCCACCAGTGTCATTGCATGTATGTTCTTTTCATGAACCACACCCACTGTCATTGCATGTGTGTTATTCTAAACAAACCACATAAGGATCCACTAGTGTCATTGCATGTCTATTCTTTTCATGAACCACATAAGGATCCACCAATGTCATTGGATGTGTGTTCTTCTCATGAACCACACATGGATCCACCCATGTCATTGCATGTCTGTTCTTCTAAACAAACCACATAAGGATCCACCCGGTGCCATTGCATGTCTGTTCTTTTCATGAACCACAGCTAGACTCATTGCATGTCTGTGCTTTCCACAAACCACATATGGATCCACCAGTGTCATGGCATGTCTGTTCTTTTTACGAACCACACCCAGTGTCATTGCATGTATGTTCCTCTAAACAAACTACACATGGCTCCACCTAGTGTCATTGCATGTCTGTTCTTTGCACATCCCACACAGGGATCCACCAGTGTCATTTCATGTGTGTTCTTTTCATGAACCTCAGCTAGAGTCATTGCATGTGTGTTCTTCTAAACAAACCACATAAGGATCCACCAGTGTCATTGCATGTGTGTTGTTCTCATGAACCACAGCCAGTGTCATTCGATGTGTGTTCTTCTCATAAACCACACATGGATCCACCAGTGTCATTGCATGTGTGTTCTTTTCATGAACCACGCCTAGAGTCATTGCATGTGTGTTCTTCTAAACAAACCACATAAGGATCCACCAGTGTCATTAGATGTCTGTTCTTTTCATCAACCACACCCATAGAGTCATTGCATGTGTGTTCTTCTAAACAAACCACATAAGGATCCACCTAGTGTCATTGCATGTCTGTTCTTTTCATGAACCACAGCTAGAGTCATTGCATGTCTGTGCTTTGCACGAACCACATATGGATCTACGAGTGTCATTGCATGTCTGTTCTTCTAAACAACCCACATAAGGATCCCCCACTATCATTGCATGTGTGTTATTTTCATGAACCACAGCTAGAATCATTGCATGTGTGTTCTTTTAAACAAAACACATAAGGATCCACCAGTGTCATTACATGTCTGTTCTTTTCATGAACCACACCCAGTGTCATTGCATGTATGTTCCTCTAAACAAACCACACATGGATCCACCTAGAGTCATTGCATGTCAGTTCGTTTCACAAACCACACATGGATCCACCAATGTCATTGCAAGTGTGTTCTTTTCATGAACCACGGCTAGAGTCATAGCATGTGTGTTCTTCTAAACAAACCACATAAGGATCCAGTAGTGTCATTGCATGTCTGTTCCTTTCATGAACCATACCCAGTGTCATTGCATGTGTGTTCTTCTCATGGACCTCACATGGATACACCAATGTCATTGCATGTGTGTTCTTTTCATGAACCACAGCGAGAGTCATAGCATGTGTGTTCTTCTAAACAAACCACATAAGGATCCAGTAGTGTCATTGCATGTCTGTTCCTTTCATGAACCATACCCATTGTCATTGCATGTGTGTTCTTCTCAAGAACCTCACATGGATACACCAGTGTCATTGCATGTGTGTTCTTTTCATGAACCACAGCTAGAGTCATTGCATGTGTGTTCTTCTAAACAAACCACATAAGGATCCACCAGTGACATTGCATGTGTGTTCTTTTCATGAACCACAGCTAGAGTCATTGCATGTGTGTTCTTCTAAAAAAACCACATAAGGATCCACCAGTGTCATTGCATGTCTGTTCTTTTCATGAACCACGTAAGGCTCCACCAGTGTCTTGGATGTGTGTTCTTCTCATGAACCACACATTGATCCACAAGTGTCATTGCATGTCTATTCTTCTAAACAAACCACATAAGGATCCACCCAGTGTCATTGCATGTTTGTTCTTTTCATGAACCACAGCTAGAGTCATTGCATGTCTATGCTTTCCACAAACCACATATGGATCCACCAGTGTCATTGCATGTCTGTTCTTGTCATGAACCACACCCAGTGTCATTGCATGTCTGTTCCTCTAAACAAACCACACATGGATCCACCTAGTGTCATTGCATGTCTGTTCTTTTCATGAACCACAACTAGAGTCATTACATGTCTATGCTTTCCACAAACCACATATGGATCCACCAGTGTCATTGCATGTCTGTTCTTGTCATGAACCACACCCAGTGTCATTGCATGTCTGTTCCTCTAAACAAACCACACATGGATCCAACAGTGTCATTGCATGTGTGTTCTTTTCATGAACCTCAGCTAGAGTCATTGCATGTGTGTTCTTCTAAACAAACCACATAAGGATCCACCAGTGTCATTGCATGTGTGTTCTTCTCATCAACCACAGCCAGTGTCATTGGATGTGTGTTCTTCTCATGAACCACACATGGATCAACTAGTGTCATTGCATGTCAGTTATTTTCACAAGCCACACATGGATCCACCAGTGTCATTGCATGTGTGTTCTTCTCATGAACCACAGCCAGTGTCATTGCATGTCTATTCTTCTCACAAACCACATAAGGATCCACCAGTGTCATTGGATGTTTGTTCTTCTAAACAAACCACATAAGGATACCCTAGTGTCATTGCATGTGTGTTCTTTTCATGAACCATATCTAGAGTCATTGCATGTGTGTTCTTCTAAACAACCCACATAAGGATCCACCAGTCTCATTGCATGTCTGTTCTTCTCACAAACCACATAAGGATCCACCAGTGTCATTGCATGTCTGTTCTTGTAAACAAACCACATAAGGATCCCCCACTATCATTGCATGTGTGTTATTTTCATGAACCACAGCTAGAATCATTGCATGTGTGTTCTTTTAAACAAAACACATAACGATCCACCAGTGTCATTGCATGTCTGTTCTTTTCATGAACCACACCTAGTGTCATTGCATGTCTATTCCTCTAAACAAACCACACATGGATCCACCTAGAGTCATTGCATGTCATTTCGTTTCACAAACCACACATGGATCCACCAATGGCATTGCATGTGTGTTCTTTTCATGAACCGCGGCTAGAGTCATTGCATGTGTGTTCTTCTAAACAAACTACATAAGGATCCACCAGTGTCATTGCATGTGTGTCCTTCTCATGAACCACACCCAGTGTCATTGCATGTGTGTTCTTCTCATGAACCTCACATGGATACACCAGTGTTATTGCATGTGTGTTCTTTTCATGAACCACAACTAGAGTCATTGCATGTGTGTTCTTCTAAACAAACCAAATAAGGATCCGCTAGTGTCATTGCATGTGTGTTCTTTTCATGAACCACAGCTAGAGTCATTGCATGTGTGTTCTTCTAAACAAACCACATAAGGTCCACCAGTGTCATTGCATGTGTGTTCTTTTCATGAACCACAACCAGTGTCATTGCATGAGTGTTCTTCTAAAAAAACCACATAAGGATCCACCAGTGTCATTGCATGTCTGTTCTTTTCATGAACCACGTAAGGATCCACCAGTGTCATTGGATGTGTGTTCTTCTCATGAACCACACATGGATCCACAAGTGTCATTGCATGTCTGTTCTTCTAAACAAACCACATAAGGATCCACCCAGTGTCATTG
The DNA here is from genome assembly GCA_916181665.1 of Avena sativa. Taxonomy (NCBI): domain Eukaryota; kingdom Viridiplantae; phylum Streptophyta; class Magnoliopsida; order Poales; family Poaceae; genus Avena; species Avena sativa. The sequence goes on along the minus strand of OV702287.1, from coordinate 60,725,883 downwards.
CATGTCTGTTCTTTTCATGAACCACAGCTAGAGTCATTGCATGTGTGTGCTTTCCACAAACCACATATGGATCCACCAGTGTCATTGCATGTCTGTTCTTTTCATGAACCACACCCAGTGTCATTGCATGTCTGTTCCTCTAAACAAACCACACATGGATCCACCTAGTGTCATTGCATGTCTATTCTTTTCACAACCACACATGGATCCACCAGTGTCATTGCATGTGTGTTCTTTTCATGAACCTCAGCTAGAGTCATTGCATGTGTGTTCTTCTAAACAAACCACATAAGGATCCACTAGTGTCATTGCATGTGTGTTCCTCTCATGAACCTCACATGGATACACCAGTGTCATTGCATGTGTGTTCTTTTCATGAACCACAGCTAGAGTCATTGCATGTGTGTTCTTCTAAACAAACCACATAAGGATCCACCGGTGTCATGGCATGTGTGTTCTTTTCCTAAACCACAGCTAGAGTCATTGCATGTGTGTTCTTCTAAACAAACCACATAAGGATCCACCAGTGTCATTGGATGTGTGTTCTTCTCATGAACCACACATGGATCCACCAGTGTCATTGCATGTCTGTTCTTTTCATGAACCACACCTAGTGTCATTGCATGTCTATTCCTCTAAACAAACCACACATGGATCCACCTAGAGTCATTGCATGTCATTTCGTTTCACAAACCACACATGGATCCACCAATGGCATTGCATGTGTGTTCTTTTCATGAACCGCGGCTAGAGTCATTGCATGTGTGTTCTTCTAAACAAACTACATAAGGATCCACCAGTGTCATTGCATGTGTGTCCTTCTCATGAACCACACCCAGTGTCATTGCATGTGTGTTCTTCTCATGAACCTCACATGGATACACCAGTGTTATTGCATGTGTGTTCTTTTCATGAACCACAACTAGAGTCATTGCATGTGTGTTCTTCTAAACAAACCAAATAAGGATCCGCTAGTGTCATTGCATGTGTGTTCTTTTCATGAACCACAGCTAGAGTCATTGCATGTGTGTTCTTCTAAACAAACCACATAAGGTCCACCAGTGTCATTGCATGTGTGTTCTTTTCATGAACCACAACCAGTGTCATTGCATGAGTGTTCTTCTAAAAAAACCACATAAGGATCCACCAGTGTCATTGCATGTCTGTTCTTTTCATGAACCACGTAAGGATCCACCAGTGTCATTGGATGTGTGTTCTTCTCATGAACCACACATGGATCCACAAGTGTCATTGCATGTCTGTTCTTCTAAACAAACCACATAAGGATCCACCCAGTGTCATTGCATGTCTGTTCTTTTCATGAACCACAGCTAGAGTCATTGCATGTGTGTGCTTTCCACAAACCACATATGGATCCACCAGTGTCATTGCATGTCTGTTCTTTTCATGAACCACACCCAGTGTCATTGCATGTCTGTTCCTCTAAACAAACCACACATGGATCCACCTAGTGTCATTGCATGTCTATTCTTTTCACAACCACACATGGATCCACCAGTGTCATTGCATGTGTGTTCTTTTCATGAACCTCAGCTAGAGTCATTGCATGTGTGTTCTTCTAAACAAACCACATAAGGATCCACTAGTGTCATTGCATGTGTGTTCCTCTCATGAACCTCACATGGATACACCAGTGTCATTGCATGTGTGTTCTTTTCATGAACCACACCTAGAGTCATTGCATGTGTGTTCTTCTAAACAAACCACATAAGGATCCACCGGTGTCATGGCATGTGTGTTCTTTTCCTAAACCACAGCTAGAGTCATTGCATGTGTGTTCTTCTAAACAAACCACATAAGGATCCACCAGTGTCATTGGATGTGTGTTCTTCTCATGAACCACACATGGATCCACCAGTGTCATTGCATGTCTTTTCTTTTCATGAACCACACCCAGTGTCATTGCATTCTTGTTCCTCTAAACAAACCACATAAGGATCCACCAGTGTCATTTCATGTCTGTTCTTTTCATGAACCACACATGGATCCACCAGTGTCATTGCATGTGTGTTCTTTTCATGAACCACAGCTAGAGTCATTGCATGTGTGTTCTTCTAAACAAACCACACATGGATCCACCTAGTGTGATTGCATGTATGTTCTTTTCATGAACGACAGCTAGAGTCACTGCATGTGTGTTCTTCTAAACAAACCACATAAGGATCCACTAGTGTCATTGCATGTTTGTTCTTCTCATGAACCACATAAGGATCCACCAGTGTCATTGCATGTATGTTCTTTTCACAAACCACATAAGATCCACCAGTGTCATTGCATGTCTGTTCTTTTCATGATCCACATAAGGATCCAACTGTGTCATTGGATGTGTGTTCTTCTCATGAACCACACATGGATCCACCAGTGTCATTACATGTCTGTTATTTTCATGAACCACACCTAGTGTCATTGCATGTATGTTCCTCTATACAAACCACATGAGGATCCACCAGTGTCATTGCATGTCTGTTATTTTCATGAACCACACATGGATCCACCAGTGTCATTCAATGTGTGTTCTTTTCATGAACCACAGCTAGAGTCATTGCATGTGTGTTCTTCTAAAGAAACCACACATGGATCCACCTGGTGTGATTGCATGGCTACTCTTTTCACAAACCACATATGGATCCACCAGTGTCATTGCATGTGTGTTCTTTTCATGAACCACAGCTAGAGTCATTGCATGTCTGTTCTTTCCACAAACCACACATGGATCCACCTAGTGTGATTGCATGTCTGTTCTTTTCACAAACCACAGATGGACCCACCAGTGTCATTGCATGTGTGTTCTTCTCATGAATCACAGCCAGTCTCATTGCATGTGTGTTCTTCTCATGAACCACAACCAGTGTCATTGCATGTCTGTTCTTCTCACAAACGACATAAGGATCCACCCATGTCATTGCATGTTTGTTCTTCTAAAAAACCACATAAGGATCCCCTAGTGTCATTGCATGTGTGTTCTTTTCATGAACCACAGCTAGAGTCATTGCATGTGTGTTCTTCTAAACAAACCACATAAGGATCCACCAGTGTCATTGCTTGTGTGTTCTTTTCATGAACCATACCCAGTGTCATTGCATGCCTGTTCCTCTAAACAAAACACACATGGATCCACCTAGAGTCATTGCATGTCAGTTATTTTCACAAACCACACATGGATCCACCAGTGTCATTGCATGTCTATTCTTCTCACAAACCACATAAGGATCCACCAGTGTCATTGGATGTGTGTTCTTCTAAACAAACCACATAAGGATCCCCTAGTGTCATTGCATGTGTGTTCTTTTCATGAACCATAGCTAGAGTCATTACATGTGTGTTCTTCTAAATAAACCACATAAGGATCCACCAGTGTCATTGCATGTCTGTTCTTCTCACAAACCACATAAGGATCTACGAGTGTCATTGCATGTCTGTTCTTCTAAACAACCCACATAAGGATCCCCCACTATCATTGCATCTGTGTTATTTTCATGAACCACAGCTAGATTCATTGCATGTGTGTTCTTTTAAACAAAACACATAAGGATCCACTAGTGTCATTGCAAGTCTGTTCTTTTCATGAACCACACCTAGTGTCATTGCATGTTTGTTCCTCTAAACAAACCACACATGGATCAACCTAGAGTCATTGCATGTCAGTTTGTTTCACAAACCACACATGGATCCACCAATGTCATAGCATGTGTGTTATTTTCATGAACCATGGCTAGATTCATAGCATGCGTGTTCTTCTAAACAAACCACATAAGGATCCAGTAGTGTCATTGCATGTCTGTTCTTTTCATGAACCATACCCAGTGTCATTGCATGTCTGTTCCTCGAAATGAACCACACATGGATCCACCTAGGGTCATTGCATGTCAGTTATTTTCACAAGCCACACATGGATCCACCAGTGTCATTTCATGTGTGTTCTTCTCATGAACCACAGCCAGAGTCATTGCATGTCTATTCTTCTCACAAACCACACAAGGATCCACCAGTGTCATTGGATGTGTGTTCTTCTAAACAAACCACATAAGGATCCCCTAGTGTCATTGCATGTGTGTTCTTTTCATGAACCATATCTAGAGTCATTGCATGTGTGTTCTTCTAAACAACCCACATAAGGATCCACCAGTTTCATTGCATGTCTGTTCTTCTCACAAACCACATAAGGATCCACCAGTGTCATTGCATGTCTGTTCTTCTAAACAAACCACATAAGGATCCCCCACTGTCATTGCATGTGTGTTATTTTCATGAACCACAGCTAGAATCATTGCATGTGTGTTCTTTTAAACAAAACACATAAGGATCCACCAGTGTCATTGCATATCTGTTCTTTTCATGAACCACACCCAGTGTCATTGCATTTGTATTCCTCTAAACAAACCACACATGGATCCACCTAGAGTCATTGCATGTCACTTCATTTCACAAACCACACATGGATCCACCAATGTCATTGCATTGTGTTCTTTTCATGAACCACGGCTAGAGTCATTGCATGTGTGTTCTTCTAAACAAACTACATAAGGATCCACCAGTGTCATTGCATGTGTGTTCTTATCATGAACCACACCCAGTGTCATTGCATGTGTGTTCTTCTCATGAACCTCACATGGATACACCAGTGTCATTGCATGTGTGTTCTTTTCATGAACCACAGCTAGAGTCATTGCATGTGTGTTCTTCTAAACAAACCACATAAGGATCCACTAGTGTCATTGCATGTGTGTTCTTTTCATGAACCACAGCTAGAGTCATTGCATGTGTGTTCTTCTAAACAAACCACATAAGGATCCATCAGTGTCATTGCATGTCTGTTCTTTTCATGAACCACATAAGGATCCACCAGTGTCATTGGATGTGTGTTCTTCTCATGAACCACACATGGATCCACAAGTGTCATTGCATGTCTGTTCTTCTAAACAAACCACATAAGGATCCACCCAGTGTCATTGCATGTCTGTTCTTTTCATGAACCACAGCTAGAGTCATTGCATGTCTATGCTTTCCACAAACCACGTATGGATCCACTAGTGTCATTGCATGTCTGTTCTTTTCATGAACCACACCCAGTGTCATTGCATGTCTGTTCCTCTAAACAAACCACACATGGATCCACCTAGTGTCATTGCATGTCTATTCTTTTCACAACCACACATGGATCCACCAGTGTCATTGCATGTGTGTTCTTTTCATGAACGTCAGCTAGAGTCATTGCATGTGTGTTCTTCTAAACAAACCACATAAGGATCCACCAGTGTCATTGCATGTGTGTACTTCTCATGAACCACAGCCAGTGTCATCGGATGTGTGTTCTTCTCATGAACCACACATGGATCCACTAGTGTCATTGCATGTGTGTTCTTTTCATGAACCACACCTAGAGTCATTGCATGTGTTTTCTTCTAAACAAACCACATAAGGATCCAACCAGTGTCATTGCATGTGTGTTCTTCTCATGAACCACAACCAGTGTCATTGGATGTGTATTCTTCTCATGAACCACACATGGATCCACTAGTGTCATTGCATGTGTGTTCTTTTCATGAACCACAGCTAGAGTCATTGCATGTGTGTTCTTCTACACAAACCACATAAGGATCCACCAGTGTCATTGGATGTGTGTTCATCTCATGAACCACACCCATAGTCATTGCATGTGTGTTCTTCTCATGAACCACACATGGACACACTATTGTCATTGTATGTGTGTTCTTTTCATGAACCACAACTACAGTCATTGCATGTGTGTTCTTCCAAACAAACCACATAAGGATCCACCAGTGTCATTGCATGTGTGTTCTTTTCATGAACCACATAATGATACAACAGTGTCATTGCATGTCTATTCTTCTCATGAACCACATAAGGATCCACCAGTGTCATTGCATGTCTGTTCTTTTCATGAACCACATAAGGATCCACCAGTTTCATTGCATGTGTGTTCTTCTAAACACACCACATAAGGATCCACTAGTGTCATTGCATGTCTGTTCTTTTCATGAACCACACCCAGTGTCATTGCATGTCTGTTCTTTTCATGAACCACACCCAGTGTCATTGCATGTATGTTCCTCTAGAGTCATTGCATGTCAGTTCTTTTCACAAACCACACATGGATCCACCAATGTCATTGCATGTGTGTTCTTTTCATCAATCACAGCTAGAGTCATTGCATGTGTGTTCTTCTAAACAAACCACATAAGGATCCGACAGTGTCATTGCATGTGTGTTCCTCTCATGAACCACACCCAATGTCATTGCATGTGTGTTCTTCTCATAAACCACACATGGATACACCAGTGTCATTGCATGTGTGTTCTTTTCATTAACCACAGCTAGAGTCATTGCATGTGTGTTCTTCTAAACAAACCACATAAGGATCCACCAGTGTCATTGCATGTGTGTTCTTTTCATGAACCACAGCTACAGTCATTGCATGTGTGTTCTTCTAAACAAACAACATAAGGATCCACCATGGTCATTGCATGTGTGTTTTTCTCATGAACCATACATGGATCCACCAGTGTCATTGCTTGTCTATTCTTTTCATGAACCACACCCAGTGTCATTGCATGTCTGTTCCTCTAAACAAACCACATAAGGATCCATCAGTGTCATTGCATGTCTATTCTTTTCATGAACCACACATGGATCCACCAGTGTGATTGCATGTGTTTTCTTTTCATGAACCACAGCTAGAGTCATTGCATGTGTCTTCTTCTAAACAAACCACACACGGATCCACCTAGTGTGACTACATGTCTGTTCTTTTCACAAACCACACATGGATCCACCAGTGTCATTGCATGTGTGTTCTTTTCATGAACCACAGCTAGAGTCATTGCATGTCTGTTCTTTCCACAAACCATACATGGATCCACCTAGTATGATTGCATGTCTGTTCTTTTCTCAAACCACACATGGATCCACTAGTGTCATTGCATGTGTGTTCTTCTCATGAACCATAACCAGTGTCATTGCATGGTTGTTCTTCTCACAAACCACATAAGGATCCACTAGTGTCATTTCATGTCTATTCTTCTAAACAAACCACATAAGGATCCCCCAGTGTCATTGCATGTGTGTTCTTTTCATGAACCACAGCTAGAGTCATTGCATGTGTGTTCTTCTAAACAACCCACATAAGGATCCACCAGTGTCATTGCGTGTCTACTCTTTTCATGAACCATACCCAGTGTCATTGCATGTTTGTTCCTCTAAACAAACCACACATGGATCCACCTAGAGTCATCGCATGTCAGTTCTTTTCACAAACGACACATGGATCCACTAGTGTCATTGCATGTGTGTTCTTCTCATGAACCATAGCCAGTGTCATTGCATGTATGTTCTTCTCACAAACCACATAAGGATCCACCAGTTTCATTGGATGTGTGTTTTTCTAAACAAAGCACATAAGGATCCCCCACTGTTATTGCATGTGTGTTCTTTTCATGAATTACGATATTGTCATTGCATGTGTGTTCTTCTAAAAAACCACATAAGGATCCACTAGTGTCATTGCATGTCTCTTCTTCTAAACAAACCACATAAGGATCCCCCAGTGTCATTGCATGTGTGTTATTTTCATGAACCGCAGCTAGAGTCATTGCATGTGTGTTCTTCTAAACAAACCACGTAAGGATCCACCATTGTCATTGCATGTCTGTTCTTTTCATCAACCACACCCAGTGTCATTGCATGTCTGTTCCTCTAAACAAACCACACATGGACCACATAGAGTCATTGCATGTCAGTTCTTTTCACAAACCACACATGGATCCACCAGTGTCATTGCATGTGTGTTCTTTTCATGAACCACAGATAGAGTCATTGCATGTGTGTTCTTCTAAAGAAAGCACACAAGGATCCACCAGTGTCATTGCATGTGTGTTCTTCTCATGAACCACACCCAGTGACATTGCATGTGTGTTCTTCTCATGAACCACACATGGATACACCAGTGTCATTGCATGTGTGTTCTTTTCATGAACCACAGCTAAAGTCATTGCATGTGTGTTCTTCTAAATAAACCACATAAGGATCCACCAGTGTCATTGCATGTGTGTTCTTTTCCTAAACCACAGCTAGACTCAATGCATGTGTGTTCTTCTAAACAAACCACATAAGGATCCACCAGTGTCATTGGATGTGTGTTCTTCTCATGAACCACACATGGATCCACCAGTGTCATTGCATGTCTGTTCTTTTCATGAACCACACCCAGTGTCATTGCATTCTTGTTCCTCTAAAAAAACCACATAAGGATCCACCAGTGTCATTGCATGTCTACTCTTTTCATGAACCACACATGGATCCACCAGTGTCATTGCATGTGTGTTCTTTTCATGAACCACAGCTAGAGTCATTGCATGTGTGTTCTTCTAAACAAACCACACATGGATCCACCTAGTGTGAGTGCATGTCTGTTCTTTTCATGAATGACAGCTAGAGTCATTGCATGTGTGTTCTTCTAAACAGACCACATAAGGATCCACCAGTGTCATTGCATGTTTGTTCTTCTCATGAACCACATAAGGATCCACCAGTGTCATTGCATTTATGTTCTTTTCACAAACCACATGAGATCCACCAGTGTCATTGCATGTCTGTTCTTTTCATGAACCACATAAGGAGCCAACTGTGTCATTGGATGTGTGTTCTTCTAATGAACCACACATGGATCCACCAGTGTCATTACATGTCTATTATTTTCATGAACCACACCTAGTGTCATTGCATGTCTGTTCCTCTATACAAACCACATAAGGATCCACCAGTGTCATTGCATGTCTGTTATTTTCATGAACCACACATGGATCCACCAGTGTCATTCAATGTGTGTTCTTTTCATGAACCACAGCTAGAGTCATTGCATGTGTGTTCTTCTAAACAAACCACACTTGGATCCACCTAGTGTGATTGCATGTCCACTCTTTTCAAAAACCACATATGGATCCACCAGTGTCATTGCATGTGTGTTCTTTTCATGAACCACAACTAGAGTCATTGCATGTCTGTTCTTTCCACAAACCACACATGGATTCACCTAGTGTGATTGCATGTATGTTCTGTTCACAAACCACACATGGACCCACCAGTGTCATTGCATGTGTGTTCTTCTCATGAACCACAGCAAGTGTCATTGCATGTCTGTTCTTCTTACAAACCACATCAGGATCCACCAGTGTCATTGGATGTGTGTTCTTCTCATGAACCACACATGGATCCACCCAGTGTCATTGCATGTTTGTTCTTTTCACGAACCACAGCTAGAGTCATTGCATGTATGTGCTTTCCACAAACCACATATGGATCCACTAGTGGCATTGCATGTCTGTTCTTTTCATGAACCACACCCAGTGTCATTGCATATTTGTTCCTCTAAACAAACCTAAACAAGCCACACATGGATCCACATAGTGTGATTGCATGTCTATTGTTTTCACAAACCACACATGGATCCACCAGTGTCATTGCATGCGTGTTCTTTTCATGAACCACAGCTAGAGTCATTGCATGTGTGTTCTTCTAAACAAACCACACATGGATCCACCTAGTGTGATTGCATGTCTGTTCTTCTCATGAACCACACCCAGTATCATTGGATGTGGGTTCTTCTCATGAACCACACATGGATACACACCAGTGTCACTGAATGTGTGTTCCTCTCATGAAGCACACATGGATCCACCAAGTGTGATTGCATGTCTGTTCTTCTCACAAACCACACATGGATCCACCAGTGTCATTGCATATCTGTTCTTTTCATGAACCACACCCAGTGTCATTGCATGTATATTCCTCTCATAAACCACACATGGATCCACCAGTGTGATTACATGTGTGTTCTTTTAATGATCCATTGCCAGTGTCATTGCATGTGTGTACCTTTCACAAACTACACATGGATCCACCAGTGTCATTGGATGTGTGTTCCTCTCATGAACCACATCTAGAGTAATTGCATGTGTGTTCTTCTCACAAAACACATAAGGATACACCAGTGCCATTGCATGTGTGTTCTTCTCATGAACCACAGCTAGAGTCATTGCATGTCTGTTCTTCTCACAAACCACATAAGGATCCACCGGTGTCATTGGATGTGTGTTCTTCTCATGAACCACACATGGATCCACCAGTGTCATTGCATGTCTGCTCTTTTCATTAACCACAGTTAGAGTCGTTGCATGTGTCTTCTTTACACAAACCACATATGGATCAACCAATGGCACTACAATGTGTGTTCTTTTCACAAATCACATATGGATCCACCTAGTGTGATTGCATGTGTGTTCTTTTCACAAACCACATATGGATCCACCAGTGTCATTGCATGTCTGCTCTTTTCACAAACCACATATGGATCCTAATTAACCTCAGAAGAGCCCTAACCTTAGCCCCCCAATGGGTGGCTGTTAGACCAAGTCTTCTAGAAGGCACGCCCTAACACAGTTGTTCAGCTTGACAATTGTTACATACCGTTCGATCGGGGCGCTTGGACGATTGGGATGGTCTTCGTGAGAGTGATCCGCGAGTAGGCTATTCTGCGGCATGATTGGCCACGCTTGCTGTGGACAAACTGGCAACACCGAGCGCTCCCCTGTTGTGAGTGTCACGACTCACGAGTTCAGTGGGCCATATCCCAGTGTCACGTCCCCATTACTTCTCTTCCTCCCCATACTTCTCTTCCTTCCCCTCGAAGCCACTTTCCCCACTTCACTCCCATCCTGCCATAGCCGCAAGCCGACGGCGCCTCCATCCCAATCCCCTCTCCGGCAGCAACCCCTCCTCCCCTCTCGCCATGGGTTCAAGGGGAGACGGCAAGGAAACGCGTCGTGACGACAGGGATGGTGACTTTTATGTGAGTCATCTCATCTCTATCTCTATCATCTGTGGCCAGTTATCTATTTTTTGAGCTAGATCTAATCTGTTTACTCATGCATGTATGATGTGTTAGGCCAACCAGACGATCTATGACTCTGACTATCACGGTTTAGCGGATGAAGGCAGTCCTCTGCTATGTAAACATGGATATGTGCCTGCTAAATTTGTAGCGTTCGAAGGACGAAACGCAGGCAGGAGGTTTCTATGGTGTCAAGGACATCGTGCAATGATGCAAGGCGGAAGTTGCAGTGTTGTCAAATGGGTAGATCCAGAGTGGCCCAAATCGATGCAGAAAACGCTGGACAAACTATGAGAAATGACTATTAAGTTGAAAGAATCCGTATTCAGCTCACTTCTTGACAGTGTTGAGATCAAGCTATGGGAACCAGTTGACACGACCAAGCATAACCGAGATCTCAGGTGGGTGCAAGACAAGGTTAGCAAAGTCGAGAAGGAGAGGGACGCGGCGTTGGCCCTGAAGGCTAAAGCAGAGCAAGAACTGACTCAAGCAAGGAATGATCTTCACCAGGCCAAAGTCCTGCAGTTCACAACTACGAGTATTTGACAAGTGCATGAGGAAAATTGCAGAGAAACAATTGAAGTTGTGCAAGGAAGATGCTAAAAGGAAGGAGCAGACAATTCGATCCTTGCTCTCGCAGGAAGATGTGCATCGGGCTAAGATTAGGAAGATCAAGGAGATGTGTGATAACTAGTTCTATTTAGCTTAAGCTCCGTGCCTTTTTAAGTTGTAATAGTTGTACTTGTTGACCTAGCGGTTTGAACTATTGGCCCCGGAGTCCTAGGAGGAAAAAAATTGGTCGCCCGTTAATCTGTCTTAACCCTGCATTACTTCTTTTTGTCTGACCAATGCCCCTTGGATATTCCGCCCGTCGCTTCGTCGTCCTCGTGTACAAATAGGAGGCGCCATAGTGTGTCTCTTCGTCGTCCATCCCCTCGTCCTCTCCAATCTCCACCGCGTCGTCGCTTCGTCCTCCATCCCCTCGCTCCCTCTCAAATCTCCACCGCACCGCCATGGAGATGCCCGCGCTGAACTTCTACGATGCGGTGATGTTCGCGCACTTCGACATCCTCGCGCCGCTGGCCACGACGGTGCCCCACGGATGGCGCATCTTCTATGCGGGGGTGCCGGTGGCTCCGCTCCCTAGTCGAGCCGATATGGAGAGTGAAATCGCGGCGCACCGCCGCTAGATGCCCGCATGGAAGAGGGCGCTGCCCCGGTACACGGCGGCCAGCCCGTACTGGCCGACGTTGTTCAAGAAGGAGCGGAAGGCCAAGATTGGCAACCGCATCGTTGACGGGCGCGTGGTGCACCGGGATGTCTGCAACCGAGAAGGGCGGGAGAGGTTCCAGTCCGTCCCTGGACGGACCAAGTACACCGTCATCTCTGCCGCTCGCCGCGAAGAGGTGCTCCGTATCGCGAACAATGCGGAAATCATGGAGGTTCCATCCGACGACGACGAGGAAGCCGGCGGCTCGGAGGACAGTGGCAGCAGAAGTGAAATTGTTGACTAGTGGTTGAATTAATGTAGGATGTCAAATCGCACCTTTGTTTGGAAGAATTTGTGGTTGAATTAATGAAATGCCTCGATTTAGATCTCTGTCTCGATTAATTTGTGGAAGAATTTGTGATTTAGATCAATTTCTGCCTCGATTTAGATCTCTGTCCCGGATTGGGAACATGACAGTGGACCAAAGACCCCTTTTCTACTAGTGTATTCTGATATTGGTGGTTTGTTTAAACATAATCTACGTGGATTGTGCCGCATGCAAATGGCACAACCACAATTTATAAAGTGGAAGCACGTACACCCGGTTACTGGAGATCCAGGAGCTTTGCCAGATGCAGGGGATGCAGGAGCAGAGAGGCGGTGAGATAGACGGGCTCAAGATTAGGTCAGAAAGTGGTACCGATTTCCTCCTCATATGGGCATTATCGGTTGCCATTGTTGTTTATGTTGCCACGTTGTTGTGCAGCATCTGAAATAAGTTCCTGCTTCATTGAGTGTGGCAGCTTAAATAATTTATTTCTGTGCCACTTACATTCTGTCATATTTGGAGACCTCCTGCCCCTCAGCAATCGTGGAACCGGTGTTGCATGTTTTCAGATAGCAGTGGAACAATCACAATTTCGGATTCAACTACTGACTCAGATGTTTCCAAACCCTAAATCGCGATACATTTTACTCAGAGAACGTGGGCAGATTGTTTCGCCTAGCAACGTGCCACACACAGAGCTCCAGAATTTAACAGAATTACATATATAGGTTCAAGTTCAACACATTACTATGCATCTTCATTGCCAGCAGCCTTCTTCCGCAGCCTGGGTGCCAAGCCTTCACGTCCACTAGCTTCTTCATTTCCTGCCTTCTTCCTCTTCCTTGGTGCCAATTTTCTTAGCTTCACGTACTCCGCATCGTCGGGACAACAGGCACCAGAATCGTGTTCAGCATCATCATTCCACTCATTTTTAATTTCTTCGGGCAACAAAATGACTGACTCAGCAGTCATGTTTCTAACCTTGCGGTGCTTCCTGTCAAAGAAACAAGACTGTTGCATAACTACCCAATATCTACAGAGTAAATAAAACAAAATTACAATTCATCACAAACATGCGAACCCCAAGAGACCTTTGCTTACTAGTAGCTAATTGGGTTCGAGCAACCACCCTGTCCAAGAATAGAAGGGCGACTCCCAGTTGCAGCAGCTTCCACATCCAGTACATCACAATTTAGCTCAATCATGCAAGTTCTTTTCACAAACCACACATGGATCCACCAGTGTCATTGCATGTGTGTTCTTCTAAACCAACCACATAAGGATCCACTAGTGTCATTGCATGTGTGTTCTTCTCAAGAACCACAGCCAGTGTCATTGCATGTGTGTTCTTCTCATGAACCACACATGGATACACCAGTATCATTGCATGTGTGTTCTTTTCATCTGCCACAGCTAGAGTCATTGCATCTGTGTTCTTCTAAACAAACCACATAAGGATCCACCAGTGTCATTGCATGTGTGTTGTTTTCATGAACCACAGCTAGAGTCATTGCATGTGTGTTGTTCTAAACAAACGACATAGGGATCCACCAGTGTCATTGCATGTGTGTTCTTCTCATGAACCACACACGAATCCACCAGTGTCATTGCATGTCTGTTCTTTTCATGAACCATACCTAGTGTCATTGCATGTCTATTCCTCTGAACAATCCACATAAGGATCCACTAGTCTCATTGCATGTATGTTCTCTTCATGAACAACACTTGGATCCACCAGTGTCATTGCATGTGTTCTTTTCATGAACCACAACTAGAGTCTTTGCATGTGTGTTCTTCTAAACAAACCACACATGGATCCACCTAGTGTGATTGCATGTTTGTTCTTTTCACAAACAACACATGGATGCAACAGTGTCATTGCATGTGTGTTCTTTTCATGAACCACAGCCAGTGTCATTGCATGTATGTTCTTCTCACAAACCACATAAGGGTCCACCAGTGTCATTGCATGTGTGTTCTTTTCATGAACCACAGCTAGAGTCATTGCATGTGTGTTCTTCTAAACAAACCATATAAGGATCCACCAGTGGCATTGCATGTCTTTTCTTTTCATGGACCATACCCAGTGTCATTGCATGTCTGTTCCTCTAAAAAACCACACATGGATCCACCTAGTGTCATTGCATGTCTATTCTTTTCACAAACCACACATGGATCCACCAGTGTCATTGCATGTGTGTTCTTTTCATGAACCTCAGCTAGAGTCATTGCATGTGTGTTCTTCTAAACAAACCACATAAGGATCCACTAGGGTCATTGCATGTGTGTTCTTCTAAACAAACCACATAAGGATCCACTAGGGTCATTGCATGTGTGTTCTTCTCATGAACCACAACCAGTGTCATTGGATGTGTGTTCTTCTCATGAACCACACATGGATCCACCAGTGTCATTGCATGTGTGTTCTTTTCATGAACCACAGCTAGAGTCATTGAATGTGTGTTCTTCTAAACAAACCACATAAGGATCCACCATTGTCATTGGATGTGTGTTCTTCTCATGAACCACACCTAGAGTCATTGCATGTGTGTTCTTCTCATGAACCACACATGGATACACCAGTGTCATTGCATGTGTGTTCTTTTCATGAACCACAGCTAGAGTCATTGCATGTGTGTTCTTCTAAACAAACCACATAAGGATCCACCAGTGTGGTTGCATGTGCGTTCTTTTCATGAACCACATAAGGATACACGAGTGTCATTGCATGTCTGTTCTTCTCATGAACCACATAAGGATCCACCAGTGTCATTGTATGCCGGTTCCTTTCATGAACCACATAAGGATCCACTAGTGGCATTGCATGTGTGTTCTTCTAAACAAACCACATAAGGATCCACTAGTGTCATTGCATGTCTATTCTTTTCATGAACCACATAAGAACCCACTAGTGGCATTGCATGTGTGTTCTTCTCATGAACCATAGCCAGTGTCATTGCATGTGTGTTCTTCTCATGAACCACACATGGATACACCAGTGTCATTGCATGCGTCTTCTTTTCATGAGCCACAGCTAGAGTCATTGCATGTGTGTTCTTCTAAACAAACCACATAAGGATCTACCAGTGTCATTGCATGTGTGTTCTTTTCATGAAACACAGCTAGAGTCATTGCATGTGTGTTCTTCTAAACAAATGACATAGGCATCCACCAGTGTCATTGCATGTGTGTTCTTCTCATGAACCACACACGGATCCACCAGTGTCATTGCATGTCTGTTCTTTTCATGAACCACACCTAGTGTCATTGCATGTCTGTTCCTCTAAACAATCCACATAAGGATCCACTAGTGTCATTGCATGTCTGTTCTCTTCATGAACAACACATGGATCCACCAGTGTCATTGCATGTGTTCTTTTCATGAACCACAACTAGATTCATTGCATGTGTGTTTTTCTAAACAAACCACACATGGATCCACCTAGTGTGATTCCATGTTTGTTCTTTTCACAAACAACACATGGATCCAACAGTGTCATTGCATGTGTGTTCTTTTCATGAACCACAGCCAGTGTCTTTGCATGTCTGTTCTTCTCACAAACCACATAAGGATCCACTAGTGTCATTGCATGTGTGTTCTTTTCATGAACCGCAGCTAGAGCCATTGCATGTGTTTTCTTGTAAATAAACCACATAAGGATCCACTAGTGTCATTGCATGTTTGTTCTTTTCATGGACCATACCCAGTGTCATTGCAGGTCTGTTCCTCTAAACAAACCACACATGGATCCACCAGTGTCATTGCATGTCAGTACTTTTCACAAACCACACATGGATCCACCAGTGTCATTGCATGTGTGTTCTTCTCATGAACCACAGCCAGTGTCATTGCATGTCTATTCTTCTCACAAACCACATAAGGACCATCAGTGTCATTGGATGTGTGTTCTTCTAAACAAACCACATAAGGATCCCCAGTGTCATTGCATGTGTGTTCTTTTCATGAACCATAGCTAGAGTCATTGCATGTGTGTTCTTCTAAACAAACCACGTAAGGATCCACCAGTGTCATTGCATGTGTGTTCTTTTCATGAACCACAGCTAGAGTCATTGCATGTGTGTTCTTCTAAACAAACCACATAAGGATCCACCAGTGTCATTGCATGTGTGTTCTTCTCATGAACCACACATGGATCCACCAGTGTCATCGCATGTCTGTTCTTTTCATGAACCGCACCTAGTGTCATTGCATGTATGTTCCTCTAAACAAAACACATAAGGATCCACAAGTGTCATTGCATGTCTGTTCTTTTCATGAACAACACATGGATCCACCAATGTCATTGCATGTGTGTTCTTTTCATGAACCACAGCTAGAGTTATTGCATGTGTGTTCTTCTAAACAAACCACACATGGATCCACCTAGTGTCATTCCATGTGTGTTCTTTTCATGAGCCACAGCCAGTGTCATTGCATGTCTGTTCTTCTCACAAACCACATAAGGATCCACCAGTGTCATTGCATGTATGTTCTTCTAAACAAACCACATAAGGATCCCCTAGTGTCATTGCATGTGTGTTCTTTTCATGAACCACAGCTAGAGTCATTGCATGTGTGTTCTTCTAAACAAACCACATAAGGATCCACCAGTGTCATTGCATGTCTATTATTTTCATGAACCATACCCAGTGCCATTGCATGTCTGTTCCTCTAAACAAACCACACATGGATCCACCTAGAGTCATTGCATGTCAGTTCTTTTCACAAACCACAATGGATCCACCAGTGTCATTGCATGTGTGTTCTTCTCATGAACCACAGCTAGTGTCATTGCATGTCTATTCTTCTCACAAACCACATAAGGATCCACCAGTGTCATTGGATGTGTGTTCTTCTAAACAAACCACATAAGGATCCCCCAGTGTCATTGCATGTGTGTTCTTTTCATGAACCATAGCTAGAGTCATTGCATGTGTGTTGTTCTAGACTGTAACTACCTCGGTGAATTACACTCCTAGTTACAAGCCTGGATGAGCAGAAATGGTTGAAATAGTACGGTGGGGCCCAAATGCCACTCACAGGTAGACCTTTTGGCCGTCCCAACCATTTCCACACATCGGGACAAGAACGGGCGGCGTAATCGGCAGGCGAAGGGATCAACTACATACACAAATGAGTATGCATGCAAGCCACCATACAACAGTACATCAGAGCCATTCCATCTAAAAAGAAAGGAAATATAGCAACGCCATATGGCAAGATCCAAATATCCTAGATAGATATAATAGTTTAGGATATCTCCTCATACATCAAACATCAGAGTATCAGGCGGAAGCGGAAGACAAAATCCGAGTACGGATAAGAAGCAAATCGGCATAAGATGCCCCATAAATAAGCAGATCCCGCCCACAGATCTCACGGATCCCCGTTCCCGGAATCTCTACACCGAATGATCGTTGCCCACATCGTCCGTCTCTTCCACCCAGTATCCATCTTGCGAGTGTACCTGTTCATCTGAACCAATAATTTATCGTGTGAGACCCTAGGGGTACTCAGCAAGTCTTTATGCCGCTAAAGGGGACACAACCTGGGGTGACGCAATTGCAGCAAAAGATAAACCCTAACAATTCTATAGATACTCGCTAACCATCCGCCTAACCATAGATAGACGGATGTCCGTGAATTAATAACAACAGTTATAACAGTTAAAACGGTAATATCCACAAATCCATCCTCCTCCTCGCTTACCGACGAGGAAGCGGACGAACAACCCCCCCATCCGTTGGCAGTTTTATTATCCATTCCGTGAGTGTTGCACTATTTACTAGTCAGGTACCTAGTCTAGTCAAGTTAAAAACGGTACTTTAGTTATGCTTGTCTATGATCGAGAAACTGTGCTCCAAGTCGTCCATAACCGCGGACACGGCTTTTCAGAAAGTTTTACCCTGCAAGGGTGCACAAATAGCAACACACACTCGATATGCCTCGGAAAAACCAAATCAAAACCCAACGAGGCAGTCACGACAAAGCGATCACAGGATTCAGAAATATTTCAGGGGGCCACCCCATTGAGCTACCCGTAACGAAGTTAGCTGACTTCGAGACGGCCTCAAGGTTTGCGTCAATGGCTGTGAACGACTGGGAACCCGAAAATATGACTGGGCTTGTCGACACCGCGAAAACACTCCGCTTTCCTAAACAGTACAGTGTGCAGTACCTCGCACAATTTAAATAAAGCAGTAAAGCATGGCATAAGTACAGGATAGTAAATAAAACCTCAAACTAGTTTGTGGCCCTCAAGAAATAAGAATGAATCAAGCTCTGGCTCAGGGGGGTTCATAAGCCTCCCGGATGTGGATAGCGCGAATATTCAAGGAACAGGAATCAAGTACTCGGGGTCCTACGGGATACAAGTGAGCCTGAAAAACCAAATAACAGATATGGCTCACCGGTGTCACTTTCATTAGTTATCCCATTACTACTCAGGTTAAGTTGTTTAGGTACCTCGTTATCCATCAGACACTCACATACCCTACACATGCTGTTCTATGACTCGCATGGCTCAAACAACTCCTGTAGTAAGGGCTCATGGGATGGAGGAACAAGCTTCAGTGGGGTTTAAAAGTAAAGGCTATGCAATACTTGGGATTCAATTTAATGCAATCGCGACTCAATGATGCAAGAATAAGAAAGAGGCAATAGGTACTATATGTATGCAAGCATGTGGTAGTGCTTGCCTGGCAGCTCAGTTGAAGCAAGGGATGGATCTGGGTAGTGCTCCTGGTTCTCTTGATATATCCCCTGCTCAGCGTCTATTCGGAGAAGAACCAAACAAACAAGGGCCAACATAAATAAAGTGCACAATCATATGAATAAAATGCGACAAACAAACAATCATGCCATGATGAATGATGCACAATTTGCAGGGCAATAAAGTAGCATGGCATGGGTGAGGTGTGGAATACAAGAATAAAACATTTAATTGAGTTTTAGCCTCATTTTATCCGCATATTAGTTGCTGTACACATTATATTTATATGATGCATGCTTCAAAACAGAACATGGAATGCATAAACAGAAAGGTCTCGTCGAGCTAATCATTTTAGACATATTATTTGTTAAATTTGGAGTTATAAAACAAAAGTTATTAATTAATTAAGGAAAAAGGGCATTTATTGTAATTTTAATCAACTTGGAATTTTAAATGTTCAAAATATATTTGGAATGGCATATTTGAATTCCTCATATTTTTCTGATTTGAAAACATATATTATTTTCATTATTTGGAATTATATTTGAAAAGTTTTATTAAAACAGATTTGAATTTTGAATTTGAATTAATTTGAAAAGATTTGAATTAAAACAGAAAAGCAGAAAAACTTTTGTTACACGCACAGAACTAGCCACAGTCAATGACCAGTGGGTCCACTGGCTGACTCAGCGCAGTGAGCTGGCGATGGAGGGGTGGGGGTTTTCTCTGGATTTTCTCACCGAGGGGCATCCCAGCCACAGAGGCCGACGTGCGGGCCCAGAGGTTGGCGGGGCCACCGCGCGCGCGACCCAGCCAGGGCGTGACACGTGGGCGATCCCAGGCGCGGGGAGGGACTGGTCTGTGATGGCCAAGCTTTCCAGGGGGTTTCCTTGCAGAAGGGGACCGAGGCCGACAGGTGGGGTTCATAGGACGGCGGGTTGAGGTGGGAAAAAGGCGAGGGGGCTACGTGCAAGAATGACATCGGCTGCTGCTGAACGCTGACAGACAGAGGCCGTGCGGCGGCGGATCCGGCCGTCTTCCGGCGACGATGGCGATGCCGCTGCTGGACGAAACACGACGCTCCAAAAACGAAAAACGAAGAGGGCAACAAGGGCTACAGCTTTCGTCTTTGGAGGTGCGTCAACGGAAGTCTACAACGCGCGGGACAGGGTGCGGAACAGGGGCGGTCGGTGCTGCGTTTGCTGCAGTCTGCCAGCGCGCGACGCGCGGCGCGCGCGCAGAGCGCTCGACGGAAGGCGGCGGCGATGCAAGGTGAGAGGGGCGGGAGACGATGTCTAGGGGGTCGATGTGCTCACCAGGGACTCGTCGGTGTGGTCGCCGGAGCTGGAGGTGGCTCGGGTCAGAGCAGAGGCAGGGGCTCTGCGAGCTTCGGCTTTGGTGGCTGCGGCGTGTTCGGGGAGCTTCGGAGGGCTTCGGGGAGACGTGGCCGGGGCAGGGCAATGTGGAGGAGACAGAGGGGGGTCCTGGTGCTCCTGGATTGCCTTGGGGAGCAGCAGGCTGCGCAGATCGAGATCAAGGCCGAAGTAGCTAGGGTTTAGGGCATGATGGAAAGCTTGCATGGCTTGGGGAGGAAGAAGGGAGGTAGAGGAGGACCTGGGCGCCTCCCAGATCCGACCTGAGAGGGATAAGGTGAGCTGGGGTGGTTGGGGAGATAAGGGAGAGAGGAGAGAGGCACATGGGGTGGTGGTGGCTTTGGCAAAAAGGGAGGAGGGTGATCGGGGCTCCCTCTTTCTCCTCTTTGTCTTGAAGCCAAAGAAAGGGGGAGGGCAGAGAGGCTGCCAGGTGGGGCCAGGTGGTCAGGTGGGTGGAAGAGAAGAGAGGCCGAGAGAGGTGGATGTGGTGGCTAGGGTTTGTAGAGAGAGGGAGGGTTAGGTTAGATGGGGTATGGGTTAGGTTTAGATTAGGGATAGAGAGAGGTGGTCTCGGGTGATGTTAGAGGGGTGGATTAGAACTAGGGTTAGCTAGAGAGAAGGGGTGGGGTTGATGGCATGGGCTCGGGTTAGCTATGTAGGATGGATGGTGATAGAGGGATTAGGGTTTTGGAAGCTTGCATGCTCCAACTAGATCAAGCAAGAAAGGAGAGGGAGGTGGTGTGATGATGGATTTTTGCAAGACAAACTAGATCAAGCCAAAAGATAAGAAGAGAAAGAGATGAGAGATGAACCACTCCGGAATTCAAATAAAAACCAAAGGACAAGCAAAAAGGTGGTACTTGCATGGCCCATGCAAAGTATTTAATACCATGTTTATTTTGTGAAAACAATTATATCACATGGCCTTAATCTTATGCATGCCCACAAGTGGAATAAAGCCAAACCAAGAATTTAAAAGAAAGCCCCAAGTGGAATAGATGGAGATGACCACATTGGATTATAATTGGGACTTGCTAGTGTGTGTATGCCACTAGATGCTTACTAGTCCAAAAATACCCCCACATGAGCATAAATCCATAATAATCCATATGGAAGCTAGGAAAAGGGTCCACTCACAAGGCATGCAAAGGTGGCCATGTGGCTCTCATATATCAATAATGTGAAAACAACATGATGCCAAGATGAGAGCATGTGGAAAAGAATTGGATCCATCCCAACCCACATGAGCTAGAGGTAAAACCAATAAGTGCCAAGCTCATATTTAGTTGGATGGTGGAATTATAAGGTGGTGAAAGAAAGGTGGTGGAGTTAATAAAAGATATGCCCCCAACTCAACTTGGGAATTTAAACAATATATCAACAACCAAATACAATATCAAGAGGCAAATACAATTAATAATGCATATGAGACAAGAACCAAATGGAAAAGGGTTTTATATGATGCTCAAATGCAAGGTGGCATGATGACATGAGCATGATATAATTATGATGCAACAATTATATGTATGAAGTAGCATATATATAGACTAGGCTAGTAGCATTGCAATTGTTAGACAATTGGGATGCTACAACTCTCCCCCACTAAACAATAATCTCACCCCGAGATTCCTAGGAAAAAGAAAACAACAGAAGGAGAGGCGGGTGTTCAAACGAAGGTGACCCCCACGTTCCCAAGAGGATGAAGAACGGAATTGTGCGACCACGACACCTTGCAAAACTTGCTAGACTTGTTGCGAGTCTTGCGTTTTGCTTGAGAAACAACGGGTTAGAAGAGTTGAAGGATTGTCGTGAGACAAGAAGGATAGGATGGACATAGCTCCGGTTTTCTCAAGAAACATGATAACAGCATAGAACCACTTGTGAAAGAAAGGACAAGATGCTACCACATTGATATAGAAAGGCACACCGTTACGATTAAAGGTTTACTGATACTAGAGAGGATGAATCTTTGTCTCGCCGGAAGGAAAAGAGCTAGATTGGAGAGGTTTTGAACCACTATGACAATAGCATCGTATCCTCTCTCAGATTTGAGAAATGAAGTTCGGAAACAATATTGCCTTCAAACAATAGAGTCCCTTGATATCATCAGAAAGATTTAGTTAGACATCGTCGGATTAGATTCTTCTTGCGCCGGTAAGAACGAATGATCACGCAATTGAGGTGCGCGGATATACTTCCAGAGACGGATGTGAAGCTAGATCATGGTGGAATCCCGAGAAGCAAAGAATATGGAGGATCTGGAGTTTATTGTAGAGATACTTATTGCTTTCTTTAGCCTTGAGGCTAACGCAATAGATTTGCGGCTGATGGCATCAACCATAATTGGCTTTACCACAGAAAAAGAATTGGTGAAACCAAGAGAGATAGTTTCCTTTCATCTTGTTTGGGGATGTCGAGCAACGATCGAATGACGAGGACAGAAAAGAGTTTGCGTCTGTTTCCACCGGATAATTGAGGATTTTGCTCCGTGTAGAAAGGGTGAGATCACCAAGAAGAGATTATTGATTACTTTCTTCGAGAGAGCACTCCGGAAAAACAAAGATGAAAGTAAAAGTATCGAGGGATAAAGGCCACTTCTAACTTCCGTGGAATGAGTGAAATCACATTAATTCACCAATTCAATGTACAAGAGCGAATGATAAGAGTAGTGGTATGGTAGCTACTCCATCCCGCACTCAAAGCATTACTCCGCACATGAATAAGAAAACCATGCAACCCAACTACCGAAACAGACTGAAGGTATTGACAAAAACTCATGGAACTTCGTTAAAAAACAAGGATAGATGCAAACGATTCGCCGGATTCATAGATAGATAAAGATGATGATGTTGTCGTCATATCTGATGTACCAAGCCACCTGAAAGATATGAAGGAAGATTACGGAGAACAACTGCAAGATTCAACAGCTACAGAAAAGATAACACCAACAAGGACAGAAGGAAAACAGGATCTGGAAGGTCTTCATGGCCTCCGGTGGATTGAGCATAGACGATAGAGCGAGAGGGTTTTCAAAAGATCACTTGACGAGACTGAGGTGAAAGAACTCCATGTTCTTCTTGAAAATATAGAGAGAGATTTAGCAGTTTTGAGGAAAACTACGGCGGAACGACGATGATAACTCGCCAACAAGGAAAACTCCGGGTTTGATGGAAGATGGAATTAACAATGGACTTGCTGATTCCAGAATTGGAGCGATCTATTTAGCAGAAGGACGTGGCCGAGATAGGTGACTTCAAGAAGCCAGAATCTCACTTTGAGACTTTGCACACAGGCATTGCTCACGAAGCTTGAGTGAAAGAAACACATATGATCTTCCATGTCCTTCCATTGATATCGAATAGGCAAGCATATTACCAACATATACCACCATGGATTAACAAGATATTCCCAGAATACCAAGTTCAAAAGACGAGAGAAACGAACAAATGCTCGAACACTTCCTAAGCTCAACGCCCTTTGAAAGATCAACGTTAAGAGCACGGGTTCGTGTTGAAGAAGATGCACTGGAAGAATAGATTATCTGGTCCTTCGGAAGAAAAGAGATGTCACCTTGTTCATATTGTCGATTGGATCGCTGGGTACAAATATAAAGAGATCTTGGATAAGAAACGATGATATCTCGTACCTTAAGCAAAGCTATCAGAAGCGAAAAGATGCAATCCCCTCGTATCAAAGAGAAGATTGCAGATATAGAGTTCAAAAGATGTGCAGCAGGATGAACAAATGATAGACCGCCGTAGTGCCTTGAGAAACTCCGGATTGTCAAAGATGTTGAATATGCATAGATATGATCACGGTGTACTCAAAATCACATGAGATAACCGTCACTATTGGAGGATAGAGGTGATTGCATTTTCCATATTCCAATCGACACTTATCATGAGTGGAGTATAGCGATGCCGAGAGCCAAATTACAATCACCAGCATCGGATCGACACATGTTATGTATTTAGCCCAAGAGAATTGGAGATGAAAAGAAACTCCAGGATTAAGCGCTGGTGACAAAAGAATGAGTTAGCATGGACATGCTGATAAAAGGGAGATAGATAGTGTTTCACGCACGACTGGAAAGGAGTGTGGAGACACAGATGTATCAAAGAAAAATTTTCTGCATTTTTCGGCATTAAAATACCAATAGATGCGCAAAATCACTTATCAGGTAGAGATTGGCAACTGATGATTACACAGAAGGTGGAGTTGCTAGAAGGAAGAACACCCTTGAGAAGATGGCACCGGTTGACAAGGAGTCAGATAGACCGCGCCGGTTTTCAAAAGCCTGTCGGTATGGAATGTACCAACAGTTGATAAACAAAGGCAAATAAAGATAACATGTTGGATGCAACAGATAGACAAGGAATTACACGCACACACACACACACACACTTCTATGGTACTACGGAAACCCAGAACACGTGAATCCTAGTTTGAATTTTAAGAAGAGGATTGAAAACGTTACACTTCCTTACCAGAAAAGGGTGGTGGGTGGGTAAGAATAAAAGTGGAAGCAGTCCTACTCTCACGTTTTGTTTTTCCCTAGTATACATAACTACCAAAAATATTTGCTAGACAGACAACGACCATTTGGCTGAGACCCTGAAGGGCGGGATGGCTCTGATACCAATTGTAACTACCTCGGTGAATTACGCTCCTAGTTACAAGCCTGGATGAGCAGAAATGGTTGAAATAGTACGGTGGGGCCCAAATGCCACTCACAGGTAGACCTTTTGGCCGTCCCAACCATTTCCACACATCGGGACAAGAACGGGCGGCGTAATCGGTAGGCGAAGGGATCAAGTACATACACAAATGAGTATGTATGCAAGCCACCATACAACAGTACATCAGAGCCATTCCATCTAAAAAGAAAGGAAATATAGCAACGCCATACGGCAAGATCCAAATATCCTAGATAGATATAATAGTTTAGGATATCTCCTCATACATCAAACATCAGAGTATCAGGCGGAAGCGGAAGACAAAATCTGAGTACGGATAAGAAGCAAATCGGCAGAAGATGCCCCATAAATAAGCAGATCGCGCCCACAGATCTCACGGATCCCCGTTCCCGGAATCTCTACACCGAATGATCGTTGCCCACATCGTCCGTCTCTTCCACCCAGTATCCATCTTGCGAGTGTACCTGTTTATCTGAACCAATAATTTATCGTGTGAGACCCTAGGGGTACTCAGCAAGTCTTTATGCCGCTAAAGGGGACACAACCTGGGGTGACGCAATTGCAGCAAAAGATAAACCCTAACAATTCTATAGATACTCGCTAACCATCCGCCTAACCATAGATAGACGGATGTCCGTGAATTAATAACAACAGTTATAACAGTTAAAACGGTAATATCCACAAATCCATCCTCCTCCTCACTTACCGACGAGGAAGCGGACGAACAACCCCCCCATCCGTTGGCAGTTTTATTATCCATTCCGTGAGTGTTGCACTATTTACTAGTCAGGTACCTAGTCTAGTCAAGTTAAAAACGGTACTTTAGTTATGCTTGTCTATGATCGAGAAACTGTGCTCCAAGTCGTCCATAGCCGCGGACACGGCTTTCAGAAAGTTTTACCCTGCAGGGGTGCACAAATAGCAACACACACTCGATATGCCTCGGAAAAACCAAATCAAAACCCAACGAGGCAGTCACGACAAAGCGATCACAGGATTCAGAAATATTTCAGGGGGCCACCCCATTGAGCTACCCGCAACGAAGTTAGCTGACTTCGAAACGGCCTCAAGGTTTGCGTCAATGGCTGTGAACGACTGGGAACCCGAAAATGTGACTGGGCTTGTCGACACCGTGAAAACACTCCGCTTTCCTAAACAGTATAGTGTGCAGTACCTCGCACAATTTAAATAAAGCAGTAAAGCATGGCATAAGTACAGGATAGTAAATAAAACCTCAAACTAGTTTGTGGCCCTCAAGAAATAAGAATGAATCAAGCTCTGGCTCAGGGGGGTTCATAAGCCTCCCGGATGTGGATAGCGCGAATATTCAAGGAACAGGAATCAAGTACTCGGGGTCCTACGGGACACAAGTGAGCCTGAAAAACCAAATAACAGATATGGCTCACCGGTGTCACTTTCATTAGTTATCCCATTACTACTCAGGTTAAGTTGTTTAGGTACCTCGTTATCCATCAGACACTCACATACCCTACACATGCTGTTCTATGACTCGCATGGCTCAAACAACTCCTGTAGTAAGGGCTCATGGGATGGAGGAACAAGCTTCGGTGGGGTTTAAAAGTAAAGGCTATGCAATACTTGGGATTCAATTTAATGCAATCGCGACTCAATGATGCAAGAATAAGAAAGAGGCAATAGGTACTATATGTATGCAAGCATGTGGTAGTGCTTGCCTGGCAGCTCAGTTGAAGCAAGGGATGGATCTGGGTAGTGCTCCTGGTTCTCTTGATATATCCCCTGCTCAGCATCTATTTGGAGAAGAACCAAACAAACAAGGGCCAACATAAATAAAGTGCACAATCATATGAATAAAATGCGACAAACAAACAATCATGCCATGATGAATGATGCACAATTTGCAGGGCAATAAAGTAGCATGGCATGGGTGAGGTGTGGAATACAAGAATAAAACATTTAATTGAGTTTTAGCCTCATTTTATCCGCATATTAGTTGTTGTACACATTATATTTATATGATGCATGCTTCAAAACAGAACATGGAATGCATAAACAGAAAGGTCTCGTCGAGCTAATCATTTTAGACATATTATTTGTTAAATTTGGAGTTATAAAACAAAAGTTATTAATTAATTAAGGAAAAAGGGCATTTATTGTAATTTTAATCAACTTGGAATTTTAAATGTTCAAAATATATTTTGAATGGCATATTTGAATTCCTCATATTTTTCTGATTTGAAAACATATATTATTTGCATTATTTGGAATTATATTTGAAAAGTTTTATTAAAACAGATTTGAATTTTGAATTTGAATTAATTTGAAAAGATTTGAATTAAAACAGAAAAGCAGAAAAACTTTTGTTACACGCACAGAACTAGCCACAGTCAATGACCAGTGGGTCCACTGGCTGACTCAGCGCAGTGAGCTGGCGATGGAGGGGTGGGGGTTTTCTCTGGATTTTCTCACCGAGGGGCATCCTAGCCACAGAGGACGACGTGCGGGCCCAGAGGTTGGCGGGGCCACCGCGCGCGCGACCCAGCCAGGGCGTGACACGTGGGCGATCCCAGGCGCGGGGAGGGACTGGTCTGTGATGGCCAAGCTTTCCAGGGGGTTTCCTTGCAGAAGGGGACCGAGGCCGACAGGTGGGGTTCATAGGACGGCGGGTTGAGGCGGGAAAAAGGCGAGGGGGCTACGCGCAAGAATGACATCGGCTGCTGCTGAACGCTGACAGACAGAGGCCGTGCGGCGGCGGATCCGGCCGTCTTCCGGCGACGATGGCGACGCCGCCGCTGGACGAAACACGACGCTCCAAAAACGAAAAACGAAGAGGGCAACAAGGGCTACAGCTTTCGTCTTTGGAGGTGCGTCAACGGAAGTCTACAGCGCGCGGGACAGGGTGCGGAACAGGGGCGGTCGGTGCTGCGTTTGCTGCAGTCTGCCAGCACGCGACGCGCGGCGCGCGCGCAGAGCGCTCGACGGAAGGCGGCGGCGATGCAAGGTGAGAGGGGGCGGGAGACGATGTCTAGGGGGTCGATGTGCTCACCAGGGACTCGTCGGTGTGGTCGCCGGAGCTGGAGGTGGCTCGGGTCGGAGCAGAGGCAGGGGCTCTGCGAGCTTCGGCTCCGGTGGCTGCGGCGTGTCCGGGGAGCTTCGGAGGGCTTCGGGGAGACGTGGCCGGGGCAGGGCGATGTGGAGGAGACAGAGGGGGGTCCTGGTGCTCCTGGATCGCCTTGGGGAGCAGCAGGCTGCGCAGATCGAGATCAAGGCCGAAGTAGCTAGGGTTTAGGGCATGATGGAAAGCTTGCATGGCTTGGGGAGGAAGAAGGGAGGTAGAGGAGGACCTGGGCGCCTCCCAGATCCGACCTGAGAGGGATAAGGTGAGCTGGGGTGGTTGGGGAGATAAGGGAGAGAGGAGAGAGGCACATGGGGTGGTGGTGGCTTTGGCAAAAGGGAGGAGGGTGATCGGGGCTCCCTCTTTCTCCTCTTTGTCTTGAAGCCAAAGAAAGGGGGAGGGCAGAGAGGCTGCCAGGTGGGGCCAGGTGGTCAGGTGGGTGGAAGAGAAGAGAGGCCGAGAGAGGTGGATGTGGTGGCTAGGGTTTGTAGAGAGAGGGAGGGTTAGGTTAGATGGGGTATGGGTTAGGTTTAGATTAGGGATAGAGAGAGGTGGTCTCGGGTGATGTTAGAGGGGTGGATTAGAACTAGGGTTAGCTAGAGAGAAGGGGTGGGGTTGATGGCATGGGCTCGGGTTAGCTATGTAGGATGGATGGTGATAGAGGGATTAGGGTTTTGGAAGCTTGCATGCTCCAACTAGATCAAGCAAGAAAGGAGAGGGAGGTGGTGTGATGATGGATTTTTGCAAGACAAACTAGATCAAGCCAAAAGATAAGAAGAGAAAGAGATGAGAGATGAACCACTCCGGAATTCAAATAAAAACCAAAGGACAAGCAAAAAGGTGGTACTTGCATGGCCCATGCAAAGTATTTAATACCATGTTTATTTTGTGAAAACAATTATATCACATGGCCTTAATCTTATGCATTCCCACAAGTGGAATAAAGCCAAACCAAGAATTTAAAAGAAATCCCCAAGTGGAATAGATGGAGATGACCACATTGGATTATAATTGGGACTTGCTAGTGTGTGTATGCCACTAGATGCTTACTAGTCCCAAAAATACCCCCACATGAGCATAAATCCATAATAATCCATATGGAAGCTAGGAAAAGGGTCCACTCACAAGGCATGCAAAGGTGGCCATGTGGCTCTCATATATCAATAATGTGAAAACAACATGATGCCAAGATGAGAGCATGTGGAAAAGAATTGGATCCATCCCAACCCACATGAGCTAGAGGTAAAACCAATAAGTGCCAAGCTCATATTTAGTTGGATGGTGGAATTATAAGGTGGTGAAAGAAAGGTGGTGGAGTTAATAGAAGATATGCCCCCAACTCAACTTGGGCATTTAAACAATATATCAACAACCAAATACAATATCAAGAGGCAAATACAATTAATAATGCATATGAGACAAGAACCAAATGGAAAAGGGTTTTATATGATGCTCAAATGCAAGGTGGCATGATGACATGAGCATGATATAATTATGATGCAACAATTATATGTATGAAGTAGCATATATATAGACTAGTCTAGTAGCATTGCAATTGTTAGACAATTGGGATGCTACATAGATAAACCACAAGGATCCACCAGTGTGATTGCATGTTTGTTCTTCTCACAAACCACATAAGGATCCACCAGTGTCATTGCATGTCTGTTCTGCTAAACAAACCACATAAGGATCCCCAGTGTCATTGCATGTGTGTTCTTTTCATGAACCACAGCTAGAGTCATTGCATGTGTGTTCTTGTAAACAAACCACATAAGGATCCACCAGTGTCATTTCATGTTTTTTATTTTCATTAACCATAGCTAGAGTCATTGCATGTGTGTTCCTCTAAACAAACGGACATAAGGATCCACCAGTGTCATTGCATGTCTATTCTTTTCATGAACAACACATGGATCCACCAGTGTCATTGCATGTGTGTTCTTTTCATGAACCACAGCTAGAGTCATTGCATGTGTGTTATTCTAAACAAACCACACATGGATCCACCTAGTGTGATTGCATGTTTGTTCTTTTCACAAACCACACATGGATCCACCAGTGTCATTGCATGTGTGTTCTTTTCATGAACCACACCCAGTGTCATTGCAAGTATGTTCTTCTCACAAACCACATAAGGATCCACCAGTGTCATTGCATGTATGTTCTACTAAACAAACCACATAAGGATCCCCTAGTGTCATTGCATTTGTGTTCTTTTCATGAACCACAGCTAGAGTCATTGCATGTGTGTTCTTCTAAACAAACCACATAAGGATCCACCAGTGTCATTGCATGTCTATTATTTTCATGAACCATACCCAGTGTCATTGCATGTCTGTTCCTCTAAACAAACCACACATGGATCCACCTAGAGTCATTGCATGTTAGTTCTTTTCACAAACCACACATGGATCCACCAGTGTCATTGCATGTGTGGTCTTTTAATGAACTACAGCTAGATTCATTGCATGTGTGATCTTCTAAACAAACCACATAAGGATCCACCAGTGTCATTGCATGTGTGTTCTTCTCATGAACCACACCCAGTGTCATTGCATGTGTGTTCTTCTCATGAACCACACATGGATACACCAGTGTCATTGCATGTGTGTTATTTTCATGAACCGTAGCTAGAATCATTGCATGTGTGTTCTTTTAAACAAACCACATAAGGATCCACTAGTGTTATTGCATGTCTATTCTTTTCATGAACCACAACCAGTGTCATTACATGTTTGTTCCTCTAAACAAACCACACATGGATCCACCTAGAGTCATGGCATGTCAATTCTTTTCTCAAACCACACATGGATACACCAGTGTCATTGCATGTGTGTTCTTTTCATGAACAACAGCTAGAGTCAATGCATGTGTGTTCTTCTAAACAAACCACATAAGGATCCACTAGTGTCATTGCATGTGTGTTCTTCTCATGAACCACACATGGATCCACCAGTGTCATTGCATGTGTGTTCTTCTCATGAACCACACATGGATCCACCAGTGTCATTGCATGTGTGTTCTTTTGATGAACCACACCCAGTGTCATTACATGTCTGTTCCTCTAAACAAACCACATAAGGATCCACCAGTGTCATTGCATGTCTGTTCTTTTCATGAAGAACACATGGATCCACCAGTGTCATTGCATGTGTGTTCTTTTCATGAACCACAACTAGAGTCATTGCCTGTGTGTTCTTCTAAACAAACCACATAAGGATCCACTAGTGTCATTGCATGTGTGTTCTTCTAAACAAACCACACATGGATCCACATAGTGTGATCGCATGTCTGTTATTTTCACAAACCACACATGGATCCACCAGTATCATTATATGTGTGTTCTTTTCATGAACCCCAACCAATGTCATTGCATGTGTGTTCTTCTCACAAACCACATATGATTCCACCAGTGTCATTGCATGTCTGTTCTTCTAAACAAACCACATAAGGATCCCCTAGTGTCATTGCATGTGTGTTCTTTTCATGAACCACGGCTAGAGTCATTGCATGTGTGTTCTTCTAAACAAACCACATAAAGATCCACCAGTGTCATTGCATGTTTGTTCCTCTAAACAAACCACACATGGATCCACCTAGAGTCATTGCATGTCAGTACTTTTCACAAACTACACATGGATCCACCAGTGTCATTGCATGTGTGTTCTTCTCATGAACCACAGTCAGTGTCATTGCATATCTATTCTTCTCAGAAACCACATAAGGATCCACCAGTGTCATTGGATGTGTGTTCTTCTAAACAAACTACATAAGGTTCGCCAAGTGTCATTGCATGTGTGTTCTTTTCATGAACCATAGCTAGAGTAATTGCATGTGTGTTCTTCTAAACAACCCACATAAGGATCCACCAGTGTCATTGCATGTGTGTTGTTTTCATGAACCCCAACCAGTGTCATTGCATGTATGTTCTTCTCACAAACCACATAAGGATCCACCAGTGTTATTGCATGTATGTTCTACTAAACAAACCACAAAAGGATCCCCTAGTGTCATTGCATGTGTGTTCTTTTCATGAACCACAGCTAGAGTCATTGCATGTGTGTTCTTCTAAACAAACCACATGAGGATCCACCAGTGTCATTGCATGTCTATTATTTTCATGAACCATACCCAGTGTCATTGCATGTCTATTCCTCTAAACAAACCACACATGGATCCACCTAGAGTCATTGCATGTCAGTTCTTTTCACAATCCACACATGGATCCGCCAGTGTCATTGCATGTGTGTTCTTCTCATGAACCACAGCCAGTGTCATTGCATGTCTATTCTTCTCAAAAACCACATATGGATCCACCAGTGTCATTGGATGTGTGTTCTTCTAAACAAACCACATAAGAATCCCCCAGTGTCATTGCATGTGTGTTCTTTTCATGAACCATAGCTAGAGTCATTGCATGTGTGTTTTTCTAAACAACCCATAAGGATCCACTAGTCTCATTGCATGTCTGTTTTTCTCACAAACCACATAAGGATCCACCAATGTCATTGCATGTCTGTTCTTCTAAACAAACCACATAAGGATCCCCAGTGTTATTGCATGTGTGTTCTTTTCATGAACCACAACTAGAGTCATTGCATGTGTGTTCTTCTAAACAAACCACATAAGGATCCACCAGTGTCATTGCATGTGTGTTCTTTTCATGAACCACAGCTAGAGTCATTGCATATGTGTTCCTCTAAACAAACCACACATGGATCTACCTAGAGTCATTGCATGTCAGTTCTTTTCATGAACAAAACATGGATCCACCAGTGTCATTGCATGTGTGTTCTTCTCATGAACCACAGCCAGTGTCATTGCATGTCTATTCTTCTCACAAACCACATAAGGATCCACTAGTCTCATTGCTTGTCTGTTCTTCTCACAAACCACATAAGGATCCACCAGTGTCATTGCATGTCTGTTCTTCTAAAAAACCACATAAGGATCCCCAGTGTTATTGCATGTGTGTTCTTTTCATGAACCACAACTAGAGTCATTGCATGTGTGTTCTTCTAAACAAACCACATAAGGATCCACCAGTGTCATTACATGTGTGTTCTTTTCATGAACCACAGCTAGAGTCATTGCATATGTGTTCCTCTAAACAAACCACATAAGGATCCACCAGAGTGATTGCATGTCTGTTCTTTTCATGAACAACACATGGATCCACCAGTGTCATAGCATGTGTGTTCTTTTCATACACCACAGCTAGAGTCATTGCATGTGTGTTCTTCTAAACAAACCACACATGGATCCACCTAGTGTGATTGCATGTCTGTTCTTTTCACAAACCACACATGGATCCACCAGTGTCATTGCATGTGGTTTCTTTTCATGAACCACAGCTAGAGTCATTGCATGTCTATTCTTTCCAAAAACCACACATGGATCCACCTAGTGTGATTGCATGTCTGTTATTTTAACAAACCACACATGGATCCACTAGTGTCATTGCATGTGTGTTCCTCTAAACAAACCACATAAGGATCCACCAGTATCATTGCATGTCTATTCTTCTCACAAACCACATAAGGATCCACCAGTGTCATTGCATGTCTATTCTTCTAAACAAACCACATAAGGATCCCAGTGTCATTGCATGTGTGTTCTTTTCATGAACCATAGCGAGACTCATTGCATGTGTGTTCTTTTAAACAAACTACATAAGGATCCATCAGTGTCATTGCATGTCTGTTCTTTTCATGAACCACACCCAGTGTCATTGCATGTCTGTTCCTCTAATTAAACCACACATGGATCCACCTAGAGTCATTGCATGTCAGTTCTTTTCACAAACCACACATGGATCCACCAGTGTCATTGCATGTGTGGTCTTTTAATGAACCACAGCTAGATTCATTGCATGTGTGTTCTTCTAAACAAACCACATAAGGATCCACCAGTGTCATTGCATGTGTGTTCTTCTCGTGAACCACACCTAGTGTCATTGCATGTGTGTTCTTCTCATGAACCACACATGGATACACCAGTGTCATTGCATGTGTGTTCTTTTCATGAACCATAGCTAGAATCATTGCATGTGTGTTCTTTTAAACAAACCACATAAGGATCCACCAGTGTCATTGCATGTCTATTCTTTTGATGAACCACACCGAGTGTCATTGCATGTCTGTTCTTTTCATGGACCATACCTAGTGTCATTGCAGGTCTGTTCCTCTAAACAAACCACACATGGATCCACTAGTGTCATTGCATGTCAGTACTTTTAACAAACCACACATGGATCCACCAGTGTCATTGCATGTGTGTTCTTCTCATGAACCACAGCCAGTGTCATTGCATGTCTATTCTTCTCACAAACCACATAAGGATCCATCAGTGTCATTGGATGTGTGTTTTTCTAAACAAACCACATAAGGATCCCCAGTGTAATTGCATGTGTGTTCTTTTCATGAACCATAGCTAGAGTCATTGCATGTGTGTTCTTCTAAACAAACCACATAAGGATCCACCAGTGTCATTGCATGTGTGTTCTTTTCATGAACCACAGCTAGAGTCATTGCATGTGTGTTCTTCTAAACAAACCTCATAAGGATCCACCAGTGTCATTGCATGTGTGTTCTTCTCATGAACCACACATGGATCCACCAGTGTCATCGCATGTCTGTTCTTTTCATGAACCGCACCTAGTGTCATTGCATGTATGTTCCTCTAAACAAGACACATAAGGATCCACAAGTGTCATTGCATGTCTGTTCTTTTCATGAACAACACACGGATCCACCAATGTCATTGCATGTGTGTTCTTTTCATGAACCACAGCTAGAGTTATTGCATGTGTGTTCTTCTAAACAAACCACACATGGATCCACCTAGTGTGATTCCATGTCTATTCTTTTCACGAACCACACATGGATCCACCCGTGTCATTCCATGTGTGTTCTTTTCATGAGCCACAGCCAGTGTCATTGCATGTCTGTTCTTATCACAAACCACATAAGGATCCACTAGTGACATTGCATGTATGTTCTTCTAAACAAACCACATAAGGATCCCCTAGTGTCATTGCATGTGTGTTCTTTTCATGAACCATAGCTAGAGTCATTGCATGTGTGTTCTTCTAAACAAACCACATAAGGATCCACCAGTGTCATTGCATGTCTGTTATTTTCATGAACCATACCCAGTGCCATTGCATGTCTGTTCCTCTAAACAAACCACACATGGATCCACCTAGAGTCATTGCATGTCAGTTCTTTTCACAAACCACACATGGATCCACCAGTGTCATTGCATGTGTATTCTTCTCATGAACCACAGCTAGTGTCATTGCATGTCTATTCTTCTCACAAACCACATAAGGATCCACCAGTGTCATTGGATGTGTGTTCTTCTAAACAAACCACATAAGGATCCCCCAGTGTCATTGCATGTGTGTTCTTTTCATGAACCATAGCTAGAGTCATTGCATGTGTGTTGTTCTAGACAAACCACAAGGATCCACCAGTGTCATTGCATGTCTGTTCTTCTCACAAACCACATAAGGATCCACCAGTGTCATTGCATGTCTGTTCTGCTAAACAAACCACATAAGGATCCCCAGTGTCATTGCATGTGTGTTCTTTTCATGAACCATAGCTAGAGTAATTGCATGTGTGTTCTTCTAAACAACCCACATAAGGATCCACCAGTGTCATTGCATGTGTGTTCTTTTCATGAACCCCAACCAGTGTTATTGCATGTATGTTCTTCTCACAAACCACATAAGGATCCACCAGTGTTATTGCATGTATGTTCTACTAAACAACCACATAAGGATCCCCTAGTGTCATTGCATGTGTGTTCTTTTCATGAACCACAGCTAGAGTCATTGCATGTGTGTTCTTCTAAACAAACCACATGAGGATCCACCAGTGTCATTGCATGTCTATTATTTTCACGAACCATACCCAGTGTCATTGCATGTCTGTTCCTCTAAACAAACCACACATGGATCCACCTAGAGTCATTGCATGTCAGTTCTTTTCACAAACCAAACATGGATCCACCAGTGTCATTGCATGTGTGTTCTTCTCATGAACCACAGCTAGTGTCATTGCAAGTCTATTCTTCTCAAAAACCACATATGGATCCACCAGTGTCATTGGATGTGTGTTCTTTAAACAAACCACATAAGAATCCCCCAGTGTCATTGCATGTGTGTCTTTTCATGAACCATAGCTAGAGTCATTGCATGTGTGTTGTTCTAAACAACCCATAAGGATCCACTAGTCTCATTGCATGTCTGTTCTTCTCACAAACCACATAAGGATCCACCAGTGTCATTGCATGTCTGTTCTTCTAAAAAAACCACATAAGGATCCCCAGTGTTATTGCATGTGTGTTCTTTTCATGAACCACAACTAGAGTCATTGCATGTGTGTTCTTCTAAACAAACCACATAAGGATCCACCAGTGTCATTACATGTGTGTTCTTT
The DNA here is from genome assembly GCA_916181665.1 of Avena sativa. Classification (NCBI taxonomy): domain Eukaryota; kingdom Viridiplantae; phylum Streptophyta; class Magnoliopsida; order Poales; family Poaceae; genus Avena; species Avena sativa. The sequence continues at coordinate 60,689,091 of OV702287.1, read as the reverse complement.
TCATGAACCACAGCTAGAGTCATTGCATATGTGTTCCTCTAAACAAACCACATAAGGATCCACCAGAGTGATTGCATGTCTGTTCTTTTCATGAACAACACATGGATCCACTAGTGTCATAGCATGTGTGTTCTTTTCATACACCACAGCTAGAGTCATTGCATGTGTGTTCTTCTAAACAAACCACACATGTATCCACCTAGTGTGATTGCATGTCTGTTCTTTTCACAAACCACACATGGATCCACCAGTGTCATTGCATGTGGTTTTTTTTCATGAACCACAGCTAGAGTCATTGCATGTCTATTCTTTCCAAAAACCACACATGGATCCACCTAGTGTGATTGCATGTCTGTTATTTTCACAAACCACACATGGATCCACTAGTGTCGTTGCATGTGTGTTCTTCTCATGAACCACAGCTAGTGTCATTGGATGTATGTTCTTCTCACAAACCACATAAGGATCCACCAGTGTCATTGCATGTCTGTTCTTCTAAACAAACCACATAAGGATCCCCTAGTGTCATTGCATGTGTGTTCTTTTCATGAACCACAGCTAGAGTCATTGCATGTGTGTTCTTCTAAACAAACCGCATAAGGATCCACCAGTATCATTGCATGTCTGTTCTTTTCATGAACCATACCCAGTGTCATTGCATGTCTGTTCCTCTAAAAAAACCACACATGGATCTACCTAGAGTCATTGCATGTCAGTTCTTTTCACAAACCACACATGGATCCACCAGTATCATTGCATGTGTGTTCTTCTCATGAACCACAGCCAGTGTCATTGCATGTCTATTCTTCTCACAAACCACATAAGGATCCACTAGAGTCATTGGATGTGTGTTCTTCTAAACAAACCACATAAGGATCCCCCAGTGTCATTGCATGTGTGTTCTTTTCATGAACCATAGCTAGAGTCATTGCATGTGTGTTCTTTTCATGAACCATAGCTAGAGTCATTGCATGTGTGTTCCTCTAAACAAACCACATAAGGATCCACCAGTATCATTGCATGTCTATTCTTCTCACAAACCACATAAGGATCCACCAGTGTCATTGCATGTCTATTCTTCTAAACAAACCACATAAGGATCCCCAGTGTCATTGCATGTGTGTTCTTTTCATGAACCATAGCGAGACTCATTGCATGTGTGTTCTTTTAAACAAACTACATAAGGATCCATCAGTGTCATTGCATGTCTGTTCTTTTCATGAACCACACCCAGTGTCATTGCATGTCTGTTCCTCTAATTAAACCACACATGGATCCACCTAGAGTCATTGCATGTCAGTTCTTTTCACAAACCACACATGGATCCACCAGTGTCATTGCATGTGTGGTCTTTTAATGAACCACAGCTAGATTCATTGCATGTGTGTTCTTCTAAACAAACCACATAAGGATCCACCAGTGTCATTGCATGTGTGTTCTTCTCGTGAACCACACCTAGTGTCATTGCATGTGTGTTCTTCTCATGAACCACACATGGATACACCAGTGTCATTGCATGTGTGTTCTTTTCATGAACCATAGCTAGAATCATTGCATGTGTGTTCTTTTAAACAAACCACATAAGGATCCACCAGTGTCATTGCATGTCTATTCTTTTGATGAACCACACCGAGTGTCATTGCATGTCTGTTCTTTTCATGGACCATACCTAGTGTCATTGCAGGTCTGTTCCTCTAAACAAACCACACATGGATCCACTAGTGTCATTGCATGTCAGTACTTTTAACAAACCACACATGGATCCACCAGTGTCATTGCATGTGTGTTCTTCTCATGAACCACAGCCAGTGTCATTGCATGTCTATTCTTCTCACAAACCACATAAGGATCCATCAGTGTCATTGGATGTGTGTTTTTCTAAACAAACCACATAAGGATCCCCAGTGTAATTGCATGTGTGTTCTTTTCATGAATCATAGCTAGAGTCATTGCATGTGTGTTCTTCTAAACAAACCACATAAGGATCCACCAGTGTCATTGCATGTGTGTTCTTTTCATGAACCACAGCTAGAGTCATTGCATGTGTGTTCTTCTAAACAAACCACATGAGGATCCACCAGTGTCATTGCATGTCTATTATTTTCACGAACCATACCCAGTGTCATTGCATGTCTGTTCCTCTAAACAAACCACACATGGATCCACCTAGAGTCATTGCATGTCAGTTCTTTTCACAAACCAAACATGGATCCACCAGTGTCATTGCATGTGTGTTCTTCTCATGAACCACAGCTAGTGTCATTGCAAGTCTATTCTTCTCAAAAACCACATATGGATCCACCAGTGTCATTGGATGTGTGTTCTTCTAAACAAACCACATAAGAATCCCCCAGTGTCATTGCATGTGTGTCTTTTCATGAACCATAGCTAGAGTCATTGCATGTGTGTTGTTCTAAACAACCCATAAGGATCCACTAGTCTCATTGCATGTCTGTTCTTCTCACAAACCACATAAGGATCCACCAGTGTCATTGCATGTCTGTTCTTCTAAAAAAACCACATAAGGATCCCCAGTGTTATTGCATGTGTGTTCTTTTCATGAACCACAACTAGAGTCATTGCATGTGTGTTCTTCTAAACAAACCACATAAGGATCCACCAGTGTCATTACATGTGTGTTCTTTTCATGAACCACAGCTAGAGTCATTGCATATGTGTTCCTCTAAACAAACCACATAAGGATCCACCAGAGTGATTGCATGTCTGTTCTTTTCATGAACAACACATGGATCCACTAGTGTCATAGCATGTGTGTTCTTTTCATACACCACAGCTAGAGTCATTGCATGTGTGTTCTTCTAAACAAACCACACATGGATCCACCTAGTGTGATTGCATGTCTGTTCTTTTCACAAATCACACATGGATCCACCAGTGTCATTGCATGTGGTTTTTTTTCATGAACCACAGCTCGAGTCATTGCATGTCTATTCTTTCCAAAAACCACACATGGATCCACCTAGTGTGATTGCATGTCTGTTATTTTCACAAACCACACATGGATCCACTAGTGTCATTGCATGTGTGTTCTTCTCATGAACCACAGCTAGTGTCATTGGATGTATGTTCTTCTCACAAACCACATAAGGATCCACCAGTGTCATTGCATGTCTGTTCTTCTAAACAAACCACATAAGGATCCCCTAGTGTCATTGCATGTGTGTTCTTTTCATGAACCACAGCTAGAGTCATTGCATGTGTGTTCTTCTAAACAAACCGCATAAGGATCCACCAGTGTCATTGCATGTCTGTTCTTTTCATGAACCATACCCAGTGTCATTGCATGTCTGTTCCTCTAAACAAACCACACATGGATCTACCTAGAGTCATTGCATGTCAGTTCTTTTCACAAACCACACGTGGATCCACCAGTATCATTGCATGTGTGTTCTTCTCATGAACCACAGCCAGTGTCATTGCATGTCTATTCTTCTCACAAACCACATAAGGATCCACTAGAGTCATTGGATGTGTGTTCTTCTAAACAAACCACATAAGGATCCCCCAGTGTCATTGCATGTGTGTTCTTTTCATGAACCATAGCTAGAGTCATTGCATGTGTGTTCTTTTCATGAACCATAGCTAGAGTCATTGCATGTGTGTTCCTCTAAACAAACCACATAAGGATCCACCAGTATCATTGCATGTCTATTCTTCTCACAAACCACATAAGGATCCACCAGTGTCATTGCATGTCTATTCTTCTAAACAAACCACATAAGGATCCCCAGTGTCATTGCATGTGTGTTCTTTTCATGAACCATAGCGAGACTCATTGCATGTGTGTTCTTTTAAACAAACTACATAAGGATCCATCAGTGTCATTGCATGTCTGTTCTTTTCATGAACCACACCCAGTGTCATTGCATGTCTGTTCCTCTAATTAAACCACACATGGATCCACCTAGAGTCATTGCATGTCAGTTCTTTTCACAAACCACACATGGATCCACCAGTGTCATTGCATGTGTGGTCTTTTAATGAACCACAGCTAGATTCATTGCATGTGTGTTCTTCTAAACAAACCACATAAGGATCCACCAGTGTCATTGCATGTGTGTTCTTCTCGTGAACCACACCTAGTGTCATTGCATGTGTGTTCTTCTCATGAACCACACATGGATACACCAGTGTCATTGCATGTGTGTTCTTTTCATGAACCATAGCTAGAATCATTGCATGTGTGTTCTTTTAAACAAACCACATAAGGATCCACCAGTGTCATTGCATGTCTATTCTTTTGATGAACCACACCGAGTGTCATTGCATGTCTGTTCTTTTCATGGACCATACCTAGTGTCATTGCAGGTCTGTTCCTCTAAACAAACCACACATGGATCCACTAGTGTCATTGCATGTCAGTACTTTTAACAAACCACACATGGATCCACCAGTGTCATTGCATGTGTGTTCTTCTCATGAACCACAGCCAGTGTCATTGCATGTCTATTCTTCTCACAAACCACATAAGGATCCATCAGTGTCATTGGATGTGTGTTTTTCTAAACAAACCACATAAGGATCCCCAGTGTAATTGCATGTGTGTTCTTTTCATGAATCATAGCTAGAGTCATTGCATGTGTGTTCTTCTAAACAAACCACATAAGGATCCACCAGTGTCATTGCATGTGTGTTCTTTTCATGAACCACAGCTAGAGTCATTGCATGTGTGTTCTTCTAAACAAACCACATGAGGATCCACCAGTGTCATTGCATGTCTATTATTTTCACGAACCATACCCAGTGTCATTGCATGTCTGTTCCTCTAAACAAACCACACATGGATCCACCTAGAGTCATTGCATGTCAGTTCTTTTCACAAACCAAACATGGATCCACCAGTGTCATTGCATGTGTGTTCTTCTCATGAACCACAGCTAGTGTCATTGCAAGTCTATTCTTCTCAAAAACCACATATGGATCCACCAGTGTCATTGGATGTGTGTTCTTCTAAACAAACCACATAAGAATCCCCCAGTGTCATTGCATGTGTGTCTTTTCATGAACCATAGCTAGAGTCATTGCATGTGTGTTGTTCTAAACAACCCATAAGGATCCACTAGTCTCATTGCATGTCTGTTCTTCTCACAAACCACATAAGGATCCACCAGTGTCATTGCATGTCTGTTCTTCTAAAAAAACCACATAAGGATCCCCAGTGTTATTGCATGTGTGTTCTTTTCATGAACCACAACTAGAGTCATTGCATGTGTGTTCTTCTAAACAAACCACATAAGGATCCACCAGTGTCATTACATGTGTGTTCTTTTCATGAACCACAGCTAGAGTCATTGCATATGTGTTCCTCTAAACAAACCACATAAGGATCCACCAGAGTGATTGCATGTCTGTTCTTTTCATGAACAACACATGGATCCACTAGTGTCATAGCATGTGTGTTCTTTTCATACACCACAGCTAGAGTCATTGCATGTGTGTTCTTCTAAACAAACCACACATGGATCCACCTAGTGTGATTGCATGTCTGTTCTTTTCACAAATCACACATGGATCCACCAGTGTCATTGCATGTGGTTTTTTTTCATGAACCACAGCTCGAGTCATTGCATGTCTATTCTTTCCAAAAACCACACATCGATCCACCTAGTGTGATTGCATGTCTGTTATTTTCACAAACCACACATGGATCCACTAGTGTCATTGCATGTGTGTTCTTCTCATGAACCACAGCTAGTGTCATTGGATGTATGTTCTTCTCACAAACCACATAAGGATCCACCAGTGTCATTGCATGTCTGTTCTTCTAAACAAACCACATAAGGATCCCCTAGTGTCATTGCATGTGTGTTCTTTTCATGAACCACAGCTAGAGTCATTGCATGTGTGTTCTTCTAAACAAACCGCATAAGGATCCACCAGTGTCATTGCATGTCTGTTCTTTTCATGAACCATACCCAGTGTCATTGCATGTCTGTTCCTCTAAACAAACCACACATGGATCTACCTAGAGTCATTGCATGTCAGTTCTTTTCACAAACCACACGTGGATCCACCAGTATCATTGCATGTGTGTTCTTCTCATGAACCACAGCCAGTGTCATTGCATGTCTATTCTTCTCACAAACCACATAAGGATCCACTAGAGTCATTGGATGTGTGTTCTTCTAAACAAACCACATAAGGATCCCCCAGTGTCATTGCATGTGTGTTCTTTTCATGAACCATAGCTAGAGTCATTGCATGTGTGTTCTTTTCATGAACCATAGCTAGAGTCATTGCATGTGTGTTCCTCTAAACAAACCACATAAGGATCCACCAGTATCATTGCATGTCTATTCTTCTCACAAACCACATAAGGATCCACCAGTGTCATTGCATGTCTATTCTTCTAAACAAACCACATAAGGATCCCCAGTGTCATTGCATGTGTGTTCTTTTCATGAACCATAGCGAGACTCATTGCATGTGTGTTCTTTTAAACAAACTACATAAGGATCCATCAGTGTCATTGCATGTCTGTTCTTTTCATGAACCACACCCAGTGTCATTGCATGTCTGTTCCTCTAATTAAACCACACATGGATCCACCTAGAGTCATTGCATGTCAGTTCTTTTCACAAACCACACATGGATCCACCAGTGTCATTGCATGTGTGGTCTTTTAATGAACCACAGCTAGATTCATTGCATGTGTGTTCTTCTAAACAAACCACATAAGGATCCACCAGTGTCATTGCATGTGTGTTCTTCTCGTGAACCACACCTAGTGTCATTGCATGTGTGTTCTTCTCATGAACCACACATGGATACACCAGTGTCATTGCATGTGTGTTCTTTTCATGAACCATAGCTAGAATCATTGCATGTGTGTTCTTTTAAACAAACCACATAAGGATCCACCAGTGTCATTGCATGTCTATTCTTTTGATGAACCACACCGAGTGTCATTGCATGTCTGTTCTTTTCATGGACCATACCTAGTGTCATTGCAGATCTGTTCCTCTAAACAAACCACACATGGATCCACTAGTGTCATTGCATGTCAGTACTTTTAACAAACCACACATGGATCCACCAGTGTCATTGCATGTGTGTTCTTCTCATGAACCACAGCCAGTGTCATTGCATGTCTATTCTTCTCACAAACCACATAAGGATCCATCAGTGTCATTGGATGTGTGTTTTTCTAAACAAACCACATAAGGATCCCCAGTGTAATTGCATGTGTGTTCTTTTCATGAATCATAGCTAGAGTCATTGCATGTGTGTTCTTCTAAACAAACCACATAAGGATCCACCAGTGTCATTGCATGTGTGTTCTTTTCATGAACCACAGCTAGAGTCATTGCATGTGTGTTCTTCTAAACAAACCACATGAGGATCCACCAGTGTCATTGCATGTCTATTATTTTCACGAACCATACCCAGTGTCATTGCATGTCTGTTCCTCTAAACAAACCACACATGGATCCACCTAGAGTCATTGCATGTCAGTTCTTTTCACAAACCAAACATGGATCCACCAGTGTCATTGCATGTGTGTTCTTCTCATGAACCACAGCTAGTGTCATTGCAAGTCTATTCTTCTCAAAAACCACATATGGATCCACCAGAGTCATTGGATGTGTGTTCTTCTAAACAAACCACATAAGAATCCCCCAGTGTCATTGCATGTGTGTCTTTTCATGAACCATAGCTAGAGTCATTGCATGTGTGTTGTTCTAAACAACCCATAAGGATCCACTAGTCTCATTGCATGTCTGTTCTTCTCACAAACCACATAAGGATCCACCAGTGTCATTGCATGTCTGTTCTTCTAAAAAAACCACATAAGGATCCCCAGTGTTATTGCATGTGTGTTCTTTTCATGAACCACAACTAGAGTCATTGCATGTGTGTTCTTCTAAACAAACCACATAAGGATCCACCAGTGTCATTACATGTGTGTTCTTTTCATGAACCACAGCTAGAGTCATTGCATATGTGTTCCTCTAAACAAACCACATAAGGATCCACCAGAGTGATTGCATGTCTGTTCTTTTCATGAACAACACATGGATCCACTAGTGTCATAGCATGTGTGTTCTTTTCATACACCACAGCTAGAGTCATTGCATGTGTGTTCTTCTAAACAAACCACACATGGATCCACCTAGTGTGATTGCATGTCTGTTCTTTTCACAAATCACACATGGATCCACCAGTGTCATTGCATGTGGTTTTTTTCATGAACCACAGCTAGAGTCATTGCATGTCTATTCTTTCCAAAAACCACACATGGATCCACCTAGTGTGATTGCATGTCTGTTATTTTCACAAACCACACATGGATCCACTAGTGTCATTGCATGTGTGTTCTTCTCATGAACCACAGCTAGTGTCATTGGATGTATGTTCTTCTCACAAACCACATAAGGATCCACCAGTGTCATTGCATGTCTGTTCTTCTAAACAAACCACATAAGGATCCCCTAGTGTCATTGCATGTGTGTTCTTTTCATGAACCACAGCTAGAGTCATTGCATGTGTGTTCTTCTAAACAAACCGCATAAGGATCCACCAGTGTCATTGCATGTCTGTTCTTTTCATGAACCATACCCAGTGTCATTGCATGTCTGTTCCTCTAAACAAACCACACATGGATCTACCTAGAGTCATTGCATGTCAGTTCTTTTCACAAACCACACGTGGATCCACCAGTATCATTGCATGTGTGTTCTTCTCATGAACCACAGCCAGTGTCATTGCATGTCTATTCTTCTCACAAACCACATAAGGATCCACTAGAGTCATTGGATGTGTGTTCTTCTAAACAAACCACATAAGGATCCCCCAGTGTCATTGCATGTGTGTTCTTTTCATGAACCATAGCTAGAGTCATTGCATGTGTGTTCTTTTCATGAACCATAGCTAGAGTCATTGCATGTGTGTTCCTCTAAACAAACCACATAAGGATCCACCAGTATCATTGCATGTCTATTCTTCTCACAAACCACATAAGGATCCACCAGTGTCATTGCATGTCTATTCTTCTAAACAAACCACATAAGGATCCCCAGTGTCATTGCATGTGTGTTCTTTTCATGAACCATAGCGAGACTCATTGCATGTGTGTTCTTTTAAACAAACTACATAAGGATCCATCAGTGTCATTGCATGTCTGTTCTTTTCATGAACCACACCCAGTGTCATTGCATGTCTGTTCCTCTAATTAAACCACACACGGATCCACCTAGAGTCATTGCATGTCAGTTCTTTTCACAAACCACACATGGATCCACCAGTGTCATTGCATGTGTGGTCTTTTAATGAACCACAGCTAGATTCATTGCATGTGTGTTCTTCTAAACAAACCACATAAGGATCCACCAGTGTCATTGCATGTGTGTTCTTCTCGTGAACCACACCTAGTGTCATTACATGTGTGTTCTTCTCATGAACCACACATGGATACACCAGTGTCATTGCATGTGTGTTCTTTTCATGAACCATAGCTAGAATCATTGCATGTGTGTTCTTTTAAACAAACCACATAAGGATCCACCAGTGTCATTGCATGTCTATTCTTTTGATGAACCACACCGAGTGTCATTGCATGTCTGTTCTTTTCATGAACCATACCTAGTGTCATTGCAAGTCTGTTCCTCTAAACAAACCACACATGGATCCACTAGTGTCATTGCATGTCAGTACTTTTAACAAACCACACATGGATCCACCAGTGTCATTGCATGTGTGTTCTTCTCATGAACCACAGCCAGTGTCATTGCATGTCTATTCTTCTCACAAACCACATAAGGATCCATCAGTGTCATTGGATGTGTGTTTTTCTAAACAAACCACATAAGGATCCCCAGTGTAATTGCATGTGTGTTCTTTTCATGAATCATAGCTAGAGTCATTGCATGTGTGTTCTTCTAAACAAACCACATAAGGATCCACCAGTGTCATTGCATGTGTGTTCTTTTCATGAACCACAGCTAGAGTCATTGCATGTGTGTTCTTCTAAACAAACCACATAAGGATCCACCAGTGTCATTGCATGTGTGTTCTTCTCATGAACCACACATGGATCCACCAGTGTCATCGCATGTCTGTTCTTTTCATGAACCGCACCTAGTGTCATTGCATGTATGTTCCTCTAAACAAGACACATAAGGATCCACAAGTGTCATTGCATGTCTGTTCTTTTCATGAACAACACACGGATCCACCAATGTCATTGCATGTGTGTTCTTTTCATGAACCACAGCTAGAGTTATTGCATGTGTGTTCTTCTAAACAAACCACACATGGATCCACCTAGTGTGATTCCATGTCTATTCTTTTCACAAACCACACATGGATCCACCCGTGTCATTCCATGTGTGTTCTTTTCATGAGCCACAGCCAGTGTCATTGCATGTCTGTTCTTCTCACAAACCACATAAGGATCCACTAATGTCATTGCATGTATGTTCTTCTAAACAAACCACATAAGGATCCCCTAGTGTCATTGCATGTGTGTTCTTTTCATGAACCACAGCTAGAGTCATTGCATGTGTGTTCTTCTAAACAAACCACATAAGGATCCACCAGTGTCATTGCATGTCTATTAATTTCATGAACCATACCCAGTGCCATTGCATGTCTGATCCTCTAAACAAACCACACATGGATCCACCTAGAGTCATTGCATGTCAGTTCTTTTCACAAACCACACATGGATCCACCAGTGTCATTGCATGTGTGTTCTTCTCATGAACCACAGCTAGTGTCATTGCATGTCTATTCTTCTCACAAACCACATAATGATCCACCAGTGTCATTGGATGTGTGTTCTTCTAAACAAACCACATAAGGATCCCCCAGTGTCATTGCATGTGTGTTCTTTTCATGAACCATAGCTAGAGACATTGCATGTGTGTTGTTCTAGACAAACCACAAGGATCCACCAGTGTCATTGCATGTCTGTTCTTCTCACAAACCACATAAGGATCCACCAGTGTCATTGCATGTCTGTTCTGCTAAACAAACCACATAAGGATCCCCAGTGTCATTGCATGTGTGTTCTTTTCATGAACCACAGCTAGAGTCATTGCATGTGTGTTCTTGTAAACAAACTACAAAAGGATCCATCAGTGTCATTGCATGTCTGTTCTTTTCATGAACCACACCCAGTGTCATTGCATGTCTGTTCCTCTAATTAAACCACACATGGATCCACCTAGAGTCATTGCATGTCAGTTCTTTTCACAAACCACACATGGATCCACCAGTGTCATTGCATGTGTGGTCTTTTAATGAACCACAGCTAGATTCATTGCATGTGTGTTCTTCTAAACAAACCACATAAGGATCCACCAGTGTCATTGCATGTGTGTTCTTCTCGTGAACCACACCTAGTGTCATTGCATGTGTGTTCTTCTCATGAACCACACATGGATACACCAGTGTCATTGCATGTGTGCTCTTTTCATGAACCATAGCTAGAATCATTGCATGTGTGTTCTTTTAAACAAACCACATAAGGATCCACCAGTGTCATTGCATGTCTATTCTTTTGATGAACCACACCGAGTGTCATTGCATGTCTGTTCTTTTCATGGACCATACCTAGTGTCATTGCATGTGTGTTCTTCTAAACAAACCACATAAGGATCCACCAGTGTCATTGCATGTGTGTTCTTTTCATGAACCACAGCTAGAGTCATTGCATGTGTGTTCTTCTAAACAAACCACATAAGGATCCACAAGTGTCATTGCATGTCTATTATTTTCATGAACCATACCCAGTGCCATTGCATGTCTGTTCCTCTAAACAAACCACACATGGATCCACCTAGAGTCATTGCATGTCAGTTCTTTTCACAAACCACACATGGATCCACCAGTGTCATTGCATGTGTGTTCTTCTCATGAACCATAGCTAGTGTCATTGCATGTCTATTCTTCTCACAAACCACATAAGGATCCACCAGTGTCATTGGATGTGTGTTCTTCTAAACAAACCACATAAGGATCCCCCAGTGTCATTGCATGTGTGTTCTTTTCATGAACAATAGCTAGAGACATTGCATGTCTGTTGTTCTAGACAAACCAAAAGGATCCACCAGTGTCATTGCATGTCTGTTCTTCTCACAAACCACATAAGGATCCACCAGTGTCATTGCATGTCTGTTCTGCTAAACAAACCACATAAGGATCCCCAGTGTCATTGCATGTGTGTTCTTTTCATGAACCACAGCTAGAGTCATTGCATGTGTGTTCTTGTAAACAAACCACATAAGGATCCACCAGTGTCATTTCATGTTTTTTATTTTCATTAACCATAGCTAGAGTCATTGCATGTGTGTTCCTCTAAAGAAACCACATAAGGATCCACCAGTGTCATTGCATGTCTGTTCTTTTCATGAACAACACATGGATCCACCAGTGTCATTGCATGCGTGTTCTTTTCGTGAACCACAGCTAGAGTCATTGCATGTGTGTTATTCTAAACAAACCACACATGGATCCACCTAGTGTGATTGCATGTCTGTTCTTTTCACAAACCACACATGGATCCACCAGTGTCATTGCATGTGTGTTCTTTTCATGAACCAAACCCAGTGTCATTGCATGTATGTTCTTCTCACAAACCACATAAGGATCCACCAGTGTCATTGCATTTATGTTCTACTAAACAAACCACATAAGGATCCCCTAGTGTCATTGCATTTGTGTTCTTTTCATGAACCACAGCTAGAGTCATTGCATGTGTGTTCTTCTAAACAAACCACATAAGGATCCACCAGTGTCATTGCATGTCTATTATGTTCATGAACCATACCCAGTGTCATTGCATGTCTGTTCCTCTAAACAAACCACACATGGATCCACCTAGAGTCATTGCATGTCAGTTCTTTTCACAAACCACACATGGATCCACCAGTGTCATTGCATATGTGTTCTTCTCATGAACCACAGCTAGTGTCATTGCATGTCTATTCTTCTCAAAAACCACATATGGATCCACCAGTGTCATTGGATGTGTGTTCCTCTAAACAAACCACACATGGATCTACCTAGAGTCATTGCATGTCAGTTCTTTTCACAAACCACACATGGATCCACCAGTGTAATTGCACGTGTGGTCTTTTAATGAACCATAGCTAGATTCATTGCATGTGTGCTCTTCTAAACAAACCACATAAGGATCCACCAGTGTCATTGCATGTGTGTTCTTCTCATGAACCACACCCAGTGTCATTGCATGTGTGTTCTTCTCATGAACCACACATGGATACACCAGTGTCATTGCATGTGTGTTCTTTTTATGAACCATAGCTAGAATCATTGCATGTTTGTTCTTTTAAACAAACCACATAAGGATCCACTAGTGTCATTGCATGTCTATTATTTTCATGAACCACACCCAGTGTCATTGCATGTCTGTTCCTCTAAACAAACCACACATGGATCCACCTAGAGTCATGGCATGTCAGTTCTTTTCTCAAACCACACATGGATACACCAGTGTCATTGCATGTGTGTTCTTTTCATGAACCACAGCTAGAGTCAATGCATGTGTGTTCTTCTAAACAAACCACATAAGGATCCACTAGTCATTGCATGTGTGTTCTTCTCATGAACCATACATGGATCCACCAGTGTCATTGCATGTGTGTTCTTCTCATGAACCACACATATCTCCACCAGTGTCATTGCATGTGTGTTCTTTTCATGAACCACACCCAGTGTCATTGCATGTCTGTTCCTCTAAACAAACCACATAAGGATCCACCAGTGTCATTGCATGTTTGTTCTTTTCATGAAGAACACATGGATCCACCAGTGTCATTGCATGTGTGTTCTTTTCATGAACCACAGCTAGAGTCATTGCATGTGTGTTCTTCTAAACAAACCACATAAGGATCCACTAGTGCCATTGCATGTGTGTTCTTCTAAACAAACCACACATGGATCCACCTAGTGTGATTGCATGTCTGTTATTTTCACAAACCACACATGGATCCACCAGTATCATTGCATGTGTGTTCTTTTCATGAACCCTAACCAGTGTCATTGCATGTGTGTTCTTCTCACAAACCACATATGATTCCACCAGTGTCATTGCATGTCTGTTCTTCTAAACAAACCACATAAGGATCCCCTAGTGTCATTGCATGTGTGTTCTTTTCATGAACCACACCTAGAGTCATTGCATGTGTGTTCTTCTAAACAAACCACATAAAGATCCACGAGTGTCATTGCATTTCTGTTCTTTTCCTGAACCATACCCAGTGTCATTGCATGTGTGTTCCTCTAAACAAACCACACATGGATCCACCTAGAGTCATTGCATGTCAGTACTTTTCACAAACCACACATGGATCCACCAGTTTCATTGCATGTGTGTTCTTCTCATGAACCACAGTCAGTGTCATTGCATATCTATTCTTCTCACAAACCACATAAGGATCCACGAGTGTCATTGGATGTGTGTTCTTCTAAACAAACCACATAAGGATCCCCAAGTGTCATTGCATGTGTGTTCTTTTCATGAACCATAACTAGAGTCATTGCATGTGTGTTCTTCTAAACAACCCACATAAGGATCCACCAGTGTCATTGCATGTGTGTTCTTTTCATGAACCCCAACCAGTGTCATTGCATGTATGTTCTTCTCACAAACCACATAAGGATCCACCAGTGTCATTGCATGTATGTTCTACTAAACAAACCACATAAGGATCCCCTAGTGTCATTGCATGTGTGTTCTTTTCATGAACCATAGCTAGAGTCATTGCATGTGTATTCTTCTAAACAAACCACATAAGGATCCACCAGTGTTATTGCATGTCTATTATTTTCATGAACCATACCCAGTGTCATTGAATGTCTGTTCCTCTAAACAAACCACACATGGATCCACCTAGAGTCATTGCATGTCAGTTCTTTTCACAAACCACACATGGATCCACCAGTGTCATTGCATGTGTGTTCTTCTCATGAACCACAGCCAGTGTCATTGCATGTCTATTCTTCTCAAAAACCACATATGGATCCACCAGTGTCATTGGATGTGTGTTCTTCTAAACAAACCACATAAGAATCCCCCAGTGTCATTGCATGTGTGTTCTTTTCATGAACCATAGCTAGAGTCATTGCATGTGTGTTGTTCTAAACAACCCATAAGGATCCACTAGTCTCATTGCATGTCTGTTCTTCTCACAAACCACATAAGGATCCACCAGTGTCATTGCATGTCTGTTCTTCTAAACAAACCACATAAGGATCCCTAGTGTTATTGCATGTATGTTCTTTTCATGAACCACAACTAGAGTCATTGCATGTGTGTTCTTCTAAAGAAACCACATAAGGATCCACCAGTGTCATTGCATGTGTGTTCTTTTCATGAACCACAGCTAGAGTCATTGCATATGTGTTCCTCTAAACAAACCACATAAGGATCCACCAGAGTGATTGCATGTCTGTTCTTTTCATGAACAACACATGGATCCACCAGTGTCATAGCATGTGTGTTCTTTTCATGAACCACAGCTAGAGTCATTGCATGTGTGTTCTTCTAAACAAACCACACATGGATCCACCTAGTGTGATTATATGTCTGTTCTTTTCACAAACCACACATGGATCCACCAGTGTCATTGCATGTGTGTTCTTTTCATGAACCACAGCTAGAGTCATTGCATGTCTGTTCTTTCCAAAAACCACACATGGATCCACCTAGTGTGATTGCATGTCTGTTATTTTCACAAACCACACATGGATCCACTAGTGGCATTGCATGTGTGTTCTTCTCATGAACCATAGCTAGTGTCATTGCATGTATGTTCTTATCACAAACCACATAAGGATCCACTAGTGTCATTGCATGTGTGTTCTTCTAAACAAACCACATAACGATCCACCAGTGTCATTGCATGTCTGTTCTTTTCATGAACCATACCCAGTGTCATTGCATGTCTGTTCCTCTAAACAAACCACACATGGATCTACCTAGAGTCATTGCATGTCAGTTCTTTTCACAAACCACACATGGATCCACCAGTGTCATTGCATGTGTGTTCTTCTCATGAACCACAGCCAGTGTCATTGCATGTCTATTCTTCTCACAAACCACATGAGGATCCAGTAGTGTCATTGGATGTGTGTTCTTCTAAACAAACCACATAAGGATCCACCAGTGTCATTGCATGTCTATTCTTCTCACAAACCACATAAGGATCCACCAGTGTCATTGCATGTCTATTCTTCTAAACAAACCACATTAGGATCCCAGTGTCATTGCATGTGTGTTCTTTTCATGAACCACAACGAGACTCATTGCATGTGTGTTCTTTTAAACAAACCACATAAGGATCCATCAGTGTCATTGCATGTCTGTTCTTTTCATGAACCACACCCAGTGTCATTGCATGTATGTTCCTCTAAACAAGCCACACATGGATCCACCTAGAGTCATTTCATGTCAGTTCTTTTCACAAACCACACATGGATCCACCAGTGTCATTGCATGTGTGTTCTTCTAAACAAACCACATAAGGATCCACCAGTGTCATTGCATGTCTATTCTTTTGATGAACCACACCCAGTGTCATTGCATGTCTGTTCCTCTAAACAAACCACACATGGATCTACCTAGAGTCATGGCATGTCAGTTCTTTTCTCAAACCACACATTGATACACCAGTGTCATTGCATGTGTGTTCTTTTCATGTACCACAGCTAGAGTCAATGCATGTGTGTTCTTCTAAACAAACCACATAAGGATCCACCAGTGTCATTGCATGTGTGTTCTTCTCATGAACCACACATGGATCCACCAGTGTCATTGCATGTGTGTTCTTCTCATGAACCACACATGGATCCACCAGTGTCATTGCATGTGTGTTCTTTTCATCAACCACACCCAGTGTCATTGCATGTCTCATCCTCTAAACAAACCACATAAGGATCCACCAGTGTCATTGCATGTATGTTCTTTTCATGAACAACACATGGATCCACCAGTGTCATTGCATGTGTGTTCTTTTCATGAACCACAGCTAGAGTCATTGCATGTGTGTTCTTCTCACAAACCACATATGATTCCACCAGTGTCATTGCATGTCTGTTCTTCTAAACAAACCACATAAGGATCCCCTAGTGTCATTGCATGTGTGTTCTTTTCATGAACCACAACTAGTCATTGCATGTGTGTTCTTCTAAACAAACCACATAAAGATCCACCAGTGTCATTGCATTTCTGTTCTTTTCTTGAACCATACCCAGTGTCATTGCATGTTTGTTCCTCTAAACAAACCACACATTGATCCACCTAGAGTCATTGCATGTCAGTACTTTTCACAAACCACACATGGATCCACCAGTGTCATTGCATCTGTGTTCTTCTCATGAACCACAGTCAGTGTCATTGCATGTATGTTCTTCTCACAAACCACATAAGGATCCACCAGTGTCATTGCATGTCTGTTCTTCTAAACAAACCACATAAGGATCCCCTAGTGTCATTTCATGTGTGTTCTTTTCATGAACCACAGCTAGAGTCATTGCATGTGTGTTCTTCTAAACAAACCACATAAGGATACACCAGTGTCATTGCATGTCTGTTCTTTTCATGAACCATACCCAGTGTCATTGCATGTCTGTTCCTCTAAACAAACCACACATGGATCTACCTAGAGTCATTGCATGTCAGTTCTTTTCACAAACCACACATGGATCCACCAGTGTCATTGCATGTGTGTTCTTCTCATGAACCACAGCCAGTGTCATTGCATGTCTATTCTTCTCACAAACCACATAAGGATCCACTAGTGTCATTGGATGTGTGTTCTTCTAAACAAACCACATAAGGATCCCCAGTGTCATTGCATGTGTGTTCTTTTCATGAACCATAGCTAGAGTCATTGCATGTGTGTTCCTCTAAACAAACCACATAAGGATCCACCAGTGTCATTGCATGTCTATTCTTCTCACAAACCACATAAGGATCCACCAGTGTCATTGCATGTCTATTCATTCTAAACAAACCACATAAGGATCCCCACTGTCATTGCATGTGTGTTCTTTTCATGAACCACAGCGAGACTCATTGCATGTGTGTTCTTTTAAACAAACCACATAAGGATCCATCAGTGTCATTGCATGTCTGTTCTTTTCATGAACCACACCCAGTGTCATTGCATGTCTGTTCCTCTAAACAAACCACACATGGATCCACCTAGAGTCATTGCATGTCAGTTCTTTTCACAAACCACACATGGATCCACCAGTGTCATTGCATGTATGGTCTTTTAATGAACCACAGCTAGATTCATTGCATGTGTGTTCTTCTAAACAAACCACATAAGAATCCACCAGTGTCATTGCATGTGTGTTCTTCTCATGAACCACACCTGGATACACCAGTGTCATTGCATGTGTGTTCTTTTCATGAACCATAGCTAGAATCATTGCATGTGTGTTCTTTTAAACAAACCACATAAGGATCCACCAGTCTCATTCCATGTCTATTCTTTTGATGAACCACACCCAGTGTCATTGCATGTCTGTTTCTCTAAACAAACCACACATGGATCTACCTAGAGTCATGGCATGTCAGTTCTTTTCTCAAACCACACATGGATACACCAGTGTCATTGCATGTGTGTTGTTTTCATGAACCACAGCTAGAGTCAATGCATGTGTGTTCTTCTAAACAAACCACATAAGGATCCACCAGTGTCATTGCATGTGTGTTCTTCTCATGAACCACGCATGGATCCACCAGTGTCATTGCATGTGTGTTCTTCTCATGAACCACACATGGATCCACCAGTGTCATTGCATGTGTGTTCTTTTCATGAACCACACCCAGTGTCATTGCATGTCTCATCCTCTAAACAAACCACATAAGGATCCACCAGTGTCATTGCATGTATGTTCTTTTCATGAACAACACATGGATCCACCAGTGTCATTGCATGTGTTTTCTTTTCACAATCCACCCATGGATCCCACCAGTGTCATTTTGCATGTGTGTTCTTTTTAGTAACAACAACCAGAGTCATTTTGCATGTGTGTTCTCTTCACATACCACCTATGGATCCACCAGTGTCATTGCATGTGTGTTCTTCTCATGAACCACACATGGATACACCAGTGTCATTGCATGTGTGTTCCTTTCATGAACCACAGCTAGAGTCATTGCATGTGTGGTCTTCTAAACAAACCACACATGGATCCACCTAGTGTGATTGCATGTCTGTTCTTTTCACAAACCACACATGGATCCACCAGTGTCATTGCATGTGGTTTCTTTTCATGAACCACAGCTAGAGTCATTGCATGTCTATTCTTTCCAAAAACCACACATGGATCCACCTAGTGTGATTGCATGTCTGTTATTTTCACAAACCACACATGGATCCACTAGTGTCATTGCATGTGTGTTCTTCTCATGAACCACAGCTAGTGTCATTGCATGTATGTTCTTCTCACAAACCACATAAGGATCCACCAGTGTCATTGCATGTCTGTTCTTCTAAACAAACCACATAAGGATCCCCTAGTGTCATTGCATGTGTGTTCTTTTCATGAACCACAGCTAGAGTCATTGCATGTGTGTTCTTCTAAACAAACCGCATAAGGATCCACCAGTGTCATTGCATGTCTGTTCTTTTCATGAACCATACCCAGTGTCATTGCATGTCTGTTCCTCTAAACAAACCACACATGGATCTACCTAGAGTCATTGCATGTCAGTTCTTTTCACAAACCACACATGGATCCACCAGTGTCATTGCATGTGTGTTCTTCTCATGAACCACAGCCAGTGTCATTGCATGTCTATTCTTCTCACAAACCACATAAGGATCCACTAGAGTCATTGGATGTGTGTTCTTCTAAACAAACCACATAAGGATCCCCCAGTGTCATTGCATGTGTGTTCTTTTCATGAACCATAGCTAGAGTCATTGCATGTGTGTTCTTTTCATGAACCATAGCTAGAGTCATTGCATGTGTGTTCCTCTAAACAAACCACATAAGGATCCACCAGTATCATTGCATGTCTATTCTTCTCACAAACCACATAAGGATCCACCAGTGTCATTGCATGTCTATTCTTCTAAACAAACCACATAAGGATCCCAGTGTCATTGCATGTGTGTTCTTTTCATGAACCATAGCGAGACTCATTGCATGTGTGTTCTTTTAAACAAACTACATAAGGATCCATCAGTGTCATTGCATGTCTGTTCTTTTCATGAACCACACCCAGTGTCATTGCATGTCTGTTCCTCTAATTAAACCACACATGGATCCACCTAGAGTCATTGCATGTCAGTTCTTTTCACAAACCACACATGGATCCACCAGTGTCATTGCATGTGTGGTCTTTAAATGAACCACAGCTAGATTCATTGCATGTGTGTTCTTCTAAACAAACCACATAAGGATCCACCAGTGTCATTGCATGTGTGTTCTTCTCGTGAACCACACCTAGTGTCATTGCATGTGTGTTCTTCTCATGAACCACACATGGATACACCAGTGTCATTGCATGTGTGTTCTTTTCATGAACCATAGCTAGAATCATTGCATGTGTGTTCTTTTAAACAAACCACATAAGGATCCACCAGTGTCATTGCATGTCTATTCTTTTGATGAACCACACCGAGTGTCATTGCATGTCTGTTCTTTTCATGGACCATACCTAGTGTCATTGCAGGTTTGTTCCTCTAAACAAACCACACATGGATCCACTAGTGTCATTGCATGTCAGTACTTTTAACAAACCACACATGGATCCACCAGTGTCATTGCATGTGTGTTCTTCTCATGAACCACAACCAGTGTCATTGCATGTCTATTCTTCTCACAAACCACATAAGGATCCATCAGTGTCATTGGATGTGTGTTTTTCTAAACAAACCACATAAGGATCCCCAGTGTAATTGCATGTGTGTTCTTTTCATGAACCATAGCTAGAGTAATTGCATGTGTGTTCTTCTAAACAAACCACATAAGGATCCACCAGTGTCATTGCATGTGTGTTCTTTTCATGAACCACAGCTAGAGTCATTGCATGTGTGTTCTTCTAAACAAACCACATAAGGATCCACCAGTGTCATTGCATGTGTGTTCTTCTCATGAACCACACATGGATCCACCAGTGTCATCGCATGTCTGTTCTTTTCATGAACCGCACCTAGTGTCATTGCATGTATGTTCCTCTAAACAAGACACATAAGGATCCACAAGTGTCATTGCATGTCTGTTCTTTTCATGAACAACACACGGATCCACCAATGTCATTGCATGTGTGTTCTTTTCATGAACCACAACTAGAGTTATTGCATGTGTGTTCTTCTAAACAAACCACACATGGATCCACCTAGTGTGATTCCATGTCTATTCTTTTCACAAACCACACATGGATCCACCCGTGTCATTCCATGTGTGTTCTTTTCATGAGCCACAGCCAGTGTCATTGCATGTCTGTTCTTCTCACAAACCACATAAGGATCCACTAATGTCATTGCATGTATGTTCTTCTAAACAAACCACATAAGGATCCCCTAGTGTCATTGCATGTGTGTTCTTTTCATGAACCACAGCTAGAGTCATTGCATGTGTGTTCTTCTAAACAAACCACATAAGGATCCACCAGTGTCATTGCATGTCTATTAATTTCATGAACCATACCCAGTGCCATTGCATGTCTGTTCCTCTAAACAAACCACACATGGATCCACCTAGAGTCATTGCATGTCAGTTCTTTTCACAAACCACACATGGATCCACCAGTGTCATTGCATGTGTGTTCTTCTCATGAACCACAGCTAGTGTCATTGCATGTCTATTCTTCTCACAAACCACATAAGGATCCACCAGTGTCATTGGATGTGTGTTCTTCTAAACAAACCACATAAGGATCCCCCAGTGTCATTGCATGTGTGTTCTTTTCATGAACCATAGCTAGAGACATTGCATGTGTGTTGTTCTAGACAAACCACAAGGATCCTCCAGTGTCATTGCATGTCTGTTCTTCTCACAAACCACATAAGGATCCACCAGTGTCATTGCATGTCTGTTCTGCTAAACAAACCACATAAGGATCCCCAGTGTCATTGCATGTGTGTTCTTTTCATGAACCACAGCTAGAGTCATTGCATGTGTGTTCTTGTAAACAAACTACATAAGGATCCATCAGTGTCATTGCATGTCTGTTCTTTTCATGAACCACACCTAGTGTCATTGCATGTCTGTTCCTCTAATTAAACCACACATGGATCCACCTAGAGTCATTGCATGTCAGTTCTTTTCACAAACCACACATGGATCCACCAGTGTCATTGCATGTGTGGTCTTTTAATGAACCACAGCTAGATTCATTGCATGTGTGTTCTTCTAAACAAACCACATAAGGATCCACCAGTGTCATTGCATGTGTGTTCTTCTCGTGAACCACACCTAGTGTCATTGCATGTGTGTTCTTCTCATGAACCACACATGGATACACCAGTGTCATTGCATGTGTGTTCTTTTCATGAACCATAGCTAGAATCATTGCATGTGTGTTCTTTTAAACAAACCACATAAGGATCCAGCAGTGTCATTGCATGTCTATTCTTTTGATGAACCACACCGAGTGTCATTGCATGTCTGTTCTTTTCATGGACCATACCTAGTGTCATTGCAGGTCTGTTCCTCTAAACAAACCACACATGGATCCACTAGTGTCATTGCATGTCAGTACTTTTAACAAACCACACATGGATCCACCAGTGTCATTGCATGTGTGTTCTTCTCATGAACCACAGCCAGTGTCATTGCATGTCTATTCTTCTCACAAACCACATAAGGATCCATCAGTGTCATTGGATGTGTGTTTTTCTAAACAAACCACATAAGGATCCCCAGTGTAATTGCATGTGTGTTCTTTTCATGAACCATAGCTAGAGTCATTGCATGTGTGTTCTTCTAAACAAACCACATAAGGATCCACCAGTGTCATTGCATGTGTGTTCTTTTCATGAACCACAGCTAGAGTCATTGCATGTGTGTTCTTCTAAACAAACCACATAAGGATCCACCAGTGTCATTGCATGTGTGTTCTTCTCATGAACCACACATGGATCCACCAGTGTCATCGCATGTCTGTTCTTTTCATGAACCGCACCTAGTGTCATTGCATGTATGTTCCTCTAAACAAGACACATAAGGATCCACAAGTGTCATTGCATGTCTGTTCTTTTCATGAACAACACACGGATCCACCAATGTCATTGCATGTGTGTTCTTTTCATGAACCACAGCTAGAGTTATTGCATGTGTGTTCTTCTAAACAAACCACACATGGATCCACCTAGTGTGATTCCATGTCTATTCTTTTCACAAACCACACATGGATCCACCCGTGTCATTCCATGTGTGTTCTTTTCATGAGCCACAGCCAGTGTCATTGCATGTCTGTTCTTCTCACAAACCACATAAGGATCCACTAATGTCATTGCATGTATGTTCTTCTAAACAAACCACATAAGGATCCCCCAGTGTCATTGCATGTGTGTTCTTTTCATGAACCACAGCTAGAGTCATTGCATGTGTGTTCTTCTAAACAAACCACATAAGGATCCACAAGTGTCATTGCATGTCTATTATTTTCATGAACCATACCCAGTGCCATTGCATGTCTGTTCCTCTAAACAAACCACACATGGATCCACCTAGAGTCATTGCATGTCAGTTCTTTTCACAAACCACACATGGATCCACCAGTGTCATTGCATGTGTGTTCTTCTCATGAACCACAGCTAGTGTCATTGCATGTCTATTATTCTCACAAACCACATAATGATCCACCAGTGTCATTGGATGTGTGTTCTTCTAAACAAACCACATAAGGATCCCCCAGTGTCATTGCATGTGTGTTCTTTTCATGAACCATAGCTAGAGACATTGCATGTGTGTTGTTCTAGACAAACCACAAGGATCCACCAGTGTCATTGCATGTCTTATCTTCTCACAAACCACATAAGGATCCACCAGTGTCATTGCATGTCTGTTCTGCTAAACAAACCACATAAGGATCCCCAGTGTCATTGCATGTGTGTTCTTTTCATGAACCACAGCTAGAGTCATTGCATGTGTGTTCTTGTAAACAAACTACATAAGGATCCATCAGTGTCATTGCATGTCTGTTCTATTCATGAACCACACCCAGTGTCATTGCATGTCTGTTCCTCTAATTAAACCACACATGGATCCACCTAGAGTCATTGCATGTCAGTTCTTTTCACAAACCACACATGGATCCACCAGTGTCATTGCATGTGTGGTCTTTTAATGAACCACAGCTAGATTCATTGCATGTGTGTTCTTCTAAACAAACCACATAAGGATCCACCAGTGTCATTGCATGTGTGTTCTTCTCGTGAACCACACCTAGTGTCATTGCATGTGTGTTCTTCTCATAAACCACACATGGATACACCAGTGTCATTGCATGTGTGCTCTTTTCATGAACCATAGCTAGAATCATTGCATGTGTGTTCTTTTAAACAAACCACATAAGGATCCACCAGTGTCATTGCATGTCTATTCTTTTGATGAACCACACTGAGTGTCATTGCATGTCTGTTCTTTTCATGGACCATACCTAGTGTCATTGCAGGTCTGTTCCTCTAAACAAACCACACATGGATCCACTAGTGTCATTGCATGTCAGTACTTTTAACAAACCACACATGGATCCACCAGTGTCATTGCATGTGTGTTCTTCTCATGAACCACAGCCAGTGTCATTGCATGTCTATTCTTCTCACAAACCACATAAGGATCCATCAGTGTCATTGGATGTGTGTTTTTCTAAACAAACCACATAAGGATCCCCAGTGTAATTGCATGTGTGTTCTTTTCATGAACCATAGCTAGAGTCATTGCATGTGTGTTCTTCTAAACAAACCACATAAGGATCCACCAGTGTCATTGCATGTGTGTTCTTTTCATGAACCACATCTAGAGTCATTGCATGTGTGTTCTTCTAAACAAACCACATAAGGATCCACCAGTGTCATTGCATGTGTGTTCTTCTCATGAACCACACATGGATCCACCAGTGTCATCGCATGTCTGTTCTTTTCATGAACCGCACCTAGTGTCATTGCATGTATGTTCCTCTAAACAAGACACATAAGGATCCACAAGTGTCATTGCATGTCTGTTCTTTTCATGAACAACACACGGATCCACCAATGTCATTGCATGTGTGTTCTTTTCATGAACCACAGCTAGAGTTATTGCGTGTGTGTTCTTCTAAACAAACCACACATGGATCCACCTAGTGTGATTCCATGTCTATTCTTTTCACAAACCACACATGGATCCACCCGTGTCATTCCATGTGTGTTCTTTTCATGAGCCACAGCCAGTGTCATTGCATGTCTGTTCTTCTCACAAACCACATAAGGATCCACTAATGTCATTGCATGTATGTTCTTCTAAACAAACCACATAAGGATCCCCTAGTGTCATTGCATGTGTGTTCTTTTCATGAACCACAGCTAGAGTCATTGCATGTGTGTTCTTCTAAACAAACCACATAAGGATCCACAAGTGTCATTGCATGTCTATTATTTTCATGAACCATACCCAGTACCATTGCATGTCTGTTCCTCTAAACAAACCACACATGGATCCACCTAGAGTCATTGCATGTCAGTTCTTTTCACAAACCACACATGGATCCACCAGTGTCATTGCATGTGTGTTCTTCTCATGAACCATAGCTAGTGTCATTGCATGTCTATTCTTCTCACAAACCACATAAGGATCCACCAGTGTCATTGGATGTGTGTTCTTCTAAACAAACCACATAAGGATCCCCCAGTGTCATTGCATGTGTGTTCTTTTCATGAACAATAGCTATAGACATTGCATGTCTGTTGTTCTAGACAAACCACAAGGATCCACCAGTGTCATTGCATGTCTGTTCTTCTCACAAACCACATAAGGATCCACCAGTGTCATTGCATGTCTGTTCTGCTAAACAAACCACATAAGGATCCCCAGTGTCATTGCATGTGTGTTCTTTTCATGAACCACAGCTAGAGTCATTGCATGTGTGTTCTTGTAAACAAACCACATAAGGATCCACCAGTGTCATTTCATGTTTTTTATTTTCATTAACCATAGCTAGAGTCATTGCATGTGTGTTCCTCTAAAGAAACCACATAAGGATCCACCAGTGTCATTGCATGTCTGTTCTTTTCATGAACAACACATGGATCCACCAGTGTCATTGCATGAGTGTTCTTTTCATGAACCACAGCTAGAGTCATTGCATGTGTGTTATTCTAAACAAACCACACATGGATCCACCTAGTGTGATTGCATGTCTGTTCTTTTCACAAACCACACATGGATCCACCTGTGTCATTGCATGTGTGTTCTTTTCATGAACCAAACCCAGTGTCATTGCATGTATGTTCTTCTCACAAACCACATAAGGATCCACCAGTGTCATTGCATGTATGTTCTACTAAACAAACCACATAAGGATCCCCTAGTGTCATTGCATTTGTGTTCTTTTCATGAACCACAGCTAGAGTCATTGCATGTGTGTTCTTCTAAACAAACCACATAAGGATCCACCAGTGTCATTGCATGTCTATTATGTTCATGAACCATACCCAGTGTCATTGCATGTCTGTTCCTCTAAACAAACCACACATGGATCCACCTAGAGTCATTGCATGTCAGTTCTTTTCACAAACCACACATGGATCCACCAGTGTCATTGCATATGTGTTCTTCTCATGAACCACAGCTAGTGTCATTGCATGTCTATTCTTCTCAAAAACCACATATGGATCCACCAGTGTCATTGGATGTGTGTTCCTCTAAACAAACCACACATGGATCTACCTAGAGTCATTGCATGTCAGTTCTTTTCACAAACCACACATGGATCCACCAGTGTAATTGCATGTGTGGTCTTTTAATGAACCATAGCTAGATTCATTGCATGTGTGCTCTTCTAAACAAACCACATAAGGATCCACCAGTGTCATTGCATGTGTGTTCTTCTCATGAACCACACCCAGTGTCATTGCATGTGTGTTCTTCTCATGAACCACACATGCATACACCAGTGTCATTGCATGTGTGTTCTTTTTATGAACCATAGCTAGAATCATTGCATGTTTGTTCTTTTAAACAAACCACATAAGGATCCACTAGTGTCATTGCATGTCTATTATTTTCATGAACCACACCCAGTGTCATTGCATGTTTGTTCCTCTAAACAAACCACACATGGATCCACCTAGAGTCATGGCATGTCAGTTCTTTTCTCAAACCACACATGGATACACCAGTGTCATTGCATGTGTGTTCTTTTCATGAACCACAGCTAGAGTCAATGCATGTGTGTTCTTCTAAACAAACCACATAAGGATCCACTAGTCATTGCATGTGTGTTCTTCTCATGAACCATACATGGATCCACCAGTGTCATTGCATGTGTGTTCTTCTCATGAACCACACATATCTCCACCAGTGTCATTGCATGTGTGTTCTTTTCATGAACCACACCCAGTGTCATTGCATGTCTGTTCCTCTAAACAAACCACATAAGGATCCACCAGTGTCATTGCATGTTTGTTCTTTTCATGAAGAACACATGGATCCACCAGTGTCATTGCATGTGTGTTCTTTTCATGAACCACAGCTAGAGTCATTGCATGTGTGTTCTTCTAAACAAACCACATAAGGATCCACTAGTGCCATTGCATGTGTGTTCTTCTAAACAAACCACACATGGATCCACCTAGTGTGATTGCATGTCTCTTATTTTCACAAACCACACATGGATCCACCAGTATCATTGCATGTGTGTTCTTTTCATGAACCCTAACCAGTGTCATTGCATGTGTGTTCTTCTCACAAACCACATATGATTCCACCAGTGTCATTGCATGTCTGTTCTTCTAAACAAACCACATAAGGATCCCCTAGTGTCATTGCATGTGTGTTCTTTTCATGAACCACACCTAGAGTCATTGCATGTGTGTTCTTCTAAACAAACCACATAAAGATCCACGAGTGTCATTGCATTTCTGTTCTTTTCCTGAACCATACCCAGTGTCATTGCATGTGTGTTCCTCTAAACAAACCACACATGGATCCACCTAGAGTCATTGCATGTCAGTACTTTTCACAAACCACACATGGATCCACCAGTTTCATTGCATGTGTGTTCTTCTCATGAACCACAGTCAGTGTCATTGCATATCTATTCTTCTCGCAAACCACATAAGGATCCACGAGTGTCATTGGATGTGTGTTCTTCTAAACAAACCACATAAGGATCCCCAAGTGTCATTGCATGTGTGTTCTTTTCATGAACCATAACTAGAGTCATTGCATGTGTGTTCTTCTAAACAACCCACATAAGGATCCACCAGTGTCATTGCATGTGTGTTCTTTTCATGAACCCCAACCAGTGTCATTGCATGTATGTTCTTCTCACAAACCACATAAGGATCCACCAGTGTCATTGCATGTATGTTCTACTAAACAAACCACATAAGGATCCCCTAGTGTCATTGCATGTGTGTTCTTTTCATGAACCATAGCTAGAGTCATTGCATGTGTATTCTTCTAAACAAACCACATAAGGATCCACCAGTGTTATTGCATGTCTATTATTTTCATGAACCATACCCAGTGTCATTGAATGTCTGTTCCTCTAAACAAACCACACATGGATCCACCTAGAGTCATTGCATGTCAGTTCTTTTCACAAACCACACATGGATCCACCAGTGTCATTGCATGTGTGTTCTTCTCATGAACCACAGCCAGTGTCATTGCATGTCTATTCTTCTCAAAAACAACATATGGATCCACCAGTGTCATTGGATGTGTGTTCTTCTAAACAAACCACATAAGAATCCCCTAGTGTCATTGCATGTGTGTTCTTTTCATGAACCATAGCTAGAGTCATTGCATGTGTGTTGTTCTAAACAACCCATAAGGATCCACTAGTCTCATTGCATGTCTGTTCTTCTCACAAACCACATAAGGATCCACCAGTGTCATTGCATGTCTGTTCTTCTAAACAAACCACATAAGGATCCCTAGTGTTATTGCATGTATGTTCTTTTCATGAACCACAACTAGAGTCATTGCATGTGTGTTCTTCTAAAGAAACCACATAAGGATCCACCAGTGTCATTGAATGTGTGTTCTTTTCATGAACCACAGCTAGAGTCATTGCATATGTGTTCCTCTAAACAAACCACATAAGGATCCACCAGAGTGATTGCATGTCTGTTCTTTTCATGAACAACACATGGATCCACCAGTGTCATAGCATGTGTGTTCTTTTCATGAACCACAGCTAGAGTCATTGCATGTGTGTTCTTCTAAACAAACCACACATGGATCCACCTAGTCTGATTATATGTCTGTTCTTTTCACAAACCACACATGGATCCACCAGTGTCATTGCATGTGTGTTCTTTTCATGAACCACAGCTAGAGTCATTGCATGTCTGTTCTTTCCAAAAACCACACATGGATCCACCTAGTGTGATTGCATGTCTGTTATTTTCACAAACCACACATGGATCCACTAGTGGCATTGCATGTGTGTTCTTCTCATGAACCATAGCTAGTGTCATTCAATGTATGTTCTTATCACAAACCACATAAGGATCCACTAGTGTCATTGCATGTGTGTTCTTCTAAACAAACCACATAACGATCCACCAGTGTCATTGCATGTCTGTTCTTTTCATGAACCATACCCAGTGTCATTGCATGTCTGTTCCTCTAAACAAACCACACATGGATCTACCTAGAGTCATTGCATGTCAGTTCTTTTCACAAACCACACATGGATCCACCAGTGTCATTGCATGTGTGTTCTTCTCATGAACCACAGCCAGTGTCATTGCATGTCTATTCTTCTCACAAACCACATAAGGATCCAGTAGTGTCATTGGATGTGTGTTCTTCTAAACAAACCACATAAGGATCCACCAGTGTCATTGCATGTCTATTCTTCTCACAAACCACATAAGGATCCACCAGTGTCATTGCATGTCTATTCTTCTAAACAAACCACATTAGGATCCCAGTGTCATTGCATGTGTGTTCTTTTCATGAACCACAGCGAGACTCATTGCATGTGTGTTCTTTTAAACAAACCACATAAGGATCCATCAGTGTCATTGCATGTCTGTTCTTTTCATGAACCACACCCAGTGTCATTGCATGTATGTTCCTCTAAACAAGCCACACATGGATCCACCTAGAGTCATTTCATGTCAGTTCTTTTCACAAACCACACATGGATCCACCAGTGTCATTGCATGTGTGTTCTTCTAAACAAACCACATAAGGATCCACCAGTGTCATTGCATGTCTATTCTTTTGATGAACCACACCCAGTGTCATTGCATGTCTGTTCCTCTAAACAAACCACACATGGATCTACCTAGAGTCATGGCATGTCAGTTCTTTTCTCAAACCACACATTGATACACCAGTGTCATTGCATGTGTGTTCTTTTCATGTACCACAGCTAGAGTCAATGCATGTGTGTTCTTCTGAACAAACCACATAAGGATCCACCAGTGTCATTGCATGTGTGT
This sequence comes from Avena sativa, assembly GCA_916181665.1. NCBI lineage: Eukaryota > Viridiplantae > Streptophyta > Magnoliopsida > Poales > Poaceae > Avena > Avena sativa. The sequence goes on along the minus strand of OV702287.1, from coordinate 60,658,471 downwards.
TCTTCTCATGAACCACACATGGATCCACCAGTGTCATTGCATGTGTGTTCTTCTCATGAACCACACATGGATCCACCAGTGTCATTGCATGTGTGTTCTTTTCATCAACCACACCCAGTGTCATTGCATGTCTCATCCTCTAAACAAACCACATAAGGATCCACCAGTGTCATTGCATGTATGTTCTTTTCATGAACAACACATGGATCCACCAGTGTCATTGCATGTGTGTTCTTTTCATGAACCACAGCTAGAGTCATTGCATGTGTGTTCTTCTCACAAACCACATATGATTCCACCAGTGTCATTGCATGTCTGTTCTTCTAAACAAACCACATAAGGATCCCCTAGTGTCATTGCATGTGTGTTCTTTTCATGAACCACAACTAGTCATTGCATGTGTGTTCTTCTAAACAAACCACATAAAGATCCACCAGTGTCATTGCATTTCTGTTCTTTTCTTGAACCATACCCAGTGTCATTGCATGTTTGTTCCTCTAAACAAACCACACATGGATCCACCTAGAGTCATTGCATGTCAGTACTTTTCACAAACCACACATGGATCCACCAGTGTCATTGCATGTGTGTTCTTCTCATGAACCACAGTCAGTGTCATTGCATGTATGTTCTTATCACAAACCACATAAGGATCCACCAGTGTCATTGCATGTCTGTTCTTCTAAACAAACCACATAAGGATCCCCTAGTGTCATTTCATGTGTGTTCTTTTCATGAACCACAGCTAGAGTCATTGCATGTGTGTTCTTCTAAACAAACCACATAAGGATACACCAGTGTCATTGCATGTCTGTTCTTTTCATGAACCATACCCAGTGTCATTGCATGTCTGTTCCTCTAAACAAACCACACATGGATCTACCTAGAGTCATTGCATGTCAGTTCTTTTCACAAACCACACATGGATCCACCAGTGTCATTGCATGTGTGTTCTTCTCATGAACCACAGCCAGTGTCATTGCATGTCTATTCTTCTCACAAACCACATAAGGATCCACTAGTGTCATTGGATGTGTGTTCTTCTAAACAAACCACATAAGGATCCCCAGTGTCATTGCATGTGTGTTCTTTTCATGAACCATAGCTAGAGTCATTGCATGTGTGTTCCTCTAAACAAACCACATAAGGATCCACCAGTGTCATTGCATGTCTATTCTTCTCACAAACCACATAAGGATCCACCAGTGTCATTGCATGTCTATTCTTCTAAACAAACCACATAAGGATCCCCACTGTCATTGCATGTGTGTTCTTTTCATGAACCACAGCGAGACTCATTGCATGTGTGTTCTTTTAAACAAACCACATAAGGATCCATCAGTGTCATTGCATGTCTGTTCTTTTCATGAACCACACCCAGTGTCATTGCATGTCTGTTCCTCTAAACAAACCACACATGGATCCACCTAGAGTCATTGCATGTCAGTTCTTTTCACAAACCACACATGGATCCACCAGTGTCATTGCATGTATGGTCTTTTAATGAACCACAGCTAGATTCATTGCATGTGTGTTCTTCTAAACAAACCACATAAGAATCCACCAGTGTCATTGCATGTGTGTTCTTCTCATGAACCACACCTGGATACACCAGTGTCATTGCATGTGTGTTCTTTTCATGAACCATAGCTAGAATCATTGCATGTGTGTTCTTTTAAACAAACCACATAAGGATCCACCAGTCTCATTCCATGTCTATTCTTTTGATGAACCACACCCAGTGTCATTGCATGTCTGTTTCTCTAAACAAACCACACATGGATCTACCTAGAGTCATGGCATGTCAGTTCTTTTCTCAAACCACACATGGATACACCAGTGTCATTGCATGTGTGTTGTTTTCATGAACCACAGCTAGAGTCAATGCATGTGTGTTCTTCTAAACAAACCACATAAGGATCCACCAGTGTCATTCCATGTGTGTTCTTCGCATGAACCACGCATGGATCCACCAGTGTCATTGCATGTGTGTTCTTCTCATGAACCACACATGGATCCACCAGTGTCATTGCATGTGTGTTCTTTTCATGAACCACACCCAGTGTCATTGCATGTCTCATCCTCTAAACAAACCACATACGGATCCACCAGTGTCATTGCATGTATGTTCTTTTCATGAACAACACATGGATCCACCAGTGTCATTGCATGTGTTTTCTTTTCACAATCCACCCATGGATCCCACCAGTGTCATTTTGCATGTGTGTTCTTTTTAGTAACAACAACCAGAGTCATTTTGCATGTGTGTTCTCTTCACATACCACCTATGGATCCACCAGTGTCATTGCATGTGTGTTCTTCTCATGAACCACACATGGATACACCAGTGTCATTGCATGTGTGTTCTTTTCATGAACCACAGCTAGAGTCATTGCATGTGTGTTCTTCTAAACAAACCACACATGGATCCACCTAGTGTGATTGCATGTCTGTTCTTTTCACAAACCACACATGGATCCACCAGTGTCATTGCATGTGGTTTCTTTTCATGAACCATAGCTAGAGTCATTGCATGTCTATTCTTTCCAAAAACCACACATGGATCCACCTAGTGTGATTGCATGTCTGTTATTTTCACAAACCACACATGGATCCACTAGTCTCATTGCATGTGTGTTCTTCTCATGAACCACAGCTAGTGTCATTGCATGTATGTTCTTCTCACAAACCACATAAGGATCCACCAGTGTCATTGCATGTCTGTTCTTCTAAACAAACCACATAAGGATCCCCTAGTGTCATTGCATGTGTGTTCTTTTCATGAACCACGGCTAGAGTCATTGCATGTGTGTTCTTCTAAACAAACCGCATAAGGATCCACCAGTGTCATTGCATGTCTGTTCTTTTCATGAACCATACCCAGTGTCATTGCATGTATGTTCCTCTAAACAAACCACACATGGATCTACCTAGAGTCATTGCATGTCAGTTCTTTTCACAAACCACACATGGATCCACCAGTGTCATTGCATGTGTGTTCTTCTCATGAACCACAGCCAGTGTCATTGCATGTCTATTCTTCTCACAAACCACATAAGGATCCACTAGAGTCATTGGATGTGTGTTCTTCTAAACAAACCACATAAGGATCCCCCAGTGTCATTGCATGTGTGTTCTTTTCATGAACCATAGCTAGAGTCATTGCATGTGTGTTCTTTTCATGAACCATAGCTAGAGTCATTGCATGTGTGTTCCTCTAAACAAACCACATAAGGATCCACCAGTATCATTGCATGTCTATTCTTCTCACAAACCACATAAGGATCCACCAGTGTCATTGCATGTCTATTCTTCTAAACAAACCACATAAGGATCCCAGTGTCATTGCATGTGTGTTCTTTTCATGAACCATAGCGAGACTCATTGCATGTGTGTTCTTTTAAACAAACTACATAAGGATCCATCAGTGTCATTGCATGTCTGTTCTTTTCATGAACCACACCCAGTGTCATTGCATGTCTGTTCCTCTAATTAAACCACACATGGATCCACCTAGAGTCATTGCATGTCAGTTCTTTTCACAAACCACACATGGATCCACCAGTGTCATTGCATGTGTGGTCTTTTAATGAACCACAGCTAGATTCATTGCATGTGTGTTCTTCTAAACAAACCACATAAGGATCCACCAGTGTCATTGCATGTGTGTTCTTCTCGTGAACCACACCTAGTGTCATTGCATGTGTGTTCTTCTCATGAACCACATAAGGATACACCAGTGTCATTGCATGTGTGTTCTTTTCATGAACCATAGCTAGAATCATTGCATGTGTGTTCTTTTAAACAAACCACATAAGGATCCACCAGTGTCATTGCATGTCTATTCTTTTGATGAACCACACCGAGTGTCATTGCATGTCTGTTCTTTTCATGGACCATACCTAGTGTCATTGCAGGTCTGTTCCTCTAAACAAACCACATAAGGATCCACCAGTGTCATTGCATGTGTGTTCTTTTCATGAACCATAGCTAGAATCATTGCATGTGTGTTCTTTTAAACAAACCACATAAGGATCCACCAGTGTCATTGCATGTCAGTTCTTTTCACAAACCACACATGGATCCACCAGTGTCATTGCATGTGTGGTCTTTTAATGAACCACAGCTAGATTCATTGCATGTGTGTTCTTCTAAACAAACCACATAAGGATCCACCAGTGTCATTGCATGTGTGTTCTTCTCGTGAACCACACCTAGTGTCATTGCATGTGTGTTCTTCTAAACAAACCACATAAGGATCCACCAGTGCCATTGCATGTGTGTTCTTCTCATGAACCACACATGGATCCACCAGTGTCATCGCATGTCTGTTCTTTTCATGAACCGCACCTAGTGTCATTGCATGTATGTTCCTCTAAACAAGACACATAAGGATCCACAAGTGTCATTGCATGTCTGTTCTTTTCATGAACAACACACGGATCCACCAATGTCATTGCATGTGTGTTCTTTTCATGAACCACAACTAGAGTTATTGCATGTGTGTTCTTCTAAACTAACCACACATGGATCCACCTAGTGTGATTCCATGTCTATTCTTTTCACAAACCACACATGGATCCACCCGTGTCATTCCATGTGTGTTCTTTTCATGAGCCACAGCCAGTGTCATTCCATGTCTGTTCTTCTCACAAACCACATAAGGATCCACTAATGTCATTGCATGTATGTTCTTCTAAACAAACCACATAAGGATCCCCTAGTGTCATTGCATGTGTGTTCTTTTCATGAACCACAGCTAGAGTCATTGCATGTGTGTTCTTCTAAACAAACCACATAAGGATCCACCAGTGTCATTGCATGTCTATTAATTTCATGAACCATACCCAGTGCCATTGCATGTCTGTTCCTCTAAACAAACCACACATGGATCCACCTAGAGTCATTGCATGTCAGTTCTTTTCACAAACCACACATGGATCCACCAGTGTCATTGCATGTGTGTTCTTCTCATGAACCACAGCTAGTGTCATTGCATGTCTATTCTTCTCACAAACCACATAAGGATCCACCAATGTCATTGGATGTGTGTTCTTCTAAACAAACCACATAAGGATCCCCCAGTGTCATTGCATGTGTGTTCTTTTCATGAACCATAGCTAGAGACATTGCATGTGTGTTGTTCTAGACAAACCACAAGGATCCTCCAGTGTCATTGCATGTCTGTTCTTCTCACAAACCACATAAGGATCCACCAGTGTCATTGCATGTCTGTTCTGCTAAACAAACCACATAAGGATCCCCAGTGTCATTGCATGTGTGTTCTTTTCATGAACCACAGCTAGAGTCATTGCATGTGTGTTCTTGTAAACAAACTACATAAGGATCCATCAGTGTCATTGCATGTCTGTTCTTTTCATGAACCACACCTAGTGTCATTGCATGTCTGTTCCTCTAATTAAACCACACATGGATCCACCTAGAGTCATTGCATGTCAGTTCTTTTCACAAACCACACATGGATCCACCAGTGTCATTGCATGTGTGGTCTTTTAATGAACCACAGCTAGATTCATTGCATGTATGTTCTTCTAAACAAACCACATAAGGATACACCAGTGTCATTGCATGTGTGTTCTTTTCATGAACCATAGCTAGAATCATTGCATGTGTGTTCTTTTAAACAAACCACATAAGGATCCACCAGTGTCATTGCATGTCTATTCTTTTGATGAACCACACCGAGTGTCATTGCATGTCTGTTCTTTTCATGGACCATACCTAGTGTCATTGCAGGTCTGTTCCTCTAAACAAACCACACATGGATCCACTAGTGTCATTGCATGTCAGTACTTTTAACAAACCACACATGGATCCACCAGTGTCATTGCATGTCTGTTCTTCTCATGAACCACAACCAGTGTCATTGCATGTCTATTCTTCTCACAAACCACATAAGGATCCATCAGTGTCATTGGATGTGTGTTTTTCTAAACAAACCACATAAGGATCCCCAGTGTAATTGCATGTGTGTTCTTTTCATGAACCATAGCTAGAGTCATTGCATGTGTGTTCTTCTAAACAAACCACATAAGGATCCACCAGTGTCATTGCATGTGTGTTCTTTTCATGAACCACAGCTAGAGTCATTGCATGTGTGTTCTTCTAAACAAACCACATAAGGATCCACCAGTGTCATTGCATGTGTGTTCTTCTCATGAACCACACATGGATCCACCAGTGTCATCGCATGTCTGTTCTTTTCATGAACCGCACCTAGTGTCATTGCATGTATGTTCCTCTAAACAAGACACATAAGGATCCACAAGTGTCATTGCATGTCTGTTCTTTTCATGAACAACACACGGATCCACCAATGTCATTGCATGTGTGTTCTTTTCATGAACCACAACTAGAGTTATCGCATGTGTGTTCTTCTAAACAAACCACACATGGATCCACCTAGTGTGATTCCATGTCTATTCTTTTCACAAACCACACATGGATCCACCCGTGTCATTCCATGTGTGTTCTTTTCATGAGCCACAGCCAGTGTCATTCCATGTCTGTTCTTCTCACAAACCACATAAGGATCCACTAATGTCATTGCATGTATGTTCTTCTAAACAAACCACATAAGGATCCCCTAGTGTCATTGCATGTGTGTTCTTTTCATGAACCACAGCTAGAGTCATTGCATGTGTGTTCTTCTAAACAAACCACATAAGGATCCACAAGTGTCATTGCATGTCTATTATTTTCATGAACCATACCCAGTGCCATTGCATGTCTGTTCCTCTAAACAAACCACACATGGATCCACCTAGAGTCATTGCATGTCAGTTCTTTTCACAAACCACACATGGATCCACCAGTGTCATTGCATGTGTGTTCTTCTCATGAACCATAGCTAGTGTCATTGCATGTCTATTCTTCTCACAAACCACATAAGGATCCACCAATGTCATTGGATGTGTGTTCTTCTAAACAAACCACATAAGGATCCCCCAGTGTCATTGCATGTGTGTTCTTTTCATGAACCGTAGCTAGAGACATTGCATGTGTGTTGTTCTAGACAAACCACAAGGATCCACCAGTGTCATTGCATGTCTGTTCTTCTCACAAACCACATAAGGTTCCACCAGTGTCATTGCATGTCTGTTCTGCTAAACAAACCACATAAGGATCCCCAGTGTCATTGCATGTGTGTTCTTTTCATGAACCACAGCTAGAGTCATTGCATGTGTGTTCTTGTAAACAAACCACATAAGGATCCACCAGTGTCATTGCATGTCTGTTCTTTTCATGAACCACACCTAGTGTCATTGCATGTGTGTTCCTCTAAAGAAACCACATAAGGATCCACCAGTGTCATTGCATGTCTGTTCTTTTCATGAACAACACATGGATCCACCAGTGTCATTGCATGCGTGTTCTTTTCATGAACCACAGCTAGAGTCATTGCATGTGTGTTATTCTAAACAAACCACACATGGATCCACCTAGTGTGATTGCATGTCTGTTCTTTTCACAAACTACACATGGATCCACCAGTGTCATTGCATGTGTGTTCTTTTCCTGAACCAAACCCAGTGTCATTGCATGTATGTTCTTCTCACAAACCACATAAGGATCCACCAGTGTCATTGCATGTATGTTCTACTAAACAAACCACATAAGGATCCCCTAGTGTCATTGCATTTGTGTTCTTTTCATGAACCACAGCTAGAGTCATTGCATGTGTGTTCTTCTAAACAAACCACATAAGGATCCACCAGTGTCACTGCATGTCTATTATGTTCATGAACCATACCCAGTGTCATTGCATGTCTGTTCCTCTAAACAAACCACACATGGATCCACCTAGAGTCATTGCATGTCAGTTCTTTTCACAAACCACACATGGATCCACCAGTGTCATTGCATATGTGTTCTTCTCATGAACCACAACTAGTGTCATTGCATGTCTATTCTTCTCAAAAACCACATATGGATCCACCAATGTCATTGGATGTATGTTCCTCTAAACAAACCACACATGGATCTACCTAGAGTCATTGCATGTCAGTTCTTTTCACAAACCACACATGGATCCACCAGTGTAATTGCATGTGTGGTCTTTTAATGAACCATAGCTAGATTCATTGCATGTGTGCTCTTCTAAACAAACCACATAAGGATCCACCAGTGTCATTGCATGTGTGTTCTTCTCATGAACCACACCCAGTGTCATTGCATGTGTGTTCTTCTCATGAACAACACATGGATACACCAGTGTCATTGCATGTGTGTTCTTTTTATGAACCATAGCTAGAATCATTGCATGTGTGTTCTTTTAAACAAACCACATAAGGATCCACTAGTGTCATTGCATGTCTATTATTTTCATGAACCACACCCAGTGTCATTGCATGTATGTTCCTCTAAACAAACCACACATGGATCCACCTAGAGTCATGGCATGTCAGTTCTTTTCTCAAACCACACATGGATACACCAGTGTCATTGCATGTGTGTTCTTTTCATGAACCACAGCTAGAGTCAATGCATGTGTGTTCTTCTAAACAAACCACATAAGGATCCACTAGTGTCATTGCATGTGTGTTCTTCTCATGAACCATACATGGATCCACCAGTGTCATTGCATGTGTGTTCTTCTCATGAACCACACATATCTCCACCAGTGTCATTGCATGTGTGTTCTTTTCATGAACCACACCCAGTGTCATTGCATGTCTGTTCCTCTAAACAAACCACATAAGGATCCACCAGTGTCATTGCATGTTTGTTCTTTTCATGAAGAACACATGGATCCACTAGTGTCATTGCATGTGTGTTCTTTTCATGAACCACAGCTAGAGTCATTGCATGTGTGTTCTTCTAAACAAACCACATAAGGATCCACTAGTGTCATTGCATGTGTGTTCTTCTAAACAAACCACACATGGATCCACATAGTGTGATTGCATGTCTGTTATTTTCACAAACCACACATGGATCCACCAGTATCATTGCATGTGTGTTCTTTTCATGAACCCTAACCAGTGTCATTGCATGTGTGTTCTTCTCACAAACCACATATGATTCCACCAGTGTCATTGCATGTCTGTTCTTCTAAACAAACCACATAAGGATCCCCTAGTGTCATTGCATGTGTGTTCTTTTCATGAACCACACCTAGAGTCATTGTATGTGTGTTCTTCTAAACAAACCACATAAAGATCCACGAGTGTCATTGCATTTCTGTTCTTTTCCTGAACCATACCCAGTGTCGTTGCATGTTTGTTCCTCTAAACAAACCACACATGGATCCACCTAGAGTCATTGCATGTCAGTACTTTTCACAAACCACACATGGATCCACCAGTGTCATTGCATGTGTATTCTTCTCATGAACCACAGTCAGTGTCATTGCATATATATTCTTCTCACAAACCACATAAGGATCCACGAGTGTCATTGGATGTGTGTTCTTCTAAACAAACCACATAAGGATCCCCAAGTGTCATTGCATGTGTGTTCTTTTCATGAACCATAACTAGAGTCATTGCATGTGTTCTTCTAAACAACCCACATAAGGATCCACCAGTGTCATTGCATGTGTGTTCTTTTCATGAACCCCAACCAGTGTCATTGCATGTATGTTCTTCTCACAAACCACATAAGGATCCACCAGTGTCATTGCATGTATGTTCTACTAAACAAACCACATAAGGATCCCCTAGTGTCATTGCATGTGTGTTCTTTTCATGAACCATAGCTAGAGTCATTACATGTGTATTCTTCTAAACAAACCACATAAGGATCCACCAGTGTTATTGCATGTCTATTATTTTCATGAACCATACCCAGTGTCATTGCATGTCTGTTCCTCTAAACAAACCACACATGGATCCACCTAGAGTCATTGCATGTCAGTTCTTTTCACAAACCACACATGGATCCACCAGTGTCATTGCATGTGTGTTCTTCTCATGAACCATAGCCAGTGTCATTGCATGTCTATTCTTCTCAAAAACCACATATGGATCCACCAGTGTCATTGGATGTGTGTTCTTCTAAACAAACCACATAAGAATCCCCCAGTGTCATTGCATGTGTGTTCTTTTCATGAACCATAGCTAGAGTCATTGCATGTGTGTTGTTCTAAACAACCCATAAGGATCCACTAGTCTCATTGCATGTCTGTTCTTCTCACAAACCACATAAGGATCCACCAGTGTCATTGCATGTCTGTTCTTCTAAACAAACCACATAAGGATCCCTAGTGTTATTGCATGTATGTTCTTTTCATGAACCACAACTAGAGTCATTGCATGTGTGTTCTTCTAAAGAAACCACATAAGGATCCACCAGTGTCATTGCATGTGTGTTCTTTTCATGAACCACAGCTAGAGTCATTGAATATGTGTTCCTCTAAACAAACCACATAAGGATCCACCAGAGTGATTGCATGTCTGTTCTTTTCATGAACAACACATGGATCCACCAGTGTCATAGCATGTGTGTTCTTTTCATGAACCACAGCTAGAGTCATTGCATGTGTGTTCTTCTAAACAAACCACACATGGATCCACCTAGTGTGATTATATGTCTGTTCTTTTCACAAACCACACATGGATCCACCAGTGTCATTGCATGTGTGTTCTTTTCATGAACCACAGCTAGAGTCATTGCATGTCTGTTCTTTCCAAAAACCACACATGGATCCACCTAGTGTGATTGCATGTCTGTTATTTTCACAAACCACACATGGATCCACTAGTGTCATTGCATGTGTGTTCTTCTCATGAACCATAGCTAGTGTCATTGCATGTATGTTCTTATCACAAACCACATAAGGATCCACTAGTGTCATTGCATGTGTGTTCTTCTAAACAAACCACATAAAGATCCACCAGTGTCATTGCATGTCTGTTCTTTTCATGAACCATACCCAGTGTCATTGCATGTCTGTTCCTCTAAACAAACCACACATGGATCTACCTAGAGTCATTGCATGTCAGTTCTTTTGACAAACCACACATGGATCCACCAGTGTCATTGCATGTGTGTTCTTCTCATGAACCACAACCAGTGTCATTGCATGTCTATTCTTCTCACAAACCACATAAGGATCCAGTAGTGTCATTGGATGTGTGTTCTTCTAAACAAACCACATAAGGATCCACCAGTGTCATTGCGTGTCTATTCTTCTCACAAACCACATAAGGATCCACCAGTGTCATTGCATGTCTATTCTTATAAACAAACCACATAAGGATCCCAGTGTCATTGCATGTGTGTTCTTTTCATGAACCACAGCGAGACTCAGTGCATGTGTGTTCTTTTAAACAAACCACATAAGGATCCATCAGTGTCATTGCATGTCTGTTCTTTTCATGAACCACAACGAGTGTCATTGCATGTCTGTTCCTCTAAACAAGCCACACATGGATCCACCTAGAGTCATTGCATGTCAGTTCTTTTCACAAACCACACATGGATCCACCAGTGTCATTGCATGTGTGTTCTTCTAAACAAACCACATAAGGATCCACCAGTGTCATTGCATGTCTATTCTTTTGATGAACCACACCCAGTGTCATTGCATGTCTGTTCCTCTAAACAAACCACACATGGATCTACCTAGAGTCATGGCATGTCAGTTCTTTTCTCAAACCACACATGGATACACCAGTGTCATTGCATGTGTGTTATTTTCATGTACCACAGCTAGAGTCAATGCATGTGTGTTCTTCTAAACAAACCACATAAGGATCCACCAGTGTCATTGCATGTGTGTTCTTCTCATGAACCACACATGGATCCACCAGTGTCATTGCATGTGTGTTCTTCTCATGAACCACACATGGATCCACCAGTGTCATTGCATGTGTGTTCTTTTCATCAACCACACCCAGTGTCATTGCATGTCTCATCCTCTAAACAAACCACATAAGGATCCACCAGTGTCATTGCATGTATGTTCTTTTCATGAACAACACATGGATCCACCAGTGTCATTGCATGTGTGTTCTTTTCATGAACCACAACTAGAGTCATTGCATGTGTGTTCTTCTCACAAACCACATATGATTCCACCAGTGTCATTGCATGTCTGTTCTTCTAAACAAACCACATAAGGATCCCCTAGTGTCATTGCATGTGTGTTCTTTTCATGAACCACAGCTAGAGTCATTGCATGTGTGTTCTTCTAAACAAACCACATAAAGATCCACCAGTGTCATTGCATTTCTGTTCTTTTCATGAACCATACCCAGTGTCATTGCATGTTTGTTCCTCTAAACAAACCAAACATGGATCCACCTAGAGTCATTGCATGTCAGTACTTTTCACAAACCACACATGGATCCACTAGTGTCATTGCATGTGTGTTCTTCTCATGAACCACAGTCAGTGTCATTGCATGTATGTTCTTCTCACAAACCACATAAGGATCCACCAGTGTCATTGCATGTCTGTTCTTCTAAACAAACCACATAAGGATCCCCTAGTGTCATTTCATGTGTGTTCTTTTCATGAACCACAGCTAGAGTCATTGCATGTGTGTTCTTCTAAACAAACCACATAAGGATACACCAGTGTCATTGCATGTCTGTTCTTTTCATGAACCATACCCAGTGTCATTGCATGTCTGTTCCTCTAAACAAACCACACATGGATCTACCTAGAGTCATTGCATGTCAGTTCTTTTCACAAACCACACATGGATCCACCAGTGTCATTGCATGTGTGTTCTTCTCATGAACCACAGCCAGTGTCATTGCATGTCTATTCTTCTCACAAACCACATAAGGATCCACTAGTGTCATTGGATGTGTGTTCTTCTAAACAAACCACATAAGGATCCCCAGTGTCATTGCATGTGTGTTCTTTTCATGAACCATAGCTAGAGTCATTGCATGTGTGTTCCTCTAAACAAACCACATAAGGATCCACCAGTGTCATTGCATGTCTATTCTTCTCACAAACCACATAAGGATCCACCAGTGTCATTGCATGTCTATTCTTCTAAACAAACCACATAAGGATCCCCACTGTCATTGAATGTGTGTTCTTTTCATGAACCACAGCGAGACTCATTGCATGTGTGTTCTTTTAAACAAACCACATAAGGATTCATCAGTGTCATTCCATGTCTGTTCTTTTCATGAACCACACCCAGTGTCATTGCATGTCTGTTCCTCTAAACAAACCACACATGGATCCACCTAGAGTCATTGCATGTCAGTTCTTTTCACAAACCACACATGGATCCACCAGTGTCATTGCATGTGTGGTCTTTTAATGAACCACAGCTAGATTCATTGCATGTGTGTTCTTCTAAACAAACCACATAAGGATCCACCAGTGTCATTGCATGTGTGTTCTTCTCATGAACCACACCCAGTGTCATTGCATGTGTGTACTTCTCATGAACCACACATGGATACACCAGTGTCATTGCATGTGTGTTCTTTTCATGAACCATAGCTAGAATCATTGCATGTGTGTTCTTTTAAACAAACCACATAAGGATCCACCAGTCTCATTCCATGTCTATTCTTTTGATGAACCACACCCAGTGTCATTGCATGTCTGTTTCTCTAAACAAACCACACATGGATCTACCTAGAGTCATGGCATGTCAGTTCTTTTCTCAAACCACACATGGATACACCAGTGTCATTGCATGTGTGTTGTTTTCATGAACCACAGCTAGAGTCAATGCATGTGTGTTCTTCTAAACAAACCACATAAGGATCCACCAGTGTCATTGCATGTGTGTTCTTCTCATGAACCACACATGGATCCACCAGTGTCATTGCATGTGTGTTCTTTTCATGAACCACACCCAGTGTCATTGCATGTCTCATCCTCTAAACAAACCACATAAGGATCCACCAGTGTCATTGCATGTATGTTCTTTTCATGAACAACACATGGATCCACCAGTGTCATTGCATGTGTGTTCTTTTCATGAACCACAGCTAGAGTCATTGCATGTGTGTTCTTCTAAACAAACCACACATGGATCCACATAGTGTGATTGCATGCCTGTTATTTTCACAAACCACACATGGATCCACCAGTGTCATTGCATGTGTGTTCTTTTCATGAACCCCAACCAGTGTCATTGCATGTCTGTTCTTCTCGCGAACCACATAAGGATCCACCAGTGTCATTGCATGTCTGTTCTTCTAAACAAACCACATAAGGATCCCCTAGTGTCATTGCATGTGTGTTCTTTTCGTGAACCACAGCTAGAGTCATTGCATGTGTGTTCTTCTAAACAAACCACATAAGGATCCACCAGTGTCATTGCATTTCTGTTCTTTTCATGAACCATACCCAGTGTCATTGCATGTTTGTTCATCTAAACAAACCACACATGGATCCACCTAGAGTCATTGCATGTCAGTACTTTTCACAAACCACACATGGATCCACCAGTGTCATTGCATGTGTGTTCTTCTCATGAACCACAGTCAGTGTCATTGCATTTCTATTATTCTCACAAACCACATAAGGATCCACCAGTGTCATTGGATGTGTGTTCTTCTAAACAAACCACATAAGGATCCCCAAGTGTCATTGCATGTGTCTTCTTTTCATGAACCATAGCTAGAGTAATTGCATGTGTGTTCTTCTAAACAACCCACATAAGGATCCACCAGTGTTATTGCATGTCTGTTCTTCTCACAAACCACATAAGGATCCACCAGTGTCATTGCATGTCTGTTCTTCTAAACAAACCACATAAGGATCCCCAGTGTCATTGCATGTGTGTTCTATTCATGAACCACAGCTATAGTCATTGCATGTGTGTTCTTCTAAACAAACCACATAAGTTTCCACCAGTGTCATTTCATGTGTGTTCTTTTCATGAACCACAGCTAGAGTCATTGCATGTGTGTTCTTCTAAACAAACCACATTAGGATCCACCAGTGTCATTGCATGTGTGTTCTTCTCATGAACCACACCCAGTGTCATTGCATGTTTGTTCCTCTAAAAAAACAACATAAGGATCCACCAGTGTCATTACATGTCTTATCTTTTCATGAACAACACATGGATCCAGCAGTGTCATTGCATGTGTGTTCTTTTCATGAACCACAGCTAGAGTCATTGCATGTGTGTTCTTCTAAACAAACCACACATGGATCCACCTAGTGTGATTGCATGTCTGTTCTTTTCAGAAACCACACATGGATCCACTAGTGTCATTGCATGTGTGTTCCTTTCATGAACCACATCCAGTGTGATTGCATGTCTGTTCTTCTCACAAACCACATAAGGATCCACCAGTGTCATTGCCTGTCTGTTCTTCTAAAAAAACCACATAAGGATCCCCTAGTGTCATTGCATGTGTGTTCTTCTAAAGAAACCACATAAGGATCCACTAGTGTCATTGCATTTCTATTCTTTTCATGAACCATACCCAGTGTCATTGCATGTCTGTTCCTCTAAACAAACCACACACGTATCGACCTAGAGTCATTACATGTCAGTTCTTTTCACAAACCACACATGGATCCACTAGTGTCATTGCATGTGTGTTCTTCTAATGAATTACAACCAGTGTCATTGCATGTCTATTCTTCTCACAAACCACATAAGGATCCACCAGTGTCATTGGATGTGTGTTCTTCTAAACAAACCACATAAGGATCCCCCAGTGTCATTGCATGTGTGTTCTTTTCATGAACCATAGCTAGAGTCATTGCATGTGTGTTCTTCTAAACAACCCACATTAGGATCCACCAGTGTTGTTGCATGTCTGTTCTTCTCACAAACCACATAAGGATCCACGAGTGTCATTGCATGTCTGTTCTTCTAAACAAACCATCATAAGGATCCCCACTGTCATTGCATGTGTGTTCTTTTCATGAACCATAGCTAGAGTCATTGCATGTGTGTTCTTCTAAACAAACCACATAAGGATACACAAGTGTCATTGCATGTGTGTTATTTTCATGAACTCCAGCTAGAGTCATTGCATGTGTGTTCTTCTAAACAAAGCACATAAGGATCCACCAGTGTCATTTCATGTGTGTTCTTCTCATGAACCACACATGGATCCACCAGTGTCATTGCATGTGTGGTCTTTTAATGAACCATAGCTAGAGTCAGTGCATGTGTGTTCTTCTAAACAAACCACATAAGGATCCACCAGTGTCATTGCATGTCTGTTCTTTTCATGAACCATACCCAGTGTCATTGCATGTCTGTTCCTCTAAACAAACCACACATGGGTCCACCTAGAGTCATTGCATGTCAGTTCTTTTCACAAACCACACATGGATCCACCAGTGTCATTGCATGTGTGTTCTTCTAATGAACCACAGCCAGTGTCATTGCATGTCTATTCTTCTCACAAACCACATAAGGATCCAGCAGTGTCATTGGATGTGTGTTCTTCTAAACAAACCACATAAGGATCCACCAGTGTCATTGCATGTGTGTTCTTTTCATGAACCATAGCTAGAGTCATTGCATGTGTGTTCTTCTAAACAACCCACATAAGAATCCACCAGTGTCATTGCATGTCTGTCCTTCTCACAAACCACATAAGGATCCACCAGTGTCATTGCATGTTTGTTCTTCTAAACAAACCACATAAGGATCCCTAGTGTCATTGCATGTGTGTTCTTTTCATGAACCATAGCTAGAGTAATTGCATGTGTGTTCTTCTAAACAAACCACATAAGGATCCACCAGTGTCATTGCATGTGTGTTCTTTTCATGAACCATAGCTAGAGTCATTGCATGTGTGTTCCTCTAAACAAACCACATAAGGATCCACTAGTGTCATTGCATGTCTGTTCTTTTCACGAACAACATATGGATCCACCAGTGCCATAGCATGTGTGTTCTTTTCATGAACCACAGCTAGAGTCATTGCATGTGTGTTCTTCTAAACAAACCACACATGGATCCACAGGTGTGATTGCATGTCTATTCTTTTCACAAACCACACATGGATCCACCAGTGTCATTGCATGTGTGTTCTTTTCATGAACCACGGCTAGAGTCATTGCATGTCTGTTCTTTCCACAAACCACACATGGATCCACCTAGTGTGATTGCATGTCTATTCTTTTCACAAACCACACATGGATCCAACAGTGTCATTGCATGTGTGTTCTTCTCATGATCCACAGCTAGTGTCATTGCATGTCTGTTCTTCTCACAAACCACATAAGGATCCACCAGTGTCATTTCATATCTGTTCTTCTAAACAAACCACATAAGGATCCCCTAGTGTCATTGCATGTGTGTTCTTTTCATGAACCGCAGCTAGAGTCATTGCATGTGTGTTCTTCTAAACAAACCACATAAGGACCCACCAGTGCCATTGCATGTCTGTTCTTTTCATGAACCATACCGAGTGTCATTGCATGTCTGTTCCTCTAAACAAACCACACATGGATCCACCTAGAGTCATTGCATGTTAGTTATTTTCACAAACCAAACATGGACCGATCAGTGTCATTGCATGTGTGTTCTTCTCATGAACCACAGCCAGTGTCATTGCATGTCTATTCTTCTTACAAACCACATAAGGATCCAGCAGTGTCATTGGATATGTGTTCTTCTAAACAAACCACATAAGGATCCCTAGTATCATTGCATGCGTGTTCTTTTCATGAACCATAGCTAGAGTCATTGGATGTGTGTTCCTCTAAACAAACCACATAAGGATCCACCAGTGTCATTGCATGTCTGTTCTTCTCACAAACCACATAAGGATCCACCAGTGTCATTGCATGTCTATTCTTCTAAACAAACCACATAAGGATCCCCCAGTGTCATTGCATGTGTGTTCTTTTCATGAACCACCGCTAGAATCATTGCATGTGTGTTATTTTAAACAAACCACATAAGGATCCACCAGTGTCATTGCATGTCTGTTCTTTTCATGAACCACACCCAGTGTCATTGCATGTCAGTTCCTCTAAACAAACCACACATGGATCCATCTAGAGTCATTGCATGTCAGTTCTTTTCACAAACCACAAATGGATCCACCAGTGTCATTGCATGTGTGGTCTTTTAATGAACCACAGCTAGAGTCATTGCATGTGTGTTCTTTTAAACAAACCATATAAGGATCCACCAGTAACATTGCATGTCTATTCTTTTCATGAACCACACCCAGTGTCGTTGCATGTTTGTTCCTCTAAACAAACCACACATGGATCCACCTAGCATTGCATGTCAGTTCTTTTCACAAACCACACATGGATACACCAGTGCTATTGCATGTGTGTTCTTTTCATGAACCACAACTAGAGTCAATGCATGTGTGTTCTTCCAAACAAACCACATAAGGTTCCACCAGTGTCATTGCATGTGTGTTCTTCTCATGAACCACACATGGATCCACCAGTTTCATTGCATGTGTGTTCTTTTCATGAACCACAGCTAGAGTCATTGAATGTGTGTTCTTCTAAACAAACCACATAAGGATCCACCAGTGTCATTGCATGTCTGTTCTTTTCATAAACCACACCCAGTGTCATTGCATGTCTGTTCCTCTAAACAAACCACACATGGAACCACCGAGAGTCATGGCATGTCAGTTCTTTTCAGAAACCACACATGGATGCACCAGTGTCATTGCATGTGTGTTCTTTTCATGAACAACGGCTAGAGTCAATGCATGTGTGTTCTACTAAACAAACCACATAAGGATCCACCAGTGTCATTGCATGTGTGTTCTTCTCATGAACCACACATGGATCCACCAGTGTCATTGCATGTGTGTTCTTCTCATGAACCACACATGGATCCACCAGTGCCATTGCATGTGTGTTCTTTTCATGAACCACACCTAGTGTCATTGCATGTCTGTTCCTCTAAACAAACCACATAAGGATCCACCAGTGTCATTGCATGTCTGTTCTTTTCATGAACAACACATGGATCCACCAGTGTCATTGCATGTGTGTTCTTTTCATGAACCACAGCTAGAGGCATTGCATGTGTGTTCTTCTAAACAAACCACACATGGATCCACATAGTGTGATTGCATGTCTGTTATTTTCACAAACCACACATGGATCCACCAGTGCCATTGCATGTGTGTTCTTTTCATGAACCACAGCTAGTGTCATTGCATGTCTGTTCTTCACACAAACCACATAAGGATCCACCAGTGTCATTGCATGTCTATTCTTCTAAACAAACCACATAAGGATCCCCTAGTGTCATTGCATGTGTGTTCTTTTCATGAACCACTACTAGAGTCATTGCATGTGTGTTCTAATAAAACAAACCACACATGGATCCACCTAGTGTGATTGCATGTCTGTTCTTTTCACAAACCACATAAGGATCCACCAGTGCCATTGCATGTCTATTCTTCTAAACAAACCACATAAGGATCCCCAGTGTCATTGCATGTCTGTTCTTTTCATTGCATGTGTGTTCTTCTAAACATACCACATAAGGATCCACCAGTGTCATTACATTTCTGTTCTTTTCATGAACCATACCCATTGTCATTGCATGTTTGTTCGTCTAAACAAACCACACATGGATCCACCTCGAATCATTGCATGTCAGTACTTTTCACAAACCAGACATGGATCCACCAGTGTCATTGCATGTGTGTTCTTCTCATGAACCACATTCAGTGTCATTGCATGTCTATTCTTCTCACAAACCACATAAGGATGCACCAGTGTCACTGGATGTGTGTTCTTCTAAACAAACCACATAAGGATCCCCAAGTGTCATTCCATGTGTGTTCTTTTCATGAACCATAGCTAGAGTCCTTACATGTGTGCTCTTCTAAACAACCCACATAAGGATCCACCAGAGTCATTGCATGTCTGTTCTTCTCACAAACCACATAAGGATCCACCAGTGTCATTGCATGTCTGTTCTTCTAAACAAACCACATAAGGATCCCTAGTGTCATTGCATGTGTGTTCTTTTCATGAACCACAGCTAGATTCATTGCATGTGTGTTCTTCTAAACCAACCACATAAGGATCCACCAGTGTCATTGCATGTGTCTTCTTTTCATGAACCACAGCTAGAGTCATTGCATGTGTGTTCTTCTAAACAAACCACATAAGGATCCACCAGTGTCATTGCATGTGTGTTCTTCTCATGAACCACACCCAGTGTCATTGCATGTCAGTTCCTCTAAAAAACATAAGGATCCACCAGTCTCATTGCATGTCTGTTCTTTTCATGAACAACACATGGATCCACCAGTGTCATTGCATGTGTGTTCTTTTCATGAACCACAGCTAGAGTCATTGCATGTGTGTTCTTCTAAACAAACCACACATGGATCCACCTAGTGTGATTGCATGTTTGTAATTTTCACAAACCACACATGGATCCACTAGTGTCATTGCATGTGTGTTCCTTTCATGAACCACAGCCAGTGTCATTGCATGTCTGTTCTTCTCACAAACCACATAAGGATCCACCAGTGTCATTGCATGTCTGTTCTTCTAAACAAACCACATAAGGATCCCCTAGTGTCATTGCATGTGTGTTCTTTTCATGAATCACAGCTAGGGTCATTGCATGTGTGTTCTTCTCAACAAACAAGATAAGGATCCACCGGTGTCATTGCATGTCTGTTCTTTTCATGAACCATACCAAGTGTCATTGCATGTCTGTTCCTCTAAACAAACCACCCACGGATCCACCTAGATTCATTGCATGTCAGTTCTTTTCACAGACCACACATGGATCCACCAGTGTCATTGCATGTTTGTTCTTTTCATGAACCACAGCTAGAGTCATTGCATGTCTATGCTTTCCACAAACCACATATGGATCCACTAGTGTCATTGCATGTCTGTTCTTGTCATGAACCACACCCAGTGTCATTGCATGTCTGTTCCTCTAAACAAACCACACATGGATCCACCTAGTGTCATTGCATGTCTGTTCTTTTCATGAACCACAGCTAGAGTCATTACATGTCTATGCTTTCCACAAACCACATATGGATCCACCAGTGTCATTGCATGTCTGTTCTTGTCATGAACCACACCCAGTGTCATTGCATGTCTGTTCCTCTAAACAAACCACACATGGATCCAACAGTGTCATTGCATGTGTGTTCTTTTCATGAACCTCAGCTAGAGTCATTGCATGTGTGTTCTTCTAAACAAACCACATAAGGATCCACCAGTGTCATTGCATGTGTGTTCTTCTCATCAACCACAGCCAGTGTCATTGGATGTGTGTTCTTCTCATGAACCACACATGGATCAACTAGTGTCATTGCATGTCAGTTATTTTCACAAGCCACACATGGATCCACCAGTGTCATTGCATGTGTGTTCTTCTCATGAACCACAGCCAGTGTCATTGCATGTCTATTCTTCTCACAAACCACATAAGGATCCACCAGTGTCATTGGATGTTTGTTCTTCTAAACAAACCACATAAGGATCCCCTAGTGTCATTGCATGTGTGTTCTTTTCATGAACCATATCTAGAGTCATTGCATGTGTGTTCTTCTAAACAACCCACATAAGGATCCACCAGTCTCATCGCATGTCTGTTCTTCTCACAAACCACATAAGGATCCACCAGTGTCATTGCATGTCTGTTCTTCTAAACAAACCACATAAGGATCCCCCACTGTCATTGCATGTGTGTTATTTTCATGAACCATAGCTAGAATGATTGCATGTGTGTTCTTTTAAACAAAACACATAACGATCCACCAGTGTCATTGCATGTCTGTTCTTTTCATGAACCACACCTAGTGTCATTGCATGTCTATTCCTCTAAACAAACCACACATGGATCCACCTAGAGTCATTGCATGTCATTTCGTTTCACAAACCACACATGGATCCACCAATGTCATTGCATGTGTGTTCTTTTCATGAACCGCGGCTAGAGTCATTGCATGTGTGTTCTTCTAAACAAACTACATAAGGATCCACCAGTGTCATTGCATGTGTGTTCTTCTCATGAACCACACCCAGTGTCATTGCATGTGTGTTCTTCTCATGAACCTCACATGGATACACCAGTGTTATTGCATGTGTGTTCTTTTCATGAACCACAACTAGAGTCATTGCATGTGTGTTCTTCTAAACAAACCAAATAAGGATCCGCTAGTGTCATTGCATGTGTGTTCTTTTCATGAACCACAGCTAGAGTCATTGCATGTGTGTTCTTCTAAACAAACCACATAAGGTCCACCAGTGTCATTGCATGTGTGTTCTTTTCATGAACCACAACCAGTGTCATTGCATGAGTGTTCTTCTAAACAAACCACATAAGGATCCACCAGTGTCATTGCATGTCTGTTCTTTTCATGAACCACGTAAGGATCCACCAGTGTCATTGGATGTGTGTTCTTCTCATGAACCACACATGGATCCACAAGTGTCATTGCATGTCTGTTCTTCTAAACAAACCACATAAGGATCCACCCAGTGTCATTGCATGTCTGTTCTTTTCATGAACCACAGCTAGAGTCATTGCATGTCTGTGCTTTCCACAAACCACATATGGATCCACCAGTGTCATTGCATGTCTGTTCTTTTCATGAACCACACCTAGTGTCATTGCATGTCTGTTCCTCTAAACAAACCACACATGGATCCACCTAGTGTCATTGTATGTCTATTCTTTTCACAACCACACATGGATCCACCAGTGTCATTGCATGTGTGTTCTTTTCATGAACCTCAGCTAGAGTCATTGCATGTGTGTTCTGCTAAACAAACCACATAAGGATCCACTAGTGTCATTGCATGTGTGTTCCTCTCATGAACCTCACATGGATACACCAGTGTCATTGCATGTGTGTTCTTTTCATGAACCACAGCTAGAGTCATTGCATGTGTGTTCTTCTAAACAAACCACATAAGGATCCACCGGTGTCATGGCATGTGTGTTCTTTTCCTAAACCACAGCTAGAGTCATTGCATGTGTGTTCTTCTAAACAAACCACATAAGGATCCACCAGTGTCATCGGATGTGTGTTCTTCTCATGAACCACACATGGATCCACCAGTGTCATTGCATGTCTTTTCTTTTCATGAACCACACCCAGTGTCATTGCATTCTTGTTCCTCTAAACAAACCACATAAGGATCCACCAGTGTCATTTCATGTCTGTTCTTTTCATGAACCACACATGGATCCACCAGTGTCATTGCATGTGTGTTCTTTTCATGAACCACAGCTAGAGTCATTGCATGTGTGTTCTTCTAAACAAACCACACATGGATCCACCTAGTGTGATTGCATATCTGTTCTTTTCATGAACGACAGCTAGAGTCACTGCATGTGTGTTCTTCTAAACAAACCACATAAGGATCCACTAGTGTCATTGCATGTTTGTTCTTCTCATGAACCACATAAGGATCCACCAGTGTCATTGCATGTATGTTCTTTTCACAAACCACATAAGATCCACCAGTGTCATTGCATGTCTGTTCTTTTCATGATCCACATAAGGATCCAACTGTGTCATTGGATGTGTGTTCTTCTCATGAACCACACATGGATCCACCAGTGTCATTACATGTCTGTTATTTTCATGAACCACACCTAGTGTCATTGCATGTATGTTCCTCTATACAAACCACATGAGGATCCACCAGTGTCATTGAATGTCTGTTATTTTCATGAACCACACATGGATCCACCAGTGTCATTCAATGTGTGTTCTTTTCATGAACCACAGCTCGAGTCATTGCATGTGTGTTCTTCTAAAGAAACCACACATGGATCCACCTGGTGTGATTGCATGGCTACTCTTTTCACAAACCACATATGGATCCACCAGTGTCATTGCATGTGTGTTCTTTTCATGAACCACAGCTAGAGTCATTGCATGTCTGTTCTTTCCACAAACCACACATGGATCCACCTAGTGTGATTGCATGTCTGTTCTTTTCACAAACCACAGATGGACCCACCAGTGTCATTGCATGTGTGTTCTTCTCATGAATCACAGCCAGTCTCATTGCATGTGTGTTCTTCTCATGAACCACAGCCAGTGTCATTGCATGTCTGTTCTTCTCACAAACGACATAAGGATCCACCCATGTCATTGCATGTTTGTTCTTCTAAAAAACCACATAAGGATCCCCTAGTGTAATTGCATGTGTATTCTTTTCATGAACCACAGCTAGAGTCATTGCATGTGTGTTCTTCTAAACAAACCACATAAGGATCCACCAGTGTCATTGCATGTGTGTTCTTTTCATGAACCATACCCAGTGTCATTGCATGCCTGTTCCTCTAAACAAAACACACATGGATCCACCTAGAGTCATTGCATGTCAGTTATTTTCACAAACCACACATGGATCCACCAGTGTCATTGCATGTCTATTCTTCTCACAAACCACATAAGGATCCACCAGTGTCATTGGATGTGTGTTCTTCTAAACAAACCACATAAGGATCCCCTAGTGTCATTGCATGTGTGTTCTTTTCATGAACCATAGCTAGAGTCATTACATGTGTGTTCTTCTAAATAAACCACATAAGGATCCACCAGTGTCATTGCATGTCTGTTCTTCTCACAAACCACATAAGGATCTACGAGTGTCATTGCATGTCTGTTCTTCTAAACAACCCACATAAGGATCCCCCACTATCATTGCATCTGTGTTATTTTCATGAACCACAGCTAGATTCATTGCATGTGTGTTCTTTTAAACAAAACACATAAGGATCCACTAGTGTCATTGCAAGTCTGTTCTTTTCATGAACCACACCTAGTGTCATTGCATGTTTGTTCCTCTAAACAAACCACACATGGATCGACCTAGAGTCATTGCATGTCAGTTTGTTTCACAAACCACACATGGATCCACCAATGTCATAGCATGTGTGTTATTTTCATGAACCACGGCTAGATTCATAGCATGCGTGTTCTTCTAAACAAACCACATAAGGATCCAGTAGTGTCATTGCATGTCTGTTCTTTTCATGAACCATACCCAGTGTCATTGCATGTCTGTTCCTCGAAATGAACCACACATGGATCCACCTAGAGTCATTGCATGTCAGTTATTTTCACAAGCCACACATGGATCCACCAGTGTCATTTCATGTGTGTTCTTCTCATGAACCACAGCCAGAGTCATTGCATGTCTATTCTTCTCACAAACCACACAAGGATCCACCAGTGTCATTGGATGTGTGTTCTTCTAAACAAACCACATAAGGATCCCCTAGTGTCATTGCATGTGTGTTCTTTTCATGAACCATATCTAGAGTCATTGCATGTGTGTTCTTCTAAACAACCCACATAAGGATCCACCAGTTTCATTGCATGTCTGTTCTTCTCACAAACCACATAAGGATCCACCAGTGTCATTGCATGTCTGTTCTTCTAAACAAACCACATAAGGATCCCCCACTGTCATTGCATGTGTGTTATTTTCATGAACCACAACTAGAATCATTGCATGTGTGTTCTTTTAAACAAAACACATAAGGATCCACCAGTGTCATTGCATATCTGTTCTTTTCATGAACCACACCCAGTGTCATTGCATTTGTATTCCTCTAAACAAACCACACATGGATCCACCTAGAGTCATTGCATGTCACTTCATTTCACAAACCACACATGGATCCACCAATGTCATTGCATTGTGTTCTTTTCATGAACCACGGCTAGAGTCATTGCATGTGTGTTCTTCTAAACAAACTACATAAGGATCCACCAGTGTCATTGCATGTGTGTTCTTATCATGAACCACACCCAGTGTCATTGCATGTGTGTTCTTCTCATGAACCTCACATGGATACACCAGTGTCATTGCATGTGTGTTCTTTTCATGAACCACAGCTAGAGTCATTGCATGTGTGTTCTTCTAAACAAACCACATAAGGATCCACTAGTGTCATTGCATGTGTGTTCTTTTCATGAACCACAGCTAGAGTCATTGCATGTGTGTTCTTCTAAACAAACCACATAAGGATCCATCAGTGTCATTGCATGTCTGTTCTTTTCATGAACCACATAAGGATCCACCAGTGTCATTGGATGTGTGTTCTTCTCATGAACCACACATGGATCCACAAGTGTCATTGCATGTCTATTCTTCTAAACAAACCACATAAGGATCCACCCAGTGTCATTGCATGTCTGTTCTTTTCATGAACCACAGCTAGAGTCATTGCATGTCTATGCTTTCCACAAACCACGTATGGATCCACTAGTGTCATTGCATGTCTGTTCTTTTCATGAACCACACCCAGTGTCATTGCATGTCTGTTCCTCTAAACAAACCACACATGGATCCACCTAGTGTCATTGCATGTCTATTCTTTTCACAACCACACATGGATCCACCAGTGTCATTGCATGTGTGTTCTTTTCATGAACGTCAGCTAGAGTCATTGCATGTGTGTTCTTCTAAACAAACCACATAAGGATCCACCAGTGTCATTGCATGTGTGTACTTCTCATGAACCACAGCCAGTGTCATCGGATGTGTGTTCTTCTCATGAACCACACATGGATCCACTAGTGTCATTGCATGTGTGTTCTTTTCATGAACCACACCTAGAGTCATTGCATGTGTTTTCTTCTAAACAAACCACATAAGGATCCACCAGTGTCATTGCATGTGTGTACTTCTCATGAACCACAGCCAGTGTCATCGGATGTGTGTTCTTCTCATGAACCACACATGGATCCACTAGTGTCATTGCATGTGTGTTCTTTTCATGAACCACACCTAGAGTCATTGCATGTGTTTTCTTCTAAACAAACCACATAAGGATCCAACCAGTGTCATTGCATGTGTGTTCTTCTCATGAACCACAACCAGTGTCATTGGATGTGTATTCTTCTCATGAACCACACATGGATCCACTAGTGTCATTGCATGTGTGTTCTTTTCATGAACCACAGCTAGAGTCATTGCATGTGTGTTCTTCTACACAAACCACATAAGGATCCACCAGTGTCATTGGATGTGTGTTCATCTCATGAACCACACCCATAGTCATTGCATGTGTGTTCTTCTCATGAACCACACATGGACACACTATTGTCATTGTATGTGTGTTCTTTTCATGAACCACAGCTAGAGTCATTGCATGTGTGTTCTTCCAAACAAACCACATAAGGATCCACCAGTGTCATTGCATGTGTGTTCTTTTCATGAACCACATAATGATACAACAGTGTCATTGCATGTCTATTCTTCTCATGAACCACATAAGGATCCACCAGTGTCATTGCATGTCTGTTCTTTTCATGAACCACATAAGGATCCACCAGTTTCATTGCATGTGTGTTCTTCTAAACAAACCACATAAGGATCCACTAGTGTCATTGCATGTCTGTTCTTTTCATGAACCACACCCAGTGTCATTGCATGTATGTTCCTCTAGAGTCATTGCATGTCAGTTCTTTTCACAAACCACACATGGATCCACCAGTGTCATTGCATGTGTGTTCTTTTCATCAACCACAGCTAGAGTCATTGCATGTGTGTTCTTCTAAACAAACCACATAAGGATCCGACAGTGTCATTGCATGTGTGTTCCTCTCATGAACCACACCCAATGTCATTGCATGTGTGTTCTTCTCATGAACCACACATGGATACACCAGTGTCATTGCATGTGTGTTCTTTTCATTAACCACAGCTAGAGTCATTGCATGTGTGTTCTTCTAAACAAACCACATAAGGATCCACCAGTGTCATTGCATGTGTGTTCTTTTCATGAACCACAGCTACAGTCATTGCATGTGTGTTCTTCTAAACAAACAACATAAGGATCCACCATGGTCATTGCATGTGTGTTTTTCTCATGAACCATACATGGATCCACCAGTGTCATTGCTTGTCTATTCTTTTCATGAACCACACCCAGTGTCATTGCATGTCTGTTCCTCTAAACAAACCACATAAGGATCCATCAGTGTCATTGCATGTCTATTCTTTTCATGAACCACACATGGATCCACCAGTGTGATTGCATGTGTTTTCTTTTCATGAACCACAGCTAGAGTCATTGCATGTGTCTTCTTCTAAACAAACCACACACGGATCCACCTAGTGTGACTACATGTCTGTTCTTTTCACAAACCACACATGGATCCACCAGTGTCATTGCATGTGTGTTCTTTTCATGAACCACAGCTAGAGTCATTGCATGTCTGTTCTTTCCACAAACCATACATGGATCCACCTAGTGTGATTGCATGTCTGTTCTTTTCTCAAACCACACATGGATCCACCAGTGTCATTGCATGTGTGTTCTTCTCATGAACCATAACCAGTGTCATTGCATGGTTGTTCTTCTCACAAACCACATAAGGATCCACTAGTGTCATTTCATGTCTATTCTTCTAAACAAACCACATAAGGATCCCCCAGTGTCGTTGCATGTGTGTTCTTTTCATGAACCACAGCTAGAGTCATTGCATGTGTGTTCTTCTAAACAACCCACATAAGGATCCACCAGTGTCATTGCGTGTCTACTCTTTTCATGAACCATACCCAGTGTCATTGCATGTTTGTTCCTCTAAACAAACCACACATGGATCCACCTAGAGTCATCGCATGTCAGTTCTTTTCACAAACCACACATGGATCCACTAGTGTCATTGCATGTGTGTTCTTCTCATGAACCATAGCCAGTGTCATTGCATGTATGTTCTTCTCACAAACCACATAAGGATCCACCAGTTTCATTGGATGTGTGTTTTCTAAACAAAGCACATAAGGATCCCCCACTGTCATTGCATGTGTGTTCTTTTCATGAATTACGATATTGTCATTGCATGTGTGTTCTTCTAAAAAACCACATAAGGATCCACTAGTGTCATTGCATGCCTCTTCTTCGAAACAAACCACATAAGGATCCCCCAGTGTCATTGCATGTGTGTTATTTTCATGAACCGCAGCTAGAGTCATTGCATGTGTGTTCTTCTAAACAAACCACGTAAGGATCCACCATTGTCATTGCATGTCTGTTCTTTTCATCAACCACACCCAGTGTCATTGCATGTCTGTTCCTCTAAACAAACCACACATGGACCACATAGAGTCATTGCATGTCAGTTCTTTTCACAAACCACACATGGATCCACCAGTGTCATTGCATGTGTGTTCTTTTCATGAACCACAGATAGAGTCATTGCATGTGTGTTCTTCTAAACAAACCACACAAGGATCCACCAGTGTCATTGCATGTGTGTTCTTCTCATGAACCACACCCAGTGACATTGCATGTGTGTTCTTCTCATGAACCACACATGGATACACTAGTGTCATTGCATGTGTGTTCTTTTCATGAACCACAGCTAAAGTCATTGCATGTGTGTTCTTCTAAACAAACCACATAAGGATCCACCAGTGTCATTGCATGTGTGTTCTTTTCCTAAACCACAGCTAGACTCAATGCATGTGTGTTCTTCTAAACAAACCACATAAGGATCCACCAGTGTCATTGGATGTGTGTTCTTCTCATGAACCACACATGGATCCACCAGTGTCATTGCATGTTGTTCTTTTCATGAACCACACCCAGTGTCATTGCATTCTTGTTCCTCTAAACAAACCACATAAGGATCCACCAGTGTCATTGCATGTCTACTCTTTTCATGAACCACACATGGATCCACCAGTGTCATTGCATGTGTGTTCTTTTCATGAACCACAGCTAGAGTCATTGCATGTGTGTTCTTCTAAACAAACCACACATGGATCCACCTAGTGTGAGTGCATGTCTATTCTTTTCATGAATGACAGCTAGAGTCATTGCATGTGTGTTCTTATAAACAGACCACATAAGGATCCACCAGTGTCATTGCATGTTTGTTCTTCTCATGAACCACATAAGGATCCACCAGTGTCATTGCATTTATGTTCTTTTCACAAACCACATGAGATCCACCAGTGTCATTGCATGTCTGTTCTTTTCATGAACCACATAAGGAGCCAACTGTGTCATTGGATGTGTGTTCTTCTAATGAACCACACATGGATCCACCAGTGTCATTACATGTCTATTATTTTCATGAACCACACCTAGTGTCATTGCATGTCTGTTCCTCTATACAAACCACATAAGGATCCACCAGTGTCATTGCATGTCTGTTATTTTCATGAACCACACATGGATCCACCAGTGTCATTCAATGTGTGTTCTTTTCATGAACCACAGCTAGAGCCATTGCATGTGTGTTCTTCTAAACAAACCACACTTGGATCCACCTAGTGTGATTGCATGTCCACTCTTTTCAAAAACCACATATGGATCCACCAGTGTCATTGCATGTGTGTTCTTTCCATGAACCACAACTAGAGTCATTGCATGTCTGTTCTTTCCACAAACCACACATGGATTCACCTAGTGTGATTGCATGTCTGTTCTTTTCACAAACCACACATGGACCCACCAGTGTCATTGCATGTGTGTTCTTCTCATGAACCACAGCAAGTGTCATTGCATGTCTGTTCTTCTTACAAACCACATCAGGATCCACCAGTGTCATTGGATGTGTGTTCTTCTCATGAACCACACATGGATCCACCCAGTGTCATTGCATGTCTGTTCTTTTCACGAACCACAGCTAGAGTCATTGCATGTATGTGCTTTCCACAAACCACATATGGATCCACTAGTGGCATTGCATGTCTGTTCTTTTCATGAACCACACCCAGTGTCATTGCATATTTGTTCCTCTAAACAAACCTAAACAAGCCACGCATGGATCCACATAGTGTGATTGCATGTCTATTCTTTTCACAAACCACACATGGATCCACCAGTGTCATTGCATGCGTGTTCTTTTCATGAACCGCAGCTAGAGTCATTGCATGTGTGTTCTTCTAAACAAACCACACATGGATCCACCTAGTGTGATTGCATGTCTGTTCTTCTCATGAACCACACCAGTATCATTGGATGTGTGTTCTTCTCATGAACCACACATGGATACACACCAGTGTCACTGAATGTGTGTTCCTCTCATGAAGCACACATGGATCCACCAAGTGTGATTGCATGTCTGTTCTTCTCACAAACCACACATGGATCCACCAGTGTCATTGCATATCTGTTCTTTTCATGAACCACACCCAGTGTCATTGCATGTATATTCCTCTCATAAACCACACATGGATCCACCAGTGTGATTACATGTGTGTTCTTTTAATGATCCATTGCCAGTGTCATTGCATGTGTGTACCTTTCACAAACTACACATGGATCCACCAGTGTCATTGGATGTGTGTACCTCTCATGAACCACATCTAGAGTAATTGCATGTGTGTTCTTCTCACAAAACACATAAGGATACACCAGTGCCATTGCATGTGTGTTCTTCTCATGAACCACAGCTAGAGTCATTGCATTCTTGTTCTTCTCACAAACCACATAAGGATACACCGGTGTCATTGCATCTGTGTTCTTCTCATGAACCACAGCTAGAGTCATTACATGTCTGTTCTTCTCACAAACCACATAAGGATCCACCGGTGTCATTGGATGTGTGTTCTTCTCATGAACCACACATGGATCCACCAGTGTCATTGCATGTCTGCTCTTTTCATTAACCACAGTTAGAGTCGTTGCATGTGTCTTCTTTACACAAACCACATATGGATCAACCAATGGCACTACATGTGTGTTCTTTTCACAAATCACATATGGATCCACCTAGTGTGATTGCATGTGTGTTCTTTTCACAAACCACATATGGATCCACCAGTGTCATTGCATGTCTGCTCTTTTCACAAACCACATATGGATCCTAATTAACCTCAGAAGAGCCCTAACCTTAGCCCCCCAATGGGTGGCTGTTAGACCAAGTCTTCTAGAAGGAACGCCCTAACACAGTTGTTCAGCTTGACAATTGTTACATACCGTTCGATCGGGGCGCTTGGACGATTGGGATGGTCTTCGTGAGAGTGATCCGCGAGTAGGCTATTCTGCGGCATGATTGGCCACGCTTGCTGTGGACAAACTGGCAACACCGGGCGCTCCCCTGTTGTGAGTGTCACGACTCACGAGTTCAGTGGGCCATATCCCAGTGTCACGTCCCCATTACTTCTCTTCCTCCCCATACTTCTCTTCCTTCCCCTCGAAGCCACTTTCCCCACTTCACTCCCATCCTGCCATAGCCGCAAGCCGACGGCGCCTCCATCCCAATCCCCTCTCCGGCAGCAACCCCTCCTCCCCTCTCGCCATGGGTTCAAGGGGAGACGGCAAGGAAACGCGTCGTGACGACAGGGATGGTGACTTTTATGTGAGTCATCTCATCTCTATCTCTATCATCTGTGGCCAGTTATCTATTTTTTGAGCTAGATCTAATCTGTTTACTCATGCATGTATGATGTGTTAGGCCAACCAGACGATCTATGACTCTGACTATCACGGTTTAGCGGATGAAGGCAGTCCTCTGCTATGTAAACATGGATATGTGCCTGCTAAATTTGTAGCGTTCGAAGGACGAAACGCAGGCAGGAGGTTTCTATGGTGTCAAGGACATCGTGCAATGATGCAAGGCGGAAGTTGCAGTGTTGTCAAATGGGTAGATCCAGAGTGGCCCAAATCGATGCAGAAAACGCTGGACAAACTATGAGAAATGACTATTAAGTTGAAAGAATCCGTATTCAGCTCACTTCTTGACAGTGTTGAGATCAAGCTATGGGAACCAGTTGACACGACCAAGCATAAGCGAGATCTCAGGTGGGTGCAAGACAAGGTTAGCAAAGTCGAGAAGGAGAGGGACGCGGCGTTGGCCCTGAAGGCTAAAGCAGAGCAAGAACTGACTCAAGCAAGGAATGATCTTCACCAGGCCAAAGTCCTGCAGTTCACAACTACGAGTATTTGACAAGTGCATGAGGAAAATTGCAGAGAAACAATTGAAGTTGTGCAAGGAAGATGCTAAAAGGAAGGAGCAGACAATTCGATCCTTGCTCTCGCAGGAAGATGTGCATCGGGCTAAGATTAGGAATATCAAGGATATGTGTGATAACTAGTTCTATTTAGCTTAAGCTCCGTGCCTTTTTAAGTTGTAATAGTTGTACTTGTTGACCTAGCGGTTTGAACTATTGGCCCCGGAGTCCTAGGAGGAAAAAAATTGGTCACCCGTTAATCTGTCTTAACCCTGCATTACTTCCTTTTGTCTGACCAATGCCCCTTGGATATTCCGCCCGTCGCTTCGTCGTCCTCGTGTACAAATAGGAGGCGCCATAGTGTGTCTCTTCGTCGTCCATCCCCTCGTCCTCTCCAATCTCCACCGCGTCGTCGCTTCGTCCTCCATCCCCTCGCTCCCTCTCAAATCTCCACCGCACCGCCATGGAGATGCCCGCGCTGAACTTCTACGATGCGGTGATGTTCGCGCACTTCGACATCCTCGCGCCGCTGGCCACGACGGTGCCCCACGGATGGCGCATCTTCTATGCGGGGGTGCCGGTGGCTCCGCTCCCTAGTCGAGCCGATATGGAGAGTGAAATCGCGGCGCACCGCCGCTAGATGCCCGCATGGAAGAGGGCGCTGCCCCGGTACACGGCGGCCAGCCCGTACTGGCCGACGTTGTTCAAGAAGGAGCGGAAGGCCAAGATTGGCAACCGCATCGTTGACGGGCGCGTGGTGCACCGGGATGTCTGCAACCGAGAAGGGCGGGAGAGGTTCCAGTCCGTCCCTGGACGGACCAAGTACACCGTCATCTCTGCCGCTCGCCGCGAAGAGGTGCTCCGTATCGCGAACAATGCGGAAATCATGGAGGTTCCGTCCGACGACGACGAGGAAGCCGGCGGCTCGGAGGATAGTGGCAGCAGAAGTGAAATTGTTGACTAGTGGTTGAATTAATGTAGGATGTCAAATCGCACCTTTGTTTGGAAGAATTTGTGGTTGAATTAATGAAATGCCTCGATTTAGATCTCTGTCTCGATTAATTTGTGGAAGAATTTGTGATTTAGATCAATTTCTGCCTCGATTTAGATCTCTGTCCCGGATTGGGAACGTGACAGTGGACCAAAGACCCCTTTTCTACTAGTGTATTCTGATATTGGTGGTTTGTTTAAACATAATCTACGTGGATTGTGCCGCATGCAAATGGCACAACCACAATTTATAAAGTGGAAGCACGTACACCTGGTTACTGGAGATCCAGGAGCTTTGCCAGATGCAGGGGATGCAGGAGCAGAGAGGCGGTGAGATAGACGGGCTCAAGATTAGGTCAGAAAGTGGTACCGATTTCCTCCTCATATGGGCATTATCGGTTGCCATTGTTGTTTATGTTGCCACGTTGTTGTGCAGCATCTGAAATAAGTTCCTGCTTCATTGAGTGTGGCAGCTTAAATAATTTATTTCTGTGCCACTTACATTCTGTCATATTTGGAGACCTCCTGCCCCTCAGCAATCGTGGAACCGGTGTTGCATGTTTTCAGATAGCAGTGGCACAATCACAATTTCGGATTCAACTACTGACTCAGATGTTTCCAAACCCTAAATCGCGATACATTTTACTCAGAGAACGTGGGCAGATTGTTTCGCCTAGCAACGTGCCACACACAGAGCTCCAGAATTTAACAGAATTACATATATAGGTTCAAGTTCAACACATTACTATGCATCTTCATTGCCAGCAGCCTTCTTCCGCAGCCTGGGTGCCAAGCCTTCACGTCCACTAGCTTCTTCATTTCCTGCCTTCTTCCTCTTCCTTGGTGCCAATTTTCTTAGCTTCACGTACTCTGCATCGTCGGGACAACAGGCACCAGAATCGTGTTCAGCATCATCATTCCACTCATTTTTAATTTCTTCGGGCAACAAAATGACTGACTCAGCAGTCATGTTTCTAACCTTGCGGTGCTTCCTGTCAAAGAAACAAGACTGTTGCATAACTACCCAATATCTACAGAGTAAATAAAACAAAATTACAATTCATCACAAACATGCGAACCCCAAGAGACCTTTGCTTACTAGTAGCTAATTGGGTTCGAGCAACCACCCTGTCCAAGAATAGAAGGGCGACTCCTAGTTGCAGCAGCTTCCACATCCAGTACATCACAATTTAGCTCAATCATGCAAGTTCTTTTCACAAACCACACATGGATCCACCAGTGTCATTGCATGTGTGTTCTTCTAAACCAACCACATAAGGATCCACTAGTGTCATTGCATGTGTGTTCTTCTCAAGAACCACAGCCAGTGTCATTGCATGTGTGTTCTTCTCATGAACCACACATGGATACACCAGTATCATTGCATGTGTGTTCTTTTCATCTGCCACAGCTAGAGTCATTGCATCTGTGTTCTTCTAAACAAACCACATAAGGATCCACCAGTGTCATTGCATGTGTGTTGTTTTCATGAACCACAGCTGGAGTCATTGCATGTGTGTTGTTCTAAACAAACGACATAGGGATCCACCAGTGTCATTGCATGTGTGTTCATCTCATGAACCACACATGGATCTACCAGTGTCATTGCATGCCTGTTCTTTTCATGAACCACACCCAGTGTCATTGCATGTCTGTTCCTCTAAACAAACCACATAAGGATCCACTAGTCTCATTGCATGTCTGTTCTTCTCATGAACAACACTTGGATCCACCAGTGTCATTGCATGTGTGTTTATTTCATGAACTACAGCTAGAGTCATTGCATGTGTGTTTTTCTAAAAAAACCACACATGGATCCACCAGTGTCATTGCATGTGTGTTCTTTTCATGAACCACAGTCGGTGTCATTGCATGTCTGTTCTTCTCACAAACCACATAAGGACCCACCAGTGGCATTGCATGTCTGTTCTTCTAAACAAACCACATAAGGATCCCCTAGTGACATTGCATGTGTGTTCTTTTCATGAACCTAAGCTAGATTCATTGCATGTGTGTTCTTCTAAACAAACCACATAAGGATCCACCAGTGTCATTGCATGTATGTTCTTTTCATGGACCATACCCAATGTCATTGCATGTTTGTTCCTCTAAACAAACCACACATGGATCCACCTCGAGTCATTGCATGTCAGTAATTTTCACAAATCACACATGGAACCACCAGTGTCATTGCATGTGTGTTCTTCTCATGAACCACAGCTAGTGTCATTGCATGTCTATTCTTCTCACAAACCACATAAGGATCCACCAGTGTCATTGGATGTGTGTTCTTCTAAACAAACCACATAAGGATCCCCCAGTGTCATTGCATGTGTGTTCTTTTCATGAACCATAGCTAGATTCATTGCATGTGTGTTCTTCTAAACAACCCACATAAGGATCCACCAGTGTCATTGCATGTGTGTTCTTCTCATGAACCACAACTAGTGTCATTGGATGTGTGTTCTTCTCATGAACCACACATGGATCCACCAGTGTCATTGCATGTGTGTTCTTTTCATAAACCACAGCTAGAGTCATTGGATGTGTGTTCTTCTAAACAAACCACATAAGGATCCGCCAGTGTCATTGGATGTGTGTTCTTCTCATGAACCACACCCAGAGTCGATGCATGTGTGTTCTTGTCATGAACCACACATGGATACACCAGTGTCATTGCATATGTGTTCTTTTCATGAACCACAGCTAGAGTCATTGCATGTGTGTTCTTCTAAACAAACCACATAAGGATCCACCAGTGTGGTTGCATGTGCGTTCTTTTCAAGAACCACATAAGGATACACCAGTGTCATTGCATGTCTGTTCTTCTCATGAACCACATAAGGATCCACCAGTGTCATTGTATGTCGGTTCTTTTCATGAACCACATAAGGATCCACTAGTGGCATTGCATGTGTGTTCTTCTAAACAAACCACATAAGGATACACTAGTGTCATTGCATGTCTATTCTTTTCATGAACCACACCAAGTGTCATTGCATGTCTGTTCCTCTAAACAAACCACACATGTATCCACCTAGAGTCATTGCATGTCAATTCTTTTCATAAACCACACATGGATCCACCAGTGTCATTGCATGTGTGTTCTTTTCATGAACCATAGCTAGAGTCATTGCATGTGTGTTCTTCTAAACAAACCACATAAGGATCCACAAGTGTCATTGCATGTGTGTTCTTCTCATGAACCACAGCCAGTGTCATTGCATGTGTGTTCTTCTCATGAACCACACATGGATAGACCAGTGTCATTGCATGTGTGTTCTTTTCATGAGCCACAGCTAGATTCATTGCATGTGTGTTCTTCTAAACAAACTACATAAGGATCTACCAGTGTCATTGCATGTGTGTTCTTTTCATGAAACACAGCTAGAGTCATTGCATGTGTATTCTTCTAAACAAACGACATAGGGATCCACCAGTGTCATTGCATGTGTGTTCTTCTCATGAACCACACATGGATCCACCAGTGTCATTGCATGTATGTTCTTTTCATGAACCACACCTAGTCTCATTGCATGTCTGTTCCTCTAAACAATCCACATAAGGATCCACTAGTGTCATTGCATGTCTGTTCTTTTCATGAACAACACATGGATCCACCAGTGTCATTGCATGTGTTCTTTTCATGAACCACAACTAGAGTCCTTGCATGTGTGTTTTTCTAAACAAACCACACATGGATCCACCTAGTGTGATTGCATGTTTGTTCTTTTCACAAACAACACATGGATCCAACAGTGTCATTGCATGTGTGTTCTTTTCATGAACCACAGCCAGTGTCATTGCATGTATGTTCTTCTCACAAATCACATAAGGATCCACCAGTGTCATTGTATGTCGGTTTTTTTCATGAACCACATAAGGATCCACTAGTGTCATTGCATGTCTATTCTTTTCATGAACCACACCAAGTGTCATTGCATGTCTGTTCCTCTAAACAAACCACACATGTATCCACCTAGAGTCATTGCACGTCAATTCTTTTCACAAACCACACATGGATCCACCAGTGTCATTGCATGTGTGTTCTTTTCATGAATCATAGCTAGAGTCATTGCATGTGTGTTCTTCTAAACAAACCACATAAGGATCCACTAGTGTCATTGCATGTGTGTTCTTCTCATGAACCACAGCCAGTGTCATTGCATGTGTGTTCTTCTCATGAACCACACATGGATAGACCAGTGTCATTGCATGTGTGTTCTTTTCATGAGCCACAGCTAGATTCATTGCATGTGTGTTCTTCTAAACAAACCACATAAGGATCTACCAGTGTCATTGCATGTGTGTTCTTTTCATGAAACACAGCTAGAGTCATTGCATGTGTGTTCTTCTAAACAAAAGACATAGGGGTCCACCAGTGTCATTGCATGTGTGTTCTTCTCATGAACCACACATGGATCCACCAGTGTCATTGCATGTATGTTCTTTTCATGAACCACACCTAGTGTCATTGCATGTCTGTTCTTCTAAACAATCCACATAAGGATCCACTAGTGTCATTGCATGTCTGTTCTTTTCAAGAAGAACACATGGATCCACCAGTGTCATTGCATGTGTTCTTTTCATGAACCACAACTAGAGTCCTTGCATGTGTGTTTTTCTAAACAAACCACACATGGATCCACCTAGTGTGATTGCATGTTTGTTCTTTTCACAAACAACACATGGATCCAACACTGTCATTGCATGTGTGTTCTTTTCATGAACCACAGCTAGAGTCATTGCATTTGTGTTCTTCTAAACAAACCACATAAGGATCCACCAGTGTCATTGCATGTCTGTTCTTTTCATGGACCATACCCAGTGTCATTGCATGTTTGTTCCTCTAAACAAACCACACATGGATCCACCTAGTGTCATTGCATGTCTATTCTTTTTACAACCCACACATGGATCCACCAGTGTCATTGCATGTGTGTTCTTTTCATGAACCTCAGCTAGAGTCATTGCATGTGTGTTCTTCTAAACACACCACATAAGGATCCACTAGTGTCATTGCATGTGTGTTCTTCTCATGAACTACAACCAGTGTCATTGGATGTGTGTTCTTCTCATGAACCACACATGGATCCACCAGTGTCATTGCATGTGTGTTCTTTTCATGAACCACAGCTAGAGTCATTGAATGTGTGTTCTTCTAAACAAACCACATAAGGATCCACCAGTGTCATTGGATGTGTGTTCTTCTCATGAACCACACCCAGAGTCATTGCATGTGTGTTCTTCTCATGAACCACACATGGATACACCAGTGTCATTGCATGTGTGTTCTTTTCATGAACCACAGCTAGAGTCATTGCATGTGTGTTCTTCTAAACAAACCACATAAGGATCCACCAGTGTGGTTGCATGTGTGTTCTTTTCATGAACCACATAAGGATACACCAGTGTCATTGCATGTCTGTTCTTCTCATGAACCACATAAGGATCCACCAGTGTCATTGTATGCCGGTTCTTTTCATGAACCACATAAGGATCCACTAGTGGCATTGCATGTGTGTTCTTCTAAACAAACCACATAAGGATCCACTAGTGTCCTTGCACGTCTGTTCTTTTCATGAACCACACCCAGTGTCATTGCATGTCTGTTCCTCTAAACAAACCACACATGTATCCACCTAGAGTCATTGCATGTCAGTTCTTTTCACAAACCACACATGGATCCACCAGTGTCATTGCATGTGTGTTCTTTTCATGAACCATAGCTAGAGTCATTGCATGTGTGTTCTTCTACACAAACCACATATGGCTATACTAGTGTCATTGCATGTGTGTTCTTCTCATGAACCACAGCCAACGTCATTGCATGTGTGTTCTTCTCATGAACCACACATGGACACACCAGTGTCATTGCATGTGTGTTCTTTTCATGAGCCACAGCTAGAGTCATTGCATGTGTGTTCTTCTAAACAAACCACATAAGGATCTACCAGTGTCATTGCATGTGTGTTCTTTTCATGAAACACAGCTAGAGTCATTGCATGTGTGTTCTTCTAAACAAACGACATAGGGATCCACCAGTGTCATTGCATGTGTGTTGTTCTCATGAACCACACATGGATCCACCAGTGTCATTGCATGTCTGTTCTTTTCATGAACCACACCTAGTGTCATTGCATGTCTGTTCCTCCAAACAATCCACATAAGGATCCACTAGTGTCATTGCATGTCTGTTCTTTTCATGAACAACACATGGATCCACCAGTGTCATTGCATGTGTTCTTTTCATGAACCACAACTAGAGTCCTTGCATGTGTATTTTTCTAAACAAACCACACATGGATCCACCTAGTGTGATTGCATGTTTGTTCTTTTCACAAACAACACATGGATCCAACAGTGTCATTGCATGTGTGTTCTTTTCATGAACCATAGCCAGTGTCATTGGATGTATGTTCTTCTCACAAACCACATAAGGATCCACGAGTGTTATTGCATGTCTGTTCTTCTAAACAAACCACATAAGGATCCCCTAGTGTCATTTCATGTGTGTTCTTTTTATGAACCACAACTAGAGTCATTGCATGTGTGTTCTTCTAAACAAACCACATAAGGATCCACCAATGTCATTGCATGTCTGTTCTTTTCATGGACCATACCCAGTGTCATTGCATGTTTGTTCCTCTAAACAAACCACACGTGGATCCACCTAGTGTCATTGCATGTCTATTCTTTTCACAAACCACACATGGATCCACCAGTGTCATTGCATGTGTGTTCTTTTCATGAACCTCAGCTAGAGTCATTGCATGTGTGTTCTTCTAAACAAACCACATAAAGATCCACTAGTGTCATTGCATGTGTGTTCTTCTCATGAACCACACATGGATCCACCAGTGTCATTGCATGTGTGTTCTTTTCATGAACCACAGCTAGAGTCATTGAATGTGTGTTCTTCTATACAAACCATATAAGGATCCACTAGTGTCATTGGATGTGTGTTATTCTCATGAACCACACCCAGAGTCATTGCATGTGTGTTCTTCTCATGAACCACACATGGATACACCAGTGTCATTGCATGTGTGTTCTTTTCATGAACCACAGCTAGAGTCATTGCATGTGTGTTCTTCTAAACAAACCACATAAGGATCCACCAGTGTGGTTGCATGTGTGTTCTTTTCATGAACCACATAAGGATTCACGAGTGTCATTGCATGTCTGTTCTTCTCATGAACCACATAAGGATCCACCAGTGTCATTGTATGACGGTTCTTTTCATGAACCACATAAGGATCCACTAGTGGCATTGCATGTGTGTTCTTCTAAACAAACCACATAAGGATCCAGTAGTGTCATTGCATGTCTATTCTTTTCATGAACCACACCCAGTGTCATTCCATGTCTGTTCCTCTAAACAAACCACACATGTATCCACCTAGAGTCATTGCATGTCAGTTTTTTCACAAACCACACATGGATCCACCAGTGTCATTGCATGTGTGTTCTTTTCATCAACCATAGCTAGAGTCATTGCATGTGTGTTCTTCTACAAAAACCACATATGGATCCACTAGTGTCATTGCATGTGTGTTCTTCTCATGAACCACAGCCAGTGTCATTGCATGTGTGTTCTTCTCATGAACCACAGCCAGTGTCATTGCATGTGTGTTCTTCTCATGAACCACACATGGATACACCAGTGTCATTGCATGCGTCTTCTTTTCATGAGCCACAGCTAGAGTCATTGCATGTGTGTTCTTCTAAACAAACCACATAAGGATCTACCAGTGTCATTGCATGTGTGTTCTTTTCATGAAACACAGCTAGAGTCATTGCATGTGTGTTCTTCTAAATAAACGACATAGGCATCCACCAGTGTCATTGCATGTGTGTTCTTCTCATGAACCACACACGAATCCACCAGTGTCATTGCATGTCTGTTCTTTTCATGAACCACACCTAGTGTCATTGCATGTCTGTTCCTCTGAACAATCCACATAAGGATCCACTAGTGTCATTGCATGTATGTTCTCTTCATGAACAACACATGGATCCACCAGTGTCATTGCATGTGTTCTTTTCAT
This sequence comes from Avena sativa, assembly GCA_916181665.1. Classification (NCBI taxonomy): domain Eukaryota; kingdom Viridiplantae; phylum Streptophyta; class Magnoliopsida; order Poales; family Poaceae; genus Avena; species Avena sativa. Next base: position 60,616,652 of record OV702287.1, on the reverse strand, counting down.
GAACCACAACTAGAGTCTTTGCATGTGTGTTTTTCTAAACAAACCACACATGGATCCACCTAGTGTGATTGCATGTTTGTTATTTTCACAAACAACACATGGATCCAACAGTGTCATTGCATGTGTGTTCTTTTCATGAACCACAGCCAGTGTCATTGCATGTATGTTCTTCTCACAAACCACATAAGGGTCCACCAGTGTCATTGCATGTGTGTTCTTTTCATGAACCACAGCTAGAGTCATTGCATGTGTGTTCTTCTAAACAAACCATATAAGGATCCACCAGTGGCATTGCATGTCTTTTCTTTTCATGGACCATACCCAGTGTCATTGCATGTCTGTTCCTCTAAAAAACCACACATGGATCCACCTAGTGTCATTGCATGTCTATTCTTTTCACAAACCACACATGGATCCACCAGTGTCATTGCATGTGTGTTCTTTTCATGAACCTCAGCTACAGTCATTGCATGTGTGTTCTTCTAAACAAACCACATAAGGATCCACTAGTGTCATTGCATGTGTGTTCTTCTCATGAACCACAGCCAGTGTCATTGGATGTGTGTTCTTCTCATGAACCACACATGGATCCACCAGTGTCATTGCATGTGTGTTCTTTTCATGAACCACAGCTAGAGTCATTGAATGTGTGTTCTTCTAAACAAACCACATAAGGATCCACCATTGTCATTGGATGTGTGTTCTTCTCATGAACCACGCCTAGAGTCATTGCATGTGTGTTCTTCTCATGAACCACACATGGATACACCAGTGTCATTGCATGTGTGTTCTTTTCATGAACCACAGCTAGAGTCATTGCATGTGTGTTCTTCTAAACAAACCACATAAGGATCCACCAGTGTGGTTGCATGTGCGTTCTTTTCATGAACCACATAAGGATACACGAGTGTCATTGCATGTCTGTTCTTCTCATGAACCACATAAGGATCCACCAGTGTCATTGTATGCCGGTTCCTTTCATGAACCACATAAGGATCCACTAGTGGCATTGCATGTGTGTTCTTCTAAACAAACCACATAAGGATCAACTAGTGTCATTGCATGTCTATTCTTTTCGTGAACCACATAAGGATCCACTAGTGGCATTGCATGTGTGTTCTTCTCATGAACCATAGCTAGTGTCATTGCATGTGTGTTCTTCTCATGAACCACACATGGATACACCAGTGTCATTGCATGCGTCTTCTTTTCATGAGCCACAGCTAGAGTCATTGCATGTGTGTTCTTCTAAACAAACCACATAAGGATCTACCAGTGTCATTGCATGTGTGTTCTTTTCATGAAACACAGCTAGAGTCATTGCATGTGTGTTCTTCTAAACAAACGACATAGGCATCCACCAGTGTCATTGCATGTGTGTTCTTCTCATGAACCACACACGGATCCACCAGTGTCATTGCATGTCTGTTCTTTTCATGAACCACACCTAGTGTCATTGCATGTCTGTTCCTCTAAACAATCCACATAAGGATCCACTAGTGTCATTGCATGTCTGTTCTCTTCATGAACAACACATGGATCCACCAGTGTCATTGCATGTGTTCTTTTCATGAACCACAACTAGATTCATTGCATGTGTGTTTTTCTAAACAAACCACACATGGATCCACCTAGTGTGATTCCATGTTTGTTCTTTTCACAAACAACACATGGATCCAACAGTGTCATTGCATGTGTGTTCTTTTCATGAACCACAGCCAGTGTCTTTGCATGTCTGTTCTTCTCACAAACCACATAAGGATCCACTAGTGTCATTGCATGTGTGTTCTTTTCATGAACCGCAGCTAGAGCCATTGCATGTGTTTTCTTGTAAACAAACCACATAAGGATCCACTAGTGTCATTGCATGTTTGTTCTTTTCATGGACCATACCCAGTGTCATTGCAGGTCTGTTCCTCTAAACAAACCACACATGGATCCACCAGTGTCATTGCATGTCAGTACTTTTCACAAACCACACATGGATCCACCAGTGTCATTGCATGTGTGTTCTTCTCATGAACCACAGCCAGTGTCATTGCATGTCTATTCTTCTCACAAACCACATAAGGACCATCAGTGTCATTGGATGTGTGTTCTTCTAAACAAACCACATAAGGATCCCCAGTGTCATTGCATGTGTGTTCTTTTCATGAACCATAGCTAGAGTCATTGCATGTGTGTTCTTCTAAACAAACCACGTAAGGATCCACCAGTGTCATTGCATGTGTGTTCTTTTCATGAACCACAGCTAGAGTCATTGCATGTGTGTTCTTCTAAACAAACCACATAAGGATCCACCAGTGTCATTGCATGTGTGTTCTTCTCATGAACCACACATGGATCCACCAGTGTCATCGCATGTCTGTTCTTTTCATGAACCGCACCTAGTGTCATTGCATGTATGTTCCTCTAAACAAAACACATAAGGATCCACAAGTGTCATTGCATGTCTGTTCTTTTCATGAACAACACATGGATCCACCAATGTCATTGCATGTGTGTTCTTTTCATGAACCACAGCTAGAGTTATTGCATGTGTGTTCTTCTAAACAAACCACACATGGATCCACCTAGTGTCATTCCATGTGTGTTCTTTTCATGAGCCACAGCCTGTGTCATTGCATGTCTGTTCTTCTCACAAACCACATAAGGATCCACCAGTGTCATTGCATGTATGTTCTTCTAAACAAACCACATAAGGATCCCCTAGTGTCATTGCATGTGTGTTCTTTTCATGAACCACAGCTAGAGTCATTGCATGTGTGTTCTTCTAAACAAACCACATAAGGATCCACCAGTGTCATTGCATGTCTATTATTTTCATGAACCATACCCAGTGCCATTGCATGTCTGTTCCTCTAAACAAACCACACATGGATCCACCTAGAGTCATTGCATGTCAGTTCTTTTCACAAACCACAATGGATCCACCAGTGTCATTGCATGTGTGTTCTTCTCATGAACCACAGCTAGTGTCATTGCATGTCTATTCTTCTCACAAACCACATAAGGATCCACCAGTGTCATTGGATGTGTGTTCTTCTAAACAAACCACATAAGGATCCCCTAGTGTCATTGCATGTGTGTTCTTTTCATGAACCATAGCTAGAGTCGTGGCATGTGTGTTGTTCTAGACTGTAACTACCTCGGTGAATTACGCTCCTAGTTACAAGCCTGGATGAGCAGAAATGGTTGAAATAGAACGGTGGGGCCCAAGTGCCACTCACAGGTAGACCTTTTGGCCGTCCCAACCATTTCCACACATCGGGACAAGAACGGGCGGCGTAATCGGCAGGCGAAGGGATCAACTACATACACAAATGAGTATGTATGCAAGCCACCATACAACAGTACACCAGAGCCATTCCATCTAAAAAGAAAGGAAATATAGCAACGCCATATGGCAAGATCCAAATATCCTAGATAGATATAATAGTTTAGGATATCTCCTCATACATCAAACATCAGAGTATCAGGCGGAAGCGGAAGACAAAATCCGAGTACGGATAAGAAGCAAATCGGCATAAGATGCCCCATAAATAAGAAGATCCTGCCCACAGATCTCACGGATCCCCGTTCCCGGAATCTCTACACCGAATGATCGTTGCCCACATCGTCCGTCTCTTCCACCCAGTATCCATCTTGCGAGTGTACCTGTTCATCTGAACCAATAATTTATCGTGTGAGACCCTAGGGGTACTCAGCAAGTCTTTATGCCGCTAAAGGGGACACAACCTGGGGTGACGCAATTGCAGCAAAAGATAAACCCTAACAATTCTATAGATACTCGCTAACCATCCGCCTAACCATAGATAGACGGATGTCCGTGAATTAATAACAACAGTTATAACAGTTAAAACGGTAATATCCACAAATCCATCCTCCTCCTCGCTTACCGACGAGGAAGCGGACGAACAACCCCCCCCATCCGTTGGCAGTTTTATTATCCATTCCGTGAGTGTTGCACTATTTACTAGTCAGGTACCTAGTCTAGTCAAGTTAAAAACGGTACTTTAGTTATGCTTGTCTATGATCGAGAAACTGTGCTCCAAGTCGTCCATAACCGCGGACACGGCTTTTCAGAAAGTTTTACCCTGCAGGGGTGCACAAATAGCAACACACACTCGATATGCCTCGGAAAAACCAAATCAAAACCCAACGAGGCAGTCACGACAAAGCGATCACAGGATTCAGAAATATTTCAGGGGGCCACCCCATTGAGCTACCCGTAAGGAAGTTAGCTGACTTCGAGATGGCCTCAAGGTTTGCGTCAATGGCTGTGAACGACTGGGAACCCGAAAATATGACTGGGCTTGTCGACACCGCGAAAACACTCCGCTTTCCTAAACAGTACAGTGTGCAGTACCTCGCACAATTTAAATAAAGCAGTAAAGCATGGCATAAGTACAGGATAGTAAATAAAACCTCAAACTAGTTTGTGGCCCTCAAGAAATAAGAATGAATCAAGCTCTGGCTCAGGGGGGTTCATAAGCCTCCCGGATGTGGATAGCGCGAATATTCAAGGAACAGGAATCAAGTACTCGGGGTCCTACGGGACACAAGTGAGCCTGAAAAACCAAATAACAGATATGGCTCACCGGTGTCACTTTCATTAGTTATCCCATTACTACTCAGGTTAAGTTGTTTAGGTACCTCGTTATCCATCAGACACTCACATACCCTACACATGCTGTTCTATGACTCGCATGGCTCAAACAACTCCTGTAGTAAGGGCTCATGGGATGGAGGAACAAGCTTCGGTGGGGTTTAAAAGTAAAGGCTATGCAATACTTGGGATTCAATTTAATGCAATCGCGACTCAATGATGCAAGAATAAGAAAGAGGCAATAGGTACTATATGTATGCAAGCATGTGGTAGTGCTTGCCTGGCAGCTCAGTTGAAGCAAGGGATGGATCTGGGTAGTGCTCCTGGTTCTCTTGATATATCCCCTGCTCAGCGTCTATTCGGAGAAGAACCAAACAAACAAGGGCCAACATAAATAAAGTGCACAATCATATGAATAAAATGCGACAAACAAACAATCATGCCATGATGAATGATGCACAATTTGCAGGGCAATAAAGTAGCATGGCATGGGTGAGGTGTGGAATACAAGAATAAAACATTTAATTGAGTTTTAGCCTCATTTTATCCGCATATTAGTTGCTGTACACATTATATTTATATGATGCATGCTTCAAAACAGAACATGGAATGCATAAACAGAAAGGTCTCGTCGAGCTAATCATTTTAGACATATTATTTGTTAAATTTGGAGTTATAAAACAAAAGTTATTAATTAATTAAGGAAAAAGGGCATTTATTGTAATTTTAATCAACTTGGAATTTTAAATGTTCAAAATATATTTGGAATGGCATATTTGAATTCCTCATATTTTTCTGATTTGAAAACATATATTATTTGCATTATTTGGAATTATATTTGAAAAGGTTTATTAAAACAGATTTGAATTAATTTGAAAAGATTTGAATTAAAACAGAAAAGCAGAAAAACTTTTGTTACACGCACAGAACTAGCCACAGTCAATGACCAGTGGGTCCACTGGCTGACTCAGCGCAGTGAGCTGGCGATGGAGGGGTGGGGGTTTTCTCTGGATTTTCTCACCGAGGGGCATCCCAGCCACAGAGGCCGACGTGCGGGCCCAGAGGTTGGCGGGGCCACCGCGCGCGCGACCCAGCCAGGGCGTGACACGTGGGCGATCCCAGGCGCGGGGAGGGACTGGTCTGTGATGGCCAAGCTTTCCAGGGGGTTTCCTTGCAGAAGGGGACCGAGGCCGACAGGTGGGGTTCATAGGACGACGGGTTGAGGCGGGAAAAAGGCGAGGGGGCTACGTGCAAGAATGACATCGGCTGCTGCTGAACGCTGACAGACAGAGGCCGTGCGGCGGCGGATCCGGCCGTCTTCCGGCGACGATGGCGATGCCGCCGCTGGACGAAACACGACGCTCCAAAAACGAAAAACGAAGAGGGCAACAAGGGCTACAGCTTTCGTCTTTGGAGGTGCGTCAACGGAAGTCTACAACGCGCGGGACAGGGTGCGGAACAGGGGCAGTCGGTGCTGCGTTTGCTGCAGTCTGCCAGCGCGCGACGCGCGGCGCGCGCGCAGAGCGCTCGACGGAAGGCGGCGGCGATGCAAGGTGAGAGGGGCGGGAGACGATGTCTAGGGGGTCGATGTGCTCACCAGGGACTCGTCGGTGTGGTCGCCGGAGCTGGAGGTGGCTCGGGTCAGAGCAGAGGCAGGGGCTCTGCGAGCTTCGGCTTCGGTGGCTGCGGCGTGTTCGGGGAGCTTCGGAGGGCTTCGGGGAGATGTGGCCGGGGCAGGGCAATGTGGAGGAGACAGAGGGGGGTCCTGGTGCTCCTGGATCGCCTTGGGGAGCAGCAGGCTGCGCAGATCGAGATCAAGGCCGAAGTAGCTAGGGTTTAGGGCATGATGGAAAGCTTGCATGGCTTGGGGAGGAAGAAGGGAGGTAGAGGAGGACCTGGGCGCCTCCCAGATCCGACCTGAGAGGGATAAGGTGAGCTGGGGTGGTTGGGGAGATAAGGGAGAGAGGAGAGAGGCACATGGGGTGGTGGTGGCTTTAGCAAAAAGGGAGGAGGGTGATCGGGGCTCCCTCTTTCTCCTCTTTGTCTTGAAGCCAAAGAAAGGGGGAGGGCAGAGAGGCTGCCAGGTGGGGCCAGGTGGTCAGGTGGGTGGAAGAGAAGAGAGGCCGAGAGAGGTGGATGTGGTGGCTAGGGTTTGTAGAGAGAGGGAGGGTTAGGTTAGATGGGGTATGGGTTAGGTTTAGATTAGGGATAGAGAGAGGTGGTCTCGGGTGATGTTAGAGGGGTGGATTAGAACTAGGGTTAGCTAGAGAGAAGGGGTGGGGTTGATGGCATGGGCTCGGGTTAGCTATGTAGGATGGATGGTGATAGAGGGATTAGGGTTTTGGAAGCTTGCATGCTCCAACTAGATCAAGCAAGAAAGGAGAGGGAGGTGGTGTGATGATGGATTTTTGCAAGACAAACTAGATCAAGCCAAAAGATAAGAAGAGAAAGAGATGAGAGATGAACCACTCCGGAATTCAAATAAAAACCAAAGGACAAGCAAAAAGGTGGTACTTGCATGGCCCATGCAAAGTATTTAATACCATGTTTATTTTGTGAAAACAATTATATCACATGGCCTTAATCTTATGCATGCCCACAAGTGGAATAAAGCCAAACCAAGAATTTAAAAGAAAGCCCCAAGTGGAATAGATGGAGATGACCACATTGGATTATAATTGGGACTTGCTAGTGTTTGTATGCCACTAGATGCTTACTAGTCCAAAAATACCCCCACATGAGCATAAATCCATAATAATCCATATGGAAGCTAGGAAAAGGGTCCACTCACAAGGCATGCAAAGGTGGCCATGTGGCTCTCATATATCAATAATGTGAAAACAACATGATGCCAAGATGAGAGCATGTGGAAAAGAATTGGATCCATCCCAACCCACATGAGCTAGAGGTAAAACCAATAAGTGCCAAGCTCATATTTAGTTGGATGGTGGAATTATAAGGTGGTGAAAGAAAGGTGGTGGAGTTAATAAAAGATATGCCCCCAACTCAACTTGGGAATTTAAACAATATATCAACAACCAAATACAATATCAAGAGGCAAATACAATTAATAATGCATATGAGACAAGAACCAAATGGAAAAGGGTTTTATATGATGCTCAAATGCAAGGTGGCATGATGACATGAGCATGATATAATTATGATGCAACAATTATATGTATGAAGTAGCATATATATAGACTAGGCTAGTAGCATTGCAATTGTTAGACAATTGGGATGCTACAACTCTCCCCCACTAAACAATAATCTCACCCCGAGATTCCTAGGAAAAAGAAAACAACAGAAGGAGAGGCGGGTGTTCGAACGAAGGTGACCCCCACGTTCCCAAGAGGATGAAGAACGGAATGGTGCGACCACGACACCTTGCAAAACTTGCTAGACTTGTTGCGAGTCTTGCGTTTTGCTTGAGAAACAACGGGTTAGAAGAGTTGAAGGATTGTCGTGAGACAAGAAGGATAGGATGGACATAGCTCCGGTTTTCTCAAGAAACATGATAACAGCATAGAACCACTTGTGAAAGAAAGGACAAGATGCTACCACATTGATATAGAAAGGCACACCGTTACGATTAAAGGTTTACTGATACTAGAGAGGATGAATCTTTGTCTCGCCGGAAGGAAAAGAGCTAGATTGGAGAGGTTTTGAACCACTATGACAATAGCATCGTATCCTCTCTCAGATTTGAGAAATGAAGTTCGGAAACAATATTGCCTTCAAACAATAGAGTCCCTTGATATCATCAGAAAGATTTAGTTAGACATCGTCGGATTAGATTCTTCTTGCGCCGGTAAGAACGAATGATCACGCAATTGAGGTGCGCGGATATACTTCCAGAGACGGATGTGAAGCTAGATCATGGTGGAATCCCGAGAAGCAAAGAATATGGAGGATCTGGAGTTTATTGTAGAGATACTTATTGCTTTCTTTAGCCTTGAGGCTAACGCAATAGATTTGCGGCTGATGACATCAACCATAATTGGCTTTACCACAGAAAAAGAATTGGTGAAACCAAGAGAGATAGTTTCCTTTCATCTTGTTTGGGGATGTCGAGCAACGATCGAATGACGAGGACAGAAAAGAGTTTGCGTCTGTTTCCACCGGATAATTGAGGATTTTGCTCCGTGTAGAAAGGGTGAGATCACCAAGAAGAGATTATTGATTACTTTCTTCGAGAGAGCACTCCGGAAAAACAAAGATGAAAGTAAAAGTATCGAGGGATAAAGGCCACTTCTAACTTCCGTGGAATGAGTGAAATCACATTAATTCACCAATTCAATGTACAAGAGCGAATGATAAGAGTAGTGGTATGGTAGCTACTCCATCCCGCACTCAAAGCATTACTCCGCACATGAATAAGAAAACCATGCAACCCAACTACCGAAACAGACTGAAGGTATTGACAAAAACTCATGGAACTTCGTTAAAAAACAAGGATAGATGCAAACGATTCGCCGGATTCATAGATAGATAAAGATGATGATGTTGTCGTCATATCTGATGTACCAAGCCACCGGAAAGATATGAAGGAAGATTACGGAGAACAACTGCAAGATTCAACAGCTACAGAAAAGATAACACCAACAAGGACAGAAGGAAAACAGGATCTGGAAGGTCTTCATGGCCTCCGGTGGATTGAGCATAGACGATAGAGCGAGAGGGTTTTCAAAAGATCACTTGACGAGACTGAGGTGAAAGAACTCCATGTTCTTCTTGAAAATATAGAGAGAGATTTAGCAGTTTTGAGGAAAACTACGGCGGAACGACGATGATAACTCGCCAACAAGGAAAACTCCGGGTTTGATGGAAGATGGAATTAACAATGGACTTGCTGATTCCAGAATTGGAGCGATCTATTTAGCAGAAGGACGTGGCCGAGATAGGTGACTTCAAGAAGCCAGAATTCTCACTTTGAGACTTTGCACACAGGCATTGCTCACGAAGCTTGAGTGAAAGAAACACATATGATCTTCCATGTCCTTCCATTGATATCGAATAGGCAAGCATATTACCAACATATACCACCATGGATTAACAAGATATTCCCAGAATACCAAGTTCAAAAGACGAGAGAAACGAACAAATGCTCGAACACTTCCTAAGCTCAACGCCCTTTGAAAGATCAACGTTAAGAGCACGGGTTCGTGTTGAAGAAGATGCACTGGAAGAATAGATTATCTGGTCCTTCGGAAGAAAAGAGATGTCACCTTGTTCATATTGTCGATTGGATCGCCGGGTACAAAGATAAAGAGATCTTGGATAAGAAACGATGATATCTCGTACCTTAAGCAAAGCTATCAAAAGCGAAAAGATGCAATCCCCTCGTATCAAAGAGAAGATTGCAGATATAGAGTTCAAAAGATGTGCAGCAGGATGAACAAATGATAGACCGCCGTAGTGCCTTGAGAAACTCCGGATTGTCAAAGATGTTGAATATGCATAGATATGATCACGGTGTACTCAAAATCACATGAGATAACCGTCACTATTGGAGGATAGAGGTGATTGCATTTTCCATATTCCAATCGACACTTATCATGAGTGGAGTATAGCGATGCCGAGAGCCAAATTACAATCACCAGCATCGGATCGACACATGTTATGTATTTAGCCCAAGAGAATTGGAGATGAAAAGAAACTCCAGGATTAAGCGCTGGTGACAAAAGAATGAGTTAGCATGGACATGCTGATAAAAGGGAGATAGATAGTGTTTCACGCACGACTGGAAAGGAGTGTGGAGACACAGATGTATCAAAGAAAAAATTTCTACATTTTTCGGCATTAAAATACCAATAGATGCGCAAAATCACTTATCAGGTAGAGATTGGCAACTGATGATTACACAGAAGGTGGAGTTGCTAGAAGGAAGAACACCCTTGAGAAGATGGCACCGGTTGACAAGGAGTCAGATAGACCGCGCCGGTTTTCAAAAGCCTGTCGGTATGGAATGTACCAACAGTTGATAAACAAAGGCAAATAAAGATAACATGTTGGATGCAACAGATAGACAAGGAATTACACGCACACACACACACACTTCTATGGTACTACGGAAACCCAGAACACGTGAATCCTAGTTTGAATTTTAAGAAGAGGATTGAAAACGTTACACTTCCTTACCAGAAAAGGGTGGTGGGTGGGTAAGAATAAAAGTGGAAGCAGTCCTACTCTCGCGTTTTGTTTTTCCCTAGTATACATAACTACCAAAAATATTTGCTAGACAGACAACGACCATTTGGCTGAGACCCTGAAGGGCGGGATGGCTCTGATACCAATTGTAACTACCTCGGTGAATTACGCTCCTAGTTACAAGCCTGGATGAGAAGAAATGGTTGAAATAGTACGGTGGGGCCCAAATGCCACTCACAGGTAGACCTTTTGGCCATCCCAACCATTTCCACACATCGGGACAAGAACGGGCGGCGTAATCGGCAGGCGAAGGGATCAACTACATACACAAATGAGTATGTATGCAAGCCACCATACAACAGTACATCAGAGCCATTCCATCTAAAAAGAAAGGAAATATAGCAACGCCATACGGCAAGATCGAAATATCCTAGATAGATATAATAGTTTAGGATATCTCCTCATACATCAAACATCAGAGTATCAGGCGGAAGCGGAAGACAAAATCTGAGTACGGATAAGAAGCAAATCGGCATAAGATGCCCCATAAATAAGCAGATCCCGCCCACAGATCTCACGGATCCCCGTTCCCGGAATCTCTACACCGAATGATCGTTGCCCACATCGTCCGTCTCTTCCACCCAGTATCCATCTTGCGAGTGTACCTGTTTATCTGAACCAATAATTTATCGTGTGAGACCCTAGGGGTACTCAGCAAGTCTTTATGCCGCTAAAGGGGACACAACCTGGTGTGACGCAATTGCAGCAAAAGATAAACCCTAACAATTCTATAGATACTCGCTAACCATCCGCCTAACCATAGATAGACGGATGTCCGTGAATTAATAACAACAGTTATAACAGTTAAAACGGTAATATCCACAAATCCATCCTCCTCCTCACTTACCGACGAGGAAGCGGACGAACAACCCCCCCATCCGTTGGCAGTTTTATTATCCATTCCGTGAGTGTTGCACTATTTACTAGTCAGGTACCTAGTCTAGTCAAGTTAAAAACGGTACTTTAGTTATGCTTGTCTATGATCGAGAAACTGTGCTCCAAGTCGTCCATAACCGCGGACACGGCTTTCAGAAAGTTTTACCCTGCAGGGGTGCACAAATAGCAACACACACTCGATATGCCTCGGAAAAACCAAATCAAAACCCAACGAGGCAGTCACGACAAAGCGATCACAGGATTCAGAAATATTTCAGGGGGCCACCCCATTGAGCTACCCGCAACGAAGTTAGCTGACTTCGAAACAGCCTCAAGGTTTGCGTCAATGGCTGTGAACGACTGGGAACCCGAAAATGTGACTGGGCTTGTCGACACCGTGAAAACACTCTGCTTTCCTAAACAGTATAGTGTGCAGTACCTCGCACAATTTAAATAAAGCAGTAAAGCATGGCATAAGTACAGGATAGTAAATAAAACCTCAAACTAGTTTGTGGCCCTCAAGAAATAAGAATGAATCAAGCTCTGGCTCAGGGGGGTTCATAAGCCTCCCGGATGTGGATAGCGCGAATATTCAAGGAACAGGAATCAAGTACTCGGGGTCCTACGGGACACAAGTGAGCCTGAAAAACCAAATAACAGATATGGCTCACCGGTGTCACTTTCATTAGTTATCCCATTACTACTCAGGTTAAGTTGTTTAGGTACCTCGTTATCCATCAGACACTCACATACCCTACACATGCTGTTCTATGACTCGCATGGCTCAAACAACTCCTGTAGTAAGGGCTCATGGGATGGAGGAACAAGCTTCGGTGGGGTTTAAAAGTAAAGGCTATGCAATACTTGGGATTCAATTTAATGCAATCGTGACTCATTGATGCAAGAATAAGAAAGAGGCAATAGGTACTATATGTATGCAAGCATGTGGTAGTGCTTGCCTGGCAGCTCAGTTGAAGCAAGGGATGGATCTGGGTAGTGCTCCTGGTTCTCTTGATATATCCCCTGCTCAGCGTCTATTCGGAGAAGAACCAAACAAACAAGGGCCAACATAAATAAAGTGCACAATCATATGAATAAAATGCGACAAACAAACAATCATGCCATGATGAATGATGCACAATTTGCAGGGCAATAAAGTAGCATGGCATGGGTGAGGTGTGGAATACAAGAATAAAACATTTAATTGAGTTTTAGCCTCATTTTATCCGCATATTAGTTGTTGTACACATTATATTTATATGATGCATGCTTCAAAACAGAACATGGAATGCATAAACAGAAAGGTCTCGTCGAGCTAATCATTTTAGACATATTATTTGTTAAATTTGGAGTTATAAAACAAAAGTTATTAATTAATTAAGGAAAAAGGGCATTTATTGTAATTTTAATCAACTTGGAATTTTAAATGTTCAAAATATATTTTGAATGGCATATTTGAATTCCTCATATTTTTCTGATTTGAAAACATATATTATTTGCATTATTTGGAATTATATTTGAAAAGTTTTATTAAAACAGATTTGAATTTTGAATTTGAATTAATTTGAAAAGATTTGAATTAAAACAGAAAAGCAGAAGAACTTTTGTTACACGCACAGAACTAGCCACAGTCAATGACCAGTGGGTCCACTGGCTGACTCAGCGCAGTGAGCTGGCGATGGAGGGGTGGGGGTTTTCTCTGGATTTTCTCACCGAGGGGCATCCTAGCCACAGAGGCCGACGTGCGGGCCCAGAGGTTGGCGGGGCCACCGCGCGCGCGACCCAGCCAGGGCGTGACACGTGGGCGATCCCAGGCGCGGGGAGGGACTGGTCGGTGATGGCCAAGCTTTCCAGGGGGTTTCCTTGCAGAAGGGGACCGAGGCCGACAGGTGGGGTTCATAGGACGGCGGGTTGAGGCGGGAAAAAGGTGAGGGGGCTACGCGCAAGAATGACATCGGCTGCTGCTGAACGCTGACAGACAGAGGCCATGCGGCGGCGGATCCGGCTGTCTTCCGGCGACGGTGGCGACGCCACCGCTGGACGAAACACGACGCTCCAAAAACGAAAAACGAAGAGGGCAACAAGGGCTACAGCTTTCGTCTTTGGAGGTGCGTCAACGGAAGTCTACAGCGCGCGGGACAGGGTGCGGAACAGGGGCGGTCGGTGCTGCGTTTGCTGCAGTCTGCCAGCACGCGACGCGCGGCGCGCGCGCAGAGCGCTCGACGGAAGGCGGCGGCGATGCAAGGTGAGAGGGGGCGGGAGACGATGTCTAGGGGGTCGATGTGCTCACCAGGGACTCGTCGGTGTGGTCGCCGGAGCTGGAGGTGGCTCGGATCGGAGCAGAGGCAGGGGCTCTGCGAGCTTCGGCTCCGGTGGCTGCGGCGTGTCCGGGGAGCTTCGGAGGGCTTCGGGGAGACGTGGCCGGGGCAGGGCGATGTGGAGGAGACAGAGGGGGGTCCTGGTGCTCCTGGATCGCCTTGGGGAGCAGCAGGCTGCGCAGATCGAGATCAAGGCCGAAGTAGCTAGGGTTTAGGGCATGATGGAAAGCTTGCATGGCTTGGGGAGGAAGAAGGGAGGTAGAGGAGGACCTGGGCGCCTCCTAGATCCGACCTGAGAGGGATAAGGTGAGCTAGGGTGGTTGGGGAGATAAGCGAGAGAGGAGAGAGGCACATGGGGTGGTGGTGGCTTTGGCAAAAAGGGAGGAGGGTGATCGGGGCTCCCTCTTTCTCCTCTTTGTCTTGAAGCCAAAGAAAGGGGGAGGGCAGAGAGGCTGCCAGGTGGGGCCAGGTGGTCAGGTGGGTGGAAGAGAAGAGAGGCCGAGAGAGGTGGATGTGGTGGCTAGGGTTTGTAGAGAGAGGGAGGGTTAGGTTAGATGGGGTATGGGTTAGGTTTAGATTAGGGATAGAGAGAGGTGGTCTCGGGTGATGTTAGAGGGGTGGATTAGAACTAGGGTTAGCTAGAGAGAAGGGGTGGGGTTGATGGCATGGGCTCGGGTTAGCTATGTAGGATGGATGGTGATAGAGGGATTAGGGTTTTGGAAGCTTGCATGCTCCAACTAGATCAAGCAAGAAAGGAGAGGGAGGTGGTGTGATGATGGATTTTTGCAAGACAAACTAGATCAAGCCAAAAGATAAGAAGAGAAAGAGATGAGAGATGAACCACTCCGGAATTCAAATAAAAACCAAAGGACAAGCAAAAAGGTGGTACTTGCATGGCCCATGCAAAGTATTTAATACCATGTTTATTTTGTGAAAACAATTATATCACATGGCCTTAATCTTATGCATTCCCACAAGTGGAATAAAGCCAAACCAAGAATTTAAAAGAAAGCCCCAAGTGGAATAGATGGAGATGACCACATTGGATTATAATTGGGACTTGCTAGTGTGTGTATGCCACTAGATGCTTACTAGTCCCAAAAATACCCCCACATGAGCATAAGTCCATAATAATCCATATGGAAGCTAGGAAAAGGGTCCACTCACAAGGCATGCAAAGGTGGCCATGTGGCTCTCATATATCAATAATGTGAAAACAGCATGATGCCAAGATGAGAGCATGTGGAAAAGAATTGGATCCATCCCAACCCACATGAGCTAGAGGTAAAACCAATAAGTGCCAAGCTCATATTTAGTTGGATGGTGGAATTATAAGGTGGTGAAAGAAAGGTGGTGGAGTTAATAAAAGATATGCCCCCAACTCAACTTGGGCATTTAAACAATATATCAACAACCAAATACAATATCAAGAGGCAAATACAATTAATAATGCATATGAGACAAGAACCAAATGGAAAAGGGTTTTATATGATGCTCAAATGCAAGGTGGCATGATGACATGAGCATGATATAATTATGATGCAACAATTATATGTATGAAGTAGCATATATATAGACTAATCTAGTAGCATTGCAATTGTTAGACAATTGGGATGCTACATAGACAAACCACAAGGATCCACCAGTGTGATTGCATGTTTGTTCTTCTCACAAACCACATAAGGATCCACCAGTGTCATTGCATGTCTGTTCTGCTAAACAAACCACATAAGGATCCCCAGTGTCATTGCATGTGTGTTCTTTTCATGAACCACAGCCAGAGTCATTGCATGTGTGTGTTCTTGTAAACAAACCACATAAGGATCCACTAGTGTCATTTCATGTTTTTTATTTTCATTAACCATAGCTAGAGTCATTGCATGTGTGTTCCTCTAAACAAACCACATAATGATCCACCAGTGTCATTGCATGTCTATTCTTTTCATGAACAACACATGGATCCACCAGTGTCATTGCATGTGTGTTCTTTTCATGAACCACAGCTAGAGTCATTGCATGTGTGTTATTCTAAACAAACCACACATGGATCCACCTAGTGTGATTGCATGTTTGTTCTTTTCACAAACCACACATGGATCCACCAGTGTCATTGCATGTGTGTTCTTTTCATGAACCACACCCAGTGTCATTGCAAGTATGTTCTTCTCACAAACCACATAAGGATCCACCAGTTTCATTGCATGTATGTTCTACTAAACAAACCACATAAGGATCCCCTAGTGTCATTGCATTTGTGTTCTTTTCATGAACCACAGCTAGAGTCATTGCATGTGTGTTCTTCTAAACAAACCACATAAGGATCCACCAGTGTCATTGCATGTCTATTATTTTCATGAACCATACCCAGTGTCATTGCATGTCTGTTCCTCTAAACAAACCACACATGGATCCACCTAGAGTCATTGCATGTTAGTTCTTTTCACAAACCACACATGGATCCACCAGTGTCATTGCATGTGTGGTCTTTTAATGAACTACAGCTAGATTCATTGCATGTGTGATCTTCTAAACAAACCACATAAGGATCCACCAGTGTCATTGCATGTGTGTTCTTCTCATGAACCACACCCAGTGTCATTGCATGTGTGTTCTTCTCATGAACCACACATGGATACACCAGTGTCATTGCATGTGTGTTCTTTTCATGAACCGTAGCTAGAATCATTGCATGTGTGTTCTTTTAAAGAAACCACATAAGGATCCACTAGTGTTATTGCATGTCTATTCTTTTCATGAACCACAACCAGTGTCATTACATGTTTGTTCCTCTAAACAAACCACACATGGATCCACCTAGAGTCATGGCATGTCAATTCTTTTCTCAAACCACACATGGATACACCAGTGTCATTGCATGTGTGTTCTTTTCATGAACAACAGCTAGAGTCAATGCATGTGTGTTCTTCTAAACAAACCACATAAGGATCCACTAGTGTCATTGCATGTGTGTTCTTCTCATGAACCACACATGGATCCACCAGTGTCATTGCATGTGTGTTCTTCTCATGAACCACACATGGATCCACCAGTGTCATTGCATGTGTGTTCTTTTGATGAACCACACCCAGTGTCATTGCATGTCTGTTCCTCTAAACAAACCACATAAGGATCCACCAGTGTCATTGCATGTCTGTTCTTTTCATGAAGAACACATGGATCCACCAGTGTCATTGCATGTGTGTTCTTTTCATGAACCACAGCTAGAGTCATTGCCTGTGTGTTCTTCTAAACAAACCACATAAGGATCCACTAGTGTCATTGCATGTGTGTTCTTCTAAACAAACCACACATGGATCCACATAGTGTGATCGCATGTCTGTTATTTTCACAAACCACACATGGATCCACCAGTATCATTATATGTGTGTTCTTTTCATGAACCCCAACCAATGTCATTGCATGTGTGTTCTTCTCACAAACCACATATGATTCCACCAGTGTCATTGCATGTCTTTTCTTCTAAACAAACCACATAAGGATCCCCTAGTGTCATTGCATGTGTGTTCTTTTCATGAACCACGGCTAGAGTCATTGCATGTGTGTTCCTCTAAACAAACCACATAAAGATCCACCAGTGTCATTGCATGTTTGTTCCTCTAAACAAACCACACATGGATCCACCTAGAGTCATTGCATGTCAGTACTTTTCACAAACCACACATGGATCCACCAGTGTCATTGCATGTGTGTTCTTCTCATGAACCACAGTCAGTGTCATTGCATATCTATTCTTCTCACAAACCACATAAGGATCCACCAGTGTCATTGGATGTGTGTTCTTCTAAACAAACCACATAAGGTTCCCCAAGTGTCATTGCATGTGTGTTCTTTTCATGAACCATAGCTAGAGTAATTGCATGTGTGTTCTTCTAAACAACCCACATAAGGATCCACCAGTGTCATTGCATGTGTGTTGTTTTCATGAACCCCAACCAGTGTCATTGCATGTATGTTCTTCTCACAAACCACATAAGGATCCACCAGTGTTATTGCATGTATGTTCTACTAAACAAACCACAAAAGGATCCCCTAGTGTCATTGCATGTGTGTTCTTTTCATGAACCACAGCTAGAGTCATTGCATGTGTGTTCTTCTAAACAAACCACATGAGGATCCACCAGTGTCATTGCATGTCTATTATTTTCATGAACCATACCCAGTGTTATTGCATGTCTATTCCTCTAAACAAACCACACATGGATCCACCTAGAGTCATTGCATGTCAGTTCTTTTCACAATCCACACATGGATCCACCAGTGTCATTGCATGTGTGTTCTTCTCATGAACCACAGCCAGTGTCATTGCATGTCTATTCTTCTCAAAAACCACATATGGATCCACCAGTGTCATTGGATGTGTGTTCTTCTAAACAAACCACATAAGAATCCCCCAGTGTCATTGCATGTGTGTTCTTTTCATGAACCATAGCTAGAGTCATTGCATGTGTGTTTTTCTAAACAACCCATAAGGATCCACTAGTCTCATTGCATGTCTGTTCTTCTCACAAACCACATAAGGATCCACCAATGTCATTGCATGTCTGTTCTTCTAAACAAACCAAATAAGGATCCCCAGTGTTATTGCATGTGTGTTCTTTTCATGAACCACAACTAGAGTCATTGCATGTGTGTTCTTCTAAACAAACCACATAAGGATCCATCAGTGTCATTGCATGTCTGTTCTTTTCATGAACCACACCCAGTGTCATTGCATGTCTGTTCCTCTAAACAAACCACACATGGATCCACCTAGAGTCATTGCATGTCAGTTCTTTTCACAAACCACACATGGATCCACCAGTGTCATTGCATGTATGGTCTTTTAATGAACCACAGCTAGATTCATTGCATGTGTGTTCTTCTAAACAAACCACATAAGAATCCACCAGTGTCATTGCATGTGTGTTCTTTTCATGAACCACAGCTAGAGTCATTGCATATGTGTTCCTCTAAACAAACAACACATGGATCTACCTAGAGTCATTGCATGTCAGTTCTTTTCATGAACAACACATGGATCCACCAGTGTCATTGCATGTGTGTTCTTCTCATGAACCACAGCCAGTGTCATTGCATGTCTATTCTTCTCACAAACCACATAAGGATCCACTAGTGTCATTGGATGTGTGTTCTTCTAAACAAACCACATAAGGATCCCCCAGTGTCATTGCATGTGTGTTCTTTTCATGAACCATAGCTAGAGTCATTGCATGTGTGTTGTTTTCATGAACCCCAACCAGTGTCATTGCATGTATGTTCTTCTCACAAACCACATAAGGATCCACCAGTGTTATTGCATGTATGTTCTACTAAACAAACCACAAAAGGATCCCCTAGTGTCATTGCATGTGTGTTCTTTTCATGAACCACAGCTAGAGTCATTGCATGTGTGTTCTTCTAAACAAACCACATGAGGATCCACCAGTGTCATTGCATGTCTATTATTTTCATGAACCATACCCAGTGTCATTGCATGTCTATTCCTCTAAACAAACCACACATGGATCCACCTAGAGTCATTGCATGTCAGTTCTTTTCACAATCCACACATGGATCCACCAGTGTCATTGCATGTGTGTTCTTCTCATGAACCACAGCCAGTGTCATTGCATGTCTATTCTTCTCAAAAACCACATATGGATCCACCAGTGTCATTGGATGTGTGTTCTTCTAAACAAACCACATAAGAATCCCCCAGTGTCATTGCATGTGTGTTCTTTTCATGAACCATAGCTAGAGTCATTGCATGTGTCTTTTTCTAAACAACCCATAAGGATCCACTAGTCTCATTGCATGTCTGTTCTTCTCACAAACCACATAAGGATCCACCAATGTCATTGCATGTCTGTTCTTCTAAACAAACCAAATAAGGATCCCCAGTGTTATTGCATGTGTGTTCTTTTCATGAACCACAACTAGAGTCATTGCATGTGTGTTCTTCTAAACAAACCACATAAGGATCCACCAGTGTCATTGCATGTGTGTTCTTTTCATGAACCACAGCTAGAGTCATTGCATATGTGTTCCTCTAAACAAACAACACATGGATCTACCTAGAGTCATTGCATGTCAGTTCTTTTCATGAACAACACATGGATCCACCAGTGTCATTGCATGTGTGTTCTTCTCATGAACCACAGCCAGTGTCATTGCATGTCTATTCTTCTCACAAACCACATAAGGATCCACTAGTGTCATTGGATGTGTGTTCTTCTAAACAAACCACATAAGGATCCCCCAGTGTCATTGCATGTGTGTTCTTTTCATGAACCATAGCTAGAGTCATTGCATGTGTGTTCCTCTAAACAAACCACATAAGGATCCACCAGTGTCATTGCATGTCTATTCTTCTCACAAACCACATAAGGATCCACCAATGTCATTGCATGTCTATTCTTCTAAACAAACCACATAAGGATCCCCAGTGTCATTGCATGTGTGTTCTTTTCATGAACCACAGCGAGACTCATTGCATGTGTGTTCTTTTAAACAAACCAAATAAGGATCCATCAGTGTCATTGCATGTCTGTTCTTTTCATGAACCACACCCAGTGTCATTGCATGTTTGTTTCTCTAAACAAACCACACATGGATCCCACCTAGAGTCATTGCATGTCAGTTCTTTTCACAAACCACACATGGATCCACCAGTGTCATTGCATGTGTGGTCTTTTAATGAACCACATCTAGATTCATTGCATGTGTGTTCTTCTAGACAAACCACATAAGGATCCACCAGTGTCATTGCATGTGTGTTCTTCTCATGAACCACACCCAGTGTCATTGCATGTGTGTTCTTCTCATGAACCACACATGGATACACCAGTGTCATTGCATGTGTGTTCTTTTCATGAACCATAGCTAGAATCATTGCATGTGTGTTCTTTTAAACAACCACAGAAGGATCCACCAGTGTCATTGCATGTCTATTCTTTTGATGAACCACACCCAGTGTCATTGCATGTCTGTTCTTTTCATGGACCATACCAAGTGTCATTGCAGGTCTGTTCCTCTAAACAAACCACACATGGATCCACCAGTGTCATTGCATGTCAGTACTTTTAACAAACCACACATGGATCCACCAGTGTCATTGCATGTGTGTTCTTCTCATGAACCACAGCCAGTGTCATTGCATGTCTATTCTTCTCACAAACCACATAAGGATCCATCAGTGTCATTGGATGTGTGTTCTCCTAAACAAACCACATAAGGATCCCCAGTGTCATTGCATGTGTGTTCTTTTCATGAACCATAGCTAGAGTCATTGCATGTGTGTTCTTCTAAACAAACCACATAAGGATCCACCAGTGTCATTGCATGTGTGTTCTTTTCATGAACCACAGCTAGAGTCATTGCATGTGTGTTCTTCTAAACAAACCACATAAGGATCCACCAGTGTCATTGCATGTGTGTTCTTCTCATGAACCACACATGGATCCACCAGTGTCATCGCTTGTCTGTTATTTTCATGAACCGCACCTAGTGTCATTGCATGTATGTTCCTCTAAACAAAACACATAAGTATCCACAAGTGTCATTGCATGTCTGTTCTTTTCATGAACAACACATGGATCCACCAATGTCATTGCATGTGTGTTCTTTTCATGAACCACAGCTAGAGTTATTGCATGTGTGTACTTCTAAACAAACCACACATGGATCCACCTAGTGTGATTGCATGTCTATTCTTTTCACAAACCACACATGGATCCACCCGTGTCATTCCATGTGTGTTCTTTTCATGAGCCACAGCCAGTGTCATTGCATATATGTTCTTCTCACAAACCACATAAGGATCCACTAGTGTCAATGCATGTATGTTCTTCTAAACAAACCACATAAGGATCCCCTAGTGTCATTGCATGTGTGTTCTTTTCATGAACCATAGCTAGAGTCATTGCATGTGTGTTCTTCTAAACAAACCACATAAGGATCCACCAGTGTCATTGCATGTCTGTTATTTTCATGAACCATACCCAGTGCCATTGCATGTCTGTTCCTCTAAACAAACCACACATGGATCCACCTAGAGTCATTGCATGTCAGTTCTTTTCACAAACCACACATGGATCCACCAGTGTCATTGCATGTGTGTTCTTCTCATGAACCACAGCTAGTGTCATTGCATGTCTACACAAACCACATAAGGATCCACCAGTGTCATTGGATGTGTGTTCTTCTAAACAAACCACATAAGGATCCCCCAGTGTCATTGCATGTGTGTTCTTTTCATGAACCATAGCTACAGTCATTGCATGTGTGTTGTTCTAGACAAACCACAAGGATCCACCAGTGTCATTGCATGTCTGTTCTTCTCACAAACCACATAAGGATCCACCAGTGTCATTGCATGTCTGTTCTGCTAAACAAACCACATAAGGATCCCCAGTGTCATTGCATGTGTGTTATTTTCATGAACCATAGCTAGAGTAATTGCATGTGTGTTCTTCTAAACAACCCACATAAGGATCCACCAGTGTCATTGCATGTGTGTTCTTTTCATGAACCCCAACCAGTGTTATAGCATGTATGTTCTTCTCACAAACCACATAAGGATCCACCAGTGTTATTGCTTGTATGTTCTACTAAACAACAACATAAGGATCCCCTAGTGTCATTGCATGTGTGTTCTTTTCATGAACCACAACTAGAGTCATTGCATGTGTGTTCTTCTAAACAAACCACATGAGGATCCACCAGTGTCATTGCATGTCTATTATTTTCACGAACCATACCCAGTGTCATTGCATGTCTGTTCCTCTAAACAAACCACACATGGATCCACCTAGAGTCATTGCTTGTCAGTTCTTTTCACAAACCAAACATGGATCCACCAGTGCCATTGCATGTGTGTTCTTCTCATGAACCACAGCTAGTGTCATTGCATGTCTATTCTTCTCAAAAACCACATATGGATCCACCAGTGTCATTGCATGTCTGTTCTTCTAAAAAAACCACATAAGGATCCCCAGTGTTATTGCATGTGTGTTCTTTTCATGAACCACAACTAGAGTCATTGCATGTGTGTTCTTCTAAACAAACCACATAAGGATCCACCAGTGTCATTACATGTGTGTTCTTTTCATGAACCACAGCTAGAGTCATTGCATATGTGTTCCTCTAAACAAACCACATAAGGATCCACCAGAGTGATTGCATGTCTGTTCTTTTCATGAACAACACATGGATCCACCAGTGTCATAGCATGTGTGTTCTTTTCATACACCACAGCTAGAGTCATTGCATGTGTGTTCTTCTAAACAAACCACACATGGATCCACCTAGTGTGATTGCATGTCTGTTCTTTTCACAAACCACACATGGATCCACCAGTGTCATTGCATGTGGTTTCTTTTCATGAACCACAGCTAGAGTCATTGCATGTCCATTCTTTCCAAAAACCACACATGGATCCACCTAGTGTGATTGCATGTCTGTTATTTTAACAAACCACACATGGATCCACTAGTGTCATTGCATGTGTGTTCCTCTAAACAAACCACATAAGGATCCACCAGTATCATTGCATGTCTATTCTTCTCACAAACCACATAAGGATCCACCAGTGTCATTGCATGTCTATTCTTCTAAACAAACCACATAAGGATCCCCAGTGTCATTGCATGTGTGTTCT
Organism: Avena sativa; assembly: GCA_916181665.1. Taxonomy (NCBI): domain Eukaryota; kingdom Viridiplantae; phylum Streptophyta; class Magnoliopsida; order Poales; family Poaceae; genus Avena; species Avena sativa. The sequence goes on along the minus strand of OV702287.1, from coordinate 60,592,984 downwards.
TTTCATGAACCATAGCGAGACTCATTGCATGTGTGTTCTTTTAAACAAACTACATAAGGATCCATCAGTGTCATTGCATGTCTGTTCTTTTCATGAACCACACCCAGTGTCATTGCATGTCTGTTCCTCTAATTAAACCACACATGGATCCACCTAGAGTCATTGCATGTCAGTTCTTTTCACAAACCACACATGGATCCACCAGTGTCATTGCATGTGTGGTCTTTTAATGAACCACAGCTAGATTCATTGCATTTGTGTTCTTCTAAACAAACCACATAAGGATCCACCAGTGTCATTGCATGTGTGTTCTTCTCGTGAACCACACCTAGTGTCATTGCATGTGTGTTCTTCTCATGAACCACACATGGATACACCAGTGTCATTGCATGTGTGTTCTTTTCATGAACCATAGCTAGAATCATTGCATGTGTGTTCTTTTAAACAAACCACATAAGGATCCACCAGTGTCATTGCATGTCTATTCTTTTGATGAACCACACCGAGTGTCATTGCATGTCTGTTCTTTTTATGGACCATACCTAGTGTCATTGCAGGTCTGTTCCTCTAAACAAACCACACATGGATCCACTAGTGTCATTGCATGTCAGTACTTTTAACAAACCACACATGGATCCACCAGTGTCATTGCATGTGTGTTCTTCTCATGAACCACAGCCAGTGTCATTGCATGTCTATTCTTCTCACAAACCACATAAGGATCCATCAGTGTCATTGGATGTGTGTTTTTCTAAACAAACCACATAAGGATCCCCAGTGTAATTGCATGTGTGTTCTTTTCATGAACCATAGCTAGAGTCATTGCATGTGTGTTCTTCTAAACAAACCACATAAGGATCCACCAGTGTCATTGCATGTGTGTTCTTTTCATGAACCACAGCTAGAGTCATTGCATGTGTGTTCTTCTAAACAAACCACATAAGGATCCACCAGTGTCATTGCATGTGTGTTCTTCTCATGAACCACACATGGATCCACCAGTGTCATCGCATGTCTGTTCTTTTCATGAACCGCACCTAGTGTCATTGCATGTATGTTCCTCTAAACAAGACACATAAGGATCCACAAGTGTCATTGCATGTCTGTTCTTTTCATGAACAACACACGGATCCACCAATGTCATTGCATGTGTGTTCTTTTCATGAACCACAGCTAGAGTTATTGCATGTGTGTTCTTCTAAACAAACCACACATGGATCCACCTAGTGTGATTCCATGTCTATTCTTTTCACAAACCACACATGGATCCACCCGTGTCATTCCATGTGTGTTCTTTTCATGAGCCACAGCCAGTGTCATTGCATGTCTGTTCTTATCACAAACCACATAAGGATCCACTAGTGTCATTGCATGTATGTTCTTCTAAACAAACCACATAAGGATCCCCTAGTGTCATTGCATGTGTGTTCTTTTCATGAACCATAGCTAGAGTCATTGCATGTGTGTTCTTCTAAACAAACCACATAAGGATCCACCAGTGTCATTGCATGTCTGTTATTTTCATGAACCATACCCAGTGCCATTGCATGTCTGTTCCTCTAAACAAACCACACATGGATCCACCTAGAGTCATTGCATGTCAGTTCTTTTCACAAACCACACATGGATCCACCAGTGTCATTGCATGTGTGTTCTTCTCATGAACCACAGCTAGTGTCATTGCATGTCTATTCTTCTCACAAACCACATAAGGATCCACCAGTGTCATTGGATGTGTGTTCTTCTAAACAAACCACATAAGGATCCCCAGTGTCATTGCATGTGTGTTCTTTTCATGAACCATAGCTAGAGTCATTGCATGTGTGTTGTTCTAGACAAACCACAAGGATCCACCAGTGTCATTGCATGTCTGTTCTTCTCACAAACCACATAAGGATCCACCAGTGTCATTGCATGTCTGTTCTGCTAAACAAACCACATAAGGATCCCCAGTGTCATTGCATGTGTGTTATTTTCATGAACCATAGCTAGAGTAATTGCATGTGTGTTCTTCTAAACAACCCACATAAGGATCCACCAGTGTCATTGCATGTGTGTTCTTTTCATGAACCCCAACCAGCGTTATTGCATGTATGTTCTTCTCACAAACCACATAAGGATCCACCAGTGTTATTGCATGTATGTTCTACTAAACAACCACATAAGGATCCCCTAGTGTCATTGCATGTGTGTTCTTTTCATGAACCACAGCTAGAGTCATCGCATGTGTGTTCTTCTAAACAAACCACATGAGGATCCACCAGTGTCATTGCATGTCTATTATTTTCACGAACCATACCCAGTGTCATTGCATGTCTGTTCCTCTAAACAAACCACACATGGATCCACCTAGAGTCATTGCATGTCAGTTCTTTTCACAAACCAAACATGGATCCACCAGTGTCATTGCATGTGTGTTCTTCTCATGAACCACAGCTAGTGTCATTGCAAGTCTATTCTTCTCAAAAACCACATATGGATCCACCAGTGTCATTGGATGTGTGTTCTTCTAAACAAACCACATAAGAATCCCCCAGTGTCATTGCATGTGTGTCTTTTCATGAACCATAGCTAGAGTCATTGCATGTGTGTTGTTCTAAACAACCCATAAGGATCCACTAGTCTCATTGCATGTCTGTTCTTCTCACAAACCACATAAGGATCCACTAGTGTCATTGCATGTCTGTTCTTCTAAAAAAACCACATAAGGATCCCCAGTGTTATTGCATGTGTGTTCTTTTCATGAACCACAACTAGAGTCATTGCATGTGTGTTCTTCTAAACAAACCACATAAGGATCCACCAGTGTCATTACATGTGTGTTCTTTTCATGAACCACAGCTAGAGTCATTGCATCTGTGTTCCTCTAAACAAACCACATAAGGATCCACCAGAGTGATTGCATGTCTGTTCTTTTCATGAACAACACATGGATCCACTAGTGTCATAGCATGTGTGTTCTTTTCATACACCACAGCTAGAGTCATTGCATGTGTGTTCTTCTAAACAAACCACACATGGATCCACCTAGTGTGATTGCATGTCTGTTCTTTTCACAAACCACACATGGATCCACCAGTGTCATTGCATGTGGTTTCTTTTCATGAACCACAGCTAGAGTCATTGCATGTCTATTCTTTCCAAAAACCACACATGGATCCACCTAATGTGATTGCATGTCTGTTATTTTCACAAACCACACATGGATCCACTAGTGTCATTGCATGTGTGTTCTTCTCATGAACCACAGCTAGTGTCATTGGATGTATGTTCTTCTCACAAACCACATAAGGATCCACCAGTGTCATTGCATGTCTGTTCTTCTAAACAAACCACATAAGGATCCCCTAGTGTCATTGCATGTGTGTTCTTTTCATGAACCACAGCTAGAGTCATTGCATGTGTGTTCTTCTAAACAAACCGCATAAGGATCCACCAGTGTCATTGCATGTCTGTTCTTTTCATGAACCATACCCAGTGTCATTGCATGTCTGTTCCTCTAAACAAACCACACATGGATCTACCTAGAGTCATTGCATGTCAGTTCTTTTCACAAACCACACATGGATCCACCAGTATCATTGCATGTGTGTTCTTCTCATGAACCACAGCCAGTGTCATTGCATGTCTATTCTTCTCACAAACCACATAAGGATCCACTAGAGTCATTGGATGTGTGTTCTTCTAAACAAACCACATAAGGATCCCCCCAGTGTCATTGCATGTGTGTTCTTTTCATGAACCATAGCTAGAGTCATTGCATGTGTGTTCTTTTCATGAACCATACCTAGAGTCATTGCATGTGTGTTCCTCTAAACAAACCACATAAGGATCCACCAGTATCATTGCATGTCTATTCTTCTCACAAACCACATAAGGATCCACCAGTGTCATTGCATGTCTATTCTTCTAAACAAACCACATAAGGATCCCACAGTGTCATTGCATGTGTGTTCTTTTCATGAACCATAGCGAGACTCATTGCATGTGTGTTCTTTTAAACAAACTACATAAGGATCCATCAGTGTCATTGCATGTCTGTTCTTTTCATGAACCACACCCAGTGTCATTGCATGTCTGTTCCTCTAATTAAACCACACATGGATCCACCTAGAGTCATTGCATGTCAGTTCTTTTCACAAACCATACATGGATCCACCAGTGTCATTGCATGTGTGGTCTTTTAATGAACCACAGCTAGATTCATTGCATGTGAGTTCTTCTAAACAAACCACATAAGGATCCACCAGTGTCATTGCATGTGTGTTCTTCTCGTGAACCACACCTAGTGTCATTGCATGTGTGTTCTTCTCATGAACCACACATGGATACACCAGTGTCATTGCATGTGTGTTCTTTTCATGAACTATAGCTAGAATCATTGCATGTGTGTTCTTTTAAACAAACCACATAAGGATCCACCAGTGTCATTGCATGTCTATTCTTTTGATGAACCACACCGAGTGTCATTGCATGTCTGTTCTTTTCATGGACCATACCTAGTGTCATTGCAGGTCTGTTCCTATAAACAAACCACACATGGATCCACTAGTGTCATTGCATGTCAGTACTTTTAACAAACCACACATGGATCCACCAGTGTCATTGCATGTGTGTTCTTCTCATGAACCACAGCCAGTGTCATTGCATGTCTATTCTTCTCACAAACCACATAAGGATCCATCAGTGTCATTGGATGTGTGTTTTTCTAAACAAACCACATAAGGATCCCCAGTGTAATTGCATGTGTGTTCTTTTCATGAATCATAGCTAGAGTCATTGCATGTGTGTTCTTCTAAACAAACCACATAAGGATCCACCAGTGTCATTGCATGTGTGTTCTTTTCATGAACCACAGCTAGAGTCATTGCATGTGTGTTCTTCTAAACAAACCACATAAGGATCCACCAGTGTCATTGCATGTGTGTTCTTCTCATGAACCACACATGGATCCACCAGTGTCATCGCATGTCTGTTCTTTTCATGAACCGCACCTAGTGTCATTGCATGTATGTTCCTCTAAACAAGACACATAAGGATCCACAAGTGTCATTGCATGTCTGTTCTTTTCATGAACAACACACGGATCCACCAATGTCATTGCATGTGTGTTCTTTTCATGAACCACCGCTAGAGTTATTGCATGTGTGTTCTTCTAAACAAACCACACATGGATCCACCTAGTGTGATTCCATGTCTATTCTTTTCACAAACCACACATGGATCCACCCGTGTCATTCCATGTGTGTTCTTTTCATGAGCCACAGCCAGTGTCATTGCATGTCTGTTCTTCTCACAAACCACATAAGGATCCACTAATGTCATTGCATGTATGTTCTTCTAAACAAACCACATAAGGATCCCCTAGTGTCATTGCATGTGTGTTCTTTTCATGAACCACAGCTAGAGTCATTGCATGTGTGTTCTTCTAAAGAAACCACATAAGGATCCACCAGTGTCATTGCATGTCTATTAATTTCATGAACCATACCCAGTGCCATTGCATGTCTGTTCCTCTAAACAAACCACACATTTATCCACCTAGAGTCATTGCATGTCAGTTCTTTTCACAAACCACACATGGATCCACCAGTGTCATTGCATGTGTGTTCTTCTCATGAACCACAGCTAGTGTCATTGCATGTCTATTCTTCTCACAAACCACATAAGGATCCACCAGTGTCATTGGATGTGTGTTCTTCTAAACAAACCACATAAGGATCCCCCAGTGTCATTGCATGTGTGTTCTTTTCATGAACCATAGCTAGAGACATTGCATGTGTGTTGTTCTAGACAAACCACAAGGATCCAACAGTGTCATTGCATGTCTGTTCTTCTCACAAACCACATAAGGATCCACCAGTGTCATTGCATGTCTGTTCTGCTAAACAAACCACATAAGGATCCCCAGTGTCATTGCATGTGTGTTCTTTTCATGAACCACAGCTAGAATCATTGCATGTGTGTTCTTGTAAACAAACTACATAAGGATCCACCAGTGTCATTGGATGTGTGTTCTTCTAAACAAACCACATAAGGATCCCCCAGTGTCATTGCATGTGTGTTCTTTTCATGAACCATAGCTAGAGACATTGCATGTCTGTTGTTCTAGACAAACCACAAGGATCCACCAGTGTCATTGCATGTCTGTTCTTCTCACAAACCACATAAGGATCCACCAGTGTCATTGCATGTGTGTTCTGCTAAACAAACCACATAAGGATCCCCAGTGTCATTGCATGTGTGTTCTTTTCATGAACCACAGCTAGAATCATTGCATGTGTGTTCTTGTAAACAAACCACATAAGGATCCACCAGTGTCATTTCATGTTTTTTATTTTCATTAACCATAGCTAGAGTCATTGCATGTGTGTTCCTCTAAAGAAACCACATAAGGATCCACCAGTGTCATTGCATGTCTGTTCTTTTCATGAACAACACATGGATCCACCAGTGTCATTGCATGCGTGTTCTTTTCATGAACCACAGCTAGAGTCATTGCATGTGTGTTATTCTAAACAAACCACACATGGATCCACCTAGTGTGATTGCATGTCTGTTCTTTTCACAAACCACACATGGATCCACCGGTGTCATTGCATGTGTGTTCTTTTCATGAACCAAACCCAGTGTCATTGCATGTATGTTCTTCTCACAAACCACATAAGGATCCACCAGTGTCATTGCATGTATGTTCTACTAAACAAACCACATAAGGATCCCCTAGTGTCATTGCATTTGTGTTCTTTTCATGAACCACAGCTAGAGTCATTGCATGTGTGTTCTTCTAAACAAACCACATAAGGATCCACCAGTGTCATTGCATGTCTATTATGTTCATGAACCATACCCAGTGTCATTGCATGTCTGTTCCTCTAAACAAACCACACATGGATCCACCTAGAGTCATTGCATGTCAGTTCTTTTCACAAACCACACATGGATCCACCAGTGTCATTGCATATGTGTTCTTCTCATGAACCACAGCTAGTGTCATTGCATGTCTATTCTTCTCAAAAACCACATATGGATCCACCAGTGTCATTGGATGTATGTTCCTCTAAACAAACCACACATGGATCTACCTAGAGTCATTGCATGTCAGTTCTTTTCACAAACCACACATGGATCCACCAGTGTAATTGCATGTGTGGTCTTTTAATGAACCATAGCTAGATTCATTGCATGTGTGATCTTCTAAACAAACCACATAAGGATCCACCAGTGTCATTGCATGTGTGTTCTTCTCATGAACCACACCCAGTGTCATTGCATGTGTGTTCTTCTCATGAACCACACATGGATACACCAGTGTCATTGCATGTGTGTTCTTTTTATGAACCATAGCTAGAATCAATGCATGTTTGTTCTTTTAAACAAACCACATAAGGATCCACTAGTGTCATTGCATGTCTATTATTTTCATGAACCACACCCAGTGTCATTGCATGTCTGTTCCTCTAAACAAACCACACATGGATCCACCTAGAGTCATGGCATGTCAGTTCTTTTCTCAAACCACACATGGATACACCAGTGTCATTGCATGTGTGTTCTTTTCATGAACCACAGCTAGAGTCAATGCATGTGTGTTCTTCTAAACAAACCACATAAGGATCCACTAGTGTCATTGCATGTGTGTTCTTCTCATGAACCATACATGGATCCACCAGTGTCATTGCATGTGTGTTCTTCTCATGAACCACACATATCTCCACCAGTGTCATTGCATGTGTGTTCTTTTCATGAACCACACCCAGTGTCATTGCATGTCTGTTCCTCTAAACAAACCACATAAGGATCCACCAGTGTCATTGCATGTTTGTTCTTTTCATGAAGAACACATGGATCCACCAGTGTCATTGCATGTGTGTTCTTTTCATGAACCACAGCTAGAGTCATTGCATGTGTGTTCTTCTAAACAAACCACATAAGGATCCACTAGTGCCATTGCATGTGTGTTCTTCTAAACAAACCACACATGGATCCACCTAGTGTGATTGCATGTCTGTTATTTTCACAAACCACACATGGATCCACCAGTATCATTGCATGTGTGTTCTTTTCATGAACCCTAACCAGTGTCATTGCATGTGTGTTCTTCTCACAAACCACATATGATTCCACCAGTGTCATTGCATGTCTGTTCTTCTAAACAAACCACATAAGGATCCCCTAGTGTCATTGCATGTGTGTTCTTTTCATGAACCACACCTAGAGTCATTGCATGTGTGTTCTTCTAAACAAACCACATAAAGATCCACGAGTGTCATTGCATTTCTGTTCTTTTCCTGAACCATACCCAGTGTCATTGCATGTGTGTTCCTCTAAACAAACCACACATGGATCCACCTAGAGTCATTGCATCTCAGTACTTTTCACAAACCACACATGGATCCACCAGTGTCATTGCATGTGTGTTCTTCTCATGAACCACAGTCAGTGTCATTGCATATCTATTCTTCTCACAAACCACATAAGGATCCACGAGTGTCATTGGATGTGTGTTCTTCTAAACAAACCACATAAGGATCCCCAAGTGTCATTGCATGTGTGTTCTTTTCATGAACCATAACTAGAGTCATTACATGTGTGTTCTTCTAAACAACCCACATAAGGATCCACCAGTGTCATTGCATGTGTGTTCTTTTCATGAACCCCAACCAGTGTCATTGCATGTATGTTCTTCTCACAAACCACATAAGGATCCACCAGTGTCATTGCATGTATGTTCTACTAAACAAACCACATAAGGATCCCCTAGTGTCATTGCATGTGTGTTCTTTTCATGAACCATAGCTAGAGTCATTGCATGTGTATTCTTCTAAACAAACCACATAAGGATCCACCAGTGTTATTGCATGTCTATTATATTCATGAACCATACCCAGTGTCATTGAATGTCTGTTCCTCTAAACAAACCACACATGGATCCACCTAGAGTCATTGCATGTCAGTTCTTTTCACAAACCACACATGGATCCACCAGTGTCATTGCATGTGTGTTCTTCTCATGAACCACAGCCAGTGTCATTGCATGTCTATTCTTCTCAAAAACCACATATGGATCCACCAGTGTCATTGGATGTGTGTTCTTCTAAACAAACCACATAAGAATCCCCCAGTGTCATTGCATGTGTGTTCTTTTCATGAACCATAGCTAGAGTCATTGCATGTGTGTTGTTCTAAACAACCCATAAGGATCCACTAGTCTCATTGCATGTCTATTCTTCTCACAAACCACATAAGGATCCACCAGTGTCATTGCATGTCTGTTCTTCTAAACAAACCACATAAGGATCCCTAGTGTTATTGCATGTATGTTCTTTTCATGAACCACAACTAGTGTCATTGCATGTGTGTTCTTCTAAACAAACCACATAAGGATCCACCAGTGTCATTGCATGTCTATTCTTTTGATGAACGACACCCAGTGTCATTGCATGTCTGTTCCTCTAAACAAACCACACATGGATCTACCTAGAGTCATGGCATGTCAGTTCTTTTCTCAAATCACACATTGATACACCAGTGTCATTGCATGTGTGTTCTTTTCATGTACCACAGCTAGAGTCAATGCATGTGTGTTCTTCTAAACAAACCACATAAGGATCCACCAGTGTCATTGCATGTGTGTTCTTCTCATCAATCACACATGGATCCACCAGTGTCATTGCATGTGTGTTCTTCTCATGAACCACACATGGATCCACCAATGTCATTGCATGTGTGTTCTTTTCATCAACCACACCCAGTGTCATTGCATGTCTCATCCTCTAAACAAACCACATAAGGATCCACCAGTGTCATTGCATGTATGTTCTTTTCATGAACAACACATGGATCCACCAGTGTCATTGCATGTGTGTTCTTTTCATGAACCACAGCTAGAGTCATTGCATTTGTGTTCTTCTCACAAACCACATATGATTCCACCAGTGTCATTGCATGTCTGTTCTTCTAAACAAATAACATAAGGATCCCCTAGTGTCATTGCATGTGTGTTCTTTTCATGAACCACAGCTAGTCATTGCATGTGTGTTCTTCTAAACAAACCACATAAAGATCCACCAGTGTCATTGCATTTCTGTTCTTTTCATGAACCATACCCAGTGTCATTGCATGTTTGTTCCTCTAAACAAACCACACATGGATCCACCTAGAGTCATTGCATGTCAGTACTTTTCACAAACCACACATGGATCCACCAGTGTCATTGCATGTGTGTTCTTCTCATGAACCACAGTCAGTGTCATTGCATGTATGTTCTTCTCACAAACCACATAAGGATCCACCAGTGTCATTGCATGTGTGTTGTTTTCATGAACCACAGCTAGAGTCAATGCATGTGTGTTCTTCTAAACAAACCACATAAGCCTCCCGGATGTGGATAGCGCGAATATTCAAGGAACAGGAATCAAGTACTCGGGGTCCTACGGGACACAAGTGAGCCTGAAAAACCAAATAACAGATATGGCTCACCGGTGTCACTTTCATTAGTTATCCCATTACTACTCAGGTTAAGTTGTTTAGGTACCTCGTTATCCATCAGACACTCACATACCCTACACATGCTGTTCTATGACTCGCATGGCTCAAACAACTCCTGTAGTAAGGGCTCATGGGATGGAGGAACAAGCTTCGGTGGGGTTTAAAAGTAAAGGCTATGCAATACTTGGGATTCAATTTAATGCAATCGCGACTCAATGATGCAAGAATAAGAAAGAGGCAATAGGTACTATATGTATGCAAGCATGTGGTAGTGCTTGCCTGGCAGCTCAGTTGAAGCAAGGGATGGATCTGGGTAGTGCTCCTGGTTCTCTTGATATATCCCCTGCTCAGCGTCTATTCGGAGAAGAACCAAACAAACAAGGGCCAACATAAATAAAGTGCACAATCATATGAATAAAATGCGACAAACAAACAATCATGCCATGATGAATGATGCACAATTTGCAGGGCAATAAAGTAGCATGGCATGGGTGAGGTGTGGAATACAAGAATAAAACATTTAATTGAGTTTTAGCCTCATTTTATCCGCATATTAGTTGCTGTACACATTATATTTATATGATGCATGCTTCAAAACAGAACATGGAATGCATAAACAGAAAGGTCTCGTCGAGCTAATCATTTTAGACATATTATTTGTTAAATTTGGAGTTATAAAACAAAAGTTATTAATTAATTAAGGAAAAAGGGCATTTATTGTAATTTTAATCAACTTGGAATTTTAAATGTTCAAAATATATTTGGAATGGCATATTTGAATTCCTCATATTTTTCTGATTTGAAAACATATATTATTTGCATTATTTGGAATTATATTTGAAAAGGTTTATTAAAACAGATTTGAATTAATTTGAAAAGATTTGAATTAAAACAGAAAAGCAGAAAAACTTTTGTTACACGCACAGAACTAGCCACAGTCAATGACCAGTGGGTCCACTGGCTGACTCAGCGCAGTGAGCTGGCGATGGAGGGGTGGGGGTTTTCTCTGGATTTTCTCACCGAGGGGCATCCCAGCCACAGAGGCCGACGTGCGGGCCCAGAGGTTGGCGGGGCCACCGCGCGCGCGACCCAGCCAGGGCGTGACACGTGGGCGATCCCAGGCGCGGGGAGGGACTGGTCTGTGATGGCCAAGCTTTCCAGGGGGTTTCCTTGCAGAAGGGGACCGAGGCCGACAGGTGGGGTTCATAGGACGACGGGTTGAGGCGGGAAAAAGGCGAGGGGGCTACGTGCAAGAATGACATCGGCTGCTGCTGAACGCTGACAGACAGAGGCCGTGCGGCGGCGGATCCGGCCGTCTTCCGGCGACGATGGCGATGCCGCCGCTGGACGAAACACGACGCTCCAAAAACGAAAAACGAAGAGGGCAACAAGGGCTACAGCTTTCGTCTTTGGAGGTGCGTCAACGGAAGTCTACAACGCGCGGGACAGGGTGCGGAACAGGGGCAGTCGGTGCTGCGTTTGCTGCAGTCTGCCAGCGCGCGACGCGCGGCGCGCGCGCAGAGCGCTCGACGGAAGGCGGCGGCGATGCAAGGTGAGAGGGGCGGGAGACGATGTCTAGGGGGTCGATGTGCTCACCAGGGACTCGTCGGTGTGGTCGCCGGAGCTGGAGGTGGCTCGGGTCAGAGCAGAGGCAGGGGCTCTGCGAGCTTCGGCTTCGGTGGCTGCGGCGTGTTCGGGGAGCTTCGGAGGGCTTCGGGGAGATGTGGCCGGGGCAGGGCAATGTGGAGGAGACAGAGGGGGGTCCTGGTGCTCCTGGATCGCCTTGGGGAGCAGCAGGCTGCGCAGATCGAGATCAAGGCCGAAGTAGCTAGGGTTTAGGGCATGATGGAAAGCTTGCATGGCTTGGGGAGGAAGAAGGGAGGTAGAGGAGGACCTGGGCGCCTCCCAGATCCGACCTGAGAGGGATAAGGTGAGCTGGGGTGGTTGGGGAGATAAGGGAGAGAGGAGAGAGGCACATGGGGTGGTGGTGGCTTTAGCAAAAAGGGAGGAGGGTGATCGGGGCTCCCTCTTTCTCCTCTTTGTCTTGAAGCCAAAGAAAGGGGGAGGGCAGAGAGGCTGCCAGGTGGGGCCAGGTGGTCAGGTGGGTGGAAGAGAAGAGAGGCCGAGAGAGGTGGATGTGGTGGCTAGGGTTTGTAGAGAGAGGGAGGGTTAGGTTAGATGGGGTATGGGTTAGGTTTAGATTAGGGATAGAGAGAGGTGGTCTCGGGTGATGTTAGAGGGGTGGATTAGAACTAGGGTTAGCTAGAGAGAAGGGGTGGGGTTGATGGCATGGGCTCGGGTTAGCTATGTAGGATGGATGGTGATAGAGGGATTAGGGTTTTGGAAGCTTGCATGCTCCAACTAGATCAAGCAAGAAAGGAGAGGGAGGTGGTGTGATGATGGATTTTTGCAAGACAAACTAGATCAAGCCAAAAGATAAGAAGAGAAAGAGATGAGAGATGAACCACTCCGGAATTCAAATAAAAACCAAAGGACAAGCAAAAAGGTGGTACTTGCATGGCCCATGCAAAGTATTTAATACCATGTTTATTTTGTGAAAACAATTATATCACATGGCCTTAATCTTATGCATGCCCACAAGTGGAATAAAGCCAAACCAAGAATTTAAAAGAAAGCCCCAAGTGGAATAGATGGAGATGACCACATTGGATTATAATTGGGACTTGCTAGTGTTTGTATGCCACTAGATGCTTACTAGTCCAAAAATACCCCCACATGAGCATAAATCCATAATAATCCATATGGAAGCTAGGAAAAGGGTCCACTCACAAGGCATGCAAAGGTGGCCATGTGGCTCTCATATATCAATAATGTGAAAACAACATGATGCCAAGATGAGAGCATGTGGAAAAGAATTGGATCCATCCCAACCCACATGAGCTAGAGGTAAAACCAATAAGTGCCAAGCTCATATTTAGTTGGATGGTGGAATTATAAGGTGGTGAAAGAAAGGTGGTGGAGTTAATAAAAGATATGCCCCCAACTCAACTTGGGAATTTAAACAATATATCAACAACCAAATACAATATCAAGAGGCAAATACAATTAATAATGCATATGAGACAAGAACCAAATGGAAAAGGGTTTTATATGATGCTCAAATGCAAGGTGGCATGATGACATGAGCATGATATAATTATGATGCAACAATTATATGTATGAAGTAGCATATATATAGACTAGGCTAGTAGCATTGCAATTGTTAGACAATTGGGATGCTACAACTCTCCCCCACTAAACAATAATCTCACCCCGAGATTCCTAGGAAAAAGAAAACAACAGAAGGAGAGGCGGGTGTTCGAACGAAGGTGACCCCCACGTTCCCAAGAGGATGAAGAACGGAATGGTGCGACCACGACACCTTGCAAAACTTGCTAGACTTGTTGCGAGTCTTGCGTTTTGCTTGAGAAACAACGGGTTAGAAGAGTTGAAGGATTGTCGTGAGACAAGAAGGATAGGATGGACATAGCTCCGGTTTTCTCAAGAAACATGATAACAGCATAGAACCACTTGTGAAAGAAAGGACAAGATGCTACCACATTGATATAGAAAGGCACACCGTTACGATTAAAGGTTTACTGATACTAGAGAGGATGAATCTTTGTCTCGCCGGAAGGAAAAGAGCTAGATTGGAGAGGTTTTGAACCACTATGACAATAGCATCGTATCCTCTCTCAGATTTGAGAAATGAAGTTCGGAAACAATATTGCCTTCAAACAATAGAGTCCCTTGATATCATCAGAAAGATTTAGTTAGACATCGTCGGATTAGATTCTTCTTGCGCCGGTAAGAACGAATGATCACGCAATTGAGGTGCGCGGATATACTTCCAGAGACGGATGTGAAGCTAGATCATGGTGGAATCCCGAGAAGCAAAGAATATGGAGGATCTGGAGTTTATTGTAGAGATACTTATTGCTTTCTTTAGCCTTGAGGCTAACGCAATAGATTTGCGGCTGATGACATCAACCATAATTGGCTTTACCACAGAAAAAGAATTGGTGAAACCAAGAGAGATAGTTTCCTTTCATCTTGTTTGGGGATGTCGAGCAACGATCGAATGACGAGGACAGAAAAGAGTTTGCGTCTGTTTCCACCGGATAATTGAGGATTTTGCTCCGTGTAGAAAGGGTGAGATCACCAAGAAGAGATTATTGATTACTTTCTTCGAGAGAGCACTCCGGAAAAACAAAGATGAAAGTAAAAGTATCGAGGGATAAAGGCCACTTCTAACTTCCGTGGAATGAGTGAAATCACATTAATTCACCAATTCAATGTACAAGAGCGAATGATAAGAGTAGTGGTATGGTAGCTACTCCATCCCGCACTCAAAGCATTACTCCGCACATGAATAAGAAAACCATGCAACCCAACTACCGAAACAGACTGAAGGTATTGACAAAAACTCATGGAACTTCGTTAAAAAACAAGGATAGATGCAAACGATTCGCCGGATTCATAGATAGATAAAGATGATGATGTTGTCGTCATATCTGATGTACCAAGCCACCGGAAAGATATGAAGGAAGATTACGGAGAACAACTGCAAGATTCAACAGCTACAGAAAAGATAACACCAACAAGGACAGAAGGAAAACAGGATCTGGAAGGTCTTCATGGCCTCCGGTGGATTGAGCATAGACGATAGAGCGAGAGGGTTTTCAAAAGATCACTTGACGAGACTGAGGTGAAAGAACTCCATGTTCTTCTTGAAAATATAGAGAGAGATTTAGCAGTTTTGAGGAAAACTACGGCGGAACGACGATGATAACTCGCCAACAAGGAAAACTCCGGGTTTGATGGAAGATGGAATTAACAATGGACTTGCTGATTCCAGAATTGGAGCGATCTATTTAGCAGAAGGACGTGGCCGAGATAGGTGACTTCAAGAAGCCAGAATTCTCACTTTGAGACTTTGCACACAGGCATTGCTCACGAAGCTTGAGTGAAAGAAACACATATGATCTTCCATGTCCTTCCATTGATATCGAATAGGCAAGCATATTACCAACATATACCACCATGGATTAACAAGATATTCCCAGAATACCAAGTTCAAAAGACGAGAGAAACGAACAAATGCTCGAACACTTCCTAAGCTCAACGCCCTTTGAAAGATCAACGTTAAGAGCACGGGTTCGTGTTGAAGAAGATGCACTGGAAGAATAGATTATCTGGTCCTTCGGAAGAAAAGAGATGTCACCTTGTTCATATTGTCGATTGGATCGCCGGGTACAAAGATAAAGAGATCTTGGATAAGAAACGATGATATCTCGTACCTTAAGCAAAGCTATCAGAAGCGAAAAGATGCAATCCCCTCGTATCAAAGAGAAGATTGCAGATATAGAGTTCAAAAGATGTGCAGCAGGATGAACAAATGATAGACCGCCGTAGTGCCTTGAGAAACTCCGGATTGTCAAAGATGTTGAATATGCATAGATATGATCACGGTGTACTCAAAATCACATGAGATAACCGTCACTATTGGAGGATAGAGGTGATTGCATTTTCCATATTCCAATCGACACTTATCATGAGTGGAGTATAGCGATGCCGAGAGCCAAATTACAATCACCAGCATCGGATCGACACATGTTATGTATTTAGCCCAAGAGAATTGGAGATGAAAAGAAACTCCAGGATTAAGCGCTGGTGACAAAAGAATGAGTTAGCATGGACATGCTGATAAAAGGGAGATAGATAGTGTTTCACGCACGACTGGAAAGGAGTGTGGAGACACAGATGTATCAAAGAAAAAATTTCTACATTTTTCGGCATTAAAATACCAATAGATGCGCAAAATCACTTATCAGGTAGAGATTGGCAACTGATGATTACACAGAAGGTGGAGTTGCTAGAAGGAAGAACACCCTTGAGAAGATGGCACCGGTTGACAAGGAGTCAGATAGACCGCGCCGGTTTTCAAAAGCCTGTCGGTATGGAATGTACCAACAGTTGATAAACAAAGGCAAATAAAGATAACATGTTGGATGCAACAGATAGACAAGGAATTACACGCACACACACACACACTTCTATGGTACTACGGAAACCCAGAACACGTGAATCCTAGTTTGAATTTTAAGAAGAGGATTGAAAACGTTACACTTCCTTACCAGAAAAGGGTGGTGGGTGGGTAAGAATAAAAGTGGAAGCAGTCCTACTCTCGCGTTTTGTTTTTCCCTAGTATACATAACTACCAAAAATATTTGCTAGACAGACAACGACCATTTGGCTGAGACCCTGAAGGGCGGGATGGCTCTGATACCAATTGTAACTACCTCGGTGAATTACGCTCCTAGTTACAAGCCTGGATGAGAAGAAATGGTTGAAATAGTACGGTGGGGCCCAAATGCCACTCACAGGTAGACCTTTTGGCCATCCCAACCATTTCCACACATCGGGACAAGAACGGGCGGCGTAATCGGCAGGCGAAGGGATCAACTACATACACAAATGAGTATGTATGCAAGCCACCATACAACAGTACATCAGAGCCATTCCATCTAAAAAGAAAGGAAATATAGCAACGCCATACGGCAAGATCGAAATATCCTAGATAGATATAATAGTTTAGGATATCTCCTCATACATCAAACATCAGAGTATCAGGCGGAAGCGGAAGACAAAATCTGAGTACGGATAAGAAGCAAATCGGCATAAGATGCCCCATAAATAAGCAGATCCCGCCCACAGATCTCACGGATCCCCGTTCCCGGAATCTCTACACCGAATGATCGTTGCCCACATCGTCCGTCTCTTCCACCCAGTATCCATCTTGCGAGTGTACCTGTTTATCTGAACCAATAATTTATCGTGTGAGACCCTAGGGGTACTCAGCAAGTCTTTATGCCGCTAAAGGGGACACAACCTGGTGTGACGCAATTGCAGCAAAAGATAAACCCTAACAATTCTATAGATACTCGCTAACCATCCGCCTAACCATAGATAGACGGATGTCCGTGAATTAATAACAACAGTTATAACAGTTAAAACGGTAATATCCACAAATCCATCCTCCTCCTCACTTACCGACGAGGAAGCGGACGAACAACCCCCCCATCCGTTGGCAGTTTTATTATCCATTCCGTGAGTGTTGCACTATTTACTAGTCAGGTACCTAGTCTAGTCAAGTTAAAAACGGTACTTTAGTTATGCTTGTCTATGATCGAGAAACTGTGCTCCAAGTCGTCCATAACCGCGGACACGGCTTTCAGAAAGTTTTACCCTGCAGGGGTGCACAAATAGCAACACACACTCGATATGCCTCGGAAAAACCAAATCAAAACCCAACGAGGCAGTCACGACAAAGCGATCACAGGATTCAGAAATATTTCAGGGGGCCACCCCATTGAGCTACCCGCAACGAAGTTAGCTGACTTCGAAACAGCCTCAAGGTTTGCGTCAATGGCTGTGAACGACTGGGAACCCGAAAATGTGACTGGGCTTGTCGACACCGTGAAAACACTCTGCTTTCCTAAACAGTATAGTGTGCAGTACCTCGCACAATTTAAATAAAGCAGTAAAGCATGGCATAAGTACAGGATAGTAAATAAAACCTCAAACTAGTTTGTGGCCCTCAAGAAATAAGAATGAATCAAGCTCTGGCTCAGGGGGGTTCATAAGCCTCCCGGATGTGGATAGCGCGAATATTCAAGGAACAGGAATCAAGTACTCGGGGTCCTACGGGACACAAGTGAGCCTGAAAAACCAAATAACAGATATGGCTCACCGGTGTCACTTTCATTAGTTATCCCATTACTACTCAGGTTAAGTTGTTTAGGTACCTCGTTATCCATCAGACACTCACATACCCTACACATGCTGTTCTATGACTCGCATGGCTCAAACAACTCCTGTAGTAAGGGCTCATGGGATGGAGGAACAAGCTTCGGTGGGGTTTAAAAGTAAAGGCTATGCAATACTTGGGATTCAATTTAATGCAATCGTGACTCATTGATGCAAGAATAAGAAAGAGGCAATAGGTACTATATGTATGCAAGCATGTGGTAGTGCTTGCCTGGCAGCTCAGTTGAAGCAAGGGATGGATCTGGGTAGTGCTCCTGGTTCTCTTGATATATCCCCTGCTCAGCGTCTATTCGGAGAAGAACCAAACAAACAAGGGCCAACATAAATAAAGTGCACAATCATATGAATAAAATGCGACAAACAAACAATCATGCCATGATGAATGATGCACAATTTGCAGGGCAATAAAGTAGCATGGCATGGGTGAGGTGTGGAATACAAGAATAAAACATTTAATTGAGTTTTAGCCTCATTTTATCCGCATATTAGTTGTTGTACACATTATATTTATATGATGCATGCTTCAAAACAGAACATGGAATGCATAAACAGAAAGGTCTCGTCGAGCTAATCATTTTAGACATATTATTTGTTAAATTTGGAGTTATAAAACAAAAGTTATTAATTAATTAAGGAAAAAGGGCATTTATTGTAATTTTAATCAACTTGGAATTTTAAATGTTCAAAATATATTTTGAATGGCATATTTGAATTCCTCATATTTTTCTGATTTGAAAACATATATTATTTGCATTATTTGGAATTATATTTGAAAAGTTTTATTAAAACAGATTTGAATTTTGAATTTGAATTAATTTGAAAAGATTTGAATTAAAACAGAAAAGCAGAAGAACTTTTGTTACACGCACAGAACTAGCCACAGTCAATGACCAGTGGGTCCACTGGCTGACTCAGCGCAGTGAGCTGGCGATGGAGGGGTGGGGGTTTTCTCTGGATTTTCTCACCGAGGGGCATCCTAGCCACAGAGGCCGACGTGCGGGCCCAGAGGTTGGCGGGGCCACCGCGCGCGCGACCCAGCCAGGGCGTGACACGTGGGCGATCCCAGGCGCGGGGAGGGACTGGTCGGTGATGGCCAAGCTTTCCAGGGGGTTTCCTTGCAGAAGGGGACCGAGGCCGACAGGTGGGGTTCATAGGACGGCGGGTTGAGGCGGGAAAAAGGTGAGGGGGCTACGCGCAAGAATGACATCGGCTGCTGCTGAACGCTGACAGACAGAGGCCATGCGGCGGCGGATCCGGCTGTCTTCCGGCGACGGTGGCGACGCCACCGCTGGACGAAACACGACGCTCCAAAAACGAAAAACGAAGAGGGCAACAAGGGCTACAGCTTTCGTCTTTGGAGGTGCGTCAACGGAAGTCTACAGCGCGCGGGACAGGGTGCGGAACAGGGGCGGTCGGTGCTGCGTTTGCTGCAGTCTGCCAGCACGCGACGCGCGGCGCGCGCGCAGAGCGCTCGACGGAAGGCGGCGGCGATGCAAGGTGAGAGGGGGCGGGAGACGATGTCTAGGGGGTCGATGTGCTCACCAGGGACTCGTCGGTGTGGTCGCCGGAGCTGGAGGTGGCTCGGATCGGAGCAGAGGCAGGGGCTCTGCGAGCTTCGGCTCCGGTGGCTGCGGCGTGTCCGGGGAGCTTCGGAGGGCTTCGGGGAGACGTGGCCGGGGCAGGGCGATGTGGAGGAGACAGAGGGGGGTCCTGGTGCTCCTGGATCGCCTTGGGGAGCAGCAGGCTGCGCAGATCGAGATCAAGGCCGAAGTAGCTAGGGTTTAGGGCATGATGGAAAGCTTGCATGGCTTGGGGAGGAAGAAGGGAGGTAGAGGAGGACCTGGGCGCCTCCTAGATCCGACCTGAGAGGGATAAGGTGAGCTAGGGTGGTTGGGGAGATAAGGGAGAGAGGAGAGAGGCACATGGGGTGGTGGTGGCTTTGGCAAAAAGGGAGGAGGGTGATCGGGGCTCCCTCTTTCTCCTCTTTGTCTTGAAGCCAAAGAAAGGGGGAGGGCAGAGAGGCTGCCAGGTGGGGCCAGGTGGTCAGGTGGGTGGAAGAGAAGAGAGGCCGAGAGAGGTGGATGTGGTGGCTAGGGTTTGTAGAGAGAGGGAGGGTTAGGTTAGATGGGGTATGGGTTAGGTTTAGATTAGGGATAGAGAGAGGTGGTCTCGGGTGATGTTAGAGGGGTGGATTAGAACTAGGGTTAGCTAGAGAGAAGGGGTGGGGTTGATGGCATGGGCTCGGGTTAGCTATGTAGGATGGATGGTGATAGAGGGATTAGGGTTTTGGAAGCTTGCATGCTCCAACTAGATCAAGCAAGAAAGGAGAGGGAGGTGGTGTGATGATGGATTTTTGCAAGACAAACTAGATCAAGCCAAAAGATAAGAAGAGAAAGAGATGAGAGATGAACCACTCCGGAATTCAAATAAAAACCAAAGGACAAGCAAAAAGGTGGTACTTGCATGGCCCATGCAAAGTATTTAATACCATGTTTATTTTGTGAAAACAATTATATCACATGGCCTTAATCTTATGCATTCCCACAAGTGGAATAAAGCCAAACCAAGAATTTAAAAGAAAGCCCCAAGTGGAATAGATGGAGATGACCACATTGGATTATAATTGGGACTTGCTAGTGTGTGTATGCCACTAGATGCTTACTAGTCCCAAAAATACCCCCACATGAGCATAAGTCCATAATAATCCATATGGAAGCTAGGAAAAGGGTCCACTCACAAGGCATGCAAAGGTGGCCATGTGGCTCTCATATATCAATAATGTGAAAACAGCATGATGCCAAGATGAGAGCATGTGGAAAAGAATTGGATCCATCCCAACCCACATGAGCTAGAGGTAAAACCAATAAGTGCCAAGCTCATATTTAGTTGGATGGTGGAATTATAAGGTGGTGAAAGAAAGGTGGTGGAGTTAATAAAAGATATGCCCCCAACTCAACTTGGGCATTTAAACAATATATCAACAACCAAATACAATATCAAGAGGCAAATACAATTAATAATGCATATGAGACAAGAACCAAATGGAAAAGGGTTTTATATGATGCTCAAATGCAAGGTGGCATGATGACATGAGCATGATATAATTATGATGCAACAATTATATGTATGAAGTAGCATATATATAGACTAATCTAGTAGCATTGCAATTGTTAGACAATTGGGATGCTACATAGACAAACCACAAGGATCCACCAGTGTGATTGCATGTTTGTTCTTCTCACAAACCACATAAGGATCCACCAGTGTCATTGCATGTCTGTTCTGCTAAACAAACCACATAAGGATCCCCAGTGTCATTGCATGTGTGTTCTTTTCATGAACCACAGCCAGAGTCATTGCATGTGTGTGTTCTTGTAAACAAACCACATAAGGATCCACTAGTGTCATTTCATGTTTTTTATTTTCATTAACCATAGCTAGAGTCATTGCATGTGTGTTCCTCTAAACAAACCACATAATGATCCACCAGTGTCATTGCATGTCTATTCTTTTCATGAACAACACATGGATCCACCAGTGTCATTGCATGTGTGTTCTTTTCATGAACCACAGCTAGAGTCATTGCATGTGTGTTATTCTAAACAAACCACACATGGATCCACCTAGTGTGATTGCATGTTTGTTCTTTTCACAAACCACACATGGATCCACCAGTGTCATTGCATGTGTGTTCTTTTCATGAACCACACCCAGTGTCATTGCAAGTATGTTCTTCTCACAAACCACATAAGGATCCACCAGTTTCATTGCATGTATGTTCTACTAAACAAACCACATAAGGATCCCCTAGTGTCATTGCATTTGTGTTCTTTTCATGAACCACAGCTAGAGTCATTGCATGTGTGTTCTTCTAAACAAACCACATAAGGATCCACCAGTGTCATTGCATGTCTATTATTTTCATGAACCATACCCAGTGTCATTGCATGTCTGTTCCTCTAAACAAACCACACATGGATCCACCTAGAGTCATTGCATGTTAGTTCTTTTCACAAACCACACATGGATCCACCAGTGTCATTGCATGTGTGGTCTTTTAATGAACTACAGCTAGATTCATTGCATGTGTGATCTTCTAAACAAACCACATAAGGATCCACCAGTGTCATTGCATGTGTGTTCTTCTCATGAACCACACCCAGTGTCATTGCATGTGTGTTCTTCTCATGAACCACACATGGATACACCAGTGTCATTGCATGTGTGTTCTTTTCATGAACCGTAGCTAGAATCATTGCATGTGTGTTCTTTTAAAGAAACCACATAAGGATCCACTAGTGTTATTGCATGTCTATTCTTTTCATGAACCACAACCAGTGTCATTACATGTTTGTTCCTCTAAACAAACCACACATGGATCCACCTAGAGTCATGGCATGTCAATTCTTTTCTCAAACCACACATGGATACACCAGTGTCATTGCATGTGTGTTCTTTTCATGAACAACAGCTAGAGTCAATGCATGTGTGTTCTTCTAAACAAACCACATAAGGATCCACTAGTGTCATTGCATGTGTGTTCTTCTCATGAACCACACATGGATCCACCAGTGTCATTGCATGTGTGTTCTTCTCATGAACCACACATGGATCCACCAGTGTCATTGCATGTGTGTTCTTTTGATGAACCACACCCAGTGTCATTGCATGTCTGTTCCTCTAAACAAACCACATAAGGATCCACCAGTGTCATTGCATGTCTGTTCTTTTCATGAAGAACACATGGATCCACCAGTGTCATTGCATGTGTGTTCTTTTCATGAACCACAGCTAGAGTCATTGCCTGTGTGTTCTTCTAAACAAACCACATAAGGATCCACTAGTGTCATTGCATGTGTGTTCTTCTAAACAAACCACACATGGATCCACATAGTGTGATCGCATGTCTGTTATTTTCACAAACCACACATGGATCCACCAGTATCATTATATGTGTGTTCTTTTCATGAACCCCAACCAATGTCATTGCATGTGTGTTCTTCTCACAAACCACATATGATTCCACCAGTGTCATTGCATGTCTTTTCTTCTAAACAAACCACATAAGGATCCCCTAGTGTCATTGCATGTGTGTTCTTTTCATGAACCACGGCTAGAGTCATTGCATGTGTGTTCCTCTAAACAAACCACATAAAGATCCACCAGTGTCATTGCATGTTTGTTCCTCTAAACAAACCACACATGGATCCACCTAGAGTCATTGCATGTCAGTACTTTTCACAAACCACACATGGATCCACCAGTGTCATTGCATGTGTGTTCTTCTCATGAACCACAGTCAGTGTCATTGCATATCTATTCTTCTCACAAACCACATAAGGATCCACCAGTGTCATTGGATGTGTGTTCTTCTAAACAAACCACATAAGGTTCCCCAAGTGTCATTGCATGTGTGTTCTTTTCATGAACCATAGCTAGAGTAATTGCATGTGTGTTCTTCTAAACAACCCACATAAGGATCCACCAGTGTCATTGCATGTGTGTTGTTTTCATGAACCCCAACCAGTGTCATTGCATGTATGTTCTTCTCACAAACCACATAAGGATCCACCAGTGTTATTGCATGTATGTTCTACTAAACAAACCACAAAAGGATCCCCTAGTGTCATTGCATGTGTGTTCTTTTCATGAACCACAGCTAGAGTCATTGCATGTGTGTTCTTCTAAACAAACCACATGAGGATCCACCAGTGTCATTGCATGTCTATTATTTTCATGAACCATACCCAGTGTTATTGCATGTCTATTCCTCTAAACAAACCACACATGGATCCACCTAGAGTCATTGCATGTCAGTTCTTTTCACAATCCACACATGGATCCACCAGTGTCATTGCATGTGTGTTCTTCTCATGAACCACAGCCAGTGTCATTGCATGTCTATTCTTCTCAAAAACCACATATGGATCCACCAGTGTCATTGGATGTGTGTTCTTCTAAACAAACCACATAAGAATCCCCCAGTGTCATTGCATGTGTGTTCTTTTCATGAACCATAGCTAGAGTCATTGCATGTGTGTTTTTCTAAACAACCCATAAGGATCCACTAGTCTCATTGCATGTCTGTTCTTCTCACAAACCACATAAGGATCCACCAATGTCATTGCATGTCTGTTCTTCTAAACAAACCAAATAAGGATCCCCAGTGTTATTGCATGTGTGTTCTTTTCATGAACCACAACTAGAGTCATTGCATGTGTGTTCTTCTAAACAAACCACATAAGGATCCATCAGTGTCATTGCATGTCTGTTCTTTTCATGAACCACACCCAGTGTCATTGCATGTCTGTTCCTCTAAACAAACCACACATGGATCCACCTAGAGTCATTGCATGTCAGTTCTTTTCACAAACCACACATGGATCCACCAGTGTCATTGCATGTATGGTCTTTTAATGAACCACAGCTAGATTCATTGCATGTGTGTTCTTCTAAACAAACCACATAAGAATCCACCAGTGTCATTGCATGTGTGTTCTTTTCATGAACCACAGCTAGAGTCATTGCATATGTGTTCCTCTAAACAAACAACACATGGATCTACCTAGAGTCATTGCATGTCAGTTCTTTTCATGAACAACACATGGATCCACCAGTGTCATTGCATGTGTGTTCTTCTCATGAACCACAGCCAGTGTCATTGCATGTCTATTCTTCTCACAAACCACATAAGGATCCACTAGTGTCATTGGATGTGTGTTCTTCTAAACAAACCACATAAGGATCCCCCAGTGTCATTGCATGTGTGTTCTTTTCATGAACCATAGCTAGAGTCATTGCATGTGTGTTGTTTTCATGAACCCCAACCAGTGTCATTGCATGTATGTTCTTCTCACAAACCACATAAGGATCCACCAGTGTTATTGCATGTATGTTCTACTAAACAAACCACAAAAGGATCCCCTAGTGTCATTGCATGTGTGTTCTTTTCATGAACCACAGCTAGAGTCATTGCATGTGTGTTCTTCTAAACAAACCACATGAGGATCCACCAGTGTCATTGCATGTCTATTATTTTCATGAACCATACCCAGTGTCATTGCATGTCTATTCCTCTAAACAAACCACACATGGATCCACCTAGAGTCATTGCATGTCAGTTCTTTTCACAATCCACACATGGATCCACCAGTGTCATTGCATGTGTGTTCTTCTCATGAACCACAGCCAGTGTCATTGCATGTCTATTCTTCTCAAAAACCACATATGGATCCACCAGTGTCATTGGATGTGTGTTCTTCTAAACAAACCACATAAGAATCCCCCAGTGTCATTGCATGTGTGTTCTTTTCATGAACCATAGCTAGAGTCATTGCATGTGTCTTTTTCTAAACAACCCATAAGGATCCACTAGTCTCATTGCATGTCTGTTCTTCTCACAAACCACATAAGGATCCACCAATGTCATTGCATGTCTGTTCTTCTAAACAAACCAAATAAGGATCCCCAGTGTTATTGCATGTGTGTTCTTTTCATGAACCACAACTAGAGTCATTGCATGTGTGTTCTTCTAAACAAACCACATAAGGATCCACCAGTGTCATTGCATGTGTGTTCTTTTCATGAACCACAGCTAGAGTCATTGCATATGTGTTCCTCTAAACAAACAACACATGGATCTACCTAGAGTCATTGCATGTCAGTTCTTTTCATGAACAACACATGGATCCACCAGTGTCATTGCATGTGTGTTCTTCTCATGAACCACAGCCAGTGTCATTGCATGTCTATTCTTCTCACAAACCACATAAGGATCCACTAGTGTCATTGGATGTGTGTTCTTCTAAACAAACCACATAAGGATCCCCCAGTGTCATTGCATGTGTGTTCTTTTCATGAACCATAGCTAGAGTCATTGCATGTGTGTTCCTCTAAACAAACCACATAAGGATCCACCAGTGTCATTGCATGTCTATTCTTCTCACAAACCACATAAGGATCCACCAATGTCATTGCATGTCTATTCTTCTAAACAAACCACATAAGGATCCCCAGTGTCATTGCATGTGTGTTCTTTTCATGAACCACAGCGAGACTCATTGCATGTGTGTTCTTTTAAACAAACCAAATAAGGATCCATCAGTGTCATTGCATGTCTGTTCTTTTCATGAACCACACCCAGTGTCATTGCATGTTTGTTTCTCTAAACAAACCACACATGGATCCCACCTAGAGTCATTG
This sequence comes from Avena sativa, assembly GCA_916181665.1. Classification (NCBI taxonomy): domain Eukaryota; kingdom Viridiplantae; phylum Streptophyta; class Magnoliopsida; order Poales; family Poaceae; genus Avena; species Avena sativa. The sequence goes on along the minus strand of OV702287.1, from coordinate 60,566,461 downwards.
CATGTCAGTTCTTTTCACAAACCACACATGGATCCACCAGTGTCATTGCATGTGTGGTCTTTTAATGAACCACATCTAGATTCATTGCATGTGTGTTCTTCTAGACAAACCACATAAGGATCCACCAGTGTCATTGCATGTGTGTTCTTCTCATGAACCACACCCAGTGTCATTGCATGTGTGTTCTTCTCATGAACCACACATGGATACACCAGTGTCATTGCATGTGTGTTCTTTTCATGAACCATAGCTAGAATCATTGCATGTGTGTTCTTTTAAACAACCACAGAAGGATCCACCAGTGTCATTGCATGTCTATTCTTTTGATGAACCACACCCAGTGTCATTGCATGTCTGTTCTTTTCATGGACCATACCAAGTGTCATTGCAGGTCTGTTCCTCTAAACAAACCACACATGGATCCACCAGTGTCATTGCATGTCAGTACTTTTAACAAACCACACATGGATCCACCAGTGTCATTGCATGTGTGTTCTTCTCATGAACCACAGCCAGTGTCATTGCATGTCTATTCTTCTCACAAACCACATAAGGATCCATCAGTGTCATTGGATGTGTGTTCTCCTAAACAAACCACATAAGGATCCCCAGTGTCATTGCATGTGTGTTCTTTTCATGAACCATAGCTAGAGTCATTGCATGTGTGTTCTTCTAAACAAACCACATAAGGATCCACCAGTGTCATTGCATGTGTGTTCTTTTCATGAACCACAGCTAGAGTCATTGCATGTGTGTTCTTCTAAACAAACCACATAAGGATCCACCAGTGTCATTGCATGTGTGTTCTTCTCATGAACCACACATGGATCCACCAGTGTCATCGCTTGTCTGTTATTTTCATGAACCGCACCTAGTGTCATTGCATGTATGTTCCTCTAAACAAAACACATAAGTATCCACAAGTGTCATTGCATGTCTGTTCTTTTCATGAACAACACATGGATCCACCAATGTCATTGCATGTGTGTTCTTTTCATGAACCACAGCTAGAGTTATTGCATGTGTGTACTTCTAAACAAACCACACATGGATCCACCTAGTGTGATTGCATGTCTATTCTTTTCACAAACCACACATGGATCCACCCGTGTCATTCCATGTGTGTTCTTTTCATGAGCCACAGCCAGTGTCATTGCATATATGTTCTTCTCACAAACCACATAAGGATCCACTAGTGTCAATGCATGTATGTTCTTCTAAACAAACCACATAAGGATCCCCTAGTGTCATTGCATGTGTGTTCTTTTCATGAACCATAGCTAGAGTCATTGCATGTGTGTTCTTCTAAACAAACCACATAAGGATCCACCAGTGTCATTGCATGTCTGTTATTTTCATGAACCATACCCAGTGCCATTGCATGTCTGTTCCTCTAAACAAACCACACATGGATCCACCTAGAGTCATTGCATGTCAGTTCTTTTCACAAACCACACATGGATCCACCAGTGTCATTGCATGTGTGTTCTTCTCATGAACCACAGCTAGTGTCATTGCATGTCTACACAAACCACATAAGGATCCACCAGTGTCATTGGATGTGTGTTCTTCTAAACAAACCACATAAGGATCCCCCAGTGTCATTGCATGTGTGTTCTTTTCATGAACCATAGCTACAGTCATTGCATGTGTGTTGTTCTAGACAAACCACAAGGATCCACCAGTGTCATTGCATGTCTGTTCTTCTCACAAACCACATAAGGATCCACCAGTGTCATTGCATGTCTGTTCTGCTAAACAAACCACATAAGGATCCCCAGTGTCATTGCATGTGTGTTATTTTCATGAACCATAGCTAGAGTAATTGCATGTGTGTTCTTCTAAACAACCCACATAAGGATCCACCAGTGTCATTGCATGTGTGTTCTTTTCATGAACCCCAACCAGTGTTATAGCATGTATGTTCTTCTCACAAACCACATAAGGATCCACCAGTGTTATTGCTTGTATGTTCTACTAAACAACAACATAAGGATCCCCTAGTGTCATTGCATGTGTGTTCTTTTCATGAACCACAACTAGAGTCATTGCATGTGTGTTCTTCTAAACAAACCACATGAGGATCCACCAGTGTCATTGCATGTCTATTATTTTCACGAACCATACCCAGTGTCATTGCATGTCTGTTCCTCTAAACAAACCACACATGGATCCACCTAGAGTCATTGCTTGTCAGTTCTTTTCACAAACCAAACATGGATCCACCAGTGCCATTGCATGTGTGTTCTTCTCATGAACCACAGCTAGTGTCATTGCATGTCTATTCTTCTCAAAAACCACATATGGATCCACCAGTGTCATTGCATGTCTGTTCTTCTAAAAAAACCACATAAGGATCCCCAGTGTTATTGCATGTGTGTTCTTTTCATGAACCACAACTAGAGTCATTGCATGTGTGTTCTTCTAAACAAACCACATAAGGATCCACCAGTGTCATTACATGTGTGTTCTTTTCATGAACCACAGCTAGAGTCATTGCATATGTGTTCCTCTAAACAAACCACATAAGGATCCACCAGAGTGATTGCATGTCTGTTCTTTTCATGAACAACACATGGATCCACCAGTGTCATAGCATGTGTGTTCTTTTCATACACCACAGCTAGAGTCATTGCATGTGTGTTCTTCTAAACAAACCACACATGGATCCACCTAGTGTGATTGCATGTCTGTTCTTTTCACAAACCACACATGGATCCACCAGTGTCATTGCATGTGGTTTCTTTTCATGAACCACAGCTAGAGTCATTGCATGTCCATTCTTTCCAAAAACCACACATGGATCCACCTAGTGTGATTGCATGTCTGTTATTTTAACAAACCACACATGGATCCACTAGTGTCATTGCATGTGTGTTCCTCTAAACAAACCACATAAGGATCCACCAGTATCATTGCATGTCTATTCTTCTCACAAACCACATAAGGATCCACCAGTGTCATTGCATGTCTATTCTTCTAAACAAACCACATAAGGATCCCCAGTGTCATTGCATGTGTGTTCTTTTCATGAACCATAGCGAGACTCATTGCATGTGTGTTCTTTTAAACAAACTACATAAGGATCCATCAGTGTCATTGCATGTCTGTTCTTTTCATGAACCACACCCAGTGTCATTGCATGTCTGTTCCTCTAATTAAACCACACATGGATCCACCTAGAGTCATTGCATGTCAGTTCTTTTCACAAACCACACATGGATCCACCAGTGTCATTGCATGTGTGGTCTTTTAATGAACCACAGCTAGATTCATTGCATTTGTGTTCTTCTAAACAAACCACATAAGGATCCACCAGTGTCATTGCATGTGTGTTCTTCTCGTGAACCACACCTAGTGTCATTGCATGTGTGTTCTTCTCATGAACCACACATGGATACACCAGTGTCATTGCATGTGTGTTCTTTTCATGAACCATAGCTAGAATCATTGCATGTGTGTTCTTTTAAACAAACCACATAAGGATCCACCAGTGTCATTGCATGTCTATTCTTTTGATGAACCACACCGAGTGTCATTGCATGTCTGTTCTTTTTATGGACCATACCTAGTGTCATTGCAGGTCTGTTCCTCTAAACAAACCACACATGGATCCACTAGTGTCATTGCATGTCAGTACTTTTAACAAACCACACATGGATCCACCAGTGTCATTGCATGTGTGTTCTTCTCATGAACCACAGCCAGTGTCATTGCATGTCTATTCTTCTCACAAACCACATAAGGATCCATCAGTGTCATTGGATGTGTGTTTTTCTAAACAAACCACATAAGGATCCCCAGTGTAATTGCATGTGTGTTCTTTTCATGAACCATAGCTAGAGTCATTGCATGTGTGTTCTTCTAAACAAACCACATAAGGATCCACCAGTGTCATTGCATGTGTGTTCTTTTCATGAACCACAGCTAGAGTCATTGCATGTGTGTTCTTCTAAACAAACCACATAAGGATCCACCAGTGTCATTGCATGTGTGTTCTTCTCATGAACCACACATGGATCCACCAGTGTCATCGCATGTCTGTTCTTTTCATGAACCGCACCTAGTGTCATTGCATGTATGTTCCTCTAAACAAGACACATAAGGATCCACAAGTGTCATTGCATGTCTGTTCTTTTCATGAACAACACACGGATCCACCAATGTCATTGCATGTGTGTTCTTTTCATGAACCACAGCTAGAGTTATTGCATGTGTGTTCTTCTAAACAAACCACACATGGATCCACCTAGTGTGATTCCATGTCTATTCTTTTCACAAACCACACATGGATCCACCCGTGTCATTCCATGTGTGTTCTTTTCATGAGCCACAGCCAGTGTCATTGCATGTCTGTTCTTATCACAAACCACATAAGGATCCACTAGTGTCATTGCATGTATGTTCTTCTAAACAAACCACATAAGGATCCCCTAGTGTCATTGCATGTGTGTTCTTTTCATGAACCATAGCTAGAGTCATTGCATGTGTGTTCTTCTAAACAAACCACATAAGGATCCACCAGTGTCATTGCATGTCTGTTATTTTCATGAACCATACCCAGTGCCATTGCATGTCTGTTCCTCTAAACAAACCACACATGGATCCACCTAGAGTCATTGCATGTCAGTTCTTTTCACAAACCACACATGGATCCACCAGTGTCATTGCATGTGTGTTCTTCTCATGAACCACAGCTAGTGTCATTGCATGTCTATTCTTCTCACAAACCACATAAGGATCCACCAGTGTCATTGGATGTGTGTTCTTCTAAACAAACCACATAAGGATCCCCAGTGTCATTGCATGTGTGTTCTTTTCATGAACCATAGCTAGAGTCATTGCATGTGTGTTGTTCTAGACAAACCACAAGGATCCACCAGTGTCATTGCATGTCTGTTCTTCTCACAAACCACATAAGGATCCACCAGTGTCATTGCATGTCTGTTCTGCTAAACAAACCACATAAGGATCCCCAGTGTCATTGCATGTGTGTTATTTTCATGAACCATAGCTAGAGTAATTGCATGTGTGTTCTTCTAAACAACCCACATAAGGATCCACCAGTGTCATTGCATGTGTGTTCTTTTCATGAACCCCAACCAGCGTTATTGCATGTATGTTCTTCTCACAAACCACATAAGGATCCACCAGTGTTATTGCATGTATGTTCTACTAAACAACCACATAAGGATCCCCTAGTGTCATTGCATGTGTGTTCTTTTCATGAACCACAGCTAGAGTCATCGCATGTGTGTTCTTCTAAACAAACCACATGAGGATCCACCAGTGTCATTGCATGTCTATTATTTTCACGAACCATACCCAGTGTCATTGCATGTCTGTTCCTCTAAACAAACCACACATGGATCCACCTAGAGTCATTGCATGTCAGTTCTTTTCACAAACCAAACATGGATCCACCAGTGTCATTGCATGTGTGTTCTTCTCATGAACCACAGCTAGTGTCATTGCAAGTCTATTCTTCTCAAAAACCACATATGGATCCACCAGTGTCATTGGATGTGTGTTCTTCTAAACAAACCACATAAGAATCCCCCAGTGTCATTGCATGTGTGTCTTTTCATGAACCATAGCTAGAGTCATTGCATGTGTGTTGTTCTAAACAACCCATAAGGATCCACTAGTCTCATTGCATGTCTGTTCTTCTCACAAACCACATAAGGATCCACTAGTGTCATTGCATGTCTGTTCTTCTAAAAAAACCACATAAGGATCCCCAGTGTTATTGCATGTGTGTTCTTTTCATGAACCACAACTAGAGTCATTGCATGTGTGTTCTTCTAAACAAACCACATAAGGATCCACCAGTGTCATTACATGTGTGTTCTTTTCATGAACCACAGCTAGAGTCATTGCATCTGTGTTCCTCTAAACAAACCACATAAGGATCCACCAGAGTGATTGCATGTCTGTTCTTTTCATGAACAACACATGGATCCACTAGTGTCATAGCATGTGTGTTCTTTTCATACACCACAGCTAGAGTCATTGCATGTGTGTTCTTCTAAACAAACCACACATGGATCCACCTAGTGTGATTGCATGTCTGTTCTTTTCACAAACCACACATGGATCCACCAGTGTCATTGCATGTGGTTTCTTTTCATGAACCACAGCTAGAGTCATTGCATGTCTATTCTTTCCAAAAACCACACATGGATCCACCTAATGTGATTGCATGTCTGTTATTTTCACAAACCACACATGGATCCACTAGTGTCATTGCATGTGTGTTCTTCTCATGAACCACAGCTAGTGTCATTGGATGTATGTTCTTCTCACAAACCACATAAGGATCCACCAGTGTCATTGCATGTCTGTTCTTCTAAACAAACCACATAAGGATCCCCTAGTGTCATTGCATGTGTGTTCTTTTCATGAACCACAGCTAGAGTCATTGCATGTGTGTTCTTCTAAACAAACCGCATAAGGATCCACCAGTGTCATTGCATGTCTGTTCTTTTCATGAACCATACCCAGTGTCATTGCATGTCTGTTCCTCTAAACAAACCACACATGGATCTACCTAGAGTCATTGCATGTCAGTTCTTTTCACAAACCACACATGGATCCACCAGTATCATTGCATGTGTGTTCTTCTCATGAACCACAGCCAGTGTCATTGCATGTCTATTCTTCTCACAAACCACATAAGGATCCACTAGAGTCATTGGATGTGTGTTCTTCTAAACAAACCACATAAGGATCCCCCCAGTGTCATTGCATGTGTGTTCTTTTCATGAACCATAGCTAGAGTCATTGCATGTGTGTTCTTTTCATGAACCATACCTAGAGTCATTGCATGTGTGTTCCTCTAAACAAACCACATAAGGATCCACCAGTATCATTGCATGTCTATTCTTCTCACAAACCACATAAGGATCCACCAGTGTCATTGCATGTCTATTCTTCTAAACAAACCACATAAGGATCCCACAGTGTCATTGCATGTGTGTTCTTTTCATGAACCATAGCGAGACTCATTGCATGTGTGTTCTTTTAAACAAACTACATAAGGATCCATCAGTGTCATTGCATGTCTGTTCTTTTCATGAACCACACCCAGTGTCATTGCATGTCTGTTCCTCTAATTAAACCACACATGGATCCACCTAGAGTCATTGCATGTCAGTTCTTTTCACAAACCATACATGGATCCACCAGTGTCATTGCATGTGTGGTCTTTTAATGAACCACAGCTAGATTCATTGCATGTGAGTTCTTCTAAACAAACCACATAAGGATCCACCAGTGTCATTGCATGTGTGTTCTTCTCGTGAACCACACCTAGTGTCATTGCATGTGTGTTCTTCTCATGAACCACACATGGATACACCAGTGTCATTGCATGTGTGTTCTTTTCATGAACTATAGCTAGAATCATTGCATGTGTGTTCTTTTAAACAAACCACATAAGGATCCACCAGTGTCATTGCATGTCTATTCTTTTGATGAACCACACCGAGTGTCATTGCATGTCTGTTCTTTTCATGGACCATACCTAGTGTCATTGCAGGTCTGTTCCTATAAACAAACCACACATGGATCCACTAGTGTCATTGCATGTCAGTACTTTTAACAAACCACACATGGATCCACCAGTGTCATTGCATGTGTGTTCTTCTCATGAACCACAGCCAGTGTCATTGCATGTCTATTCTTCTCACAAACCACATAAGGATCCATCAGTGTCATTGGATGTGTGTTTTTCTAAACAAACCACATAAGGATCCCCAGTGTAATTGCATGTGTGTTCTTTTCATGAATCATAGCTAGAGTCATTGCATGTGTGTTCTTCTAAACAAACCACATAAGGATCCACCAGTGTCATTGCATGTGTGTTCTTTTCATGAACCACAGCTAGAGTCATTGCATGTGTGTTCTTCTAAACAAACCACATAAGGATCCACCAGTGTCATTGCATGTGTGTTCTTCTCATGAACCACACATGGATCCACCAGTGTCATCGCATGTCTGTTCTTTTCATGAACCGCACCTAGTGTCATTGCATGTATGTTCCTCTAAACAAGACACATAAGGATCCACAAGTGTCATTGCATGTCTGTTCTTTTCATGAACAACACACGGATCCACCAATGTCATTGCATGTGTGTTCTTTTCATGAACCACCGCTAGAGTTATTGCATGTGTGTTCTTCTAAACAAACCACACATGGATCCACCTAGTGTGATTCCATGTCTATTCTTTTCACAAACCACACATGGATCCACCCGTGTCATTCCATGTGTGTTCTTTTCATGAGCCACAGCCAGTGTCATTGCATGTCTGTTCTTCTCACAAACCACATAAGGATCCACTAATGTCATTGCATGTATGTTCTTCTAAACAAACCACATAAGGATCCCCTAGTGTCATTGCATGTGTGTTCTTTTCATGAACCACAGCTAGAGTCATTGCATGTGTGTTCTTCTAAAGAAACCACATAAGGATCCACCAGTGTCATTGCATGTCTATTAATTTCATGAACCATACCCAGTGCCATTGCATGTCTGTTCCTCTAAACAAACCACACATTTATCCACCTAGAGTCATTGCATGTCAGTTCTTTTCACAAACCACACATGGATCCACCAGTGTCATTGCATGTGTGTTCTTCTCATGAACCACAGCTAGTGTCATTGCATGTCTATTCTTCTCACAAACCACATAAGGATCCACCAGTGTCATTGGATGTGTGTTCTTCTAAACAAACCACATAAGGATCCCCCAGTGTCATTGCATGTGTGTTCTTTTCATGAACCATAGCTAGAGACATTGCATGTGTGTTGTTCTAGACAAACCACAAGGATCCAACAGTGTCATTGCATGTCTGTTCTTCTCACAAACCACATAAGGATCCACCAGTGTCATTGCATGTCTGTTCTGCTAAACAAACCACATAAGGATCCCCAGTGTCATTGCATGTGTGTTCTTTTCATGAACCACAGCTAGAATCATTGCATGTGTGTTCTTGTAAACAAACTACATAAGGATCCACCAGTGTCATTGGATGTGTGTTCTTCTAAACAAACCACATAAGGATCCCCCAGTGTCATTGCATGTGTGTTCTTTTCATGAACCATAGCTAGAGACATTGCATGTCTGTTGTTCTAGACAAACCACAAGGATCCACCAGTGTCATTGCATGTCTGTTCTTCTCACAAACCACATAAGGATCCACCAGTGTCATTGCATGTGTGTTCTGCTAAACAAACCACATAAGGATCCCCAGTGTCATTGCATGTGTGTTCTTTTCATGAACCACAGCTAGAATCATTGCATGTGTGTTCTTGTAAACAAACCACATAAGGATCCACCAGTGTCATTTCATGTTTTTTATTTTCATTAACCATAGCTAGAGTCATTGCATGTGTGTTCCTCTAAAGAAACCACATAAGGATCCACCAGTGTCATTGCATGTCTGTTCTTTTCATGAACAACACATGGATCCACCAGTGTCATTGCATGCGTGTTCTTTTCATGAACCACAGCTAGAGTCATTGCATGTGTGTTATTCTAAACAAACCACACATGGATCCACCTAGTGTGATTGCATGTCTGTTCTTTTCACAAACCACACATGGATCCACCGGTGTCATTGCATGTGTGTTCTTTTCATGAACCAAACCCAGTGTCATTGCATGTATGTTCTTCTCACAAACCACATAAGGATCCACCAGTGTCATTGCATGTATGTTCTACTAAACAAACCACATAAGGATCCCCTAGTGTCATTGCATTTGTGTTCTTTTCATGAACCACAGCTAGAGTCATTGCATGTGTGTTCTTCTAAACAAACCACATAAGGATCCACCAGTGTCATTGCATGTCTATTATGTTCATGAACCATACCCAGTGTCATTGCATGTCTGTTCCTCTAAACAAACCACACATGGATCCACCTAGAGTCATTGCATGTCAGTTCTTTTCACAAACCACACATGGATCCACCAGTGTCATTGCATATGTGTTCTTCTCATGAACCACAGCTAGTGTCATTGCATGTCTATTCTTCTCAAAAACCACATATGGATCCACCAGTGTCATTGGATGTATGTTCCTCTAAACAAACCACACATGGATCTACCTAGAGTCATTGCATGTCAGTTCTTTTCACAAACCACACATGGATCCACCAGTGTAATTGCATGTGTGGTCTTTTAATGAACCATAGCTAGATTCATTGCATGTGTGATCTTCTAAACAAACCACATAAGGATCCACCAGTGTCATTGCATGTGTGTTCTTCTCATGAACCACACCCAGTGTCATTGCATGTGTGTTCTTCTCATGAACCACACATGGATACACCAGTGTCATTGCATGTGTGTTCTTTTTATGAACCATAGCTAGAATCAATGCATGTTTGTTCTTTTAAACAAACCACATAAGGATCCACTAGTGTCATTGCATGTCTATTATTTTCATGAACCACACCCAGTGTCATTGCATGTCTGTTCCTCTAAACAAACCACACATGGATCCACCTAGAGTCATGGCATGTCAGTTCTTTTCTCAAACCACACATGGATACACCAGTGTCATTGCATGTGTGTTCTTTTCATGAACCACAGCTAGAGTCAATGCATGTGTGTTCTTCTAAACAAACCACATAAGGATCCACTAGTGTCATTGCATGTGTGTTCTTCTCATGAACCATACATGGATCCACCAGTGTCATTGCATGTGTGTTCTTCTCATGAACCACACATATCTCCACCAGTGTCATTGCATGTGTGTTCTTTTCATGAACCACACCCAGTGTCATTGCATGTCTGTTCCTCTAAACAAACCACATAAGGATCCACCAGTGTCATTGCATGTTTGTTCTTTTCATGAAGAACACATGGATCCACCAGTGTCATTGCATGTGTGTTCTTTTCATGAACCACAGCTAGAGTCATTGCATGTGTGTTCTTCTAAACAAACCACATAAGGATCCACTAGTGCCATTGCATGTGTGTTCTTCTAAACAAACCACACATGGATCCACCTAGTGTGATTGCATGTCTGTTATTTTCACAAACCACACATGGATCCACCAGTATCATTGCATGTGTGTTCTTTTCATGAACCCTAACCAGTGTCATTGCATGTGTGTTCTTCTCACAAACCACATATGATTCCACCAGTGTCATTGCATGTCTGTTCTTCTAAACAAACCACATAAGGATCCCCTAGTGTCATTGCATGTGTGTTCTTTTCATGAACCACACCTAGAGTCATTGCATGTGTGTTCTTCTAAACAAACCACATAAAGATCCACGAGTGTCATTGCATTTCTGTTCTTTTCCTGAACCATACCCAGTGTCATTGCATGTGTGTTCCTCTAAACAAACCACACATGGATCCACCTAGAGTCATTGCATCTCAGTACTTTTCACAAACCACACATGGATCCACCAGTGTCATTGCATGTGTGTTCTTCTCATGAACCACAGTCAGTGTCATTGCATATCTATTCTTCTCACAAACCACATAAGGATCCACGAGTGTCATTGGATGTGTGTTCTTCTAAACAAACCACATAAGGATCCCCAAGTGTCATTGCATGTGTGTTCTTTTCATGAACCATAACTAGAGTCATTACATGTGTGTTCTTCTAAACAACCCACATAAGGATCCACCAGTGTCATTGCATGTGTGTTCTTTTCATGAACCCCAACCAGTGTCATTGCATGTATGTTCTTCTCACAAACCACATAAGGATCCACCAGTGTCATTGCATGTATGTTCTACTAAACAAACCACATAAGGATCCCCTAGTGTCATTGCATGTGTGTTCTTTTCATGAACCATAGCTAGAGTCATTGCATGTGTATTCTTCTAAACAAACCACATAAGGATCCACCAGTGTTATTGCATGTCTATTATATTCATGAACCATACCCAGTGTCATTGAATGTCTGTTCCTCTAAACAAACCACACATGGATCCACCTAGAGTCATTGCATGTCAGTTCTTTTCACAAACCACACATGGATCCACCAGTGTCATTGCATGTGTGTTCTTCTCATGAACCACAGCCAGTGTCATTGCATGTCTATTCTTCTCAAAAACCACATATGGATCCACCAGTGTCATTGGATGTGTGTTCTTCTAAACAAACCACATAAGAATCCCCCAGTGTCATTGCATGTGTGTTCTTTTCATGAACCATAGCTAGAGTCATTGCATGTGTGTTGTTCTAAACAACCCATAAGGATCCACTAGTCTCATTGCATGTCTATTCTTCTCACAAACCACATAAGGATCCACCAGTGTCATTGCATGTCTGTTCTTCTAAACAAACCACATAAGGATCCCTAGTGTTATTGCATGTATGTTCTTTTCATGAACCACAACTAGTGTCATTGCATGTGTGTTCTTCTAAACAAACCACATAAGGATCCACCAGTGTCATTGCATGTCTATTCTTTTGATGAACGACACCCAGTGTCATTGCATGTCTGTTCCTCTAAACAAACCACACATGGATCTACCTAGAGTCATGGCATGTCAGTTCTTTTCTCAAATCACACATTGATACACCAGTGTCATTGCATGTGTGTTCTTTTCATGTACCACAGCTAGAGTCAATGCATGTGTGTTCTTCTAAACAAACCACATAAGGATCCACCAGTGTCATTGCATGTGTGTTCTTCTCATCAATCACACATGGATCCACCAGTGTCATTGCATGTGTGTTCTTCTCATGAACCACACATGGATCCACCAATGTCATTGCATGTGTGTTCTTTTCATCAACCACACCCAGTGTCATTGCATGTCTCATCCTCTAAACAAACCACATAAGGATCCACCAGTGTCATTGCATGTATGTTCTTTTCATGAACAACACATGGATCCACCAGTGTCATTGCATGTGTGTTCTTTTCATGAACCACAGCTAGAGTCATTGCATTTGTGTTCTTCTCACAAACCACATATGATTCCACCAGTGTCATTGCATGTCTGTTCTTCTAAACAAATAACATAAGGATCCCCTAGTGTCATTGCATGTGTGTTCTTTTCATGAACCACAGCTAGTCATTGCATGTGTGTTCTTCTAAACAAACCACATAAAGATCCACCAGTGTCATTGCATTTCTGTTCTTTTCATGAACCATACCCAGTGTCATTGCATGTTTGTTCCTCTAAACAAACCACACATGGATCCACCTAGAGTCATTGCATGTCAGTACTTTTCACAAACCACACATGGATCCACCAGTGTCATTGCATGTGTGTTCTTCTCATGAACCACAGTCAGTGTCATTGCATGTATGTTCTTCTCACAAACCACATAAGGATCCACCAGTGTCATTGCATGTGTGTTGTTTTCATGAACCACAGCTAGAGTCAATGCATGTGTGTTCTTCTAAACAAACCACATAAGGATCCACCAGTGTCATTGCATGTGTGTTCTTCTCATGAACCACGCATGGATCCACCAGTGTCATTGCATGTGTGTTCTTCTCATGAACCACGCATGGATCCACCAGTGTCATTGCATGTGTGTTCTTCTCATGAACCACACATGGATCCACCAGTGTCATTGCATGTGTGTTCTTTTCATGAACCACACCCAGTGTCATTGCATGTCTCATCCTCTAAACAAACCACATAAGGATCCACCAGTGTCATTGCATGTATGTTCTTTTCATGAACAACACATGGATCCACCAGTGTCATTGCATGTGTTTTCTTTTCACAATCCACCCATGGATCTCACCAGTGTCATTTTGCATGTGTGTTCTTTTTAGTAACAACAACCAGAGTCATTTTGCATGTGTGTTCTCTTCACATACCACCTATGGATCCACCAGTGTCATTGCATGTGTGTTCTTCTCATGAACCACACATGGATACACCAGTGTCATTGCATGTGTGTTCTTTTCATGAACCACAGCTAGAGTCATTGCATGTGTGTTCTTCTAAACAAACCACACATGGATCCACCTAGTGTGATTGCATGTCTGTTCTTTTCACAAACCACACATGGATCCACCAGTGTCATTGCATGTGGTTTCTTTTCATGAACCACAGCTAGAGTCATTGCATGTCTATTCTTTCCAAAAACCACACATGGATCCACCTAGTGTGATTGCATGTCTGTTATTTTCACAAACCACACATGGATCCACTAGTGTCATTGCATGTGTGTTCTTCTCATGAACCACAGCTAGTGCCATTGCATGTATGTTCTTCTCACAAACCACATAAGGATCCACCAGTGTCATTGCATGTCTGTTCTTCTAAACAAACCACATAAGGATCCCCTAGTGTCATTGCATGTGTGTTCTTTTCATGAACCACAGCTAGAGTCATTGCATGTGTGTTCTTCTAAACAAACCGCATAAGGATCCACCAGTGTCATTGCATGTCTGTTCTTTTCATGAACCATACCCAGTGTCATTGCATGTCTGTTCCTCTAAACAAACCACACATGGATCTACCTAGAGTCATTGCATGTCAGTTCTTTTCACAAACCACACATGGATCCACCAGTGTCATTGCATGTGTGTTCTTCTCATGAACCACAGCCAGTGTCATTGCATGTCTATTCTTCTCACAAACCACATAAGGATCCACTAGAGTCATTGGATGTGTGTTCTTCTAAACAAACCACATAAGGATCCCCCAGTGTCATTGCATGCGTGTTCTTTTCATGAACCATAGCTAGAGTCATTGCATGTGTGTTCTTTTCATGAACCATAGCTAGAGTCATTGCATGTGTGTTCCTCTAAACAAACCACATAAGGATCCACCAGTATCATTGCATGTCTATTCTTCTCACAAACCACATAAGGATCCACCAGTGTCATTGCATGTCTATTCTTCTAAACAAACCACATAAGGATCCCCAGTGTCATTGCATGTGTGTTCTTTTCATGAACCATAGCGAGACTCATTGCATGTGTGTTCTTTTAAACAAACTACATAAGGATCCATCAGTGTCATTGCATGTCTGTTCTTTTCATGAACCACACCCAGTGTCATTGCATGTCTGTTCCTCTAATTAAACCACACATGGATCCTCCTAGAGTCATTGCATGTCAGTTCTTTTCACAAACCACACATGGATCCACCAGTGTCATTGCATGTGTGGTCTTTTAATGAACCACAGCTAGATTCATTGCATGTGTGTTCTTCTAAACAAACCACATAAGGATCCACCAGTGTCATTGCATGTGTGTTCTTCTCGTGAACCACACCTAGTGTCATTGCATGCGTGTTCTTCTCATGAACCACACATGGATACACCAGTGTCATTGCATGTGTGTTCTTTTCATGAACCATAGCTAGAATCATTGCATGTGTGTTCTTTTAAACAAACCACATAAGGATCCACCAGTGTCATTGCATGTCTATTCTTTTGATGAACCACACCGAGTGTCATTGCATGTCTGTTCTTTTCATGGACCATACCTAGTGTCATTGCAGGTCTGTTCCTCTAAACAAACCACACATGGATCCACTAGTGTCATTGCATGTCAGTACTTTTAACAAACCACACATGGATCCACCAGTGTCATTGCATGTGTGTTCTTCTCATGAACCACAGCCACTGTCATTGCATGTCTATTCTTCTCACAAACCACATAAGGATCCATCAGTGTCATTGGATGTGTGTTTTTCTAAACAAACCACATAAGGATCCCCAGTGTAATTGCATGTGTGTTCTTTTCATGAACCATAGCTAGAGTCATTGCATGTGTGTTCTTCTAAACAAACCACATAAGGATCCACCAGTGTCATTGCATGTGTGTTCTTTTCATGAACCACAGCTAGAGTCATTGCATGTGTGTTCTTCTAAACAAACCACATAAGGATCCACCAGTGTCATTGCATGTGTGTTCTTCTCATGAACCACACATGGATCCACCAGTGTCATCGCATGTCTGTTCTTTTCATGAACCGCACCTAGTGTCATTGCATGTATGTTCCTCTAAACAAGACACATAAGGATCCACAAGTGTCATTGCATGTCTGTTCTTTTCATGAACAACACACGGATCCACCAATGTCATTGCATGTGTGTTCTTTTCATGAACCACAGCTAGAGTTATTGCATGTGTGTTCTTCTAAACAAACCACACATGGATCCACCTAGTGTGATTCCATGTCTATTCTTTTCACAAACCACACATGGATCCACCCGTGTCATTCCATGTGTGTTCTTTTCATGAGCCACAGCCAGTGTCATTGCATGTCTGTTCTTCTCACAAACCACATAAGGATCCACTAATGTCATTGCATGTATGTTCTTCTAAACAAACCACATAAGGATCCCCTAGTGTCATTGCATGTGTGTTCTTTTCATGATCCACAGCTAGAGTCATTGCATGTGTGTTCTTCTAAACAAACCACATAAGGATCCACAAGTGTCATTGCATGTCTATTATTTTCATGAACCATACCCAGTGCCATTGCATGTCTGTTCCTCTAAACAAACCACACATGGATCCACCTAGAGTCATTGCATGTCAGTTCTTTTCACAAACCACACATGGATCCACCAGTGTCATTGCATGTGTGTTCTTCTCATGAACCATAGCTAGTGTCATTGCATGTCTATTCTTCTCACAAACCACATAAGGATCCACCAGTGTCATAGGATGTGTGTTCTTCAAAACAAACCACATAAGGATCCCCCAGTGTCATTGCATGTGTGTTCTTTTCATGAACCGGAGCTAGAGACATTGCATGTGTGTTGTTCTAGACAAACCACAAGGATCCACCAGTGTCATTGCATGTCTGTTCTTCTCACAAACCACATAAGGTTCCACCAGTGTCATTGCATGTCTGTTCTGCTAAACAAACCACATAAGGATCCCCAGTGTCATTGCATGTGTGTTCTTTTCATGAACCACAGCTAGAGTCATTGCATGTGTGTTCTTGTAAACAAACCACATAAGGATCCACCAGTGTCATTTCATGTTGTTTATTTTCGTTAACCATAGCTAGAGTCATTGCATGTGTGTTCCTCTAAAGAAACCACATAAGGATCCACCAGTGTCATTGCATGTCTGTTCTTTTCATGAACAACACATGGATCCACCAGTGTCATTGCATGTCTGTTCTTTTCATGAACAACACATGGATCCACCAGTGTCATTGCATGCGTTTTCTTTTCATGAACCACAGCTAGAGTCATTGCATGTGTGTTATTCTAAACAAACCACACATGGATCCACCTAGTGTGATTGCATGTCTGTTCTTTTCACAAACCACACATGGATCCACCAGTGTCATTGCATGTGTGTTCTTTTCCTGAACCAAACCCAGTGTCATTGCATGTATGTTCTTCTCACAAACCACATAAGGATCCACCAGTGTCATTGCATGTATGTTCTACTAAACAAACCACATAAGGATCCCCTAGTGTCATTGCATTTGTGTTCTTTTCATGAACCACAGCTAGAGTCATTGCATGTGTGTTCTTCTAAACAAACCACATAAGGATCCACCAGTGTCATTGCATGTCTATTATGTTCATGAACCATACCCAGTGTCATTGCATGTCTGTTCCTCTAAACAAACCACACATGGATCCACCTAGAGTCATTGCATGTCAGTTCTTTTCACAAACCACACATGGATCCACCAGTGTCATTGCATATGTGTTCTTCTCATGAACCACAGCTAGTGTCATTGCATGTCTATTATTCTCAAAAACCACATATGGATCCACCAGTGTCATTGGTTTTATGTTCCTCTAAACAAACCACACATGGATCTACCTAGAGTCATTGCATGTCAGTTCTTTTCACAAACCACACATGGATCCACCAGTGTAATTGCATGTGTGGTCTTTTAATGAACCATAGCTAGATTCATTGCATGTGTGCTCTTCTAAACAAACCACATAAGGATCCACCAGTGTCATTGCATGTGTGTTCTTCTCATGAACCACACCCAGTGTCATTGCATGTGTGTTCTTCTCATGAACAACACATGGATACACCAGTGTCATTGCATGTGTGTTCTTTTTATGAACCATAGCTAGAATCATTGCATGTGTGTTCTTTTAAACAAACCACATAAGGATCCACTAGTGTCATTGCATGTCTATTATTTTCATGAACCACACCCAGTGTCATTGCATGTCTGTTCCTCTAAACAAACCACACATGGATCCACCTAGAGTCATGGCATGTCAGTTCTTTTCTCAAACCACACATGGATACACCAGTGTCATTGCATGTGTGTTCTTTTCATGAACCACAGCTAGAGTCAATGCATGTGTGTTCTTCTAAACAAACCACATAAGGATCCACTAGTGTCATTGCATGTGTGTTCTTCTCATGAACCATACATGGATCCACCAGTGTCATTGCATGTGTGTTCTTCTCATGAACCACACATATCTCCACCAGTGTCATTGCATGTGTGTTCTTTTCATGAACCACACCCAGTGTCATTGCATGTCTGTTCCTCTAAACAAACCACATAAGGATCCACCAGTGTCATTGCATGTTTGTTCTTTTCATGAAGAACACATGGATCCACTAGTGTCATTGCATGTGTGTTCTTTTCATGAACCACAGCTAGAGTCATTGCATGTGTGTTCTTCTAAACAAACCACATAAGGATCCACTAGTGTCATTGCATGTGTGTTCTTCTAAACAAACCACACATGGATCCACATAGTGTGATTGCATGTCTGTTATTTTCACAAACCACACATGGATCCACCAGTATCATTGCATGTGTGTTCTTTTCATGAACCCTAACCAGTGTCATTGCATGTGTGTTCTTCTCACAAACCACATATGATTCCACCAGTGTCATTGCATGTCTGTTCTTCTAAACAAACCACATAAGGATCCCCTAGTGTCATTGCATGTGTGTTCTTTTCATGAACCACACCTAGAGTCATTGCATGTGTGTTCTTCTAAACAAACCACATAAAGATCCACGAGTGTCATTGCATTTCTGTTCTTTTCCTGAACCATACCCAGTGTCATTGCATGTTTGTTCCTCTAAACAAACCACACATGGATCCACCTAGAGTCATTGCATGTCAGTACTTTTCACAAACCACACATGGATCCACCAGTGTCATTGCATGTGTGTTCTTCTCATGAACCACAGTCAGTGTCATTGCATATATATTCTTCCCACAAACCACATAAGGATCCACGAGTGTCATTGGATGTGTGTTCTTCTAAACAAACCACATAAGGATCCCCAAGTGTCATTGCATGTGTGTTCTTTTCATGAACCATAACTAGAGTCATTGCATGTGTGTTCTTCTAAACAACCCACATAAGGATCCACCAGTGTCATTGCATGTGTGTTCTTTTCATGAACCCCAACCAGTGTCATTGCATGTATGTTCTTCTCACAAACCACATAAGGATCCACCAGTGTCATTGCATGTATGTTCTACTAAACAAACCACATAAGGATCCCCTAGTGTCATTGCATGTGTGTTCTTTTCATGAACCATAGCTAGAGTCATTACATGTGTATTCTTCTAAACAAACCACATAAGGATCCACCAGTGTTATTGCATGTCTATTATTTTCATGAACCATACCCAGTGGCATTGCATGTCTGTTCTTCTAAACAAACCACACATGGATCCACCTAGAGTCATTGCATGTCAGTTCTTTTCACAAACCACACATGGATCCACCAGTGTCATTGCATGTGTGTTCTTCTCATGAACCACAGCCAGTGTCATTGCATGTCTATTCTTCTCAAAAACCACATATGGATCCACCAGTGTCATTGGATGTGTGTTCTTCTAAACAAACCACATAAGAATCCCCCAGTGTCATTGCATGTGTGTTCTTTTCATGAACCATAGCTAGAGTCATTGCATGTGTGTTGTTCTAAACAACCCATAAGGATCCACTAGTCTCATTGCATGTCTGTTCTTCTCACAAACCACATAAGGATCCACCAGTGTTATTGCATGTCTGTTCTTCTAAACAAACCACATAAGGATCCCTAGTGTTATTGCATGTATGTTCTTTTCATGAACCACAACTAGAGTCATTGCATGTGTGTTCTTCTAAGGAAACCACATAAGGATCCACCAGTGTCATTGCATATGTGTTCTTTTCATGAACCACAGTTAGAGTCATTGAATATGTGTTCCTCTAAACAAACCACATAAGGATCCACCAGAGTGATTGCATGTCTGTTCTTTTCATGAACAACACATGGATCCACCAGTGTCATAGCATGTGTGTTCTTTTCATGAACCACAGCTAGAGTCATTGCATGTGTGTTCTTCTAAACAAACCACACATGGATCCACCTAGTGTGATTATATGTATGTTCTTTTCACAAACCACACATGGATCCACCAGTGTCATTGCATGTGTGTTCTTTTCATGAACCACAGCTAGAGTCATTGCATGTCTGTTCTTTCCAAAAACCACACATGGATCCACCTAGTGTGATTGCATGTCTGTTATTTTCACAAACCACACATGGATCCACTAGTGTCATTGCATGTGTGTTCTTCTCATGAACCATAGCTAGTGTCATTGCATGTATGTTCTTATCACAAACCACATAAGGATCCACTAGTGTCATTGCATGTGTTTTCTTCTAAACAAACCACATAAGGATCCACCAGTGTCATTGCATGTCTGTTCTTTTCATGAACCATACCTAGTGTCATTGCATGTCTGTTCCTCTAAACAAACCACACATGGATCTACCTAGAGTCATTGCATGTCAGTTCTTTTCACAAACCACACATGGATCCACCAGTGTCATTGCATGTGTGTTCTTCTCATGAACCACAGCCAGTGTCATTGCATGTCTATTCTTCTCACAAACCACATAAGGATCCAGTAGTGTCATTGGATGTGTGTTCTTCTAAACAAACCACATAAGGATCCACCAGTGTCATTGCATGTCTATTCTTCTCACAAACCACATAAGGATCCACCAGTGTCATTGCATGTCTATTCTTATAAACAAACCACATAAGGATCCCAGTGTCATTGCATGTGTGTTCTTTTCATGAACCACAGCGAGACTCAGTGCATGTGTGTTCTTTTAAACAAACCACATAAGGATCCATCAGTGTCATTGCATGTCTGTTCTTTTCATGAACCACACCCAGTGTCATTGCATGTCTGTTCCTCTAAACAAGCCACACATGGATCCACCTAGAGTCATTGCATGTCAGTTCTTTTCACAAACCACACATGGATCCACCAGTGTCATTGCATGTGTGTTCTTCTAAACAAACCACATAAGGATCCACCAGTGTCATTGCATGTCTATTCTTTTGATGAACCACACCCAGTGTCATTGCATGTCTGTTCCTCTAAACAAACCACACATGGATCTACCTAGAGTCATGGCATGTCAGTTCTTTTCTCAAAGCACACATGGATACACCAGTGTCATTGCATGTGTGTTCTTTTCATGTACCACAGCTAGAGTCAATGCATGTGTGTTCTTCTAAACAAACCACATAAGGATCCACCAGTGTCATTGCATGTGTGTTCTTCTCATGAACCACACATGGATCCACCAGTGTCATTGCATGTGTGTTCTTCTCATGAACCACACATGGATCCACCAGTGTCATTGCATGTGTGTTCTTTTCATCAACCACACCCAGTGTCATTGCATGTCTCATCCTCTAAACAAACCACATAAGGATCCACCAGTGTCATTGCATGTATGTTCTTTTCATGAACAACACATGGATCCACCAGTGTCATTGCATGTGTGTTCTTTTCATGAACCACAGCTAGAGTCATTGCATGTGTGTTCTTCTCACAAACCACATATGATTCCACCAGTGTCATTGCATGTCTGTTCTTCTAAACAAACCACATAAGGATCCCCTAGTGTCATTGCATGTGTGTTCTTTTCATGAACCACAGCTAGAGTCATTGCATGTGTGTTCTTCTAAACAAACCACATAAAGATCCACCAGTGTCATTGCATTTCTGTTCTTTTCATGAACCATACCAAGTGTCATTGCATGTTTGTTCCTCTAAACAAACCACACATGGATCCACCTAGAGTCATTGCATGTCAGTACTTTTCACAAACCACACATGGATCCACTAGTGTCATTGCATGTGTGTTCTTCTCATGAACCACAGTCAGTGTCATTGCATGTATGTTCTTCTCACAAACCACATAAGGATCCACCAGTGTCATTGCATGTCTGTTCTTCTAAACAAACCACATAAGGATCCCCTAGTGTCATTTCATGTGTGTTCTTTTCATGAACCACAGCTAGAGTCATTGCATGTGTGTTCTTCTAAACAAACCACATAAGGATACACCAGTGTCATTGCATGTCTGTTCTTTTCATGAACCATACCTAGTGTCATTGCATGTCTGTTCCTCTAAACAAACCACACATGGATCTACCTAGAGTCATTGCATGTCAGTTCTTTTCACAAACCACACATGGATCCACCAGTGTCATTGCATGTGTGTTCTTCTCATGAACCACAGCCAGTGTCATTGCATGTCTATTCTTCTCACAAACCACATAAGGATCCACTAGTGTCATTGGATGTGTGTTCTTCTAAACAAACCACATAAGGATCCCAAGTGTCATTGCATGTGTGTTCTTTTCATGAACCATAGCTAGAGTCATTGCATGTGTGTTCCTCTAAACAAACCACATAAGGATCCACCAGTGTCATTGCATGTCTATTCTTCTCACAAACCACATAAGGATCCCCACTGTCATTGCATGTGTGTTCTTTTCATGAACCACAGCGAGACTCATTGCATGTGTGTTCTTTTAAACAAACCACATAAGGATCCATCAGTGTCATTGCATGTCTGTTCTTTTCATGAACCACACCCAGTGTCATTGCATGTTTGTTCCTCTAAACAAACCACACATGGATCCACCTAGAGTCATTGCATGTCAGTTCTTTTCACAAACCACACATGGATCCACCAGTGTCATTGCATGTGTGGTCTTTTAATGAACCACAGCTAGATTCATTGCATGTGTGTTCTTCTAAACAAACCACATAAGGATCCACCAGTGTCATTGCATGTGTGTTCTTCTCATGAACCACACCCAGTGTCATTGCATGTGTGTTCTTCTCATGAACCACACATGGATACACCAGTGTCATTGCATGCGTGTTCTTTTCATGAACCATAGCTAGAATCATTGCATGTGTGTTCTTTTAAACAAACCACATAAGGATCCACCAGTCTCATTCCATGTCTATTCTTTTGATGAACCACACCCAGTGTCATTGCATGTCTGTTTCTCTAAACAAACCACACATGGATCTACCTAGAGTCATGGCATGTCAGTTCTTTTCTCAAACCACACATGGATACACCAGTGTCATTGCATGTGTGTTGTTTTCATGAACCACAGCTAGAGTCAATGCATGTGTGTTCTTCTAAACAAACCACATAAGGATCCACCAGTGTCATTGCATGTGTGTTCTTCTCATGAACCACGCATGGATCCACCAGTGTCATTGCATGTGTGTTCTTCTAAACAAACACATAAGGATGCCGAGTGTCACTGCATGTGTGTTCTTTTCATGAACCAGTGTCATTGGATGTGTGTTCTTCTCATGAACCACACATGGATCCACCAGTGTCATTGCATGTGTGTTCTTTTCATGAACCACACCCAGTGTCATTGCATGTCTCATCCTCTAAACAAACCACATAAGGATCCACCAGTGTCATTGCATGTATGTTCTTTTCATGAACAACACATGGATCCACCAGTGTCATTGCATGTGTGTTCTTTTCATGAACCACAGCTAGAGTCATTGCATGTGTGTTCTTCTAAACAAACCACACATGGATCCACATAGTGTGATTGCATGCCTGTTATTTTCACAAACCACACATGGATCCACCAGTGTCATTGCATGTGTGTTCTTTTCATGAACCCCAACCAGTGTCATTGCATGTCTGTTCTTCTCGCGAACCACATAAGGATCCACCAGTGTCATTGCATGTGTGTTCTTCTAAACAAACCACATAAGAATCCCCTAGTGTCATTGCATGTGTGTTCTTTTCGTGAACCACAGCTAGAGTCATTGCATGTGTGTTCTTCTAAACAAACCACATAAGGATCCACCAGTGTCATTGCATTTCTGTTCTTTTCATGAACCATACCCAGTGTCATTGCATGTTTGTTCATCTAAACAAACCACACATGGATCCACCTAGAGTCATTGCATGTCAGTACTTTTCACAAACCACACATGGATCCACCAGTGTCATTGCATGTGTGTTCTTCTCATGAACCACAGTCAGTGTCATTGCATTTCTATTATTCTCACAAACCACATAAGGATCCACCAGTGTCATTGGATGTGTGTTCTTCTAAACAAACCACATAAGGATCCCCAAGTGTCATTGCATGTGTCTTCTTTTCATGAACCATAGCTAGAGTAATTGCATGTGTGTTCTTCTAAACAACCCACATAAGGATCCACCAGTGTTATTGCATGTCTGTTCTTCTCACAAACCACATAAGGATCCACCAGTGTCATTGCATGTCTGTTCTTCTAAACAAACCACATAAGGATCCCCAGTGTCATTGCATGTGTGTTCTATTCATGAACCACAGCTATAGTCATTGCATGTGTGTTCTTCTAAACAAACCACATAAGTTTCCACTAGTGTCATTTCATGTGTGTTCTTTTCATGAACCACAGCTAGAGTCATTGCATGTGTGTTCTTCTAAACAAACCACATAAGGATCCACCAGTGTCATTGCATGTGTGTTCTTCTCATGAACCACACCCAGTGTCATTGCATGTCTGTTCCTCTAAAAAAACAACATAAGGATCCACCACTCTCATTACATGTCTTATCTTTTCATGAACAACACATGGATCCAGCAGTGTCATTGCATGTGTGTTCTTTTCATGAACCACAGCTAGAGTCATTGCATGTGTGTTCTTCTAAACAAACCACACATGGATCCACCTAGTGTGATTGCATGTCTGTTCTTTTCAGAAACCACACATGGATCCACTAGTGTCATTGCATGTGTGTTCCTTTCATGAACCACATCCAGTGTCATTGCATGCCTGTTCTTCTCACAAACCACATTAGGATCCACCAGTGTCATTGCCTGTCTGTTCTTCTAAAAAAACCACATAAGGATCCCCTAGTGTCATTGCATGTGTGTTCTTCTAAAGAAACCACATAAGGATCCACTAGTGTCATTGCATTTCTGTTCTTTTCATGAACCATACCCAGTGTCATTGCATGTCTGTTCCTCTAAACAAACCACACACGTATCGACCTAGAGTCATTACATGTCAGTTCTTTTCACAAACCACACATGGATCCACTAGTGTCATTGCATGTGTGTTCTTCTAATGAATTACAACCAGTGTCATTGCATGTCTATTCTTCTCACAAACCACATAAGGATCCACCAGTGTCATTGGATGTGTGTTCTTCTAAACAAACCACATAAGGATCCCCCAGTGTCATTGCATGTGTGTTCTTTTCATGAACCATAGCTAGAGTCATTGCATGTGTGTTCTTCTAAACAACCCACATTAGGATCCACCAGTGTTGTTGCATGTCTGTTCTTCTCACAAACCACATAAGGATCCACGAGTGTCATTGCATGTCTGTTCTTCTAAACAAACCATCATAAGGATCCCCAGTGTCATTGCATGTGTGTTCTTTTCATGAACCATAGCTAGAGTCATTGCATGTGTGTTCTTCTAAACAAACCACATAAGGATACACAAGTGTCATTGTATGTGTGTTATTTTCATGAACTCCAGCTAGAGTCATTGCATGTGTGTTCTTCTAAACAAAGCACATAAGGATCCACCAGTGTCATTTCATGTGTGTTCTTCTCATGAACCACACATGGATCCACCAGTGTCATTGCATGTGTGGTCTTTTAATGAACCATAGCTAGAGTCAGTGCATGTGTGTTCTTCTAAACAAACCACATAAGGATCCACCAGTGTCATTGCATGTCTGTTCTTTTCATGAACCATACCCAGTGTCATTGCATGTCTGTTCCTCTAAACAAACCACACATGGGTCCACCTAGAGTCATTGCATGTCAGTTCTTTTCACAAACCACACATGGATCCACCAGTGTCATTGCATGTGTGTTCTTCTAATGAACCACAGCCAGTGTCATTGCATGTCTATTCTTCTCACAAACCACATAAGGATCCAGCAGTGTCATTGGATGTGTGTTCTTCTAAACAAACCACATAAGGATCCACCAGTGTCATTGCATGTGTGTTCTTTTCATGAACCATAGCTAGAGTCATTGCATGTGTGTTCTTCTAAACAACCCACATAAGAATCCACCAGTGTCATTGCATGTCTGTCCTTCTCACAAACCACATAAGGATCCACCAGTGTCATTGCATGTTTGTTCTTCTAAACAAACCACATAAGGATCCCTAGTGTCATTGCATGTGTGTTCTTTTCATGAACCATAGCTAGAGTAATTGCATGTGTGTTCTTCTAAACAAACCACATAAGGATCCACCAGTGTCATTGCATGTGTGTTCTTTTCATGAACCATAGCTAGAGTCATTGCATGTGTGTTCCTCTAAACAAACCACATAAGGATCCACTAGTGTCATTGCATGTCTGTTCTTTTCACGAACAACATATGGATCCACCAGTGCCATAGCATGTGTGTTCTTTTCATGAACCACAGCTAGAGTCATTGCATGTGTGTTCTTCTAAACAAACCACACATGGATCCACCTGGTGTGATTGCATGTCTATTCTTTTCACAAACCACACATGGATCCACCAGTGTCATTGCATGTGTGTTCTTTTCATGAACCACGGCTAGAGTCATTGCATGTCTGTTCTTTCCACAAACCACACATGGATCCACCTAGTGTGATTGCATGTCTGTTCTTTTCACAAACCACACATGGATCCAACAGTGTCATTGCATGTGTGTTCTTCTCATGATCCACAGCTAGTGTCATTGCATGTCTGTTCTTCTCACAAACCACATAAGGATCCACCGGCGTCATTGCATATCTGTTCTTCTAAACAAACCACATAAGGATCCCCTAGTGTCATTGCATGTGTGTTCTTTTCATGAACCGCAGCTAGAGTCATTGCATGTGTGTTCTTCTAAACAAACCACATAAGGACCCACCAGTGCCATTGCATGTCTGTTCTTTTCATGAACCATACCGAGTGTCATTGCATGTCTGTTCCTCTAAACAAACCACACATGGATCCACCTAGAGTCATTGCATGTTAGTTATTTTCACAAACCAAACATGGACCGATCAGTGTCATTGCATGTGTGTTCTTCTCATGAACCACAGCCAGTGTCATTGCATGTCTATTCTTCTCACAAACCACATAAGGATCCAGCAGTGTCATTGGATATGTGTTCTTCTAAACAAACCACATAAGGATCCCTAGTATCATTGCATGCGTGTTCTTTTCATGAACCATAGCTAGAGTCATTGGATGTGTGTTCCTCTAAACAAACCACATAAGGATCCACCAGTGTCATTGCATGTCTGTTCTTCTCACAAACCACATAAGGATCCACCAGTGTCATTGCATGTCTATTCTTCTAAACAAACCACATAAGGATCCCCCAGTGTCATTGCATGTGTGTTCTTTTCATGAACCACCGCTAGAATCATTGCATGTGTGTAATTTTAAACAAACCACATAAGGATCCACCAGTGTCATTGCATGTCTGTTCTTTTCATGAACCACACCCAGTGTCATTGCATGTCAGTTCCTCTAAACAAACCACACATGGATCCATCTAGAGTCATTGCATGTCAGTTCTTTTCACAAACCACAAATGGATCCACCAGTGTCATTGCATGTGTGGTCTTTTAATGAACCACAGCTAGAGTCATTGCATGTGTGTTCTTTTAAACAAACCATATAAGGATCCACCAGTAACATTGCATGTCTGTTCTTTTCATGAACCACACCCAGTGTTGTTGAATGTTTGTTCCTCTAAACAAACCACACATGGATCCACCTAGCATTGCATGTCAGTTCTTTTCACAAACCACACATGGATACACCAGTGCTATTGCATGTGTGTTCTTTTCATGAACCACAACTAGAGTCAATGCATGTGTGTTCTTCCAAACAAACCACATAAGGTTCCACCAGTGTCATTGCATGTGTGTTCTTCTCATGAACCACACATGGATCCACCAGTTTCATTGCATGTGTGTTCTTTTCATGAACCACAGCTAGAGTCATTGCATGTGTGTTCTTCTAAACAAACCACATAAGGATCCACCAGTGTCATTGCATGTCTGTTCTTTTCATAAACCACACCCAGTGTCATTGCATGTCTGTTCCTCTAAACAAACCACACATGGATCCACCGAGAGTCATGGCATGTCAGTTCTTTTCACAAACCACACATGGATGCACCAGTGTCATTGCATGTGTGTTCTTTTCATGAACAACGGCTAGAGTCAATGCATGTGTGTTCTACTAAACAAACCACATAAGGATCCACCAGTGTCATTGCATGTGTGTTCTTCTCATGAACCACACATGGATCCACCAGTGCCATTGCATGTGTGTTCTTCTCATGAACCACACATGGATCCACCAGTGCCATTGCATGTGTGTTCTTTTCATGAACCACACCTAGTGTCATTGCATGTCTATTCCTCTAAACAAACCACATAAGTATCCACCAGTGTCATTGCATGTCTGTTCTTTTCATGAACAACACATGGATCCACCAGTGTCATTGCATGTGTGTTCTTTTCATGAACCACAGGTAGAGGCATTGCATGTGTGTTCTTCTAAACAAACCACACATGGATCCACATAGTGTGATTGCATGTCTGTTATTTTCACAAACCACACATGGATCCACCAGTGTCATTGCATGTGTGTTCTTTTCATGAACCACAGCCAGTGTCATTGCATGTCTGTTCTTCACACAAACCACATAAGGATCCACCAGTGTCATTGCATGTCTATTCTTCTAAACAAACCACATAAGGATCCCCTAGTGTCATTGCATGTGTGTTCTTTTCATGAACCATAGCTAGAGTCATTGCATGTGTGTTCTTCTAAACATACCACATAAGGATCCACCAGTGTCATTACATTTCTGTTCTTTTCATGAACCATACCCATTGTCATTGCATGTTTGTTCGTCTAAACAAACCACACATGGATCCACCTCGAATCATTGCATGTCAGTACTTTTCACAAACCAGACATGGATCCACCAGTGTCATTGCATGTGTGTTCTTCTCATGAACCACAGTCAGTGTCATTGCATGTCTATTCTTCTCAAAAACCACATAAGGATGCACCAGTGTCACTGGATGTGTGTTCTTCTAAACAAACCACATAAGGATCCCCAAGTGTCATTGCATGTGTGTTCTTTTCATGCACCATAGCTAGAGTCCTTACATGTGTGCTCTTCTAAAAAACCC
The DNA here is from genome assembly GCA_916181665.1 of Avena sativa. Lineage (NCBI taxonomy): Eukaryota > Viridiplantae > Streptophyta > Magnoliopsida > Poales > Poaceae > Avena > Avena sativa. The sequence goes on along the minus strand of OV702287.1, from coordinate 60,537,050 downwards.
ACATAAGGATCCACCAGAGTCATTGCATGTCTGTTCTTCTCACAAACCACATAAGGATCCACCAGTGTCATTGCATGTCTGTTCTTCTAAACAAACCACATAAGGATCCCTAGTGTCATTGCATGTGTGTTCTTTTCATGAACCACAGCTAGAGTCATTGCATGTGTGTTCTTCTAAACCAACCACATAAGGATCCACCAGTGTCATTGCATGTGTCTTCTTTTCATGAACCACAGCTAGAGTCATTGCATGTGTGTTCTTCTAAACAAACCACATAAGGATCCACCAGTGTCATTGCATGTGTGTTCTTCTCATGAACCACACCCAGTGTCATTGCATGTCAGTTCCTCTAAAAAAACATAAGGATCCACCAGTCTCATTGCATGTTTGTTCTTTTCATGAACAACACATGGATCCACCAGTGTCATTGCATGTGTGTTCTTTTCATGAACCACAGCTAGAGTCATTGCATGTGTGTTCTTCTAAACAAACCACACATGGATCCACCTAGTGTGATTGCATGTTTGTAATTTTCACAAACCACACATGGATCCACTAGTGTCATTGCATGTGTGTTCCTTTCATGAACCACAGCCAGTGTCATTGCATGTCTGTTCTTCTCACAAACCACATAAGGATCCACCAGTGTCATTGCATGTCTGTTCTTCTAAACAAACCACATAAGGATCCCCTAGTGTCATTGCATGTGTGTTCTTTTCATGAATCACAGCTAGGGTCATTGCATGTGTGTTCTTCTCAACAAACAACATAAGGATCCACCGGTGTCATTGCATGTCTGTTCTTTTCATGAACCATACCAAGTGTCATTGCATGTCTGTTCCTCTAAACAAACCACACACGGATCCACCTAGATTCATTGCATGTCAGTTCTTTTCACAGACCACACATGGATCCACCAGTGTCATTGCATGTGTGTTCTTCTAATGAACTACAGCCAGTGTCATTGCATGTCTATTCTTCTCACAAACCACATAAGGATCCACCAGTGTCATTGGATGTGTGTTCTTCTAAACAAACCACATAATGATCCTCCAGTGTCATTGCATGTGTGTTCTTTTCCTGAACCATAGCTAGATTCATTGCATGTGTGTTCTTCTAAAAACCCCCACATAAGGATCCACCAGTATCATTGCATGTCTATTCTTCTCACAAACCACATAAGGATCCTCCAGTGTCATTGCATGTCTGTTATTTTCACAAACCACAAATGGATCCACCAGTGTCATTGCATGTTTGTTCTTCTAACGAACTACAGCCAGTGTCATTGCATGTCTATTCTTCTAAACAAACCACATAAGGATCCCCCAGTGTCATTGCATGTGTGTTCTTTTAATGAACCACAGCTAGAATCATTGCATGTGTGTTCTTAATGCAGGTGTAAGCCGGCCGGGTTGGCCCGAATGATCTTAATGCAGGTGAAGGACAGGCCGAGTTACGCGAGGAAGGGCCGAATGATACGAAGCTTGCAGGAGAAGGAGAATCCCAAAGTCAAACCCTAGTCACGGAATCTGAGCAGAGCCAAGAGCTAAAGACAAATGTGCAGAACGACAGAGGGGCAGAAGAAGGTCACGGAGGTGACAGTTCTGGAGCCCGAGGCAAGCAGGAGGGGCCCTCTGGAATCTTACCGCAGTGAGAAGGGCGACAGGGAAAGAGGAGCGCCGAACTACTATATTGGGACAAGCATATTCCTCGAATATGCTTGCCATGTCAGCCCTAGAAGAACCCAGGGCTCTCCTTTATAAGGGGAGGCTTAGACCCTAAGGAAGGGATGGACTCTTTCTTGGGACCGTTAGGCTGGTAAAATTCTCTCTTTCTCCTTGTATACAGCTCAAGGAGCATTTGTAGCCCAAGGAAGGAGAAATAAAGATCTTTGCGTAAGCTTTCTATGTGTAGAATCAACTACATCTTCCCTCCCCAGATCCCACTAGCATCCATTGGCCCCAAACTTTAGCCTACCCATGGCATCTGCCGTGCCACCACCACGACAGTTGGCGCCCACCGTGGGGTCAGCAGCGGTGCTAGCTGGAGTTATGATCCGGACGGGAAACTTCATCAAGACTGGCGAGCGCGTTGTTTCTGGCTTGGTCCAGAGATTTGGTCTCTGTGACTATGTCAGCGACAATGCAGGGAGCTTCAGGGGGAAATCTCCCCCGCGTAATGGTGTCTTCATCAGCCTGGGCGGGCACAAGGTCTACGTCGGCGTCGACGTCTCTAGCATTTATCCTTACCAAGTTGTTGTTGCAGGAAAGCCACCTCTTAACGCTGCGAGCCGTCCACCCAGAGCACATCCTGCAGGAAGCGTCGAGGTGATGGTCGCGGCCGGAGTGCAAACTGGAGCAGCAGTTGCTGGGTCAAGCAGAGAACCCGCCACCGCTGTACATGGCGCACCCAGGCAGACCGCACCACTACCCGCCGAGGTAATCCCGCCAGCGACCAACCCAACCGAGGTGCAGGACACCACCCCAAAGGCACCAAGAGTAAGAGGGCCACCTCTGGAAAGGCCAGAGAACATTCTTCAGGCGACCATAGAAAACTTGACTACACCTGTAGCGCCGATACTTGATCCGGCAAATGCTCAGGCAGAGTTAGAGGAAACCAGGCAAAAGGTGCTGGAAGAGGCCAAAAAGGTGTCGGCCTTGCGGGAGTCCTTAAACAGGATCCTGCGAGAATATTCCAAAGCTAATAAGCTTGACGTCGCGCCCGAACGGGTGGGCGAATTAAGATTGAGAGGGAAAAACCTCATGGATGATATCAACAAAGAGCATGATGCTCATAAAGCAGAATCAGTGGATTTGGGTTTGCCGAGGTACAGTACCCCGGCAAAAAACCTAAGGGCGGCAAATGCCGCAGCATTAGAGTTAGAGGGGTTGACCGGTGAGGCCCGGCAGAAACAGCAAGAAAGAGTGAACGAGCTGGTGCGCATCGTGAGCCAACAAAACGAGGAAATGCTCAGAGCAAACCCGGCGAGGCCGGGGGCCTCGCGAATGGTTCACTCGGCAGGAGCAGCACCTGCCCTGTCTGTGGCGGCGGCATCTTCACCCGGAAATAATGCACAAAGGGACAAAGTAGTAACCTCAGGAAAGAGGAACAAGCAAATTGTTCCATATGATCCGACAATGGCCGGAAAGGCAAATGAGAACAGAGGCAATGCAAGCCGAGGTAACAGTGGGGAGAGGAACCACGGCCGTGTTGAGAGAGACGGCGGAAGCCGAGGCAACGGAGATCTCGGCAGAACAGAGCCCGCGAGAGGCAATCAGGAGAACAATACCCCGGTCGAAGTAAGGAGAGAACTGCCACTCAACCCGCAACCAAGGCATGAACCCCGGCAGGAAAGAGAAACGAGGCCAGCTCGCCACGATCGAATTAATGAAAGATACAATGATGGTTATTCTGAGATGGAATATGCAATCCATGGCGGAAACAATTACTATGGAATACAGGACAGAGTTCTGTACAGAGATTTGCCGTCAAATGATGCAAGAGTGAAGCTGGACCGGCTATACAGGTCCGAGTTGTTGGAAGAACAGGGTCCACCAGGGCCGACATGCTTTGGACCACGGATCATGGGCGAACCGCCTGTGCCGAACTTTCAGCTGGCAAGGGGCACGAAAACATATAATGGGAGTACCAAACCACAAGACTGGTTAATTGACTATGCCACTGCTATGAAAATAGCGGGTGGAAACTTACGATGGGCAGTACGGTACGCCCCACAAATGCTGGAAGGACCGGCTAGGGTGTGGCTGAATAATCTACCAGCGGGCAGTATCAACTGTTGGCTGGATTTTGAGGAAATGTTTGTCAGCAACTTTACCAGCACGTACAAGAGGCCAAACAGGCCACAACAGCTAGCCATGTGCAAGCAGAGGCCGAATGAAACAGATAGAGAATTTTTAACTCGGTGGTGCAACCTGAGAAACTCATGTGAAGGAGTTATAGAATCGCAAGCAATAGCTTGGTTCGCGCAAGGATGCCGTTATGGCAGCGTATTGTGGCAACATCTGCAAAGAGATATGCCGACCACACTGGCAGAAACTATCAGAATAGCGGACTCCTACGCGTTAGGAGACCCGACGCAACCAGAATTAATGTCAACGGATCACCGCGAGCAACAGGACCATTATGCAAGAGATTTGGCCGGGTCATCCAGGCGCGGTGATTTCAGAGGAAGAAGAAGAGAGGAAAGGCCGGATTATAGATATAATTCGGCCCAAGTGGCGGCAGTAGCGCAAGATCAGCCGAGTCACGGAGCGACTCAATGGCAAAAGAATGGTCCTCAGCAGTGGACACCAAGGAATGAAGGAAAAAGGCAGTGGACCCCCGAACAAAAGAAACAGTGGCAGGAGAGGCCAAAGTACACGTTCAAATCCATGTTAGATCAGTCGCGCAAATTTCACACGTCAAACCCATCCAGGCCAGCCAACCATACAACCCGTCAATGTGCATGGATGAAAAATGCAATGGGGAACCCCGCGAGAGTTCAGGGACCCCATCAAGTACATCAGCAACATCAACCACAGTTGACTGGAGCGAATGCACAGCAACTGATGTTACCGCCCCCTCCCCCGAGGTACGATAACTCGGATCGGAGAGACGCGGTGCATCAAGTAATGAACCAAGTCCAGGATGCAAGAACAAACCCGGCGAATACGGGACGCAATGATTACAGAGAACATCATCAGTCTTATTGCGTGTTCACAACGGAACAACAAGACAAGCAAAGTGTGCAGCGCCGGCATATGGAAGTAAATGCAGTAATGCCGGCAGTACCAAGATATGTGCCTTGGTCAGATCAGGAGATAACTTGGAGCATAAAGGATCATCCCAAGATAATGCCAAATCCCGGATCATATGCACTTGTGCTGGATCCGACATTTGTTGGACCGAGCATCAATGTCAAATTCTCAAAAGTACTCATAGACAATGGAAGTAGTATCAACATCATGTACAAAGATACCATGCATAAACTTGGAATATCACAGAACATGTTGCAGTCCACGAGGACCACTTTCCATGGGATAGTGCCAGGGCTTTCATGTGAACCCATTGGTAAGGTCCGAGTGGATGTGTTATTCGGCACAAGAGATAACTGCAGAGCAGAAAACTTAGAGTTTGAGGTGGTGGATCTAGAGAGTTGTTATCATGCTTTACTCAGACGGCCAGCGTTGGCCAAATTCATGGGCAGCTGTCATGTAAGTTATCTGAAAATGAAGCTACCCGGACCACAAGGAGTGAGAACAGTTGCAGGGGATTACAAGAAGTCAATGGAGTGTGCTTCAGCCGGGTCAAATTTGGCCGAATCATTGGTTATAGCAAGAGAAAAAAGAAGGATTCAGGAGGTAGCAGCCCTCGCTCAGTCGGCGCAGCTGAACATGCCGGCACTAGCCAACCCGCATGGCAGTGTCTCTTTTCAGCCGACTAAAGAAACAAAGAAGTTTCAGATAGATGAGCAATTCCCGGAGCGTACTGTTACTATAGGTGCAGGCCTGGACGCTAAATAGGAAAGCGAGCTCACCAACTTCCTCCGTGAGAATCGGGACATATTTGCATGGTCAACTCAGGATCTGCAAGGCGTTCCGAGGGAGTTGGCTGAGCACTCTTTGAATGTAAGGCCAGGAGCAAGGCCGGTGAAGCAACCTCTCCGCCGCTTCGCCGAAGACAGGAGAAAAATAATAGGGGATGAAATAGCTCGGCTCCTCGCAGCCGGGTTCATCATGGAGGTGATGTATCCGGATTGGCTATCGAATCCAGTGCTAGTAGAAAAGAAGAAGGATGATCCCAATGTAGCCATTGTATGGCGAATGTGTATCGATTACACGAACCTGAACAAGGCTGTCCAAAAGATCCTTTTCCATTACCTAGAATAGACCAAGTCATTGATTCAACCACTGGTTGTGAGTTATTGTCATTTGTAGACGCGTATTCTGGTTTCCATCAGATACCGTTAAATCCGGCCGATCAAATAAAGACTGCATTTATTACCCCATACGGGGCTTATTGCTACCGCACAATGCCATTCGGCCTGCGAAACGCAGGAGCAACATATCAGAGATGTATGCAAAAATGTCTACACGATCAGATAGGAAAAAATGTACAAGTATATGTAGATGACGTGGTAATCAAAACCAAGGAAAGAAAAACGTTGCTGGAAGATATACGACAGACTTTTGCGAACCTGAGAAGGTTCCGAATGAAGCTTAATCTGGAAAAATGTACGTTTGGCGTGCCGGCAGGGAAATTACTCGGTTTTCTTGTATCTAGTCGAGGTATAGAGGCCAACCCAACAAAGATAAAGGCAGTAGAAAGAATGGAATTGCCAAGATGCTTAAATGATGTACAAAAATTCACGGGTTGTTTAGCCTCGCTCAGCCGGTTTGTATGTCAGCTGGGAGAGAAGGCGCTACCACTATATCAGCTAATGAAGAAATCAGATAAATTAGTTTGGACTCTACAAGCGGACAGCGCGTTTCATGAGTTGAAAAAAATGTTGGTCACAACACCTATTTTGGCTTCTCCATTATCAAAAGAGCCTATGTTACTCTATATAGCGGCTACCAATAGAGTAGTAAGTGCTATAGTCGTAGTAGAACGACTTGAAGATAGTAAGTCCGTACAGAGGCCGGTGTATTATTTAAGTGAGGTGTTATCCACTTCAAAACAGAATTACCCACATTATCAGAAGATGGCTTATGGGGTGTATATGTCGGCAAAAAAGCTTAAACATTACTTCGAAGAGCATCCCATCAGAGTAATCTGTGAAGCGCCCATAGCCGACATATTGAGCAACAAAGATGCAAGTGGCCGAATAGCAAAATGGGCAATCGAATTGTCACCATACGCTCCCTAATTTGATAGGAGAGATGCAATCAAATCTCAAGCAGTCGCCGAGTTCTTCGTAGATTGGGCTGAAGTGCAATATGAGCCACCATTACCAGATCCAAGTTATTGGACGATGCATTTCGATGGTTCCAAACTAAGAACTGGTTTGGGGGCAGGAATAGTGTTAACCTCGCCTAAAAGAGATCAGCTGAAATACGTGCTACAAATACATTTTGCCGCATCCAACAACGTAGCCGAATATGAAGCACTGGTCCATGGATTGAAAGTAGCAAAGGAGATTGGCATACGCCGAATCTTATGCTATGGGTACTCGGATCTAGTGGTACAACAAGTCTCAGGCAATTGGGATGCGTTAGATGCCAATATGGCTTTATACAGATTCCATGTGCAAAAGATCAGTGGGTACTTTGAAGGATGTGAATTTCACCACGTTCCTCGGGCAGAAAATGATGCCGCGGACACATTGTCAAAACTCGGATCAACCTGGCAGTCAATTCCCCCGGGTATTGCCTTGGAACACCTCAGAAAACCATCAATAATCCCGTCACCAGAATCCGAATCTACCTTTATTCCGGCAAATTCAGCAGAAGAAAATGCGCCGATGGAAGTAGACCAGCAATATGACTCGGAACCCCCCAAGAAGAGGATAGCAGAAGTAAGCACAATTATGGAGAAGGACGAGGTAGATATGCCGGCACAAAACATGGAAATAGACAGTGAGACCACACCAGAAAAAATCACACCGCTGTGGGCGCAACCAATATTCTCTTACCTTAAAGACGCGATGTTACCGAGCAATGAAGTGTTAGCAAGACAAACTGTAAGGAGAGCGAAAGCCTATACGATCATAAATAATGAGCTATATAAAAGAAGCGTCACAAGCGTATTGCAGAAATGTGTGAGTTCGGCAGAAGGCCAGGAGATCCTCCTAGATATACATCAAGGAGAGTGTGGACACCATGCCTCATCTCGTGCCTTGGTAGCCAAAGCATTCAGGCATGGATTTTATTGGCCAACGGCGTTGAAAGAAGCCAAAGAGTTGGTTGAAAAATGCAATGGTTGTCAGAGATATGCAACCAGGATACATATGCCATCGGCCGAGTTAAAAACAATACCCATCACTTGGCCATTTTCTGTGTGGGGCTTAGATATGGTGGGACCATTTAAGCCGGCCCGAGGGGGAATGACCCACATATTGGTTATGGTGGACAAGTTCACAAAATGGATTGAAGTGAAACCAATAAAAAAATGCGATGGGCCCACAGCAGTGAAATTTCTCAAAGATATTATTTTAAGATATGGGTATCCGCACAGTATCATCACAGATAATGGCACAAATTTTGCAGAAGGAGCTTTCGCCAGATTTTGCCGAGAGAAACACATAAGACTAGATGTTGCCTCTGTGGCTCACCCAGCATCTAATGGGCAAGTGGAAAGGTCTAATGGACTAGTATTGTCAGGAATAAAACCACGACTTGTTGAACCGCTGCAAAGGTCGGCAGGATGTTGGATTGAGGAACTCCCAGCCGTATTATGGAGCCTCAGGACTACTCCGAATAGATCAACAGGCTATACACCATTCTTTCTGGTATACAGGGCAGAGGCGGTGCTTCCAGCCGACATAATACATGACTCGCCAAGAGTTACTCAGTATACAACCTCAGAGATAAACGAAATAGCTCGGCAAGATACTGTAGACCTGCTAGAAGAAGCCAGAGAACTGGCACTATCACGATCAGCTATTTATCAACAGAACTTGCGACGATATCACAGCAAAAAGGTGAATCCAAGGGTATTCAAAGAAGGAGATTTAGTCTTCCGACTGGTGCAACGCACGGCCGGCATGCACAAGCTGTCACCTCCATGGGAGGGACCATTCATCGTGAGTAAAGCATTACATAACGATGCCTATTATCTAATCGACGCTCAATCCCCCGGAAGGAACAAGGAAGACAAAGCTGGCGAAGAAACGAAGCGGCCATGGAATGTAGCCTTGCTTCGTCCATTTTACTCATAGCATAGTATTTCAAGGTCAGGGACCAATGATGTATTAAACCTCGGCATCCAGAGCAGTGACTCGGGGACTGCCTTATGTTATTTCAATCTCATCCTATGTATTAAACCCCGGCGTCCAGAGCAGTGACTCGGGGACTGCTATGTGATATTTCAATTTCATCTTATGTACTAAACCTCGGCATCCAGAGCAGTGGCTCGGGGACTGCTATATGTTATTTCAATTTCATCTTATGCACTAAACCTCGGCATCCAGAGCAGTGGCTCGGGGACTGCTGTATGTTATTTCAATTTCATCTTATGTACTAAACTTCGGCATCCAGAGCAGTGACTCGGGGACTGCTATATGTTATTGAAATTTCGTTTTATGTACTAAACCTCGGCATTCAAAGCAGCAACTAGAGAACTACCATATACCGCCCCAGTGTTATGTTGAGCACCAAAACTTAACACCCTGAGCAGCGCCTCGGCGGGGGTCTGATATTATTCCTGAAATTTAGTTTACACACTAGACTTCAGCGGAACAGGCAGTCACCCGGGGACTACCATATATTGTTCCAAAGTAGTAGTCAATCTTTGATACGAAAAAGGTATCACACTTCGGCACTCAGAATAAGAACAGATCAACCCCGTATGATGTTCGAAGCTCACACCCAGATTACTCGACTAAAGCACGAGAAAACAAAGACAAAGATACATCCTAACACCAAAAAATTGCAGGCTACCAAAGCAAGAATTCGGACAAACAAGACCACTTAGACAAAGTGATAACATTTACAAACATGTGTCTCAGCAGCACACGGCAAAAGAAATTCATTCCATACAGAGGACAGATGAATGTTTCACCTACATCGTACGCCCGGCATACCAGGGATAGGAAATGACTTAAACGTTTTTAGCTGGAGAGGCGGCAATCTGGTCAGGGGCTGGGGACTCCGAGGTAGGAGGAACTTCGGCCGATGTTACCTCGCCCTCCGCAGACCTAGGTGCAACCTCGGCCGAAGCCTGAGGCTGCTGAGGAGCATCAATTTGCGCAGTGGAATGCCCGGTACCCTTGGAGGAGGATCGCGCGTCGCCGTTGTCATCCAAGTTCAAACTGGAGTCACCAGAAGTGGCCGAGTCATCTTCATCTCCCCCTTGCTCAGCTGAATCGTCATCTGATGGATCCTCGACTACGACCTCCTCGTCCGGGTTTGGAAGGAAACTCGGCCCTTCATTCCAGGTGTGCACGTCGGCATACTCGACGAGTTGAAAGGCGCGAGCTTGCCGGAGAGCGACGAAAGTGGGGTCCTCAACCCAACGAGAACCAGTGCGCAGATTTCTCAAGATATCAAGAGAGATGTCTTCGTACCATGACATAATAACAGTTAGAGCCATATCAGCGCCAGCTCGTCCGGCTGATTCCCTCCAGAGACTTAGTTGCCTCTCAGATGCCATAAGTCTTTTCACCAGTAATTCGACCTCATTGATATCAGGGGTCCCAGAAGTGTTAGGCCAGAGAACATGGTAGGCTCGGATAGCTGCCTGCACCAAGTCCCTGCCCATAATTTTCATCGGACCAATAGCAGCGCCGACAGCGACAAGGAAATCTTCCATCGAGTACTCCGAATCAACAGGGACACCTCGGCGCTTACGAGCTGCTAGAACCGCTTTCGAGCTCACAGGCTTAGCTTCTGGGAAATGACCTGCACAAAACACGAATGCGTCAGGAGATAAGAAACTTACAATGAATATAATTCGGTTGTGATAAGAAACATACAATGAATATAATTCGGCTGTGATAAGAAACTTACAATGAATATAACTCAACATTTTATGGAGGTCTTTAGCCCAGATGATCTTGCTCTTCTCAAACAAAGCAATTTCCTCGCTCATTCCCTGAGTTTTCAGTTCGGCAGCCTCGAGGAGTTCTTTATTCTTCTGCAGCTCCTAAGCCAGCCGATTCTTCTCCTCGGAGAATTCCTGATCGACCTTTTCTAGTTCAGATTTCTGAGAGAGCTTAAGGGTCTCCACCTCGGCCCGCAGGCGAGCTATTTCATCATCTTTTTCTTTTAGCTGCGCCGAATGAGTAGCGCTTTGTTCTAAAAAATGCAGCATCACGTCAGGCATAGGCGTGCAATCTTGGTGAGATGTTGCGAAGGTTTGCAACTCGGCTTTGCCACAGCCAAACAAAATAAAAAAGTTTAGCGCGTATTCTAAAGGGCGAAAAGGTGTAGGGTAAGAGGGAAACTAACCTTCCAAGCTCTTGACTTTCTTCTCAAGACGAATGTTGAGATTATTGATATTACCTGTTTACCAAAAAAGTGAGCCGACACCTCGCGGACAAAACTAAGTCGAAAATGATGAAAAGGAACTATCAACTTACCAGCCTTTTTTACCACAGGAAGGACTTTCTCGTATTTCTCTTCCAGTTTGCGGTGCGAAAAAAGCAACCTTTGAAATTCGGCAGTCCGCCTGTCGTGTGCAACCTGAACAATGGAGCAAAACGATGAATAAATGTCCGAAGCTAAAACAGATCCGAGTTAAGCGAAAACTTAACCCGGATCTAGGTGGCTGGATATTCAAAGCCAAAACAGATCCGAGTTAAGCGAAAACTTAACCCGGATCTAGGTGGCTGGATATTCAAAGCCAAAACAGATCCGAGTTAAGCGAAAACTTAACCCGGATCTAGGTGGCTGGATATTCAAAGCCAAAACAGATCCGAGTTAAGCGAAAACTTAACCCGGATCTAGGTGGCTGGATATTCGAAGCTAAAACAGATCCGAGTTAAGCGAAAACTCAACTCAGATCTAGGTGGCTGGATATTCAAAGCTAAAACAGATCCGAGTTAAGCGAAAACTTAACCCGGATCTAGGTGGCTGGATATTCAAAGCCAAAACAGATCCGAGTTAAGCGAAAACTTAACCCGGATCGAGGTGGCTGGATATTCAAAGCCAAAACAGATCCGAGTTAAGCGAAAACTTAACCCGGATCTAGGTGGCTGGATATTCAAAGCCAAAACAGATCTGAGTTAAGCGAAAACTTAACCCGGATCTAGGTGGCTGGATATTCGAAGCTTAAACAGATCCGAGTTAAGCGAAAACTCAACTCGGATCTAGGTGGCTGGATATTCAAACCCAAAACAAATCCGAGTTAAGCGAAAACTTAACCCAGATCAAGGTGGCTGGATATTCAAAGCCAAAACAGATCCGAGTTAAGCGAAAACTTAACCCGGATCTAGGTGGCTGGATATTCGAAGCTAAAACAGATCCGAGTTAAGCGAAAACTCAACTCGGATCTAGGTGGCTGGATATTCAAAGCCAAAACAAATCCGAGTTAAGCGAAAACTTAACCCAGATCTAGGTGGCTGGATATTCAAAGCCAAAACAGATCCGAGTTAAGCGAAAACTTAACCCAGATCTAGGTGGCTGGATATTCAAAGCCAAAAGTAGATTCGAGTCAGGCAAAAGCTTAACCTGGACCTATGTGGCTAGACATTCAAAGAACAGCTAGATAAAATTTAAGCAAAGTTTAAGATAGATCTACTCGGATATAGGCTCGAACCCTAAATTAAGTCGAGTTAAGTATAGCACTATAAAAACTTCCAAGCGAATAACAAGTTACTCGTTTGCAAGTTTCGGGGACTAATGTATATATAATAGCATATGGAGAATCAGTCTAAACCCCGAGAAGCAACAATTACCTCGTTCATCTTGTTGCTATCCAGAATGATCTTGGCAGCTCGATCCAAACGGCTGCTGATGTCGGAAAGTTGAAACGGCTGACTGTTTGGATTGCCCTCAAGCTGATCAGCAGCATTCCAGTTATGAGCATATTCCACCAGTGAGCCGAGGCTGTTCCCACTAGCCGTCCGGGTTAAGACTTTACTTCGGACATGTTGTGCAACCACTGCAGCCGTAGGGCTTGTATGAAGAGCAAGCTGGGTGATGGCAGCCGAGGTAACGGAGGCTTTGGTAGGCGCAGTTCCTTTGCGCAGCACGTCGGCAATACTCGGCTGAGAAGAACCAGCAAGACCTTTTTGGGAAGTGGAAGCCTTGGTGGCAACAGTTTTTCTTACTGTAGAGGAGGCACCAGCAGAAGCCGATACCTCGGCAATGGGAACAGTGCCTTTAGGAGCAGGAGGGATCACAGGCGCAGAGGACGCCGGGGTATTAGGGACCACGGCTGCGGCTGGGGTTACTGTAGGAGCTACCGAGGTAGAAAGATGCTCGGTGGATATGCTCGGATTCAATGGAGGGGCAACGGGTTCGGTAGAAATCTCGGAGACACGAGTATCAGGCGCATCGTGACGAGGGGATGACAGATGCGGAGCTGGAGGAGACGCAGCATGAGCAAGACTGGGAATCCTAGTATCTTCAACAGGCGGAGGAGATGGCTGCCGAATCGGGCGGCTAGTCATGCTAGGACCGCCAGGCTTAACGAAAAGCGGAGCACTACGAAAATAAGAAAGAAAAAAGGGTGTCAGGATGAAAAACAGAAAGAGGGAAACAAGAAATGCGAGCAAAAGGAACTTACCCTGCGACCCCAGGCATGATCTTGCGCCTGGGAGGATTCGGAGCAGACTTCTTCATTCGTTTTTTGGGGGCCGCCTCAGAGGCACTAGCAGGAGCCCCACGTTTCCCCGAGGTAACTGGGGGCCGGGATGCAATAGGCTCGGTGTCGTGAACCTGACCGGCCAGATTAGCTGGGAAAGTAGAAGCCGGAAATGCATAAGAAATAGGCATTGCGGCAACTACCTCAAGAACTTGGGCCTCGTCCGAATCACCTTCCTCCTCATGGACCGAAGTCTTGCCACGAGCGCGGGCCAGAGCGGGATCCGACTTAGGGAAGAATTCTTCGGAGTCCGGCTCCCCGACGTCCGGGGTATTTCGGTCCGCAGTCCACGGAAGCGACAAAACCTCGGCATCCTCGTCCTTTTGCTCTGCGAACCTCTGTGAGGCGAAAAAGAAGGAAGGTTAGCGAAAACAGCTATGAAAACAATAGAAAATCAAAGCATGAATGGTTTAACTTACTGCGGGAGGAGGATGATCACGGGTAAACGGTTTCAATCCCCAAGTCCAATCTTCAGGCATCTCCGTCTTAAATATAGCTCGGACACGCTTGAAGACGAGGTAGTTGTCCAGCTCGACGGTCGAGACTCGGTTGGGATCAAGTGGACCACTCATGTAGCAAAGTTTGTGCGTCCTTTTCTGGAATGGGCAAATTCGTCTACTGATGAAGGTAGCCATCAAGTCCTCGCCGCGTAACCCGGCCCGGATCAGCTCCTTGAGCCGAGTTTCGAAAAGCTCGGCCAAGACGTGACTCCTCCTCGGATTGTAAGTCCAATTTACCTTGGAAGGCGGACCAATGGAGAAGGCAGGAAGCCGAATCTTATCCTCCGCCCCTCTGTTCTTGACATAAAAGAAGGATTTGTGCCACTTCTTGCACGATTCTAACCCGGTGACACGAGGGAATACGGACTTCCTCCGAGGTGTAATGGACGCTGCCCCGCACTGAGTAAGCAGTTTCTCGGAAGGGTGCAGAGACTTGTCAGGGACTACATTAGAACGAATCTGGAAGAACTTCGACCAGACGTGCACAGACGGCCATAGGCCGAAGTATCCTTCCGAAGCAGAGATAAAAGCAGAAAGAGAAGCGATGGCATTTGCAGGAAGAGGATGCGGCTGAAGGCCAAAGTAGTCGAGAAACTCTCTCGCGAAGTCGCTAAGGGGGAGACCAAAGCCGCGTGCGAAATGTGACATAAAAACTATGTACTCGCCCTCCCTAATATCCGGAGAAGACTCGCTGCCGGGTAAGCGACAGGAGACCTCGGCGGGAATCCTCCGAGTTCGGATAAGCCATTCGATCTCGCGGCGGGTAACGGATGAACCTTGCCACGAGCCTCGCTCAGGCCCAGAGCCAGCATCGTCATCCTCTACCAGGGCACCACTAAACGAGCTAGACATGGGTTCGCCGGAAAAATCGACGGAGGAAGAACTGGCGGCAGAGGAATGTTTAGAGCCACGAGGCCCCGTCGCAATTTTGAACGAGAACGACGGCAGAGGAGCAGAGAAACCGCCACACGAATACGAAACCTAGACAGAGAAATCTAGGGTAGGGCCTAGGCAACGGAGCCGGATAGAACTCACCGGCGACGATGCCAAAGCTAGCGAACACGGAGGAGGCAGACGGAGCGACGCGGCGGAGTCCCCGCCGTCAGAAGTTCTGATGAACGCACGGCGGCGGAGCTGCGAGCGGGCGCGGGAGCGAGAGGAAGAAGAAGGGCGCATGCGAACGAGAAGGGGAAAGTGAATCCCCGACGCCGCGCCCCCACTTTATAGCCTAGCCGCAAGCAAGGTAGTGGTATTGTGGGTGTGGCAGTGGGCAACACGGATTGTGTGCGCAGCACGACCACGCGTCGCTGAGCGGAACCGCACCGAAGGCCACATAATTGACCAAGGAGCTCACGATCCCCAACGAGAACGGCGCACGAGGCGTCGCAGCAACGGCACGACAGGCGCGGCAGTAACTGTAGCTTGTCAGTAAATACTGTGGAGGAACAAAGAACTAGAGAAACAATGATGAGAATGACACGTGGGACGAGGCGTGCACTAGTAAATACGGTGTTACCACGAGTGGGCGGAAGATAACTCGGAAAGAATGCATAATGAGTATCATGAAACTGATACAATCCGGCCGAGGTTATCGGCGGGAGCATATCAGCTTCGGGGACTAATGTTGGGGAGGTAACCCCGGATAGGGTAAGGACGGGGAAAGACGAAAGTATTATTCCCCGTCCAGTTTCCGAGTTATATTCTAAGCTGGCCGAGTCTTGTAAAGGTCGGCCGAAATAAGGAAAGGCAGGACCTCAGTAGTGATGGCAAGGCATTACCCGGCCGAGATACGGCGTAAGCCGGCCGGGTTGGCCCAAATGATCTTAATGCAGGTGAAGGACAAGCCGAGTTACGCGAGGAAGGGCCGAATGATACGAAGCTTGCAGGAGAAGGAGAAGCCCAAAGTCAAACCCTAGTCACGGAATCTGAGCAGAGCCAAGAGCTAAAGACAAATTTGCAGAACGACAGAGGGGCAGAAGGAGGTCACGGAGGTGATAGTTCTGGAGCCCGAGGCAAGCAGGAGGGGCCCTCTGGAATCTTACCGCAGTGAGAAGGGCGACAGGGAAAGAGGAGCGCCGAACTACTATATTGGGACAAGCATATTCCTAGAATATGCTTGCCACGTCAGCCCTGGAAGAACCCAGGGCTCTCCTTTATAAGGGGAGGCTTAGACCCTAAGGAAGGGATGGACTCTTTCTTGGGACCGTTAGGCTGGTAAAATTCTCTCTTTCTCCTTGTATACAGCTCAAGGAGCATTTGTAGCCCAAGGAAGGAGAAATAAAGATCTTTGCGTTAGCTTTCTGTGTGTAGAATCAACTACATCTTCCCTCCCCAGATCCCACTAGCATCCATTGGCCCCAAACTTTAGCCTACCCATGGCATCTGCCGTGCCACCACCACGACATGTCTGTTCTTCTAAACAAACCACATAAGGAACCCCTAGTGTCATTGCATGTGTGTTCTTTTCATGAACCACAGCTAGAGTCACTGCATGTGTGTTCTTCTAAACAAACCACATAAGGATCCACCAGTGTCATTGCATGTCTGTTCTTTTCATGAACCATACCCAGTGTCATTGCATGTCTGTTCCTCTAAACAAACCACACATGGATCCACCTAGAACCATTGCATGTCAGTTCTTTTCACAAACCACACATGGATCCACCAGTGTCATTGCATGTGTGTTCTTCTAATGAACCATAGCCAGTGTCATTGCATGTCTATTATTCTCACAAACCACTTAAGGATCCAACAGTTTCATTGGATATGTGTTCTTCTAAACAAACAACATAAGGATCCCCCAGTGTCATTGCATGTGTGTTCTTTTCATGAACCCTAGCTAGAGTCATTGCATGTGTGTTCTTCTAAACAACCCAGATAAGAATCCACCAGTGTCATTGCATGTCTGTTCTTCTCACAAACTACATAAGGATCCACCAGTGTCATTGCATGTCTGTTCTTCTAAACAAACCACATAAGGATCCACCAGTGTCATTGCATGTGTGTTCTTTTCATGAACCACATCTAGAGTCATTGCATGTGTGTTCCTCTAAACAAACAACATAAGGATCCACCATTGTCATTGCATGTCTGTTCTTTTCACGAAGAACACATGGATCCACCAGTGTCATAGAATGTGTGTTCTTTTCATGAACCACATCTAGAGTCATTGCATGTGTGTTCTCCTAAACAAACCACACATGGATCCACCTAGTGTGATTGCATGTCTATTCTTTTCACAAACCACACATGGATCCACCAGTGTCATTGCATGTATGTTCTTTTCATGAACCACAGCTAGAGTCATTGCATGTCTGTTCTTTCCACAAACCACACATGGATCCACCTAGTGTGATTGCATGTCTGTTCTTTTCACAAACCACACATGGATCCACCAGTGTCATTGCATGTGTGTTTTTCTCATGAACCACAGCTAGTGTCATTGCATGTCTGTCCTTCTCACAAACCACATAAGGATCCACCAGTGGCATTGCATGTTTGTTCTTCTAAACAAACCACATAATGATCCCCTAGTGTCATTGCATGTGTGTTCTTTTCATGAACCACGGCTAGAGTCATTGCATGTGTGTTCTTCTAAACAAACCACATAAGGATCCACTAGTGCCATTGCATGTCTGTTCTTTTCATGAACCATACCCAGTGTCATTGCATGTCTGTTCCTCTAAACAAACCACACATGGATCCATGTAGAGTCATTGCATGTTAGTTATTTTCACAAACCACACATGGATCCATCAGTGTCATTGCATGTGTGTTCTTCTCATGAACCACAGCCAGTGTCATTGCATGTTTATTCTTCTCACAAACCACATAAGGATCCACCAGTGTCATTGGATGTGTGTTCTTCTAAACAAACACCATAAGGATCCCCCAGTGTCATTGCATGTGTGTTCTTTTCATGAACCATAGCTAGAGTCATTGCATGTGTGTTCCTATAAACAAACCACATAAGGATCCACCAGTGTCATTGCATGTCTGTTCTTCTCACAAACCACATAAGGATCCACCAGTGTCATTGCATGTCTATTCTTCTAAACAAACCACATAAGGATCCCCTAGTGTCATTGCATGTGTGTTCTTTTCATGAACCACAGCTAGAATCATTGCATGTGTGTTCTTTTAAACAAACCACATAAGGATCCACCAGTGTCATTGGATGTCTGTTCTTTTCATGAACCACACCCAGTGTCATTGCATGTCTGTTCCTCTAAACAAACCACACATGGATCCACCTAGAGTCATTGCATGTCAGTTCTTTTCACAAACCACACATGGATCCACCAGTGTCATTGCATGTGTGGTCTTTTTATGAACCACAACTAGAGTCATTGCATGTGTGTTCTTCTAAACAAACCACATAAGGATCCACCAGTGGCATTGCATGTGTGTTCTTTTCATGAACCACGGCTAGAGTCATTACATGTGTGTTCTTCTAAACAAACCACATAAGGATCCACCAGTGTCATTGCATGTGTGTTCTTCTCATGAACCACACATGGATCCACCAATGTCATTGGATGTCTATTCTTTTCATGAACCACACCTAGTGTCATTGCATGTCTGTTCCTCTAAAGAAACAACATAAGGATCCACCAGTGTCATTGCATGTCTGTTCTTTTCACGAAGAACACATGGATCCACCAGTGTCATAGCATGTGTGTTCTTTTCATGAACCACAGCTAGAGTCATTGCATGTGTGTTCTTCTAAACAAACCACACATGGATCCACATAGTGTGATTGCATGTCTATTCTTTTCACAAACCACACATGGATCCACCAGTGTCATTGCATGTGTGTTCTTTTCATGAACCACAGCTAGAGTCATTGCATGTCTGTTCTTTCCACAAACCACACATGGATCCACCTAGTGTGATTGCATGTATGTTCTTTTCACAAACCACACATGGATCCACCAGTGTCATTGCATGTGTGTTTTTCTCATGAACCACAGCTAGTGTCATTGCATGTCTGTCCTTCTCACAAACCACATAAGGATCCACCAGTGTCATTGCATGTCTGTTCTTCTAAACAAACCACATAAGGATCCCCTAGTGTCATTGCATGTGTGTTCTTTTCATGAACCACGTCTAGAGTCATTGCATGTGTGTTCTTCTAAACAAACCACATAAGGATCCACTAGTGCCATTGCATGTCTGTTCTTTTCATGAAGCATACCCAGTGTCATTGCATGTCTGTTCCTCTAAACAAACCACACATGGATCCATGTAGAGTCATTGCATGTTAGTTATTTTCACAAACCACAGATGGATCCATCAGTGTCATTGCATGTGTGTTCTTCTCATGAACCACAACCAGTGTCATTGCATGTTTATTCTTCTCACAAACCACATAAGGATCCACCAGTGTCATTGGATGTGTGTTCTTCTAAACAAACACCATAAGGATCCCCCAGTGTCATTGCATGTGTGTTCTTTTCATGAACCATAGCTAGAGTCATTGCATGTGTGTTCCTATAAACAAACCACATAAGGATCCACCAGTGTCATTGCATGTCTATTGTTCTAAACAAACCACATAAGGATCCCCTAGTGTCATTGCATGTGTGTTCTTTTCATGAACCACAGCTAGAATCATTGCATGTGTGTTCTTTTAAACAAACCACATAAGGATCCACCAGTGTCATTGGATGTCTGTTCTTTTCATGAAACACACCCAGTGTCATTGCATGTCTGTTCCTCTAAACAAACCACACATGGATCCACCTAGAGTCATTGCATGTCAGTTCTTTTCACAAACCACACATGGATCCACCAGTGTCATTGCATGTGTGGTCTTTTTATGAACCACAACTAGAGTCATTGCATGTGTGTTCTTCTAAACAAACCACATAAGGATCCACCATTGGCATTGCATGTGTGTTCCTTTCATGAACCACGGCTAGAGTCATTACATGTGTGTTCTTCTAAACAAACCACATAAGGATCCACCAGTGTCATTGCATGTGTGTTCTTCTCATGAACCACACATGGATCCACCAATGTCATTGGATGTCTATTCTTTTCACGAACCACACCTAGTGTCATTGCATGTCTGTTCCTCTAAAGAAACACCATAAGGATCCACTAGTCTCATTGCATGTCTGTTCTTTTTATGAACAACACATGGATCCACCAGTATCATTGCATGTGTGTTCTTTTCATGAACCACAGCTAGAGTCATTGCATGTGTGTTCTTCTAAACAAACCACACATGGATCCACCTAGTGTGATTGCATGTCTATTCTTTTCACAAACCACACATGGATCCACCAGTGTCATTGCATGTGTGTTCTTTTCATGAACCACAGCTAGAGTCATTGCATGTCTGTTCTTTCCACAAACCACACATGGATCCACCTAGTGTGATTGCATGTCTGTTCTTTTCACAAACCACACATGGATCCACCAGTGTCATTGCATGTGTGTTTTTCTCATGAACCACAGCTAGTGTCATTGCATGTCTATCCTTCTCACGAACCACATAAGGATCCACCAGTGTCATTGCATGCCTGTTCTTCTAAACAAACCACATAAGGATCCCCTAGTGTCATTGCATGTGTGTTCTTTTCATGAACCACGGCTAGAGTCATTGCATGTGTGTTCTTCTAAACAAACCACATAAGGATCCACTAGTGCTATTGCATGTCTGTTCTTTTCCTGAACCATACCCAGTGTCATTGCATGTCTGTTCCTCTAAACAAACCACACATGGATCCATGTAGAGTCATTGCATGTTAGTTATTTTCACAAACCACACATGGATCCATCAGTGTCATTGCATGTGTGTTCTTCTCATGAACCACAGCCAGTGTCATTGCATGTTTATTCTTCTCACAAACCACATAAGGATCCACCAGTGTCATTGGATGTGTGCTCTTCTAAACAAACACCATAAGGATCCCCCAGTGTCATTGCATGTGTGTTCTTTTCATGAACCATAGCTAGAGTCATTGCATGTGTGTTCCTATAAACAAACCACATAAGGATCCACCAGTGTCATTGCATGTCTGTTCTTCTCACAAACCACATAAGGATCCACTAGTGTCATTGCATGTCTATTCTTCTAAACAAACCACATAAGGATCCCCTAGTGTCATTGCATGTGTGTTCTTTTCATGAACCACAGCTAGAATCATTGCATGTGTGTTCTTTTAAACAAACCACATAAGGATCCACCAGTGTCATTGGATGTATGTTCTTTTCATGAACCACACCCAGTGTCATTGCATGTCTGTTCCTCTAAACAAACCACACATGGATCCACCTAGAGTCATTGCATGTCAGTTCTTTTCACAAACCACACATGGATCCACTAGTGTCATTGCATGTGTGGTCTTTTTATGAACCACAACTAGAGTCATTGCATGTGTGTTCTTCTAAACAAACCACATAAGGATCCACCAGTGGCATTGCATGTGTGTTCTTTTCATGAACCACGGCTAGAGTCATTACATGTGTGTTCTTCTAAACAAACCACATAAGGATCCACCAGTGTCATTGCATGTGTGTTCTTCTCATGAACCACACATGGATCCACCAATGTCATTGGAGGTCTATTCTTTTCATGAACCACGCCTAGTGTCATTGCATGTCTGTTCCTCTAAAGAAACAACATAAGGATCCACTAGTCTCATTGCATGTCTGTTATTTTTATGAACAACACATGGATCCACCAGTATCATTGCATGTGTGTTCTTTTCATGAACCACAGCTAGAGTCATTGCATGCGTGTTCTTCTAAACAAACCACACATGGATCCACCTAGTGTGATTGCCTGTCTGTTCTTCTCACAAACCACACATGGATCCACTAGTGTCATTGCATGTGTGTTCTTTTCATGAACCACAGCTAGTGTCATTGCATGTCTGTTCTTCTCACAAACCACGTAAGGATCCACCAGTGTCATTGCATGTCTGTTCTTCTAAACAAACCACATAAGGATCCCCTAGTGTCATTGCATGTGTGTTCTTTTCATGAACCACAGCTAGAGTCATTGCATGAGTGTTATTCTAAACAAACCACACATGGATCCACATAGTGCGATTGCATGTCTTTTCTTTTCACAAACCACACATGGATCCACTAGTGTCATTGCATGTTTGTTCTTTTCATGAACCACAGCCAGTGTCATTGCATGTCAGTTCTTTTCACAAACCACACATGGATCCACCAGTGTCATTGTATGTGTGTTCTTTTCATGAACCACGTCTAGAGTCATTGCATGTGTGTTCTTCTAAACAAACCACATAAGGATCCACTAGTGCCATTGCATGTCTGTTCTTTTCATGAACCATACCCAGTGTCATTGCATGTCTGTTCCTCTAAACAAACCACACATGGATCCATGTAGAGTCATTGCATGTTAGTTATTTTCACAAACCACAGATGGATCCATCAGTGTCATTGCATGTGTGTTCTTCTCATGAACCACAGCCAGTGTCATTGCATGTTTATTCTTCTCACAAACCACATAAGGATCCACCAGTGTCATTGGATGTGTGTTCTTCTAAACAAACACCATAAGGATCCCCCAGTGTCATTGCATGTGTGTTCTTTTCATGAACCATAGCTAGAGTCATTGCATGTGTGTTCCTATAAACAAACCACATAAGGATCCACCAGTGTCATTGGATGTCTGTTATTTTCATGAACCACACCCAGTGTCATTGCATGTCTGTTCCTCTAAACAAACCACACATGGATCCACCTAGAGTCATTGCATGTCAGTTCTTTTCACAAACCACACATGGATCCACCAGTGTCATTGCATGTGTGGCCTTTTTATGAACCACAACTAGAGTCATTGCATGTGTGTTCTTCTAAACAAACCACATAAGGATCCACCATTGGCATTGCATGTGTGTTCCTTTCATGAACCACGGCTAGAGTCATTACATGTGTGTTCTTCTAAACAAACCACATAAGGATCCACCAGTGTCATTGCATGTGTGTTCTTCTCATGAACCACACATGGATCCACCAATGTCATTGGATGTCTATTCTTTTCACGAACCACACCTAGTGTCATTGCATGTCTGTTCCTCTAAAGAAACACCATAAGGATCCACTAGTCTCATTGCATGTCTGTTCTTTTTATGAACAACACATGGATCCACCAGTATCATTGCATGTGTGTTCTTTTCATGAACCACAGCTAGAGTCATTGCATGTGTGTTCTTCTAAACAAACCACACATGGATCCACCTAGTGTGATTGCATGTCTATTCTTTTCACAAACCACACATGGATCCACCAGTGTCATTGCATGTGTGTTCTTTTCATGAACCACAGCTAGAGTCATTGCATGTCTGTTCTTTCCACAAACCACACATGGATCCACCTAGTGTGATTGCATGTCTGTTCTTTTCACAAACCACACATGGATCCACCAGTGTCATTGCATGTGTGTTTTTCTCATGAACCACAGCTAGTGTCATTGCATGTCTATCCTTCTCACGAACCACATAAGGATCCACCAGTGTCATTGCATGCCTGTTCTTCTAAACAAACCACATAAGGATCCCCTAGTGTCATTGCATGTGTGTTCTTTTCATGAACCACGGCTAGAGTCATTGCATGTGTGTTCTTCTAAACAAACCACATAAGGATCCACTAGTGCTATTGCATGTCTGTTCTTTTCATGAACCATACCCAGTGTCATTGCATGTCTGTTCCTCTAAACAAACCACACATGGATCCATGTAGAGTCATTGCATGTTAGTTATTTTCACAAACCACACATGGATCCATCAGTGTCATTGCATGTGTGTTCTTCTCATGAACCACAGCCAGTGTCATTGCATGTTTATTCTTCTCACAAACCA
The DNA here is from genome assembly GCA_916181665.1 of Avena sativa. NCBI lineage: Eukaryota > Viridiplantae > Streptophyta > Magnoliopsida > Poales > Poaceae > Avena > Avena sativa. Next base: position 60,513,238 of record OV702287.1, on the reverse strand, counting down.
CATAAGGATCCACCAGTGTCATTGGATGTGTGCTCTTCTAAACAAACACCATAAGGATCCCCCAGTGTCATTGCATGTGTGTTCTTTTCATGAACCATAGCTAGAGTCATTGCATGTGTGTTCCTATAAACAAACCACATAAGGATCCACCAGTGTCATTGCATGTCTGTTCTTCTCACAAACCACATAAGGATCCACTAGTGTCATTGCATGTCTATTCTTCTAAACAAACCACATAAGGATCCCCTAGTGTCATTGCATGTGTGTTCTTTTCATGAACCACAGCTAGAATCATTGCATGTGTGTTCTTTTAAACAAACCACATAAGGATCCACCAGTGTCATTGGATGTCTGTTCTTTTCATGAACCACACCCAGTGTCATTGCATGTCTGTTCCTCTAAACAAACCACACATGGATCCACCTAGAGTCATTGCATGTCAGTTCTTTTCACAAACCACACATGGATCCACTAGTGTCATTGCATGTGTGGTCTTTTTATGAACCACAACTAGAGTCATTGCATGTGTGTTCTTCTAAACAAACCACATAAGGATCCACCAGTGGCATTGCATGTGTGTTCTTTTCATGAACCACGGCTAGAGTCATTACATGTGTGTTCTTCTAAACAAACCACATAAGGATCCACCAGTGTCATTGCATGTGTGTTCTTCTCATGAACCACACATGGATCCACCAATGTCATTGGAGGTCTATTCTTTTCATGAACCACACCTAGTGTCATTGCATGTCTGTTCCTCTAAAGAAACAACATAAGGATCCACTAGTCTCATTGCATGTCTGTTATTTTTATGAACAACACATGGATCCACCAGTATCATTGCATGTGTGTTCTTTTCATGAACCACAACTAGAGTCATTGCATGCGTGTTCTTCTAAACAAACCACACATGGATCCACCTAGTGTGATTGCCTGTCTGTTCTTCTCACAAACCACACATGGATCCACTAGTGTCATTGCATGTGTGTTCTTTTCATGAACCACAGCTAGTGTCATTGCATGTCTGTTCTTCTCACAAACCACGTAAGGATCCACCAGTGTCATTGCATGTCTGTTCTTCTAAACAAACCACATAAGGATCCCCTAGTGTCATTGCATGTGTGTTCTTTTCATGAACCACAGCTAGAGTCATTGCATGAGTGTTATTCTAAACAAACCACACATGGATCCACATAGTGCGATTGCATGTCTTTTCTTTTCACAAACCACACATGGATCCACTAGTGTCATTGCATGTTTGTTCTTTTCATGAACCACAGCCAGTGTCATTGCATGTCAGTTCTTTTCACAAACCACACATGGATCCACCAGTGTCATTGTATGTGTGTTCTTTTCATGAACCACGTCTAGAGTCATTGCATGTGTGTTCTTCTAAACAAACCACATAAGGATCCACTAGTGCCATTGCATGTCTGTTCTTTTCATGAACCATACCCAGTGTCATTGCATGTCTGTTCCTCTAAACAAACCACACATGGATCCATGTAGAGTCATTGCATGTTAGTTATTTTCACAAACCACAGATGGATCCATCAGTGTCATTGCATGTGTGTTCTTCTCATGAACCACAGCCAGTGTCATTGCATGTTTATTCTTCTCACAAACCACATAAGGATCCACCAGTGTCATTGGATGTGTGTTCTTCTAAACAAACACCATAAGGATCCCCCAGTGTCATTGCATGTGTGTTCTTTTCATGAACCATAGCTAGAGTCATTGCATGTGTGTTCCTATAAACAAACCACATAAGGATCCACCAGTGTCATTGGATGTCTGTTATTTTCATGAACCACACCTAGTGTCATTGCATGTCTGTTCCTCTAAACAAACCACACATGGATCCACCTAGAGTCATTGCATGTCAGTTCTTTTCACAAACCACACATGGATCCACCAGTGTCATTGCATGTGTGGTCTTTTTATGAACCACAACTAGAGTCATTGCATGTGTGTTCTTCTAAACAAACCACATAAGGATCCACCAGTGGCATTGCATGTGTGTTCCTTTCATGAACCACGGCTAGAGTCATTACATGTGTGTTCTTCTAAACAAACCACATAAGGATCCACCAGTGTCATTGCATGTGTGTTCTTCTCATGAACCACACATGGATCCACCAATGTCATTAGATGTCTATTCTTTTCACGAACCACACCTAGTGTCATTGCATGTCTGTTCCTCTAAAGAAACACCATAAGGATCCACTTGTCTCATTGCATGTCTGTTCTTTTTATGAACAACACATGGATCCACCAGTATCATTGCATGTGTGTTCTTTTCATGAACCACAGCTAGAGTCATTGCATGTGTGTTCTTCTAAACAAACCACACATGGATCCACCTAGTGTGATTGCATGTCTATTCTTTTCACAAACCACACATGGATCCACCAGTGTCATTGCATGTGTGTTCTTTTCATGAACCACAGCTAGAGTCATTGCATGTCTGTTCTTTCCACAAACCACACATGGATCCACCTAGTGTGATTGCATGTCTGTTCTTTTCACAAACCACACATGGATCCACCAGTGTCATTGCATGTGTGTTTTTCTCATGAACCACAGCTAGTGTCATTGCATGTCTATCCTTCTCACAAACCACATAAGGATCCACCAGTGTCATTGCATGCCTGTTCTTCTAAACAAACCACATAAGGATCCCCTAGTGTCATTGCATGTGTGTTCTTTTCATGAACCACGGCTAGAGTCATTGCATGTGTGTTCTTCTAAACAAACCACATAAGGATCCACTAGTGCTATTGCATGTCTGTTCTTTTCATGAACCATACCCAGTGTAATTGCATGTCTGTTCCTCTAAACAAACCACACATGGATCCATGTAGAGTCATTGCATGTTAGTTATTTTCACAAACCAGACATGGATCCATCAGTGTCATTGCATGTGTGTTCTTCTCATGAACCACAGCCAGTGTCATTGCATGTTTATTCTTCTCACAAACCACATAAGGATCCACCAGTGTCATTGGATGTGTGTTCTTCTAAACAAACACCATAAGGATCCCCCAGTGTCATTGCATGTGTGTTCTTTTCATGAACCATAGCTAGAGTCATTGCATGTGTGTTCCTATAAACAAACCACATAAGGATCCACCAGTGTCATTGCATGTCTGTTCTTCTCACAAACCACATAAGGATCCACCAGTGTCATTGCATGTCTATTCTTCTAAACAAACCACATAAGGATCCCCTAGTGTCATTGCATGTGTGTTCTTTTCATGAACTACAGCTAGAATCATTGCATGTGTGTTCTTTTAAACAAACCACATAAGGATCCACCAGTGTCATTGGATGTCTGTTCTTTTCATGAACCACACCCAGTGTCATTGCATGTCTGTTCCTCTAAACAAACCACACATGGATCCACCTAGAGTCATTGCATTTCAGTTCTTTTCACAAACCACACATGGATCCACCAGTGTCATTGCATGTGTGGTCTTTTTATGAACCACAACTAGAGTCATTGCATGTGTGTTCTTCTAAACAAACCACATAAGGATCCACCAGTGGCATTGCATGTGTGTTCTTTTCATGAACCACGGCTAGAGTCATTACATGTGTGTACTTCTAAACAAACCACATAAGGATCCACCAGTGTCATTGCATGTGTGTTCTTCTCATGAACCACACATGGATCCACCAATGTCATTGGATGTCTATTCTTTTCATGAACCACACCTAGTGTCATTGCATGTCTGTTCCTCTAAAGAAACAACATAAGGATCCACTAGTCTCATTGCATGTCTGTTATTTTTATGAACAACACATGGATCCACCAGTATCATTGCATGTGTGTTCTTTTCATGAACCACAGCTAGAGTCATTGCATGCGTGTTCTTCTAAACAAACCACACATGGATCCACCTAGTGTGATTGCCTGTTTGTTCTTCTCACAAACCACACATGGATCCACTAGTGTCATTGCATGTGTGTTCTTTTCATGAACCACAGCCAGTGTCATTGCATGTCTGTTCTTCTCACAAACCACGTAAGGATCCACCAGTGTCATTGCATGTCTGTTCTTCTAAACAAACCACATAAGGATCCCCTAGTGTCATTGCATGTGTGTTCTTTTCATGAACCACAGCTAGAGTCATTGCATGAGTGTTCTTCTAAACAAACCACACATGGATCCACATAGTGCGATTGCATGTCTTTTCTTTTCACAAACCACACATGGATCCACTAGTGTCATTGCATGTTTGTTCTTTTCATGAACCACAGCCAGTGTCATTGCATGTCCGTTCTTCTCACAAACCAAATAAGGATCCACCAGTGTCATTGCATGTCTGTTCTTCTAAACAAACCACATAAGGATCCCAGTGTCATTGCATGTGTGTTCTCTTCATGAACCATAGCTAGAGTCATTGCATGTGTGTTCTTCTAAACAACCCACATAAGGATCCTCCAATGTCATTACATGTCTGTTCTTCTCACAAACCACATAAGGATCCACCAGTGTCATTGCATGTCTCTTCTTCTAAACAATCCACATAAGGATCCCTATTGTCATTGCATGTGTGTTCTTTTCATGAACCACAACTAGAGTCATTGCATGTGTGTTCTTCTAAACAAACCACATAAGGATCCACAAGTGTCATTGCATGTGTGTTCTTTTCATGAACCACAACTAGAGTCATTGCATGTGTGTTCTTCTAAACAAACCACATAAGGATCCACCAGTGTCATTGCATGTGTGTTCTTCTCATGAACCACACATGGATCCACCAATGTCATTGGATGTCTATTCTTTTCATGAACCACACCCAGTGTCATTGCATGTCTGTTCCTCTAAAAAAACAACATAAGGATCCACCAGTCTCATTGCATGTATGTTCTTTTCATGAACAACACATGGATCCACCAGTGTCATTGCATGTGTGTTCTTTTCACGAACCACAGCTAGAGTCATTGCATGTGTGTTCTTCTAAACAAACCACACATGGATCCACCTAGTGTGATTGCATGTCTGCTCTTTTCACAAACCACACATGGATCCACTAGTGTCATTGCATGTGTGTTCTTTTCAGGAACCACAGCCAGTGTCATTGCATGTCTGTTCTTCTCACAAACCACATAAGGATCCACGAGTGTCATTGCATGTATGTTGTTCTAAACAAACCACATAAGGATCCCCTAGTGTCATTTCATGTGTGTTCTTTTCATGAACCATAGCTAGGGTCATTGCATGTGTGTTCTTCTAAACAAACCACATAAGGATCCACCAGTGTCATTGCATGTCTGTTCTTTTCATGAACCATACCCAGTGTCATTGCATGTCTGTTCCTCTAAAAAAACAACATAAGGATCCACCAGTCTCATTGCATGTATGTTCTTTTCATGCACAACACATGGATCCACCAGTGTCATTGCATGTGTGTTCTTTTCATGAACCACAGCTAGAGTCATTGCATGTGTGTTCTTCTAAACAAACCACACATGGATCCACCTAGTGTGATTTCATGTCTGTTCTTTTCACAAACCACACATGGATCCACTAGTGTCATTGCATGTGTGTTCTTTTCAGGAACCACAGCCGGTGTCATTGCATGTATGTTCTTCTCACAAACCACATCAGGATCCACGAGTGTCATTGCATGTATGTTCTTCTAAACAAACCACATCAGGATCCCCTAGTGTCATTTCATGTGTGTTTTTCATGAACCACACCTAGTGTCAATGCATGTGTGTTCTTTTCATGAACCACAGCTAGAATCATTGCATGTGTGTTCTTTTAAACAAAGCATATAAGGATCCACCAATGTCATTGCATGTCTGTTCTTTTCATGAACCACACACCGTGTCATTGCATGTCTGTTCCTCTAAACAAACCACACATGGATCCACCTAGAGTCATTGCATGTCAGTTCTTTTCACAAACAACACATGGATACACCAGTGTCATTGCATGTGTGTTCTTTTCATGAACCACAGTGTGTTTTTTCATGAACCACAGTTAGTGTCATTGCATGTCTATTCTTCTCACAAACCACATAAGGATCCACCAGTGTCATTGGATGTGTGTTCTTCTAAACAAACCACATAAGGATCCGCTAGTGTCATTGCATGTGTGTTCTTTTCATAAACCATAGCTAGAGTCATTGCATGTGTGTTCTTCTAAACAACCCACATAAGGATCCACCAGTGTCATTGCATGTCTGTTCTTCTCACAAACCACATAAGGATCCACCAGTGTCATTGCATGTCTGTTCTTCTAAACAAACCACATAAGGATCCCCAGTGTCATTGCATGTGTGTTCTTTTTATGAACCACAACTAGAGTCATTGCATGTGTGTTCTTCTAAACAAACCACATAAGGATCCACCAGTGGCATTGCATGTGTGTTCTTTTCATGAACCATAGATAGAGTCATTGCATGTGTATTCTTCTAAACAAACCACATAAGGATCCACCAGTGTCATTGCATGTGTGTTCTTCTCATGAACCACACATGGATCCACCAATGTCATTGGATGTCTATTATTTTCATGAACCACACCTAGTGTCATTGAATGTCTGTTCCTCTAAATAAACAACATAAGGATCCACTAGTCTCATTGCATGTCTGTTCTTTTTATGAACAACACATGGATCCACCAGTATCATTGCATGTGTGTTCTTTTCATGAACCACAGCTAGAGTCATTGCATGCGTGTTCTTCTAAACAAACCACACATGGATCCACCTAGTGTGATTGCATGTCTGTTCTTTTCACAAACCACACATGGATCCACTAGTGTCATTGCATGTGTGTTCTTTTCATGAACCACAGCCAGTGTCATTGCATGTCTGTTCTTCTCACAAACCACATAAGGATCCACCAGTGTCACTGCATTTCTGTTCTTCTAAACAAACCACATAAGGATCCCCTAGTGTCATTGCATGTGTGTTCTTTTCATGAACCACAGCTAGAGTCATTGCATGTGTGTTCTTCTAAACAAACCACACATGGATCCACCTAGTGTGATTGCATGTCTGTTCTTTTCACAAACCACACATGGATCCACTAGTGTCATTGCATGTGTGTTCTTCTAAACAAACCACACATGGATCCACATAGTGTGATTGCATGTCTGTTATTTTCACAAACCACACATGGATCCACTAGTGTCATTGCATGTGTGTTCTTTTCATGAACCACAGCCAGTGTCATTGCATGTCTGTTCTTCTCACAAACCACATAAGGATCCACCAGTGTCATTGCATGTGTGTTCTTCTAAACAAACCACATAAGGATCCCCAGTGTCATTGCATGTGTGTTCTCTTCATGAACCATAGCTAGAGTCATTGCATGTGTGTTCTTCTAAATAACCCACATAAGGATCCTCCAGTGTCATTACATGTCTGTTCTTCTCACAAACCACATAAGGACCACCAGTGTCATTGCATGTCTCTTCTTCTAAACAATCCACATAAGGATCCCTATTGTCATTGCATGTGTGTTCTTTTCATGAACCACAACTAGAGTCATTGCATGTGTGTTCTTCTAAACAAACCACATAAGGATCCACAAGTGTCATTGCATGTGTGTTCTTTTCATGAACCACAACTAGAGTCATTGCATGTGTGTTCTTCTAAACAAACCACATAAGGATCCACCAGTGTCATTGCATGTGTGTTCTTCTCATGAACCACACATGGATCCACCAATGTCATTGGATGTCTATTCTTTTCATGAACCACACCCTGTGTCATTGCATGTCTGTTCCTCTAAAAAAACAACATAAGGATCCACCAGTCTCATTGCAAGTATGTTCTTTTCATGCACAACACATGGATCCACCAGTGTCATTGCATGTGTGTTCTTTTCATGAACCACAGCTAGAGTCATTGCATGTGTGTTCTTCTAGACAAACCACACATGGATCCACCTAGTGTGATTGCATGTCTGTTCTTTTCACAAACCACACATGGATCCACTAGTGTCATTGCATGTGTGTTCTTTTCAGGAACCACAGCCGGTGTCATTGCATGTCTGTTCTTCTCACAAACCACATCAGGATCCACGAGTGTCATTGCATGTATGTTCTTCTAAACAAACCACATCAGGATCCCCTAGTGTCATTTCATGTGTGTTTTTCATGAACCACACCTAGTGTCAATGCATGTGTGTTCTTTTCATGAACCACAGCTAGAATCATTGCATGTGTGTTCTTTTAAACAAAGCATATAAGGATCCACCAATGTCATTGCATGTCTGTTATTTTCATGAACCACACACGGTGTCATTGCATGTCTGTTCCTCTAAACAAACCACACATGGATCCACCTAGAGTCATTGCATGTCAGTTCTTTTCACAAACCACACATGGATACACCAGTGTCATTGCATGTGTGTTCTTTTCATGAACCACAGTGTGTTTTTTCATGAACCACAGTCAGTGTCATTGCATGTCTATTCTTCTCACAAACCACATAAGGATCCACCAGTGTCATTGGATGTGTGTTCTTCTAAACAAACCACATAAGGATCCGCTAGTGTCATTGCATGTGTGTTCTTTTCATAAACCATAGCTAGAGTCATTGCATGTGTGTTCTTCTAAACAACCCACATAAGGATCCACCAGTGTCATTGCATGTCTGTTCTTCTCACAAACCACATAAGGATCCACCAGTGTCATTGCATGTCTGTTCTTCTAAACAAACCACATAAGGATCCCCAGTGTCATTGCATGTGTGTTCTTTTTATGAACCACAACTAGAGTCATTGCATGTGTGTTCTTATAAACAAACCACATAAGGATCCACCAGTGGCATTGCATGTGTGTTCTTTTCATGAACCATAGATAGAGTCATTGCATGTGTATTCTTCTAAACAAACCACATAAGGATCCACCAGTGTCATTGCATGTGTGTTCTTCTCATGAACCACACATGGATCCACCAATGTCATTGGATGTCTATTATTTTCATGAACCACACCTAGTGTCATTGAATGTTTGTTCCTCTAAATAAACAACATAAGGATCCACTAGTCTCATTGCATGTCTGTTCTTTTTATGAACAACACATGGATCCACCAGTATCATTGCATGTGTGTTCTTTTCATGAACCACAGCTAGAGTCATTGCATGCGTGTTCTTCTAAACAAACCACACATGGATCCACCTAGTGTGATTGCATGTCTGTTCTTTTCACAAACCACACATGGATCCACTAGTGTCATTGCATGTGTGTTCTTTTCATGAACCACAGCCAGTGTCATTGCATGTCTGTTCTTCTCACAAACCACATAAGGATCCACCAGTGTCACTGCATTTCTGTTCTTCTAAACAAACCACATAAGGATCCCCTAGTGTCATTGCATGTGTGTTCTTTTCATGAACCACAGCTAGAGTCATTGCATGTGTGTTCTTCTAAACAAACCACACATGGATCCACCTAGTGTGATTGCATGTCTGTTCTTTTCACAAACCACACATGGATCCACTAGTGTCATTACATGTGTGTTCTTCTAAACAAACCACACATGGATCCACATAGTGTGATTGCATGTCTGTTATTTTCACAAACCACACATGGATCCACTAGTGTCATTGCATGTGTGTTCTTTTCATGAACCACAGCCAGTGTCATTGCATGTCTGTTCTTCTCACAAACCACATAAGGATCCACCAGTGTCATTGCATGTGTGTTCTTCTAAACAAACCACATAAGGATCCCCAGTGTCATTGCATGTGTGTTCTCTTCATGAACCATAGCTAGAGTCATTGCATGTGTGTTCTTCTAAATAACCCACATAAGGATCCTCCAGTGTCATTACATGTCTGTTCTTCTCACAAACCACATAAGGACCACCAGTGTCATTGCATGTCTCTTCTTCTAAACAATCCACATAAGGATCCCTATTGTCATTGCATGTGTGTTCTTTTCATGAACCACAACTAGAGTCATTGCATGTGTGTTCTTCTAAACAAACCACATAAGGATCCACAAGTGTCATTGCATGTGTGTTCTTTTCATGAACCACAACTAGAGTCATTGCATGTGTGTTCTTCTAAACAAACCACATAAGGATCCACCAGTGTCATTGCATGTGTGTTCTTCTCATGAACCACACATGGATCCACCAATGTCATTGGATGTCTATTCTTTTCATGAACCACACCCTGTGTCATTGCATGTCTGTTCCTCTAAAAAAACAACATAAGGATCCACCAGTCTCATTGCAAGTATGTTCTTTTCATGCACAACACATGGATCCACCAGTGTCATTGCATGTGTGTTCTTTTCATGAACCACAGCTAGAGTCATTGCATGTGTGTTCTTCTAGACAAACCACACATGGATCCACCTAGTGTGATTGCATGTCTGTTCTTTTCACAAACCACACATGGATCCACTAGTGTCATTGCATGTGTGTTCTTTTCAGGAACCACAGCCGGTGTCATTGCATGTCTGTTCTTCTCACAAACCACATCAGGATCCACGAGTGTCATTGCATGTATGTTCTTCTAAACAAACCACATCAGGATCCCCTAGTGTCATTTCATGTGTGTTTTTCATGAACCACACCTAGTGTCAATGCATGTGTGTTCTTTTCATGAACCACAGCTAGAATCATTGCATGTGTGTTCTTTTAAACAAAGCATATAAGGATCCACCAATGTCATTGCATGTCTGTTATTTTCATGAACCACACACGGTGTCATTGCATGTCTGTTCCTCTAAACAAACCACACATGGATCCACCTAGAGTCATTGCATGTCAGTTCTTTTCACAAACCACACATGGATACACCAGTGTCATTGCATGTGTGTTCTTTTCATGAACCACAGTGTGTTTTTTCATGAACCACAGTCAGTGTCATTGCATGTCTATTCTTCTCACAAACCACATAAGGATCCACCAGTGTCATTGGATGTGTGTTCTTCTAAACAAACCACATAAGGATCCGCTAGTGTCATTGCATGTGTGTTCTTTTCATAAACCATAGCTAGAGTCATTGCATGTGTGTTCTTCTAAACAACCCACATAAGGATCCACCAGTGTCATTGCATGTCTGTTCTTCTCACAAACCACATAAGGATCCACCAGTGTCATTGCATGTCTGTTCTTCTAAACAAACCACATAAGGATCCCCAGTGTCATTGCATGTGTGTTCTTTTTATGAACCACAACTAGAGTCATTGCATGTGTGTTCTTATAAACAAACCACATAAGGATCCACCAGTGGCATTGCATGTGTGTTCTTTTCATGAACCATAGATAGAGTCATTGCATGTGTATTCTTCTAAACAAACCACATAAGGATCCACCAGTGTCATTGCATGTGTGTTCTTCTCATGAACCACACATGGATCCACCAATGTCATTGGATGTCTATTATTTTCATGAACCACACCTAGTGTCATTGAATGTCTGTTCCTCTAAATAAACAACATAAGGATCCACTAGTCTCATTGCATGTCTGTTCTTTTTATGAACAACACATGGATCCACCAGTATCATTGCATGTGTGTTCTTTTCATGAACCACAGCTAGAGTCATTGCATGCGTGTTCTTCTAAACAAACCACACATGGATCCACCTAGTGTGATTGCATGTCTGTTCTTTTCACAAACCACACATGGATCCACTAGTGTCATTGCATGTGTGTTCTTTTCATGAACCACAGCCAGTGTCATTGCATGTCTGTTCTTCTCACAAACCACATAAGGATCCACCAGTGTCACTGCATTTCTGTTCTTCTAAACAAACCACATAAGGATCCCCTAGTGTCATTGCATGTGTGTTCTTTTCATGAACCACAGCTAGAGTCATTGCATGTGTGTTCTTCTAAACAAACCACACATGGATCCACCTAGTGTGATTGCATGTCTGTTCTTTTCACAAACCACACATGGATCCACTAGTGTCATTGCATGTGTGTTCTTCTAAACAAACCACACATGGATCCACATAGTGTGATTGCATGTCTGTTATTTTCACAAACCACACATGGATCCACTAGTGTCATTGCATGTGTGTTCTTTTCATGAACCACAGCCAGTGTCATTGCATGTCTGTTCTTCTCACAAACCACATAAGGATCCACCAGTGTCATTGCATGTGTGTTCTTCTAAACAAACCACATAAGGATCCCCAGTGTCATTGCATGTGTGTTCTCTTCATGAACCATAGCTAGAGTCATTGCATGTGTGTTCTTCTAAATAACCCACATAAGGATCCTCCAGTGTCATTACATGTCTGTTCTTCTCACAAACCACATAAGGACCACCAGTGTCATTGCATGTCTCTTCTTCTAAACAATCCACATAAGGATCCCTATTGTCATTGCATGTGTGTTCTTTTCATGAACCACAACTAGAGTCATTGCATGTGTGTTCTTCTAAACAAACCACATAAGGATCCACAAGTGTCATTGCATGTGTGTTCTTTTCATGAACCACAACTAGAGTCATTGCATGTGTGTTCTTCTAAACAAACCACATAAGGATCCACCAGTGTCATTGCATGTGTGTTCTTCTCATGAACCACACATGGATCCACCAATGTCATTGGATGTCTATTCTTTTCATGAACCACACCCTGTGTCATTGCATGTCTGTTCCTCTAAAAAAACAACATAAGGATCCACCAGTCTCATTGCAAGTATGTTCTTTTCATGCACAACACATGGATCCACCAGTGTCATTGCATGTGTGTTCTTTTCATGAACCACAGCTAGAGTCATTGCATGTGTGTTCTTCTAGACAAACCACACATGGATCCACCTAGTGTGATTGCATGTCTGTTCTTTTCACAAACCACACATGGATCCACTAGTGTCATTGCATGTGTGTTCTTTTCAGGAACCACAGCCGGTGTCATTGCATGTCTGTTCTTCTCACAAACCACATCAGGATCCACGAGTGTCATTGCATGTATGTTCTTCTAAACAAACCACATCAGGATCCCCTAGTGTCATTTCATGTGTGTTTTTCATGAACCACACCTAGTGTCAATGCATGTGTGTTCTTTTCATGAACCACAGCTAGAATCATTGCATGTGTGTTCTTTTAAACAAAGCATATAAGGATCCACCAATGTCATTGCATGTCTGTTATTTTCATGAACCACACACGGTGTCATTGCATGTCTGTTCCTCTAAACAAACCACACATGGATCCACCTAGAGTCATTGCATGTCAGTTCTTTTCACAAACCACACATGGATACACCAGTGTCATTGCATGTGTGTTCTTTTCATGAACCACAGTGTGTTTTTTCATGAACCACAGTCAGTGTCATTGCATGTCTATTCTTCTCACAAACCACATAAGGATCCACCAGTGTCATTGGATGTGTGTTCTTCTAAACAAACCACATAAGGATCCGCTAGTGTCATTGCATGTGTGTTCTTTTCATGAACCATAGCTAGAGTCATTGCATGTGTGTTCTTCTAAACAACCCACATAAGGATCCACCAGTGTCATTGCATGTCTGTTCTTCTCACAAACCACATAAGGATCCACCAGTGTCATTGCATGTCTGTTCTTCTAAACAAACCACATAAGGATCCCCTGTGTCATTGCATGTGTGTTCTTTTTATGAACCACAACTAGAGTCATTGCATGTGTGTTCTTCTAAACAAACCACATAAGGATCCACCAGTGGCATTGCATGTGTGTTCTTTTCATGAACCATAGATAGAGTCATTGCATGTGTATTCTTCTAAACAAACCACATAAGGATCCACCAGTGTCATTGCATGTGTGTTCTTCTCATGAACCACACATGGATCCACCAATGTCATTGGATGTCTATTATTTTCATGAACCACACCTAGTGTCATTTATTGTCTGTTCCTCTAAATAAACAACATAAGGATCCACTAGTCTCATTGCATGTCTGTTCTTTTTATGAACAACACATGGATCCACCAGTATCATTGCATGTGTGTTCTTTTCATGAACCACAGCTAGAGTCATTGCATGTGTGTTCTTCTAAACAAACCACACATGGATCCACCTAGTGTGATTGCATGTCTGTTCTTTTCACAAACCACACATGGATCCACTAGTGTCATTGCATGTGTGTTCTTTTCATGAACCACAGCCAGTGTCATTGCATGTCTGTTCTTCTCACAAACCACATAAGGATCCACCAGTGTCATTGCATGTCTGTTCTTCTAAACAAACCACATAAGGATCCCCTAGTGTCATTGCATGTGTGTTCTTTTCATGAACCACAGCTAGAGTCATTGCATGTGTGTTCTTCTAAACAAACCACACATGGATCCACCTAGTGTGATTGCATGTCTGTTCTTTTCACAAACCACACATGGATCCACTAGTGTCATTGCATGTGTGTTCTTCTAAACAAACCACACATGGATCCACATAGTGTGATTGCATGTCTGTTATTTTCACAAACCACACATGGATCCACTAGTGTCATTGCATGTGTGTTCTTTTCATGAACCACAGCCAGTGTCATTGCATGTCTGTTCTTCTCACAAACCACATAAGGATCCACCAGTGTCATTGCATGTGTGTTCTTCTAAACAAACCACATAAGGATCCCCAGTGTCATTGCATGTGTGTTCTCTTCATGAACCATAGCTAGAGTCATTGCATGTGTGTTCTTCTAAACAACCCACATAAGGATCCTCCAGTGTCATTACATGTCTGTTCTTCTCACAAACCACATAAGGATCCACCAGTGTCATTGCATGTCTCTTCTTCTAAACAATCCACATAAGGATCCCTATTGTCATTGCATGTGTGTTCTTTTCATGAACCACAACTAGAGTCATTGCATGTGTGTTTTTCTAAACAAACCACACAAGGATCCACAAGTGTCATTGCATGTGTGTTCTTTTCATGAACCACAACTAGAGTCATTGCATGTGTGTTCTTCTAAACAAACCACATAAGGATCCACCAGTGTCATTGCATGTGTGTTCTTCTCATGAACCACACATGGATCCACCAATGTCATTGGATGTCTATTCTTTTCATGAACCACACCCAGTGTCATTGCATGTCTGTTCCTCTAAAAAAACAACATAAGGATCCACCAGTCTCATTGCATGTATGTTCTTTTCATGAACAACACATGGATCCACCAGTGTCATTGCATGTGTGTTCTTTTCACGAACCACAGCTAGAGTCATTGCATGTGTGTTCTTCTAAACAAACCACACATGGATCCACCTAGTGTGATTGCATGTCTGCTCTTTTCACAAACCACACATGGATCCACTAGTGTCATTGCATGTGTGTTCTTTTCAGGAACCACAGCCAGTGTCATTGCATGTCTGTTCTTCTCACAAACCACATAAGGATCCACGAGTGTCATTGCATGTATGTTCTTCTAAACAAACCACATAAGTATCCCCTAGTGTCATTTCATGTGTGTTCTTTTCATGAACCATAGCTAGGGTCATTGCATGTGTGTTCTTCTAAACAAACCACATAAGGATCCACCAGTGTCATTGCATGTCTGTTCTTTTCATGAACCATACCTAGTGTCATAGCATGTCTGTTCCTCTAAACAAACCACACATGGATCCACCTAGAGTCATTGCATGTCAGTTCTTTTCACAAACCACACATGGATCCACCAGTGTCATTGCATGTGTGTTCCTCTCATGAACCACAGCCAGTGTCATTGCATGTCTATTCTTCTCACAAACCACATAAGGATCCACCAGTGTCATTGGATGTGTGTTCTTCTAAACAAACCACATAAGGGTCCCCCAGTGTCATTGCATGTGTGTTCTTTTCATGAACACAAGCTAGAGTCATTGCATGTGTGTTATTCTAAACAACCCACATAAGGATCCACCAGTATCATTGCATCTCTATCCTTCTCACAAACCACATAAGGATCCACCAGTGTCATTGCATGCATGTTCTTCTAAACAAACCACATAAGGATCCCTAGTGTCATTGCATGTCTGTTCTTTTCATGAACCATAGCTAGAGTCATTGCATGTGTGTTCTTCTAAACAAACCATGTAAGGATCCACAAGTGTCATTGCATGTGTGTTCTTTTCATGAACTCCAGCTAGAGTCATTGCATGTGTGTTCTTCTAAACAAAGCAAATAAGGATCCACCAGTGTCATTGCATGTGTGTTCTTCTCATGAACCACACATGGATCCACCAGTGTCATTGCATGTCTGTTCTTTTCATGAACCACACCTAGTGTCATTGCATGTCTATTCCTCTAAACAAACCACATAAGGATCCACTAGTGTCATTGCATGTCTGTTCTTTTCATGAACCATACCCAGTGTCATTGCATGTTTGTTCCTCTAAACAAACCACACATGGATCCACCTAGAGTCATTGCATGTCAGTTCTTTCACAAACCACAAATGGATCCACCAGTGTCATTGCATGTGTGTTCTTCTAATGAACCACAGCCAGTGTCATTGCATGTCTATTCTTCTCACAAACCACATAAGGATCCAGCAGTGTCATTGGATGTGTGTTTTTCTAAACAAACAACATAAGGATCCACCAGTGTGTGTTCTTCTCATGAACCACACATGGATCCACCAATGTCATTGGATGTCTATTCTTTTCATGAACCACACCCAGTGTCATTGCATGTCTGTTCCTCTAAAAAAACAACATCAGGATCCACCAGTCTCATTGCATGTATGTTCTTTTCATGAACAACACATGGATCCACCAGTGTCATTGCATGTGTGTTCTTTTCATGAACCACAGCTATAGTCATTGCATGTGTGTTCTTCTAAACAAACCACACATGGATCCACCTAGTGTGATTGCATGTTTGTTATTTTCACAAACCACACATGGATCCACTAGTGTCATTGCATGTGTGTTCTTTTCATGAACCACAGCCAGTGTCATTGCATGTCTATCCTTCTAACAAACCACATTAGGATCCAGGAGTGTCATTGCATGTCTGTTCTTCTAAACAAACCACATAAGGATCCCCTAGTGTCATTTCATGTGTGTTCTTTTCATGAACCAGAGCTAGAGTCATTGCATGTGTGTTCTTCTAAACAAACCACATAAGGATCCACCAGTGTCATTGCATGTCTGTTCTTTTCAAGAACCATACCCAGTGTCATTGCATGTATGTTCCTCTAAACAAACCACACACGGATCCACCTAGAGTCATTGCATGTTAGTTCTTTTCACAAACCACACATGGATCCACCAGTGTCATTGCATGTGTGTTCTTCTCATGAACCACAGCCAGTGTCATTGCATGTCTATTCTTCTCACAAACCACATAAGGATCCACCAGTGTCATTGGATGTGTGTTCTTCTAAACAAACCACATAAGGATCCCCCAGTGTCATTGCATGTGTGTTCTTTTCATGAACCATAGCTAGAGTCATTGCATGTGTGTTCTTCTAAACAACCCACATAAGGATCCACCAGTATCATTGCATGTCTATTCTTCTCACAAACCACATAAGGATCCACCAATGTCATTGCATGTCTGTTCTTCTAAACAAACCACATAAGGATTCCTAGTGTCATTGCATGTATGTTCTTTTCATGAACCATAGCTATAGTCATTGCACATGTGTTCTTCTAAACAAACCACATAAGGTTCCACAAGTGTCATTGCATGTGTGTTCTTTTCATGAACTCCAGCTAGAGTCATTGCATGTGTGTTCTTCTAAACAAACCACATAAGGATCCACCAGTGTCATTGCATGTGTGTTCTTCTCATGGACCACACATGGATCCACCAGTGTCATTGCATGTCTGTTCTTTTCATGAACCACACCTAGTGTCATTGCATGTCTGTTCGTCTTAACAAACCACATAAGGATCCACCAGTCTCATTGCATTTCTGTTCTTTTCATGAACAACACATGGATCCACCAGTGTCATTGCATGTGTGTTCTTTTCAAGAACCACATCTAGAGTCATTGCATGTGTGTTCTTCTAAACAAACCACACATGGAGCCACCTAGTTTGATTGCATGTCTGCTGTCACATCCCAAGATTTTCCAAATCTTGTAATGTGAAAAATAAATAAACAAAATAAATTTTTGTTGAAAATCAGGGTGAAAAGAAACTTTTGTTTCTAAAAGGAAACTTAAAAATCCCATCCTGAACAAACTTTGGTTAAAGTTTGAATTCAACAAATCCAAATCAAGAGAAGTGCATTCCTCAATGAATGTATCTGGGAATTTGAACACTTGGAAAATAAATCCAAAACCTTAAACCCTAATGGAATAAAAACCATTTCCAAATTATCTCCAAATCCATGGATTTGATCCATACCTAAATTGATCAACAAATATTCACAAAGGATCAAGAAGGACCATAGAGATTGGTTTCACTTAGTTTGGAACCATAAATAAAATCTTATGAATATAATAAGATAAGGAAATTGAATTTCCAAAGATAATAAAGCCCTTACCAAAAACCCATACCAAGTGGTGAGCAATAGATCCTAAAAGGATTCAAAAGGTTAAACAAATAATAAAATAAGATTTCACAAATTGGAATCACCAAGTTTGGATCTATAAATAAAAAGATATGGATTTTTATAAGACAGAGATAAAAATATTAAATAAAGAATATTTAAAGACCAAATCAAATCTTGGCCCAATCCATTAAGTAAATGGAGTGATTAATCCCAATCCAAATAAAATAAAAGGATAAAGAATATTCCAAATAAAATAAAATGGCAATAACCATTCTATCGATATCTTAATAAGGACAAATCTCTAAATAAGAATACATGAGAAAATGATATTTGGAATTCACCCA
Source organism: Avena sativa (assembly GCA_916181665.1). Lineage (NCBI taxonomy): Eukaryota > Viridiplantae > Streptophyta > Magnoliopsida > Poales > Poaceae > Avena > Avena sativa. The sequence continues at coordinate 60,494,494 of OV702287.1, read as the reverse complement.
AGTGGAATAAAAGTTGTTTAATCAACTTAAATAAAATAAAACCTCCAAATAAAAATTTGGGAATTAAAACTATATTAAATTCCATTGGAATTAAAACAAATATCCAATCTTAAATGATTAATAAATCATATTAGAATACTTTCCAAATAATTCAAGATGAATTATTTGAACCAACTAAACAAATAAAAACCTACTGAAAGGAATTGGGAAGTTTAAAGAATTTAAATGGAAATTTTGTTAAATAAATCAAAACCTATTTTATTAAATAACTAAAGATCCATTTTATTTAATTATTGAATGGATCCTAAAATGAATAAAATTATTATTTTATTTTGAGATTTGGATTATGTTGATAAACAGAACCAAATTCAAAGTACAAAGTTGAGTGATTGTTTGAATTGTTTGAATGGTTTGATTGCTTGAGAAATTGATTGAAATTCAAAACAGAAAAAGAATTAGAAAAGGAAAAAGAAAGCAGAGAAAAAAATAAGAAAAAGGACAGCCCAGCCCAACAGGCCCAGAATCAGCCCGGTACTCCCTCCCCGAAGGAAAACGTTTTGCACCCAGAAACTTACCCCACCCAGTCACTGACCGGTGGCCCCCTTCTCCCCCTCACTCACTCGCTGACGAGACGACCCCACCTCCTCTTATTTTTCCCCCGAACCGTTTTCTTCACCGCGAAAGAAACCCACACTGAGGCTGACAAGTGGACCTCGTTCCCTTCCCCTTTCCCACTGACCAGAGGACCCCACCGCCACGCAGGCTTCTTCCTCCCCACGACTCCTTCTCCCCCTCACAGCGCGGCCGTTGCAGGCTTTGATTCCTCCGGCTTAATTCGCCTTAATGCCGCGAGTAAAACCTGCAGTGATCACGCAGCTGGAAACGCCCATGTCCCCCTATAATTCCCCTCTGACACCCCGCGCTGGCACGACTTAGACTGCCCGAATTTCGAGCTCAAGCTCAACTGCTCCGACGAGCTTCACCAGCCAATTCCGGCACCGTCCAACCGCCTCCCACCTCCCAGAGCACGCGAGCATGCTCTCCAGCACCTTGCGAATCTGCCCATAGCCTCAGCTAGCTCCCGCTCACTCTAGAAGCTCGGCTTCGTCGACCACGACTCGCCGCCGCCGTCTGCCTCGTCTTCGTCAAGTTTCTCCGGTAAGACCAGACCGCCCCGCGCCTTCTAGTTCACGCACACGACTCTGTCATGATCCTGCGCATCTAACCGTGTCGTCATTTTGCTTTGAGGTGATCCACAGCACCGTCCGCGATGACCACCCGACGCATCCGTCGCCGTCCTCTACTCCGGCGAGGAATCGCGGCTGAACCAGAGCGCCCCTTGACCAACCGCGAGTACGTTGAGCATCGCCGTGACCCCCTGAGCCCGGTGAGCAACCCCTCTTTCTCCCTCACCTCCGGTAGCATCGTCATCGTCGTCGACCGACAGCTCCGCCGCCGGTAGCCACCGTCAGCGCCGCCAGTTCCTGGCAAGCGTCTGGTAGCCGTAGGATCTTAATCGCGTGGCCACGATAGATTGACTGAGCGAAGGGGTACGCGTTGATCTGAGCCGCACCTGCCCCTTTTAATCCAGTGGTCTGTGTCACTCGATCCAGACGAACCGGTATGGACCAATAGGAACACGACGCGTGGCACTAGATCTGTTTAAAAGAAATTTGAAAACATATTTATTTGCCATTTTCAAACCCTTGTAACTCTGGATCCACACGTCCAAAAATTACAAATTTTATGTCGTTGGATTCAGGAGAGCAAGACCTAACCAACCCTGCCCTTAGTTCAGCAAATAGTAACTGTTAGTTTGTTGGTTTTTGCAGATTCTTTTGTGTGCTTGTTTAGATTAGAAAAATTGTTTAAAAATGATTTTAGGGTTAAAACCTTTGCAAATTGGTTTGTTGTGACCTTACTGACCCTAGAGACCAACCCATGATTTGTAAAATGAATTTGGAAAAGTTTAGAATGGATTAATTGGTTTAGTCCATTTCTAGCTAAATAAAACTATTGTTTTGTTTATGAAATGTTTTTGAGTAAAAACTTTGAGAAAATGGTTTGGACCAAATCTACTGACCCAAAACACCAAGTTTTGCAATAGCAACTCATTTGGTGAAACAAAATAATGATTCTTTGATTTAAAACCATTTCTAGTCAAATAGAAATGTGGTTTTTATTAAAAATGGTTTTGGAGGAAAACCTTTGGAAAATGTTTTGTTTTAAACTCACTAACCCCAAACCCCAAGTTTTGTGATAGAAAACATACTTGGTGAACCCTATGGGTTAATGCCCTAGTGAAACCTTTTGCAAATGACTTTGCCATTTTGGTAAATGACCAATTTGGAACTTACAAAGTTTAGAAGCCTAGTAGAGACCATCCTTACAATAGAACCAACCTTTGCATGCTTATGCATGACTTAGATCCCATTACTTTGTGTGTGAAAAAAATTGTTTGTTTGACTTTGGTTTGGAATGTGAATTGAATTTGTGTTTGCTTGATTGGTAGATTAAGTTTGTGCCTTGCTTGATTGATTTGTAGTGACTTGAAGAGTGTGGTTGTTGCAAGGACAAGAAGTGAACTTATACCCTCTACCAAAAAGGCAAGTGATGCTTCATATCTTTTGTCCCATTATTTTCACTATGCATTAGTGTTTTTGCTAAGTAAAACTTGCATGGATTTTGTTTTGCTAAGTATAGACTTTGCTATAGGAAAACCTAGTAGATGAATCATTAGTAGGATTTTCCTAAGTTAGGAATCCTATTACTACCAAGCTTAGCCTAGCTAATAGAAAACCTGGGTGGAATATATATTCATACTATGGAAAAATCTCTAAGTCTGAGGACTTGTGTTTTATTTAACAAAACAACTAAGTTAATGAATCTCCTGGGTGGAATGGGACTTGCTTGGTGGTTTTTGGTTGAGTGGTTCACAAGGCCCATGTTTATGGTTTACCTTAGTGTATCTCACTTGTGGATGGCCACCCAGGAAACAAAGAGATTTGAGATGTCAAATGTTGAGAAGCTTCAAGTGCAACCAGTTGGCAATATGGGCTCTGCCATGATCATATAGGTTGCAAGAACTTAGCCATATGGACAGTTGGTGGTAGTGTTTGATAGGTTGGAGCGCGTCCATGATGGTCTAAGGAAAAGCTTCTGAAAGATCTTGTCTTGGGAAACCAAGTCTTGTGGGTAAAGTGCACCACCTCTGCAGAGTGAAAAACCTAAGTACTTAGCCATGTCCCTGGTAAAGGACAATTTGAGCATCAAGACATGGAAGCAATCAAGAATCTCATCATTCAAATTTCTAAATTAAAACTTGTGGGTGAACAAGGGTTGTGTGAATTCTTCAATCTTTGATGGAGAGATGGCTTGGTACAAGGATCTTGAAATCTTGGATTGGGAAAAATGATTTTGCCAAGCACTTCAGTCTTTGATTGGTAGATGCCTTGGAAAGGATCTTTAGTCTTTGATTGGTAGATGCCTTGGTGGTTTTTGCCAAACAAAAACTTAGTATTTTCAAAGTGTTAGGGAAAAATCTATTTTGAGCAATGCAAGCCTCAACTCCACTTAGCCAAATGCATATAGATGTTAGACTCCACTATACTACCAAAGTATCACTTGCCAATACAATTCAAATGTATTGACCCTTGTGGCTGTAATTTGTAATGTTGCAGGTTTGATTGATTTTAGTGAAGATTGATTAATTAGGATTACAAAGTCTACAACCAACATCTGCCTGTGGCACTTTGAAGATGAAGGACCCCATGCTTATAGTTATTCCGCTGCAATGTAATGTAAATAGCCAAATGAGATATGTTTGATGTAATAAAAATTATTTTATTCCTGGTTATAAAGTTGTATTATGACCTTTGTTTCTTGATATTATATCTAAACTGTGGATGCTAGCTATTGATCCAGGGACTAGCATTGTAAACACAGGGGGATCAATCTTATTAAAGGTTGGGGACCTTACATCTGTTCTTTCCCCAAACCACACATGGATCCACTAGTGTCATTGCATGTGTGTTCTTTTCATGAACCACATCCACTGTCATTGCATGTCTGTTCTTCTCACAAACCACATAAGGATCCACCAGTGTCATTGCATGTGTGTTCTTCTAAACAAACCACATAAGGATTCCCTAGTGTCATTGCATGTGTGTTCTTTTCATGAACCACAACTAGAGTCATTGCATGTGTGTTTTTCTAAACAAACCACATAAGGATCCACCAGTGTCATTGCATGTCTGTTCTTTTCATGAACCATACCCAGTGTCATTGCATGTCTGTTCCTCTAAACAAACCACACATGGATCCACCTAGAGTCATTTCATGTAAGTTCTTTTAACAAACCACACATGGATCCACTGTTCTTCTAATGAACCACATCCAGTGTCATTGCATGTCTATTCTTCTCACAAACCACAAAAGGATCCACCAGTGTCATTGGATGTGTGTTCTTCTAAACAAACCACATAAGGATCCCCCAGTGTCATTGCATGTGTGTTCTTTTCATGAACCATAGCTAGAGTCATTGCATGAGTGTTCTCCTAAAAAACCCACATAAGGATCCACCAGTGTCATTAGATGTATGTTCGTCTCACAAACCACATAAGGATCCACCAGTGTCATTGCATGTCTGTTCTTCTAAACAAACCACATAAGGATCCCAGTGTCATTGCATGTGTGTTCTTTTCATGAACCACAACCAGAGTCATTTCATGTGTGTTCTTCTAAACAAACCACATAAGGATCCACCAGTGTCATTGCATGTGTGTTCTTTTCATGAACCACAGCTAGAGTCATTGCATGTGTGTTCTTCTAAACAAACCACATAAGGATCCACCAGTGTCGTTGCATGTGTGTTCTTATCATGAACCACACATGGATCCACCAGTGTCATTCATGTCTATTCTTTTCATGAACTACACCCAGTATCATTGCATGTTCATTCCTCTAAACAAACCACATAAGGATCCACCAGTGTCATTGCATGTCTGTTCTTTTCATGAACCATACCCAGTGTCATTGCATGTCTGTTCCTCTAAACAAACCACACATGGATCCACCTAGAGTAATTGCATGTCAGTTATTTTCACAAACCACACATGGATCCACCAGTGTCATTGCATGTGTGTTCTTCTAAGGAACCACATCTAGCGTCATTGCATGTCTATTCTTCTCACAAACCACATAAGGATCCACCAGTGTCATTGGATGTGTCTTCTTCTAAATAAACCACATAAGGATTCCCCAGTGTCATTGCATGTGTCTTCTTTTCATGAACCATAGCTAGAGTCATTGCATGTGTGTTCTTCTAAACAACCCACATAACGATCCACCAGTGTCATTAAATTTCTGTTCTTCTCACAAACCACATAAGGATCCACCAGTGTCATTGCATGTGTGTTCTTCTAAACAAACCACACATGGATCCACCAGTGTTATTGCATGTGTGTTCTTTTCATGAACCACAGCCAGTGTCATTGCATGTCTGTTCTTCTCACAAACCACATAAGGACCCACCAGTGTCATTGCATATCTGTTCTTATAAACAAAACACACAAGGATCCCCTAGTGTCATTGCATGTGTGTTCTTTTCATGAACCACAGCTAGAGTCATTGCATGTGTGTTCTTCTAAACAACCCACATAAGGATCCACCAGTGTCATTGCATGTCTGTTCTTTTCATGAACCATACCTAGTGTCATTGCATGTTTGTTCCTCTAAACAAACCACACATGGATCCACCTAGAGTCATTGCATGTCAGAACTTTTCACAAACCACACATGGATCCACAAGTGCCATTGCATGTGTGTTCTGCTCATGAACCACAACTAGTGTAATTGCATGTCTATTCTTCTCACAAACCACATAAGTATCCACTAGTGTCATTGGATGTGTGTTCTTCTATACAAACCACATAAGGATCCCCAAGTGTCATTGCATGTGTGTTCTTTTCATGAACCATAGCTAGAGTCATTGCATGTGTGTTGTTCTAAACAACCCACATAAGGATCCACCAGTGTTATTGCATGTCTGTTCTTCTCAAAAACCACATAAGGATCCACTAGTGTCATTGCATGTATGTTCTTCTAAACAAACACATAAGGATGCCGAGTGTCACTGCATGTGTGTTCTTTTCATGAACCAGTGTCATTGGATGTGTGTTCTTCTCATGAACCACACATGGATACACCAGTGTCGTTGCATGTGTGTTCTTTTCATGAACCACAGCTAGAGTCATTGCATGTGTGTTCTTCTAAACAAACCACATAAGGATCCACCAGTGTTATTGGATGTGTGTTCTTATCATAAACCACACCCAGATTCATTGCATGTGTGTTCTTCTCATGAACCACACATGGATACATCAGTGTCATTGCATGTGTGTTCTTTTCATGAACCATAGCTAGAGTTATTGCATGTGTGTTCTTCTAAACAAACCACATAAGGATCCACCAATGTCATTGCATGTGTGTTCTTTTCATGAACCACATAAGGATACACTAGTGTCATTGCATGTTTGTTCTTCTCATGAACCACATAAGGATCCACCAGTGTCATCGTATATCTATTCTTTTCATGAACCACATAAGGATCCACCAGTGTCATTGATGTGTGTTCTTCTAAACAAACCACATAAGGATCCACCAGTGTCATTGCATGTCTGTTCTTTTCATGAACCACACCCACTGTCATTGCATGTCTGTTCCTCTAAACAAAACACACATGGATCCACCTAGAGTCATTGCATGTCAGTTCTTTTCACAAACCACACATGGATCCACCAGTGTCATTGCATGTGTGTTCTTTTCATGAACCACAGCTAGAGTCATTCATGTGTTTTCTTCTAAACAAACCACATAAGGATCCACTAGTGTCATTTCATGTGTGTTCTTCTCATGAACCACAACCAGTGTCATTCCATGTGTGCTCTTCTCATGAACCACACATGGATACACCAGTGTCATTGCATGTGTGTTCTCTTCATGAACCATAGCTAGAGTCATTGCATGTGTGTTCTTCTAAACAAACCACATAAGGATCCACCAGTGTCATTGCATGTGTGTTCTTTTCATGAACCATAGCTAGAGTCATTGCATGTGTGTTCTTCTAAACAAACCACATAAGGATCCACTAGTGTCATTGCATGTGTGTTCTTCTCATGAACCACACATGGCTCCACCAGTGTCATTACATGTCTGTTCTTTTCATGAACCACACCAGTGTCATTGCATGTTTGTTCCTCTAAACAAACCACATAAGGATCCATCAGTGTCATTGCATGTATGTTCTTTTCATGAACAACACATGGATCCACCAGTGTCATTGCATGTGTGTTCTTTTCATTAACCATAGCTGGAGTAATTGCATGTGTGTTCTTCTAAACAAACCACACATGGATCCACCTAGTGTGATTGCATGTCTGTTCTTTTCACTAACCACACATGGATCCACCAGTGTCATTGCATGTGTGTTCTTTTCATGAACCACAGCTAGAGTCATACATGTCTGTTCTATCCACAAACCACACATGGATCCACCTAGTGTGATTGCATGTCTGTTCTTTTCACAAACCACACATGGATCCACCTGTGTCATTGCATGTGTGTCTGTTCTTCTCACAAACTACATAAGGATCCACCCGTTTCATTGCATGTCTGTTCTTCTAAAAAACCACATAAGAATCCCCTAGTGTCATTGCATGTGTGTTCTTTCATGAACCATAGCTAGAGTCATAGCATGCGTGTTCTTCTAAACAAACCAAATAAGGATCCACTAGTGTCATTGCATGTCTGTTCTTTTCATGAACCATATCCAGTGTCATTGCATGTCTGTTCTGCTGAACAAACCACACATGGATCCACCTAGAGTCATTGCATGTCAGTTATTTTCATAAACCACGCATGGATCCACCAGTGTCATTGCATGTGTGTTCTTCTCATGAACCACAGCCAGTGTCGTTGCATGTCTATTCTTCTCACAAACCACATAAGGATCCACCAGTGTCATTGGATGTGTGTTCTTCTAAACAAACCACATAAGGATCCCCTAGTGTCATTGCATGTGTGTTCTTTTAATGAACCATAGCTAGAGTCATTGCATGTGTGTTCTTCTAAACAAACCACATAAGGATCCACCAGTGTCATTGCATGTATGTTCTCCTCACAAACCACATAAGGATCTACTAGTGTCATTGCAAGTCTGTTCTTCTAAACAAACCACATAAGGATCCCCTAGTGTCATTGCATGTGTGTTATTTTCATGAACCACAACTAGAATCAGTGCATGTGTGTTCTTTTAAACAAAACCCATAAGGATCCACCAGTGTCATTGCATGCCTGTTATTTTCATGAACCACACCCAGTGTCATTGCATGTATTTTCCTCTAAACAAACCACACATGGATCTACCTAGTGTCATTGCATGTCTGTTCTTTTCACAAACCACACAGGGATCCACCAGTGTCATTGCATGTGTGTTCTTTTCATGAACCTCATCTAGAGTCATTGCGTGTGTGTTCTTCTAAACAAACCACATAAGGATCCACCAGTGTCATTGCATGTGTGTCCTTCTCATGAACCATAGCCAGTGTCATTCGATGTGTGTTCGTCTCATGAACCACACATGGATCCACCAGTGTCATTGCATGTGTGTTCTTTTCATGAACCACAGTTAGAGTCATTGCATGTGTGTTCTTCTAAACAAACCACATAAGGATCCACCAGTGTCATTGGATGTCTGTTCTTTTCATGAACCACACCCATAGAGTCATTGCATGTCTGTTCTTCTAAACAAACCACATAAGGATCCACCTAGTGTCATTGCATGTTTGTTCTTTTCATGAACCACAGCTAGAGTCATTGCATGTTTGTTCTTTTTAACAAACCACATATGGATCCACCAGTGTCATTGCATGTCTGTTCTTTTCATGAACCACACCGAGTGTCATTGCATGTCTGTTCCTCTAAACAAACCACACATGGATCCACCTAGTGTCATTGCATGTCTATTCTTTTCACAAACCAGACATGGATCCACCAGTGTCATTGCATGTGTGTTCTCTTCATGAACCTCAGCTAGATTTATTGCATGTGTGTTTTTCTAAACAAACCATATAAGGATCCACCAGTGTCATTGCATGTGTGTTCTTCTCATGAACCATAGCCAGTGTCATTGGATGTGTGTTCTTCTCATGAACCACACATGGATACACCAGTGTCGTTGCATGTGTGTTCTTTTCGTGAACCACAGCTAGAGTCATTGCATGTGTGTTCTTCTAAACAAACCACATAAGGATCCACCAGTGTTATTGGATGTGTGTTCTTCTCATGAACCACACCCAGATTCATTGCATGTGTGTTCTTCTCATGAACCACACATGGATACATCAGTGTCATTGCATGTGTGTTCTTTTCATGAACCATAGCTAGAGTCATTGCATGTGTGTTCTTCTAAACAAACCACATAAGGATCCACCAGTGTCATTGCATGTGTGTTCTTTTCATGAACCATAGCTAGAGTCATTGCATGTGTGTTCTTCTAAACAAACCACATAAGGATCCACTATTGTCATTGCATGTGTGTTCTTCTCATGAACCACACATGGCTCCACCAGTGTCATTACATGTCTGTTCTTTTCATGAACCACACCAGTGTCATTGCATGTTTGTTCCTCTAAACAAACCACATAAGGATCCATCAGTGTCATTGCATGTATGTTCTTTTCATGAACAACACATGGATCCACCAGTGTCATTGCATGTGTGTTCTTTTCATTAACCATAGCTGGAGTAATTGCATGTGTGTTCTTCTAAACAAACCACACATGGATCCACCTAGTGTGATTGCATGTCTGTTCTTTTCACTAACCACACATGGATCCACCAGTGTCATTGCATGTGTGTTCTTTTCATGAACCACAGCTAGAGTCATACATGTCTGTTCTATCCACAAACCACACATGGATCCACCTAGTGTGATTGCATGTCTGTTCTTTTCACAAACCACACATGGATCCACCTGTGTCATTGCATGTGTGTCTGTTCTTCTCACAAAGTACATAAGGATCCACCCGTTTCATTGCATGTCTGTTCTTCTAAAAAACCACATAAGAATCCCCTAGTGTCATTGCATGTGTGTTCTTTCATGAACCATAGCTAGAGTCATAGCATGCGTGTTCTTCTAAACAAACCAAATAAGGATCCACTAGTGTCATTGCATGTCTGTTCTTTTCATGAACCATACCCAGTGTCATTGCATGTCTGTTCTGCTGAACAAACCACACATGGATCCACCAGTGTCATTGCATGTGTGTTCTTCTCATGAACCACAGCCAGTGTCGTTGCATGTCTATTCTTCTCACAAACCACATAAGGATCCACCAGTGTCATTGGATGTGTGTTCTTCTAAACAAACCACATAAGGATCCCCTAGTGTCATTGCATGTGTGTTCTTTTAATGAACCATAGCTAGAGTCATTGCATGTGTGTTCTTCTAAACAAACCACATAAGGATCCACCAGTGTCATTGCATGTATGTTCTCCTCACAAACCACATAAGGATCTACTAGTATCATTGCAAGTCTGTTCTTCTAAACAAACCACATAAGGATCCCCTAGTGTCATTGCATGTGTGTTATTTTCATGAACCACAGCTAGAATCAGTGCATGTGTGTTCTTTTAAACAAAACCCATAAGGATCCACCAGTGTCATTGCATGCCTGTTCTTTTCATGAACCACACCCAGTGTCATTGCATGTATGTTCCTCTAAACAAACCACACATGGATCTACCTAGTGTCATTGCATGTCTGTTCTTTTCACAAACCACACAGGGATCCACCAGTGTCATTGCATGTGTGTTCTTTTCATGAACCTCATCTAGAGTCATTGCGTGTGTGTTCTTCTAAACAAACCACATAAGGATCCACCAGTGTCATTGCATGTGTGTCCTTCTCATGAACCATAGCCAGTGTCATTCGATGTGTGTTCGTCTCATGAACCACACATGGATCCACCAGTGTTATTGCATGTGTGTTCTTTTCATGAACCACAGTTAGAGTCATTGCATGTGTGTTCTTCTAAACAAACCACATAAGGATCCACCAGTGTCATTGGATGTCTGTTCTTTTCATGAACCACACCCATAGAGTCATTGCATGTCTGTTCTTCTAAACAAACCACATAAGGATCCACCTAGTGTCATTGCATGTTTGTTCTTTTCATGAACCACAGCTAGAGTCATTGCATGTTGGTGCTTTTTAACAAACCACATATGGATCCACCAGTGTCATTGCATGTCTGTTCTTTTCATGAACCACACCCAGTGTCATTGCATGTCTGTTCCTCTAAACAAACCACACATGGATCCACCTAGTGTCATTGCATGTCTATTCTTTTCACAAACCAGACATGGATCCACCAGTGTCATTGCATGTGTGTTCTCTTCATGAACCTCAGCTAGATTTATTGCATGTGTGTTTTTCTAAACAAACCATATAAGGATCCACCAGTGTCATTGCATGTGTGTTCTTCTCATGAACCATAGCCAGTGTCATTGGATGTGTGTTCTTCTCATGAACCACACATGGATACACCAGTGTCGTTGCATGTGTGTTCTTTTCGTGAACCACAGCTAGAGTCATTGCATGTGTGTTCTTCTAAACAAACCACATAAGGATCCACCAGTGTTATTGGATGTGTGTTCTTCTCATGAACCACACCCAGATTCATTGCATGTGTGTTCTTCTCATGAACCACACGTGGATACATCAGTGTCATTGCATGTGTGTTCTTTTCATGAACCATAGCTAGAGTCATTGCATGTGTGTTCTTCTAAACAAACCACATAAGGATCCACCAGTGTCATTGCATGTGTGTTCTTTTCATGAACAACATAAGGATACACCAGTGTCATTGCATGTTTGTTCTTCTCATGAACCACATAAGGATCCACTAGTGTCATTGTATGTCCATTCTTTTCATGAACCACATAAGGATCCACAAGTGTCATTTCATGTGTGTTCTTCTAAACAAACCACATAAGGATCCACCAGTGTCATTGCATGTCTGTTCTTTTCATCAACCACACCCACTGTCATTGCATGTCTGTTCTCTAAACAAAACACACATGGATCCACCTAGAGTCATTGCATGTCAGTTCTTTTCACAAACCACACATGGATCCACCAGTGTCATTGCATCTGTGTTCTTTTCATGAGCGACAGCTAGAGTCATTGCATGTGTGTTCTTCTAAACAAACCACATAAGGATCCACTAGTGTCATTTCATGTGTGTTCTCATGAACCACACCCAGTGTCATTGCATGTGTGTTCTTCTCATGTAGCACACATGGATACACCAGTGTCATTGCATGTGTGTTCTTTTCATGAACCATAGCTAGAGTCATTGCATGTGTGTTATTCTAAACAAACCACATAAGGATCCACCAGTGTCATTGCATGTGTTTTCTTTTCATGAACCATAGCTAGAGTCATTTCATGTGTGTTCTTCTAAACAAACCACATAAGGATCCACCAGTGTCATTGCATGTGTGTTCTTCTCATGAACCACACATAGATCCACCAGTGTCATTGCATGTCTGTTCTTTTCATGAACCACACCCAGTGTCATTGCATGTTTGTTCCTCTAAACAAACAACATAAGGATCCACCAGTGTCATTGCATGTATGTTCTTTTCATGAACACCACATGGATCCACCAGTATCATGGCATGTGTGTTCTTTCAATTAACCATAGCTGGAGTAATTGCATGTGTGTTCTTCTAAACAAACCACACATGGATCCACCTAGTGTGATTGCATGTTTGTTCTTTCCACAAACCACACATGGATCCACCTAGTGTCATTGCATGTGTGTTCTTATCATGAACCACAGCCAGTGTCATTGCATGTCTGTTCTTCTCACAAACCACATAAGGATCCATCCGTGTCATTGCATGTCTGTTCTTCTAAAAAACCACATAAGGATCCCCTAGTGTCATTGCATGTGTGTTCTTTTCATGAACCATAGCTAGAGTCATAGCATGTGTGTTCTTCTAAACAAACCACATAAGGATCCACTAGTGTCATTGCATGTCTGTTCTTTTCATGAACCATACCCAGTGTCATTGTATGTCTGTTCCTCTAAACAAACCACACATGGATCCACCTAGAGTCATTGCATGTCAGTTATTTTCACAAACCACACATGGATCCACCAGTGTCATTGCATGTGTGTTCTTCTCATGAACCACAGCCAGTGTCATTGCATGTCTATTCTTCTCACAAACCACATAAGGATCCACCAGTGTCATTGGATGTGTGTTCTTCTAAACAAACCACATAAGGATCCCCTAGTGTCATTGCTTGTGTGTTCTTTTCATGAACCTTAGCTAGAGTCATTGCATGTGTGTTCTTCTAAAAAAACCACATAAGGATCCACCAGTGTCATTGCATATTTTTTTCTTCTCACAAACCACATAAGGATCTACTAGTGTCATTGCATGTCTGTTCTTCTAAACAAACCACATAAGGATCCCCCACTGTCATTGCATGTGTGTTATTTTCATGAACCACAGCTAGAATCATTGCATGTGTGTTCTTCGAAACAACCCACATAAGGATCCACCAGTGTCATTGCACGTCTGTTCTTCTCACAAACCACATAAGGATCCACTAGTGTCATTGTATGTCTGTTCTTCTAAACAAACCACATAAGGATCCCCCACTGTCATTGCATGTGTTTTATTTTCATGAACCACAGCTAGAATCATTGCATGTGTGTTCTTTTAAACAAAACACATAAGGATCCACCAGTGTCATTGCATGTCTGTTCTTTTCATGAACCACACCCAGTGTCATTGCATGTCTATTCCTCTAAACAAACCACACATGGATCCACCTAGAGTCATTGTATGTCAGTTCGTTTCACAAACCACACATGGATCCACCAGTGTCATTGCATGTGTGTTCTTTTCATGAACCACGGCTAGAGTCATTGCATGTGTGTTCTTCTAAACAAACCACATAAGGATCCACCAGTGTCATTGCATGTGTGTTCTTCTCATGAACCACACCTAGTGTCATTGCATGTGTGTTCTTCTCATGAACCACACATGGATACACCAGTGTCATTGCATGTGTGTTCTTTTCATGAACCACAGCTAGAGTCATTGCATGTGTGTTCTTCTAAACAAACCACATAAGGATCCACCAGTGTCATTGCATGTGTGTTCTTTTCATAAACCACAGCTAGAGTCATTGCATGATGTGTTCTTCTAAACAAACCACATAAGGATCCACCAGTGTCATTGCATGTGTGTTCTTTTCATGAACCACAACCAGTGTCATTGCATGTCTGTTCTTCTAAACAAACCACATAAGGATCCACCAGTGTCATTGCATGTCTGTTATTTTCATGAACCACATAAGGATCCACCCATTGGATGTGTGTTCTTCTCAGGAACCACACATGGATCCACCAGTGTCATTGCATGTGTGTTCTTCTCATGAACCACAGCCAGTGTCATTGCATGTCTATTCTTCTCACAAACCACATAAGGATCCACCAGTGTCATTGGATGTGTGTTCTTCTAAACAAACCACATAAGGATCCCCTAGTGTCATTGCTTGTGTGTTCTTTTCATGAACCTTAGCTAGAGTCATTGCATGTGTGTTCTTCTAAACAACCCACATAAGGATCCACCAGTGTCATTGCATATTTGTTCTTCTCACAAACCACATAAGGATCTACTAGTGTCATTGCATGTCTGTTCTTCTAAACAAACCACATAAGGATCCCCCACTGTCATTGCATGTGTTTTATTTTCATGAACCACAGCTAGAATCATTGCATGTGTGTTCTTTTAAACAAAACACATAAGGATCCACCAGTGTCATTGCATGTATGTTCTTTTCATGAACAACACCCAGTGTCATTGCATGTCTGTTCCTCTAAACAAACCACACATGGTTCGACCTAGAATCATTGCATGTCAGTTCGTTTCACAAACCACACATGGATCCACTAGTGTCATTGCATGTGTGTTCTTTTCATGAACGACAGCTAGAGTCATAGCATGTGTGTTCTTCTAAACAAACCACATAAGGATCCACCAATGTCATTGCATGTCTGTTCTTTTCATGAACCATACCCAGTGTCATTGCATGTCTGTTCCCCTAAACAAACCACACATGGATCCACCTAGAGTCATTGCATGTCAGTTATTTTCACAAAGCACACATGGATCCACCAGTGTCATTGCATGTGTGTTCTTCTCATGAACAACAGCCTGTGTCATTGGATCTCTATTCTTCTCACAAACCACATAAGGATCCACCAGTGTCATTGGATGTGTGTTCTTCTAAACAAACCACATAAGGATCCCCTAGTGTCATTGCATGTGTGTTCTTTTCATGAACCATATCTAGAGTCATTGCATGTGTGTTCTTCTACACAACCCACATAAGGATCCACCATTGTCATTGCACGTCTGTTCTTCTCACAAACCACATAAGGATCCACTAGTGTCATTGTATGTCTGTTCTTCTAAACAAACCACATAAGGATCCCCCACTGTCATTGCGTGTGTTTTATTTTCATGAACCACAGCTAGAATCATTGCATGTGTGTTCTTTTAAACAAAACACATAAGGATCCACCAGTGTCATTGCATGTCTGTTCTTTTCATGAACCACACCCAGTGTCATTGCATGTCTATTCCTCTAAACAAACCACACATGGATCCACCTAGAGTCATTGCATGTCAGTTCGTTTCACAAACCACACATGGATCCACCAGTGTCATTGCATGTGTGTTCTTTTCATGAACCACGGCTAGAGTCATTGCATGTGTGTTCTTCTAAACAAACCACATAAGGATCCACCAGTGTCATTGCATGTGTGTTCTTCTCATGAACCACACCCAGTGTCATTGCATGTGTGTTCTTCTCATGAACCACACATGGATACACCAGTGTCATTGCATGTGTGTTCTTTTCATGAACCACAGCTAGAGTCATTGCATGTGTGTTCTTCTAAACAAACCACATAAGGATCCACCAGTGTCATTGCATGTGTGTTCTTTTCATAAACCACAGCTAGAGTCATTGCATGATGTGTTCTTCTAAACAAACCACATAAGGATCCACCAGTGTCATTGCATGTGTGTTCTTTTCATGAACCACAACCAGTGTCATTGCAGGTCTGTTCTTCTAAACAAACCACATAAGGATCCACCAGTGTCATTGCATGTCTGTTCTTTTCATGAACCACATAAGGATCCACCCATTGGATGTGTGTTCTTCTCATGAACCACACATGGATCCACCAGTGTCATTGCTTGTCTGTTCTTCTAAACAAACCACATAAGGATCCACCCAGTTTCATTGCATGTCTGTATTTTCATGAACCACAGCTAGAGTCATTGCATGTCTGTGCTTTCCACAAACCACATATGGATCCACCAGTGTCATTGCATGTCTGTTCTTTTCATGAACCACACCCAGTGTCATTGCATGTCTGTTCCTCTAAAAAAACAACACATGGATCCACCTAGTGTCATTGCATGTCTATTCTTTTCACAACCACACATGGATCCACCAGTGTCATTGCATTTGTGTTCTTTTCATGAACCTCAGCTAGAGTCATTACATGTGTGTTCTTCTAAACAAACCACATAAGGATCCACCAGTGTCATTGCATGTGTGTTCTTCTCATGAACCACAGCCAGTGTTATTGGATGTGTGTTCTTCTCATGAACCACACATGGATCCACTAGTGTCATTGCATGTTTGTTCTTTTCATGAACCATAGCTAGAGTCATTGCATGTGTGTTCTTCTAAACAAACCACATAAGGATCCACCAGTGTCATTGCATGTGTGTTCTTCTCATGAACCACAGCCAGTGTCATTGGATGTGTGTTCTTCTCATGAACAAAACATGGATCCACTAGTGTCATTGCATGTCTGTTCTTTTCATGAACCACAGCTAGAGTCATTGCATGTGTGTTCTTCTACACAAACCACATAAGGATCCACCAGTGTCATTGGATGTGTGTTCTTCTCATGAACCACACCCATGGTCATTGCATGTGTGTTCTTCTCATGAACCACACATGGATACACCAGTGTCATTGTATGTGTGTTCTTTTCATGAACCACAGCTAGAGTCATTGCATGTGTGTTCTTCTAAACAAACCACATAAGGATCCACCAGTGTCATTGCATGTGTGTTGTTTTCATGAACCACATAATGATACACCAGTGTCATTGCATGTCTGTTCTTCTCATGAACCACATAAGGATCCACCAGTGTCATTGGATGTCTGTTCTTTTCATGAACCATACCCACTGTCATTGCATGTCTGTTCCTCTAAACAAACCACACATGGATCCACCTAGAGTCATTACATGTCAGTACTTTTCACAAACCACCCATGGATCCACCTGTGTCATTGCATGTGTGTTCTTCTCATGAACGACACGCAGTGTCATTGCATGTCTATTCTTCTCACAAACCACATAAATATCCACCAGTGTCATTGGATGTGTGTTCTTCTAAAAAAAACTACATAAGGATCCCTTAGTGTCATTGCATGTGTGTTCTTTTCATGAACCATAGCTAGAGTCATTGCATGTGTGTTCTTCTAAACAAACCACATAAGGATCCACCAATGTCATTGCATGTCTGTTCTTCTCACAAACCACATAAGGATCTACTAGTGTCATTGCATGTCTGTTCTTCTAAACAAACCACATAAGGTTCCCCCACTGTCATTGCATGTGTGTTATTTTCATGAACCACAGCTAGAATCATTGAATGTGTGTTCTTTTAAAAAAACTCATAAGGATCCACCAGTGTCATTGCATGTCTGTTCTTTTCATGAACCACACCTAGTGTCATTGCATGTCTCTTCCTCTAAACAAACCACACATGGATCCACCTAGAGTCATTGCATGTCGGTTCGTTTCACAAAACACACATGGATCCACCAGTGTCATTGCATGTGTGTTCTTCTCATGAACAACAGCCAGTGTCATTGGATGTCTATTCTTCTCACAAACCACATAAGGATCCACTAGTGTCATTGGATGTGTGTTCTTCTAAACAAACCACATAAGGATCCCCTAGTGTCATTGCATGTGTGTTCTTTTCATGAACCATATCTAGAGTCATTGCATGTATGTTCTTCTAAACAACCCACATAAGGATCCACCAGTGTCATTGCATGTCTGTTCTTCTCACAAACCACATAAGGATCCACTAGTGTCATTGTATGTCTGTTCTTCTAAACAAACCACATAAGGATCCCCCACTGTCATTGCATGTGTGTTATTTTCATGAACCACCGCTAGAATCATTGCATGTGTGTTCTTTTAAACAAAACACATGAGGATCCACCAGTGTCATTGCATGTCTGTTCTTTTCATGAACCACACCTAGTGTGATTGCATGTCTATTCCTCTAAACAAACCACACATGGATCCACCTAGAGTCATTCCATGTCAGTTCGTTTCACAAACCACACATGGATCCACCAGTGTCATTGCATGTGTGTTCTTTTCATGAACCACGGCTAGAGTCATTGCATGTGTGTTCTTCTAAACAAACCACATAAGGATCTACCAGTGTCATTGCATGTGTGTTCTTCTCATGAACCACACCCAGTGTCATTGCATGTGAGTTCTTCTCATGAACCACACATGGATACACCAGTGTCATTGCATGTGTGTTCTTTTCATGAACCACAGCTAGAGTCATTGCATGTGTGTTCTTCTAAACAAACCACATAAGGATCCACCAGTGTCATTGCATGTGTATTCTTTTCATGAACCACAGCTAGAGTCATTGCATGATGTGTTCTTCTAAACAAACCACATAAGGATCCACCAGTGTCATTGAATGTGTGTTCTTTTCATGAACCACAGCTAGAGTCATTGCATGTGTGTTCTTCTACACAAACCACATAAGGATCCACCAGTGTCATTGGATGTGTGTTCTTCTCATGAACCACACCCATGGTCATTGCATGTGTGTTCTTCTCATGAACCACACATGGATACACCAGTGTCATTGTATGTGTGTTCTTTTCATGAACCACAGCTAGAGTCATTGCATGTGTGTTCTTCTAAACAAACCACATAAGGATCCACCAGTGTCATTGCATGTGTGTTGTTTTCATGAACCACATAATGATACACCAGTGTCATTGCATGTCTGTTCTTCTCATGAACCACATAAGGATCCACCAGTGTCATTGGATGTCTGTTCTTTTCATGAACCATACCCACTGTCATTGCATGTCTCTTCCTCTAAACAAACCACACATGGATCCACCTAGAGTCATTACATGTCAGTACTTTTCACAAACCACCCATGGATCCACCTGTGTCATTGCATGTGTGTTCTTCTCATGAACGACACGCAGTGTCATTGCATGTCTATTCTTCTCACAAACCACATAAATATCCACCAGTGTCATTGGATGTGTGTTCTTCTAAAAAAAACTACATAAGGATCCCTTAGTGTCATTGCATGTGTGTTCTTTTCATGAACCATAGCTAGAGTCATTGCATGTGTGTTCTTCTAAACAAACCACATAAGGATCCACCAATGTCATTGCATGTCTGTTCTTCTCACAAACCACATAAGGATCTACTAGTGTCATTGCATGTCTGTTCTTCTAAACAAACCACATAAGGTTCCCCCACTGTCATTGCATGTGTGTTATTTTCATGAACCACAGCTAGAATCATTGAATGTGTGTTCTTTTAAAAAAACTCATAAGGATCCACCAGTGTCATTGCATGTCTGTTCTTTTCATGAACCACACCTAGTGTCATTGCATGTCTCTTCCTCTAAACAAACCACACATGGATCCACCTAGAGTCATTGCATGTCGGTTCGTTTCACAAAACACACATGGATCCACCAGTGTCATTGCATGTGTGTTCTTCTCATGAACAACAGCCAGTGTCATTGGATGTCTATTCTTCTCACAAACCACATAAGGATCCACTAGTGTCATTGGATGTGTGTTCTTCTAAACAAACCACATAAGGATCCCCTAGTGTCATTGCATGTGTGTTCTTTTCATGAACCATATCTAGAGTCATTGCATGTATGTTCTTCTAAACAACCCACATAAGGATCCACCAGTGTCATTGCATGTCTGTTCTTCTCACAAACCACATAAGGATCCACTAGTGTCATTGTATGTCTGTTCTTCTAAACAAACCACATAAGGATCCCCCACTGTCATTGCATGTGTGTTATTTTCATGAACCACCGCTAGAATCATTGCATGTGTGTTCTTTTAAACAAAACACATAAGGATCCACCAGTGTCATTGCATGTCTGTTCTTTTCATGAACCACACCTAGTGTGATTGCATGTCTATTCCTCTAAACAAACCACACATGGATCCACCTAGAGTCATTCCATGTCAGTTCGTTTCACAAACCACACATGGATCCACCAGTGTCATTGCATGTGTGTTCTTTTCATGAACCACGGCTAGAGTCATTGCATGTGTGTTCTTCTAAACAAACCACATAAGGATCTACCAGTGTCATTGCATGTGTGTTCTTCTCATGAACCACACCCAGTGTCATTGCATGTGAGTTCTTCTCATGAACCACACATGGATACACCAGTGTCATTGCATGTGTGTTCTTTTCATGAACCACAGCTAGAGTCATTGCATGTGTGTTCTTCTAAACAAACCACATAAGGATCCACCAGTGTCATTGCATGTGTATTCTTTTCATGAACCACAGCTAGAGTCATTGCATGATGTGTTCTTCTAAACAAACCACATAAGGATCCACCAGTGTCATTGAATGTGTGTTCTTTTCATGAACCACAACTAGAGTCATTGCATGTGTGTTCTTCTACACAAACCACATAAGGATCCACCAGTGTCATTGGATGTGTGTTCTTCTCATGAACCACACCCATGGTCATTGCATGTGTGTTCTTCTCATGAACCACACATGGATACACCAGTGTCATTGTATGTGTGTTCTTTTCATGAACCACAGCTAGAGTCATTGCATGTGTGTTCTTCTAAACAAACCACATAAGGATCCACCAGTGTCATTGCATGTGTGTTGTTTTCATGAACCACATAATGATACACCAGTGTCATTGCATGTCTGTTCTTCTCATGAACCACATAAGGATCCACCAGTGTCATTGGATGTCTGTTCTTTTCATGAACCATACCCACTGTCATTGCATGTCTCTTCCTCTAAACAAACCACACATGGATCCACCTAGAGTCATTACATGTCAGTACTTTTCACAAACCACCCATGGATCCACCTGTGTCATTGCATGTGTGTTCTTCTCATGAACGACACGCAGTGTCATTGCATGTCTATTCTTCTCACAAACCACATAAATATCCACCAGTGTCATTGGATGTGTGTTCTTCTAAAAAAAACTACATAAGGATCCCTTAGTGTCATTGCATGTGTGTTCTTTTCATGAACCATAGCTAGAGTCATTGCATGTGTGTTCTTCTAAACAAACCACATAAGGATCCACCAATGTCATTGCATGTCTGTTCTTCTCACAAACCACATAAGGATCTACTAGTGTCATTGCATGTCTGTTCTTCTAAACAAACCACATAAGGTTCCCCCACTGTCATTGCATGTGTGTTATTTTCATGAACCACAGCTAGAATCATTGAATGTGTGTTCTTTTAAAAAAACTCATAAGGATCCACCAGTGTCATTGCATGTCTGTTCTTTTCATGAACCACACCTAGTGTCATTGCATGTCTCTTCCTCTAAACAAACCACACATGGATCCACCTAGAGTCATTGCATGTCGGTTCGTTTCACAAAACACACATGGATCCACCAGTGTCATTGCATGTGTGTTCTTCTCATGAACAACAGCCAGTGTCATTGGATGTCTATTCTTCTCACAAACCACATAAGGATCCACTAGTGTCATTGGATGTGTGTTCTTCTAAACAAACCACATAAGGATCCCCTAGTGTCATTGCATGTGTGTTCTTTTCATGAACCATATCTAGAGTCATTGCATGTATGTTCTTCTAAACAACCCACATAAGGATCCACCAGTGTCATTGCATGTCTGTTCTTCTCACAAACCACATAAGGATCCACTAGTGTCATTGTATGTCTGTTCTTCTAAACAAACCACATAAGGATCCCCCACTGTCATTGCATGTGTGTTATTTTCATGAACCACCGCTAGAATCATTGCATGTGTGTTCTTTTAAACAAAACACATAAGGATCCACCAGTGTCATTGCATGTCTGTTCTTTTCATGAACCACACCTAGTGTGATTGCATGTCTATTCCTCTAAACAAACCACACATGGATCCACCTAGAGTCATTCCATGTCAGTTCGTTTCACAAACCACACATGGATCCACCAGTGTCATTGCATGTGTGTTCTTTTCATGAACCACGGCTAGAGTCATTGCATGTGTGTTCTTCTAAACAAACCACATAAGGATCTACCAGTGTCATTGCATGTGTGTTCTTCTCATGAACCACACCCAGTGTCATTGCATGTGAGTTCTTCTCATGAACCACACATGGATACACCAGTGTCATTGCATGTGTGTTCTTTTCATGAACCACAGCTAGAGTCATTGCATGTGTGTTCTTCTAAACAAACCACATAAGGATCCACCAGTGTCATTGCATGTGTATTCTTTTCATGAACCACAGCTAGAGTCATTGCATGATGTGTTCTTCTAAACAAACCACATAAGGATCCACCAGTGTCATTGAATGTGTGTTCTTTTCATGAACCACAACAAGTGTCATTGCATGTCTGTTCTTCTAAACAAACCACGTAAGGATCCACCAGTGTCATTGCATGTCTGTTCTTTTCATGAACCACATAAGGATCGACCAGTGTCATTGGATGTGTGTTCTTCTCAAGAACCACACATGGATCCACCAGTGTCATTGCATGTCTGTTCTTCTAAACAAACAACATAAGGATCCACCCAGTTTCATTGCATGTCTGTTCTTTTCATGAACCACAGCTAGAGTCATTGGATGTCTGTTCTTTCCACAAACCACATATGGATCCACCAGTGTCATTGCATGTCTGTTCTTTTCATGAACCACACCTAGTGTCATTGCATGTCCGTTCCTCTAAAAAAACCACACATGGATCCACCTAGTGTCATTGCATGTCTATTCTTTTCACAACCACACATGGATCCACCAGTGTCATTGCATTTGTGTTCTTTTCATCAACCTCAGCTAGAGTCATTACATGTGTGTTCTTCTAAACAAACCACATAAGGATCCACCAGTGTCATTGCATGTGTGTTCTTCTCATGAACCACAGCCATTGTCATTGGATGTGTGTTCTTCTCATGAACCACACATGGATCCACTAGTGTCATTGCATGTGTGTTCTTTTCATGAACCATAGCTAGAGTCATTGCATGTGTGTTCTTCTAAACAAACCACATAAGGATCCACCAGTGTCATTGCATGTGTGTTCTTCTCATGAACCAAAGCCAGTGTCATTGGATGTCTGTTCTTTTCATGAACCACAGCTAGAGTCATTGCAAGTGTGTTCTTCTACACAAACCACATAAGGATCCACTTGTGTCATTGGATGTGTGTTCTTCTCATGAACCACACCCATGGTCATTGCATGTGTGTTCTTCTCATGAACCACACATGGATACACTAGTGTCACTGTATGTGTGTTCTTTTCATGAACCACAGCTAGAGTCATTGCATGTGTGTTCTTCTAAACAAACCACATAAGGATCCACCAGTGTCATTGCATGTGTGTTCTTTTCATGAACCACATAATGATACACCACTTTCATTGCATGTCTGTTCTTCTCATGAACCACATAAGGATCCACCAGTGTCATTGGATGTCTGTTCTTTTCATGAACCATACCCAGTGTCATTGCATGTCTGTTCCTCTAAATAAACCACACATGGATCCACCTAGAGTCATTACATGTCAGTACTTTTCACAAACCACCCATGGATCCACCTGTGCCATTGCATGTGTGTTCTTCTCATGAACCACAGGCAGTGTCATTGCATGTCTATTCTTCTCACAAACCACATAAGGATCCACCAGTGTCATTGGATGTGTGTTCTTCTAAACAAACCACATAAGGATCCCCTAGTGTCATTGCATGTGTGTTCTTTTCATGAACCATAGCTAGAGTCATTGAATGTGTGTTCTTCTAATCAAACCACATAAGGATCCACCAATGTCATTGCATGTCTATTCTTCTCACAAACCACATAAGGATCTACTAGTGTCATTGCATGTCTGTTCTTCTAAACAAACCACATAAGGATCCCCCACTGTCATTGCATGTGTGTTATTTTCATGAACCACAGCTAGAATCATTGCATGTGTGTTCTTTTAAAAAAACACATAAGGATCCACCAGTGTCATTGCATGTCTGTTCTTTTCATGAACCACACCCAGTGTCATTGCATGTCTCTTCCTCTAAACAAACCACACATGGATCCACCTAGAGTCATTGCATGTCGGTTCGTTTCACAAACCACACATGGATCCACAAGTGTCATTGCATGTGTGTTCCTTTCATGAACCACAGCTAGAGTCATAGCATGTGTGTTCTTCTAAACAAACCACATAAGGATCCACCAGTGTCATTGCATGTCTGTTCTTTTGATGAACCATACCCAGTGTCATTGCATGTCTGTTCCTCTAAACAAACCACACATGGGTCCACCTAGAGTCATTGCATGTCAGTTATTTTCACAAACCACACATGGATCCACCAGTGTCATTGCATGTGTGTTCTTCTCATGAACCACAGCCAGTGCCATTGCATGTCTATTCTTCTCACAAACCACATAAGGATCCACTAGTGTCATTGGATGTGTGTTCTTCTAAAAAAACCACATAAGGATCCCCTAGTGTCATTGCTTGTGTGTTCTTTTCCTGAACCATATCTAGAGTCATTGCATGTGTGTTCATCTAAACAACCCACATAAGGATCCACCAGTGTCTTTGCATGTCTATTCTTCTCACAAACCACATAAGGATCCACTAGTGTCATTGCATGTCTGTTCTTCTAAACAAACCACATAAGGATCCCCCACTGTCATTGCATGTGTGTTATTTTCATGAACCACAGCTAGAATCATTGCATGTGTGTTCTTTTAAACAAAAACACATAAGGATCCACCAGTCTCATTGCATGTCTGTTCTTTTCATGAACCACACCCAGTGTCATTGCATGTCTATTCCTCTAAACAAACCACACATGGATCCACCTAGAGTCAATGCATGTCAGTTCGTTTCACCAACCACACATGGATCCACTAGTGTCATTGCATGTCTGTTCTTTTCATGAACCACGGCTAGAGTCATTGCATGTGTGTTCTTCTAAACAAACCACATAAGTATCCACCAATGTCATTGCATGTGTGTTCTTCTCATGAACCACACCCAGTGTCATTGCATGTGTGTTCTTCTCATGAACCACACATGGATACACCAGTGTCATTGCATGTGTGTTCTTTTCATGAACCACAGCTAGATTCATTGCATGTCTGTTCTTCTAAACAAACCACATAAGGATCCACCAGTGTGATTGCATGTGTGTTCTTTTCATGAACCACAACTAGAGTCATTGCATGTGTGTTCTTCTAAACAAACCACATAAGGATCCACCAGTGTCATTGCATGTGTGTTCTTTTCATGAACCACAACCAGTGTCATGGCATGTCTGTTCTTCTAGACAAACAACATAAGGATCCACCAGTGTCATTGCATGTCTGTTCTTTTCATGAACCACATAAGGATCCACCAGTGTCATTGGATGTGTGTTCTTATCATGAACCACACATGGATCCACCAGTGTCATTGCATGTCTGTTCTTCTAAACAAACCACATAAGGATCCACCCAGTTTCATTGCATGTCTGTTCTTTTCATGAACCACAGCTAGAGTCATTGCATGTATGTGCTTTCCACAAACCACATATGGATCCACCAGTGTCATTGCATGTTTGTTCTTTTCATGAACCACACCCAGTGTCATTACATGTCTGTTCCTCTAAACAAACCACACATGGATCCACCTAGTGTCATTACATGTCTATTCTTTTCACAACCACACATGGATCCACTAGTGTCGTTGCATGTGTGTTCTTTTCATGAACCTCAGCTAGAGTCATTGCATGTGTGTTCTTCTAAACAAACCACATAAGGATCCACCAGTGTCATTGCATGTGTGTTCTTCTGATGAACCACAGCCAGTGTCATTGGATGTGTGTTCTTCTCATGAACCACACATGGATCCATTAGTGTCATTGCACGTGTGTTCTTTTCATGAACCATAGCTAGAGTCATTGCATGTGTGTTCTTCTAAACAAACCACATAAGGATCCATTAGTGTCATTGTATGTGTGTTCTTTTCATGAACCATAGCCAGTGTCATTGCATGTGTGTTCTTTTCATGAACCACACCCAGTGTCATTGCATGTCTGTTCTTTTCATGAACCACACCTAGTGTCATTGCATGTATGTTCCTCTAGATTCATTGCATGTAAGTTCTTTTCACAAATCACACATGGATCCACCAGTGTCATTGCATGTGTGTTCTTTTCATCAACCACAGCTAGAGTCATTGCATGTGTGTTCTTCTAAACAAACCACATAAGGTTCCGCCAGTGTCATTGCATGTGTGTTCTTCTCATGAACCACACCTAATGTCATTGCATGTTTGTTCTTCTCATGAACCACGCATGGATACACCAGTGTCATTGCATGTGTGTTCTTTTTCATGAACCACAGCTAGAGTCATTGCATGTGTGTTCTTCTAAACAAACCACATAAGGATCCACCAATGTCATTGCATGTGTGTTCTTTTCATGAACCACAACTACAGTCATTGCATGTGTGTTCTTCTAAACAAACCACATAAGGATCCACCAAGGTCATTGCATGTGTCTTGTTCTTATGAACCACACATGGATCCACCAGTGTCATTGTTGTCTATTCTTTTCATGAACCCCACCCGGTACATGTCTGTTCCTCTAAACAAACCACATAAGGATCCATCAGTGTCATTGCATGTCTGTTCTTTTCATGAACCACACATGGATCCACCAGTGTCATTGCATGTGTGTTCTTTTCATGAACCACAACTAGAGTCATTGCATGTGTGTTCTTCTAAACAAACCACACATGGATCCACCTAGTGTGACTGCATGTCTGTTCTTTTCACAAACCACATATGGATCCACCAGTGTCATTGCATGTGTGTTCTTTTCATGAACCACAACTAGAGTCATTGCATGTCTGTTCTTTCCACAAATCATACATGGATCCACCTAGTGTGATTGCATGTCTGTTCTTTTCACAAACCACACATGGATCCACCAGTGTCAATGCATGTGTGTTCTTCTCATGAACCACAACCAGTGTCATTGCATGGTTGTTCTTCTCACAAACCACATAAGGATCCACTAGTGTCATTTCATGTCTATTCTTCTAAACAAACCACATAAGGATCCCCCAGTGTCATTGCATGTGTGTTCTTTTCATGAACCACAGCTAGAGTCATTGCATGTGTGTTCTTCTAAACAAACCACATAAGGATCCACCAGTGTCATTGCATGTCTTCTCTTTTCATGAACCATACCCAGTGTCATTGCATGTTTGTTCCTCTAAACAACCCACACATGGATCCACCTAGAGTCATCGCATGTCAGTTCTTTTCACAAACAACACATGGATCCACCAGTGTCATTGCATGTGTGTTCTTCTCATGAATCATAGCCAGTGTCATTGCATGTATGTTCTTCTCACAAACCACATAAGGATCCACCAGTGTCATTGGATGTGTGTTTTTCTAAACAAACCACATAAGGATCCCCCACTGTCATTGCATGTGTGTTCTTTTCATGAATTACGATATTGTCATTGCATGTGTGTTCTTCTAAAAAACCACATAAGGATCCACTAGTGTCATTGCATGTCTGTTCTTCTCACAAACCACATAAGGATCCACCAGTGGCATTGCATGTCTGTTCTTCTAAACAAACCACATAAGGATCCCCCAGTGTGATTGCATGTGTGTTCTTTTCATGAACCGTAGCTAGAGTCATTGCATGTGTGTTCTTCTAAACAAACCACATAAGGATCCACCAGTGTCATTGCATGTCTGTTCTTTTCATGAACCACACCTAGTGTCATTGCATGTTTGTTCCTCTAAACAAACCACACATGGACCACATAGAGTCATTGCATGTCAGTTCTTTTCACAAACCACACATGGATCCACTAGTGTCATTGGATGTGTGTTCTTCTCATGAACCACAGCTAGAGTCATTGCATGTGTGTTCTTCTAAACAAACCACATAAGGATCCACCAATGTCATTGCATGTGTGTTCTTCTCATGAACCACACATGGATACAACAATGTCATTGCATGTGTGTTCTTTTCATGAACCACAGCTAGAGTCATTGCATGTGTGTTCTTCTAAACAACCACATAAGGATCCACCAGTGTCATTGCATGTGTGTTCCTTTCCTAAACCACAGCTAGAGTCATTGCATATGTGTTCTTCTAAACAAACCACATAAGGATCCACCAGTGTCATTGGATGTGTGTTCTTCTCATGAACCACACATGGATCCACCAGTGTCATTGCATGTCTGTTCTTTTCATGAACCACACCCAGTGTCATTGCATTCTTGTTCCTCTAAACAAACCACAGAAGGATCCACCAGTGTCATTGCATGTCTGTTCTTTTCATGAACCACACATGGATACGTCAGTGTCATTGCATGTGTGTTCTTTTCATGAACCATAGCTAGAGTCATTGCATGTGTGTTCTTCTAAACAAACCACATAAGGATCCACCAGTGTCATTGCATGTGTGTTATTTTGATGAACCACATAAGGATACACTAGAGTCATTGCATGTTTGTTCTTCTCATGAACCACACAAGGATCCACAAGTGTCATTGTATATCTATTCTTTTCATGAACACATGGATCCACCAGTGTCATTGTATGTGTGTTCTTTTCATGAACCACAGCTAGAGTCATTGCATGTGTGTTCTTCTAAACAAACCACACATGTATCCACCTAGTGTGATTGCATGTATGTTCTTTTCAAAAACCACACATGGATCCACCTAGTGTGATTGCATGTATGTTCTTTTCACAAACCACACATGGATACACCAGTGTCATTGCATGTGTGTTCTTTCTATGGAGACAACTAGAGTCATTGGATGTGTGTTCTTCTAAACAAACAACATAAGGATCCACCAGTGTCATTGCATGTTTGTTCTTCTCATGAACCACATAAGGATACACCAGTGTCATTGCATGTCTGTTCTTTTCACAAACCACATAAGATCCAGCAGTGTCATTGCATGTCTGTTCTTTTCATGAACCACATAAGGATCCAACAGTGTCATTGGATGTGTGTTCTTCTCATGAACCACACATGGATCCACCAGTGTCATTACATGTCTGTTATTTTCATGAACCACACCTAGTGTCATTGCATGTCTGTTCCTCTAAATAAACCACATAAGGATCCACTAGTGTCATTGCATGTTTGTTATTTTCATGAACCACACATGGATCCACCAGTGTCATTCAATGTGTGTTCTTTTCATGAACCACAGCTATAGTCATTGCATGTGTGTTCTTCTAAACAAACCACACATGGATCCACCTAGTGTGATTGCATGTCTGTTCTTTTCACAAACCACTCATGGATCCACCAGTGTCATTGCATGTGTGTTCTTTCCACAAACCACACATGGATCCACCTAGTGTCATTGCATGTCTGTTCTTTTCACAAACCACACATGGATCCACCAGTGTCATTGCATGTGTGTTCTTCTCATGAACCACAACCAGTGTCATTGCATGTCTGTTCTTCTCACAAACCACATAAGGATCCACCAATGTCATTGCAGGTATATTCTTCTAAACAAACCACATAAGGATCCACCTAGTGTCATTGCATGTCTGTTCTTTTCATGAACCATAGATACAGTCATTGCATGTCTATGCTTTCCACAAACCACATATGGATCCCCCAGTGTCATTGCATGTCTGTTCTTTTCATGAACCACACCTAGTGTCATTGCATGTTTGTTCCTCTAAACAAACCACACATGGATCCACATAGTGTCATTGCATGTCTATTCTTTTCACAAACCACACATGGATCCACCAGTGTCATTGCATGCGTGTTCTTTTCATGAACCACAGCTAGAGTCATTGCATGTATGTTCTTCTAAACAAACCACACATGGATCCACCTAGTGTGATTGCATGTCTGTTCTTCTCATGAATCACACCCAGTGTCATTGGATGTGTGTTCTTCTCATGAACCACACATGGATACACACCAGTGTCATTGAATGTGTGTTCCTCTCATGAAGCACACATGGATCCACCAAGTGTGATTGCATGTCTGTTCTTCTCACAAACCACACATGGATCCACCAGTGTCATTGCATATCTGTTCTTTTCATGAACCACACCCAGTGTCATTGCATGTATATTCCTCTCATAAACCACACATGGATCCACCAGTGTGATTACACGTGTGTTCTTCTAATGATCCATTGCTAGTGCCATTGCATGTGTGTACCTTTCACAAACTACGCATGGATCCACCCGTGTCATTGGATGTGTGTTCCTCTCATGAACGACATCTAGAGTAATTGCATGTGTGTTCTTCTCAAAAAACACATAAGGATACACCAATGCCATTGCATGTGTGTTCTTCTCATGAACCACAGCTAGAGTCATTGCATGTTTGTTCTTCTCACAAACCACATAAGGATACACCAGTTTCATTGCATATGTGTTCTTCTCATGAACCACAGCTATAGTCACTACATGTCTGTTCTTCTCACAAACCACATAAGGATCCACCGGTGTCATTGGATGTGTGTTCTTCTCATGAACCACACATGGATCCACTAGTGTCATTGCATGTCTGCTCTTTTCATTAACCACAGTTAGAGTCGTTGCATGTGTGTTCTTTACACAAACCACATATGGATCAACCAATGGCATTACATGTGTGTTCTTTTCACAAACCACACATGGATCCACCAGTGTCATTGCATGTGTGTTCTTTTCATGAACCACAACTAGAGTCATTGCATGTCTGTTCTTTCCACAAATCATACATGGATCCACCTAGTGTGATTGCATGTCTGTTCTTTTCACAAACCACACATGGATCCACCAGTGTCAATGCATGTGTGTTCTTCTCATGAACCACAACCAGTGTCATTGCATGGTTGTTCTTCTCACAAACCACATAAGGATCCACTAGTGTCATTTCATGTCTATTCTTCTAAACAAACCACATAAGGATCCCCCAGTGTCATTGCATGTGTGTTCTTTTCATGAACCACAGCTAGAGTCATTGCATGTGTGTTCTTCTAAACAAACCACATAAGGATCCACCAGTGTCATTGCATGTCTTCTCTTTTCATGAACCATACCCAGTGTCATTGCATGTTTGTTCCTCTAAACAACCCACACATGGATCCACCTAGAGTCATCGCATGTCAGTTCTTTTCACAAACAACACATGGATCCACCAGTGTCATTGCATGTGTGTTCTTCTCATGAATCATAGCCAGTGTCATTGCATGTATGTTCTTCTCACAAACCACATAAGGATCCACCAGTGTCATTGGATGTGTGTTTTTCTAAACAAACCACATAAGGATCCCCCACTGTCATTGCATGTGTGTTCTTTTCATGAATTACGATATTGTCATTGCATGTGTGTTCTTCTAAAAAACCACATAAGGATCCACTAGTGTCATTGCATGTCTGTTCTTCTC
Source organism: Avena sativa (assembly GCA_916181665.1). Taxonomy (NCBI): domain Eukaryota; kingdom Viridiplantae; phylum Streptophyta; class Magnoliopsida; order Poales; family Poaceae; genus Avena; species Avena sativa. The sequence continues at coordinate 60,462,614 of OV702287.1, read as the reverse complement.
ACAAACCACATAAGGATCCACCAGTGGCATTGCATGTCTGTTCTTCTAAACAAACCACATAAGGATCCCCCAGTGTGATTGCATGTGTGTTCTTTTCATGAACCGTAGCTAGAGTCATTGCATGTGTGTTCTTCTAAACAAACCACATAAGGATCCACCAGTGTCATTGCATGTCTGTTCTTTTCATGAACCACACCTAGTGTCATTGCATGTTTGTTCCTCTAAACAAACCACACATGGACCACATAGAGTCATTGCATGTCAGTTCTTTTCACAAACCACACATGGATCCACTAGTGTCATTGGATGTGTGTTCTTCTCATGAACCACAGCTAGAGTCATTGCATGTGTGTTCTTCTAAACAAACCACATAAGGATCCACCAATGTCATTGCATGTGTGTTCTTCTCATGAACCACACATGGATACAACAATGTCATTGCATGTGTGTTCTTTTCATGAACCACAGCTAGAGTCATTGCATGTGTGTTCTTCTAAACAACCACATAAGGATCCACCAGTGTCATTGCATGTGTGTTCCTTTCCTAAACCACAGCTAGAGTCATTGCATATGTGTTCTTCTAAACAAACCACATAAGGATCCACCAGTGTCATTGGATGTGTGTTCTTCTCATGAACCACACATGGATCCACCAGTGTCATTGCATGTCTGTTCTTTTCATGAACCACACCCAGTGTCATTGCATTCTTGTTCCTCTAAACAAACCACAGAAGGATCCACCAGTGTCATTGCATGTCTGTTCTTTTCATGAACCACACATGGATACGTCAGTGTCATTGCATGTGTGTTCTTTTCATGAACCATAGCTAGAGTCATTGCATGTGTGTTCTTCTAAACAAACCACATAAGGATCCACCAGTGTCATTGCATGTGTGTTATTTTGATGAACCACATAAGGATACACTAGAGTCATTGCATGTTTGTTCTTCTCATGAACCACACAAGGATCCACAAGTGTCATTGTATATCTATTCTTTTCATGAACACATGGATCCACCAGTGTCATTGTATGTGTGTTCTTTTCATGAACCACAGCTAGAGTCATTGCATGTGTGTTCTTCTAAACAAACCACACATGTATCCACCTAGTGTGATTGCATGTATGTTCTTTTCAAAAACCACACATGGATCCACCTAGTGTGATTGCATGTATGTTCTTTTCACAAACCACACATGGATACACCAGTGTCATTGCATGTGTGTTCTTTCTATGGAGACAACTAGAGTCATTGGATGTGTGTTCTTCTAAACAAACAACATAAGGATCCACCAGTGTCATTGCATGTTTGTTCTTCTCATGAACCACATAAGGATACACCAGTGTCATTGCATGTCTGTTCTTTTCACAAACCACATAAGATCCAGCAGTGTCATTGCATGTCTGTTCTTTTCATGAACCACATAAGGATCCAACAGTGTCATTGGATGTGTGTTCTTCTCATGAACCACACATGGATCCACCAGTGTCATTACATGTCTGTTATTTTCATGAACCACACCTAGTGTCATTGCATGTCTGTTCCTCTAAATAAACCACATAAGGATCCACTAGTGTCATTGCATGTTTGTTATTTTCATGAACCACACATGGATCCACCAGTGTCATTCAATGTGTGTTCTTTTCATGAACCACAGCTATAGTCATTGCATGTGTGTTCTTCTAAACAAACCACACATGGATCCACCTAGTGTGATTGCATGTCTGTTCTTTTCACAAACCACTCATGGATCCACCAGTGTCATTGCATGTGTGTTCTTTCCACAAACCACACATGGATCCACCTAGTGTCATTGCATGTCTGTTCTTTTCACAAACCACACATGGATCCACCAGTGTCATTGCATGTGTGTTCTTCTCATGAACCACAACCAGTGTCATTGCATGTCTGTTCTTCTCACAAACCACATAAGGATCCACCAATGTCATTGCAGGTATATTCTTCTAAACAAACCACATAAGGATCCACCTAGTGTCATTGCATGTCTGTTCTTTTCATGAACCATAGATACAGTCATTGCATGTCTATGCTTTCCACAAACCACATATGGATCCCCCAGTGTCATTGCATGTCTGTTCTTTTCATGAACCACACCTAGTGTCATTGCATGTTTGTTCCTCTAAACAAACCACACATGGATCCACATAGTGTCATTGCATGTCTATTCTTTTCACAAACCACACATGGATCCACCAGTGTCATTGCATGCGTGTTCTTTTCATGAACCACAGCTAGAGTCATTGCATGTATGTTCTTCTAAACAAACCACACATGGATCCACCTAGTGTGATTGCATGTCTGTTCTTCTCATGAATCACACCCAGTGTCATTGGATGTGTGTTCTTCTCATGAACCACACATGGATACACACCAGTGTCATTGAATGTGTGTTCCTCTCATGAAGCACACATGGATCCACCAAGTGTGATTGCATGTCTGTTCTTCTCACAAACCACACATGGATCCACCAGTGTCATTGCATATCTGTTCTTTTCATGAACCACACCCAGTGTCATTGCATGTATATTCCTCTCATAAACCACACATGGATCCACCAGTGTGATTACACGTGTGTTCTTCTAATGATCCATTGCTAGTGCCATTGCATGTGTGTACCTTTCACAAACTACGCATGGATCCACCCGTGTCATTGGATGTGTGTTCCTCTCATGAACGACATCTAGAGTAATTGCATGTGTGTTCTTCTCAAAAAACACATAAGGATACACCAATGCCATTGCATGTGTGTTCTTCTCATGAACCACAGCTAGAGTCATTGCATGTTTGTTCTTCTCACAAACCACATAAGGATACACCAGTTTCATTGCATATGTGTTCTTCTCATGAACCACAGCTATAGTCACTACATGTCTGTTCTTCTCACAAACCACATAAGGATCCACCGGTGTCATTGGATGTGTGTTCTTCTCATGAACCACACATGGATCCACTAGTGTCATTGCATGTCTGCTCTTTTCATTAACCACAGTTAGAGTCGTTGCATGTGTGTTCTTTACACAAACCACATATGGATCAACCAATGGCATTACATGTGTGTTCTTTTCACAAACCACACATGGATCCACCAGTGTCATTGCATGTGTGTTCTTTTCATGAACCACAACTAGAGTCATTGCATGTCTGTTCTTTCCACAAATCATACATGGATCCACCTAGTGTGATTGCATGTCTGTTCTTTTCACAAACCACACATGGATCCACCAGTGTCAATGCATGTGTGTTCTTCTCATGAACCACAACCAGTGTCATTGCATGGTTGTTCTTCTCACAAACCACATAAGGATCCACTAGTGTCATTTCATGTCTATTCTTCTAAACAAACCACATAAGGATCCCCCAGTGTCATTGCATGTGTGTTCTTTTCATGAACCACAGCTAGAGTCATTGCATGTGTGTTCTTCTAAACAAACCACATAAGGATCCACCAGTGTCATTGCATGTCTTCTCTTTTCATGAACCATACCCAGTGTCATTGCATGTTTGTTCCTCTAAACAACCCACACATGGATCCACCTAGAGTCATCGCATGTCAGTTCTTTTCACAAACAACACATGGATCCACCAGTGTCATTGCATGTGTGTTCTTCTCATGAATCATAGCCAGTGTCATTGCATGTATGTTCTTCTCACAAACCACATAAGGATCCACCAGTGTCATTGGATGTGTGTTTTTCTAAACAAACCACATAAGGATCCCCCACTGTCATTGCATGTGTGTTCTTTTCATGAATTACGATATTGTCATTGCATGTGTGTTCTTCTAAAAAACCACATAAGGATCCACTAGTGTCATTGCATGTCTGTTCTTCTCACAAACCACATAAGGATCCACCAGTGGCATTGCATGTCTGTTCTTCTAAACAAACCACATAAGGATCCCCCAGTGTGATTGCATGTGTGTTCTTTTCATGAACCGTAGCTAGAGTCATTGCATGTGTGTTCTTCTAAACAAACCACATAAGGATCCACCAGTGTCATTGCATGTCTGTTCTTTTCATGAACCACACCTAGTGTCATTGCATGTTTGTTCCTCTAAACAAACCACACATGGACCACATAGAGTCATTGCATGTCAGTTCTTTTCACAAACCACACATGGATCCACTAGTGTCATTGGATGTGTGTTCTTCTCATGAACCACAGCTAGAGTCATTGCATGTGTGTTCTTCTAAACAAACCACATAAGGATCCACCAATGTCATTGCATGTGTGTTCTTCTCATGAACCACACATGGATACAACAATGTCATTGCATGTGTGTTCTTTTCATGAACCACAGCTAGAGTCATTGCATGTGTGTTCTTCTAAACAACCACATAAGGATCCACCAGTGTCATTGCATGTGTGTTCCTTTCCTAAACCACAGCTAGAGTCATTGCATATGTGTTCTTCTAAACAAACCACATAAGGATCCACCAGTGTCATTGGATGTGTGTTCTTCTCATGAACCACACATGGATCCACCAGTGTCATTGCATGTCTGTTCTTTTCATGAACCACACCCAGTGTCATTGCATTCTTGTTCCTCTAAACAAACCACAGAAGGATCCACCAGTGTCATTGCATGTCTGTTCTTTTCATGAACCACACATGGATACGTCAGTGTCATTGCATGTGTGTTCTTTTCATGAACCATAGCTAGAGTCATTGCATGTGTGTTCTTCTAAACAAACCACATAAGGATCCACCAGTGTCATTGCATGTGTGTTATTTTGATGAACCACATAAGGATACACTAGAGTCATTGCATGTTTGTTCTTCTCATGAACCACACAAGGATCCACAAGTGTCATTGTATATCTATTCTTTTCATGAACACATGGATCCACCAGTGTCATTGTATGTGTGTTCTTTTCATGAACCACAGCTAGAGTCATTGCATGTGTGTTCTTCTAAACAAACCACACATGTATCCACCTAGTGTGATTGCATGTATGTTCTTTTCAAAAACCACACATGGATCCACCTAGTGTGATTGCATGTATGTTCTTTTCACAAACCACACATGGATACACCAGTGTCATTGCATGTGTGTTCTTTCTATGGAGACAACTAGAGTCATTGGATGTGTGTTCTTCTAAACAAACAACATAAGGATCCACCAGTGTCATTGCATGTTTGTTCTTCTCATGAACCACATAAGGATACACCAGTGTCATTGCATGTCTGTTCTTTTCACAAACCACATAAGATCCAGCAGTGTCATTGCATGTCTGTTCTTTTCATGAACCACATAAGGATCCAACAGTGTCATTGGATGTGTGTTCTTCTCATGAACCACACATGGATCCACCAGTGTCATTACATGTCTGTTATTTTCATGAACCACACCTAGTGTCATTGCATGTCTGTTCCTCTAAATAAACCACATAAGGATCCACTAGTGTCATTGCATGTTTGTTATTTTCATGAACCACACATGGATCCACCAGTGTCATTCAATGTGTGTTCTTTTCATGAACCACAGCTATAGTCATTGCATGTGTGTTCTTCTAAACAAACCACACATGGATCCACCTAGTGTGATTGCATGTCTGTTCTTTTCACAAACCACTCATGGATCCACCAGTGTCATTGCATGTGTGTTCTTTCCACAAACCACACATGGATCCACCTAGTGTCATTGCATGTCTGTTCTTTTCACAAACCACACATGGATCCACCAGTGTCATTGCATGTGTGTTCTTCTCATGAACCACAACCAGTGTCATTGCATGTCTGTTCTTCTCACAAACCACATAAGGATCCACCAATGTCATTGCAGGTATATTCTTCTAAACAAACCACATAAGGATCCACCTAGTGTCATTGCATGTCTGTTCTTTTCATGAACCATAGATACAGTCATTGCATGTCTATGCTTTCCACAAACCACATATGGATCCCCCAGTGTCATTGCATGTCTGTTCTTTTCATGAACCACACCTAGTGTCATTGCATGTTTGTTCCTCTAAACAAACCACACATGGATCCACATAGTGTCATTGCATGTCTATTCTTTTCACAAACCACACATGGATCCACCAGTGTCATTGCATGCGTGTTCTTTTCATGAACCACAGCTAGAGTCATTGCATGTATGTTCTTCTAAACAAACCACACATGGATCCACCTAGTGTGATTGCATGTCTGTTCTTCTCATGAATCACACCCAGTGTCATTGGATGTGTGTTCTTCTCATGAACCACACATGGATACACACCAGTGTCATTGAATGTGTGTTCCTCTCATGAAGCACACATGGATCCACCAAGTGTGATTGCATGTCTGTTCTTCTCACAAACCACACATGGATCCACCAGTGTCATTGCATATCTGTTCTTTTCATGAACCACACCCAGTGTCATTGCATGTATATTCCTCTCATAAACCACACATGGATCCACCAGTGTGATTACACGTGTGTTCTTCTAATGATCCATTGCTAGTGCCATTGCATGTGTGTACCTTTCACAAACTACGCATGGATCCACCCGTGTCATTGGATGTGTGTTCCTCTCATGAACGACATCTAGAGTAATTGCATGTGTGTTCTTCTCAAAAAACACATAAGGATACACCAATGCCATTGCATGTGTGTTCTTCTCATGAACCACAGCTAGAGTCATTGCATGTTTGTTCTTCTCACAAACCACATAAGGATACACCAGTTTCATTGCATATGTGTTCTTCTCATGAACCACAGCTATAGTCACTACATGTCTGTTCTTCTCACAAACCACATAAGGATCCACCGGTGTCATTGGATGTGTGTTCTTCTCATGAACCACACATGGATCCACTAGTGTCATTGCATGTCTGCTCTTTTCAATAACCACAGTTAGAGTCGTTGCATGTGTGTTCTTTACACAAACCACATATGGATCAACCAATGGCATTACATGTGTGTTCTTTTCACAAATCACATATGGATCCACCCAGTGTGATTGCATGTGTGTTCTTTTCACAAACCACATATGGATCCACCAATGTCATTGCATGTCTGCTCTTTTCACAAACCACATATGGATCCTAATTAACCTTAGGAGAGCCCTAACCTTAGCCCCCCAATGGGTGGCCGTTAGACCAAGTCTTCTAGAAGGCACGCCCTAACACAGTTGTTCTGCTTGACGATTGTTACATACCGTTCGATCGGGGCGCTTGGACGATTGGGATGGTATTCGTGAGAGTGATCCGCGAGTAGGCTATTCTGCGGCATGATTGACCACGCTTGCTCTGGACAAACTGGCAACACCGAGCGCTCCCCTGTTGCGAGTGTCACGACTCACGAGTTCAGTGGGCCATATCCCAGTGTCACGTCCCCATTACTTCTCTTCCTCCCCATACTTGTCTTCCTTCCCCTTGAAGCCACTTTCCCCACTTCACTCCCATCCTGCCGTAGCCGCAAGCCGACGGCGGCTCCATCCCAATCCCCTCTCTGACAGCCACCCCCCCTCCCCTCTCGCCATGGGTTCAAGAGGAGACGGCAAGGAAACGCGTCGTGACGACAGGGATGGTGATTTTTATGTGAGTCATCTCATCTCTATCTCTATCATCTGTGGCCAGTTATCTATTTTTGGAGCTAGATCTAATTTCTTAATCATGCACGTATGATGTGTTAGGCCAACCAGATGATGTATGACTCTGACTATCACGGTTTAGCGGATGAAGACAGTCCTCTGCTATGTAAAGATGGATATGTGCCTGCTAAATTTGTAGCATTCGAAGGACGAAACGCAGGCATGAGGTTTCTACGGTGTCAAGGACATCGTGCAATGATGCAAGGCGGAAGTTGCAGTGTTGTCAAATGGGTAGATCCAGAGTGGCCCAAATCGATGTAGAAAACGCTGGACAAACTATGAGAAATGACTGTTAAGTTGAAAGAATCCGTATTTAGCTCACTTCTTGACAGTGTTGAGATCAAGCTATGGGAACCAGTTGACACGACCAAGCATAAGCGAGATCTTAGGTGGGTGCAAGACAAGGTTAGCAAAGTCGAGAAGGAGAGGGACATGGCGTTGGCCCTAAAGGCTAAAGCAGAGCAGGAACTGACTCAAGCAAGGAATGATCTTCACTAGGCCAAAGTCCTGCAGTTCACAACTACGAGTATTTGACAAGTGCATGAGGAAAAATGCAGAGAAACAATTGAAGCTGTGCAAGGAAGGTGCTAAAAGGAAGGAGCAGATGATTCGATCCTTGCTCTCGCAGGAAGATGCACATCGGGCTAATATTAGGAAGATCAAGGAGATGTGTGATAACTAGTTCTATTTAGCTTAAGCTCCGTGCCTTTTTAAGTTGTAATAGTTGTACTTGTTGACCTAGCGGTCTGAACTATTGGCCCCCGAGTCCTGGGAGGAAAAAAATTGGTCTCCCGTTAATCTGTCTTAACCCTGCATTATTTCCTTTTGTCTGACCAATGCCCCTTGGATATTCCGCCCGTCGCTTCGTCGTCCTCGTGTACAAATAGGAGGCGCCACAACGTGTCGCTTCGTCGTCCATCCCCTCGTCGTCTCCAATCTCCACCGCGTCATCGCTTCGTCCTCCATCCCCTCGCTCCCTCTCAAATCTCCACCGCACCGCCATGGAGATGCCCACGCTGAACTTCTACGAGGCGGTGAAGTTCGCGCACTTCGACATCCTCGCGCCACTAGCCGCGACGGTGCCCCACGGATGGCGCATCTGCTATGTGGTGGTGCCGGTGGCTCCGCTCCCTAGTCGAGCCGAGATGGAGAGTGAAATCGCGGCGCACCGCCGCCAGATGCCCGTGTGGAAGAGGGCGCTGCCCCGGTACACGGCGGACAGTCCGTACTGGCTGACGTTGTTCAAGAAGGAGCGGAAGGCCAAGATTGGCAACCGCATCATTGACGGGCGCGTGGTGCACCGGGATGTCTACAACCGAGAAGGGAGGGAGAGGTTCTGGTCCGTCCCTGGACGGACCAAGTACACCGTCATCTCCGCCGCTCACCGCGAAGAGGTGCTCCGTATCGCGAATAATGCGAAAATCATGGAGGTTCCGTCCGACGACGACGAGGAAGCCGGCGGCTCGGAGGACAGTGGCAGCAGAAGTGAAATTGTTGACTAGTGGTTGAATTAATGTAGGATGTGAAATCGCACCTTTGTTTGGAAGAATTTGTGGTTGAATTAATGAAATGCCTCGATTTAGATCTCTGTCTCGATTAATTTGTGGAAGAATTTGTGATTTAGATCAATTTCTGCCTCGATTTAGATCTCTGTCCCGGATTGGGAACGTGATAGTGGACCAAAGACCCCTTTTCTACTAGTGTATTCTGACATTGGTGGTTTCTTTAAACGTAATCTACGTGGATTGTGCCGCATGCAAATGGCACAACCACAATTTATAAAGTGGAAGCACGTACACCCGGTTACTGCAGATCCAGGGGCTTCGCTAGATGCAGGGGATGCAGGAGCAGAGAGGAGGTGAGATAGACGGGCTCAAGATTAGGTCAGAAAGTGGTACCGATTTCCTCCTCATATGGGCATTATTGCTTGCCATTGCTGTTTATGTTGCCACGTCGTTGTGCAGCATCTGAAATAAGTTCCTGCTTCGTGGAGTGTGGCAGCTTAAATAATTTATTTCTGTGCCACTTACATTCTGTCGTATTTGGAGACCTCCTGCCCCTCAGCAATCATGGAACCGGTGTTGCGTGTTTTCAGATAGCAGTGGCACAATCACAATTTCGGATTCAACTACTGACTCGGGTGTTTCCAAACCCTAAATCGCGATACATTTTACTCAGAGAACGTGGGCAGATTGTTTCGCCTAGCAACGTGCCACACACAGAGCTCTAGAATTTAACAGAATTACATATATAGGTTCAAGTTCAACACATTACTATGCATCTTCATTGCCAGCAGCCTTCTTCCACAGCCTGGGTGCAAAGCCTTCGCGTCCACTGGCTTCTTCATTTCCTGCCTTCTTCTTCTTTCTCGGTGCCAATTTTCTTAGCTTCACGTACTCCGCATCGTCGGGAACAGGCACCAAAATCGTGCTCAGCATCATCGTTCCACTCATTTTTAATTTCTTCGGGCAGCAAAATAACTGACTCGGCAGTCATGTTTCTAACCTTGCGGCGCTTCCTGTCAAAGAAACAAGACTGTTGCATAACTACCCAATATCTACAGAGTAAATAAAACAAAATTACAATTCATCACAAACATGCGAACCCCAAGAGACCTTTGCTTACCAGGAGCTAATTGGGTTCGAGCAACCACCCTGTCCAAGAATAGAAGGGCAACTCCCAGTTGCAGCAGCTTCCACATCCAGTACATCACAATTTAGCTCAAACATGCAAGCCGAAGCATACCTTTTCATCAGCCCAATTAGCTGACTGTCACACGTTAGAGGAACCATGATGCCAAGTTCATCCATGAAGTTGAACTTTGCAGTCTGCATCGGCCATAATTCAACATGATTAAGCAGAGCAGCAACCATACCAGATATAGTGCAGATCTGCGCAGGCGCTTCTTCCATCATGATACAATGGTGTCCATACCACTTCCCTTAGAGTCGTACCTGAAGAGGACTATCGTAACCAGGTAAGGGGCGTCCGCGGAGATCCCACTTGACAGAAAACTATGGACAAAATATGTTTGTCAGCGTTGGGCTAACAAACAATTTGAGGTTCAGTAGCCAGCTAGCAGTTATAATTAGTGCGAATTGATGGGTTCGCAGCATGGAAAACAAAAAAATACTACCACAAGAACGAACAAAACCCAGATCTAATCTAGACAAAAGCCAAGATCTAATCTATTAGACATGTGCAACGAGATAGATCTGTACTAACCCTTGTAGACCCGAAAGCGTTACGAGATCGGATCTCGTGGTTGATGTAGTCGATCACTTGCCGATCTCAAGATCGTGTGGACGATCCTTCCGGCGCCGCGTTCCGGCAGCGCTTCCGCAGTCGGTCACACATGCGGAGTCGAAGCAGACCTTCCTCTCCCTGTTCCAGCGAGCAGCAGAGGTAGTAGATCTTCTCCACGGAATTCTAGCAGCACGACGGTGTGGTGGTGGTGGTGGAGTAGAGAGTTTTGCAGGGCTTCGCCTAAGCCTGAGCAGAGCGAAGGAGGAGGAGAGAGGCGGCGGCTAGGGTTTGTTATGGGAGAGGTCTAGGGGGTGGCGCCCCTCCCCTCTATTTAAAGGAGGGAGGCTCCATGGGAGGGGGAGTCCTAGTAGGACTCCCCTCCCTCCTTGGCCGGCGAATTGGGAGGGGGGGAGGAATCCTCCTCCGTGTCTTGCCCCACAAAGACTCCTTGATCCTTTCTTGGTTTTCAAGCAAACTCCAAGAAATCTTCTAGAACCTTCCAGAACATTCCGAAACCTTCTAGAATCTCCATACAAACACTCCGGAACATTTCCTAACTTAGAAAATGATCCCCAATATATGAATCTTATTCTCCGAACAATTCCGGATCTCCTTGTGATGTCCCGGATCCAATCCGAGACTCCGAACAACATTCGGTCTCCAACGCATATTCCATATCTACTTAAAAAACAACTTCGAACCTTAAGTGTGTCACCCTACGGTTCGTGAATATGCAGACATGATGAAGACACCTCTCCGATCAATAACCATCAGCGGGATCTGGAGATCCATAACAGCTCCCACATACTCAACGATGACTTTGTGATCGATAGAACCATTTAACATACGAAACTAATTCCCTTTGTCACGCGATACTCTACTTATCCGAGGTTTGATCGTCGGTATCTCCATACCTTGTTCTACCTCGTTACTGATAAGTACTCTTTACTCGTTCCATGATATGTCATCCCTTGTGACCTAGTCACATGCTTGCAAGCTAACCAGATGACATTCCACCGAGAGGGCCCAGAGCATATCTATCCGTCATATGGATGGACAAATCCCAATCTTGGTCCATGCGCTTCAACACATACTTTCAGAATACCCAATGTCACCTTTATAACCACCCAGATACGAAGCGGCGTTTGATGTCATCAAAGTACCCATCTGGTGATGGTGATTAACATAACCTCATGGTCGAAGGATTAGGTTACTATGCATTTGAAAATCTTGTAGCAAAACGAACTTAATGACTTGATCTTATGTTATGCTTACTATGGGTGTGTGTCCATCACATCATTATCCTAATGATATGATCTTGTCATCAATGATATCCAATGTCCATGATCAGGAAACCATGATCATCCATTAATCAACAAGCTAGTTTAACAAGAGGCTTACTAGGGACTCTTTTATGTTTACAAAACACACAAGTATTAATGTTTCCTGTTAATACAATTATAGCATGGGATGTAAACATTTATCATAAACATAAAGATATAATAATAACCACTTTATTATTGCCTCTTGGGCATATCTCCAACAGTCTCACACTTGCACTAGAGTCAATACTCTAGTTAAAAACTTCTGCATTCAACACCTATGGCTTTCTGGTGTTGTATAGACACTATTGCTAGTGGTAAACATAATCTTCGGATCTGACACTTCCAGGTCCGTGTGTATTTGCATGTCCTTGCGTCTCTACGCATTACTCATTCTCCAATGAGATGGCATTGTATAAATTTGGTCCTTTGGTGAGACCTTTAGTTCCTTGGGATTAAATCATGTTGATACAATTGTCATACAATGTATCTTCATAGTATTATCCCGCTATGAACCACACCTAGTTTGATAACAAACTACTTGACGCAAATGCCCTCATTTGCTGCTACAATAGCAGTCATATACTTAGCCTTTTGTTGTAGTATCTGTCACAATGTTTTAACTTTGGTACTCAACCAAATCCGTTATGGAACTTCCTTTCCATTACATTGTGCCACCCATAGTTTAAATTGAGATAAACTTAATTTGTGACAAAACTAGTATCAATGCAACAATTTACAATGAACTATTTGTCACCACTATATAAATAATATATTCTTAGTTCTTCCAAAGGTCATAGGAATATCCCTACTATTGTCCAATGATCATCTTATGATTCATTCTGGTATATGCTCATAACATTTAGAGCATAGGACATATCTGGATATGTACATCTTAAAGAATGATTGATCAAAATATTCTTGTGATTTCACCAAGTGTCAAAACACTTGAATCTTGATTCAGTCCTTTCCGTGCGTCAAGAACCTTTCTTGTTGTTTCCATATTGAACTCATTCAACATCTTATCTATGTACATTTGGCAAAGCCATATCAGCGCCTCAATCTATCCATATAGACATTGATGCCTAATTCTTGGGTTATGCCTAAGTCTTTCATCGAAATGAAATTCTTAACCTGTGTCAATAAAAGATACATCATTTCTAATCAACGATATGTCTTTCACATAATGTATTAGAAATATGTCTTAGCGCTCCCACTTAATTTCTTGCAAAATGCAAGCATCTTCATCGTCTCTGATGAAATTAAACCTTTTAATGGTTTCATCACGGTGAAGATTCCAACTCCGCGATGCTCACTTCAACCATTGAAGTTTTGCATACTCTTTTAGCATCCTTTGAATTAACAAAACCCTTTGGATCATGTCATGGACACATCCTAGGTAACCATTCTATTAGAAGAACTTGTTTTGTTTTTTCAACTACCATATACCAAAATATATGTAGTGGTTGCTACATTAATCCGTCCAGACTAAATATCGCTATGAAAGATCAAATCTTATCATAGTTAATTCCTTGAACATTGTCATAAACTCTTTCCGACATGTCGACTATTTCATAGATGTGAAACATCCATGTCTATTTCTTTATAGATCCATATACGACTGTATGGTCTTGTACCTTTCTAGAGGGTCTTTCAAATTCAAAGCTTGATTTCTCGTGTATGGAATTATCACGGATTTTATGGCTTCAAGCCACTTAACAAAGTCAGGGCCCATCATTGATTATTTGCATGTAGTCGGTTCATCATTGTCAAAACAACAATGATTTAACTCTCAAATCTTGGCATTTGATTACTTACCCAACCTACTTGGTTCAATAGGAACTTAGATCCCCGTGACCACATCCTTTGAGGCACGTGAGCCATGAGCATTGTTGCTGCCTTCGGGACACTTACCGATGCTGCGCAACTCAGCACATATTAGCCAAGGTTCAACAACCTTGTCAAAGTTCTATTGTCCTCCCACTTAACTTTTCACCAAAAATTCCTTCTCAAGAAACTCGACATTCTAAGTGACAAACACTTTTGTCTTCGGTGTTATGGAGGAATACCCAATGGTTATTCGAAATAACCTACAAAGACATGCTCATCCGACTTTGGTTGTAAACATTTTACTTACTCCTAGCATACCAAAAATTTAAGAAAGGACAACCTGGGTTTTATCCCAAACCATGACTTATATGGTGTCATTTCAACGGATCACGATGGAGCTCTTTTCAGTGTAAAAGCGGTAGTCACTAAAGCTTTAATCCTTTTAAAATATAATGGCAGTTTTTATAAATGACACCTTTGATCTTACCATGTCAAACAAGGTTTCATTACATATCTTGAACACTCCATACTGCTATGGTGTTTTGGGAAATGCAAATCCATAGAACGATTCCTCAAATCTTAGGTGTTTTGCTAAACTTGTAAATCAAACATCTTTCTTTATGATCCAATCATAAACTTTTTATTTTCTTGTTACAATGATTTTCCACTTCATCTTGAAAGTCTTTGAACATTTTCAAATGTTTCATACTTCTTCCTTATTGAGTAAGTATATACATATACTCACTCAAATCTTCAGAGAAAGCATATGAAGTTGAAATCCATCGCCCACGACTACACATAATGGACTACATACATCAATATGTACAAATTCCAATCAGTTAGTCATCCGTTCCTCTTTTGGCCTACGAACGGAGTTTTAATTATCTCCAGGAAAGTATCACAAGCGTCATTTGATCAAATCAAAGACTCTAAAAATCCATCAACATGGAGTTTCTTCATGTATCCTTTCAATATAATTTAAACGGCAATGTCACTTCGCAAGTGATCTTTCAATCATTTGTCTTGCGACATTTTAGCATTAGTTTTATGGTCGTTATTTCTCCAACCAGACTTGTATATCATCCATCTATTATGGAATGCGGTAATTATTTGAACAACCTTTTGTCGTCATAATACCTGATTAAAATAACAATTATTGAAACAAATCTTGAAGGCAAGCTTTGATGTTAACGAGCAACACAACAACCCTTTGTTTGTTTTCGATGAACATCATCACATATTCTCTTGCTAGTTACTTAGGCCATTGCAGTTCTTGAATTGTGTTGTCCTGTATGACACTTCATCCCAACTAATTCGGTATCCAATACTGCAGAACCACATTGCTTAACAACCAAGGAATACAGCCATAACATGTATCTTCTATATACCTAAGTTGGATATCTCCAATCTTTTCTTTTCTGCCAAATATTTTATAGATTCTCTTTCAACAATTCCTTTTCTTTTAAAAGAATCTATCAACATCAATAGTGGTGTCATTCACATGACACATAGTACAAAGTGTGTATAGTCAAATACTAATACCTTTGGACTTGCACTTTGAAGTGGATCACCTTCATCAAATGTTTGGCATTCTTTCAAAGTTCCATTTTTTAGTAATCTTTTAGTGTAGTAAACATTTTACTTACATCTTCTATTCATCCTTATCATGACAACTTTCATGATCAAGCTTCTATAGCTTATAAAGGTGAATTGCGAGTATAATGTTTCTTTTCCAAAACCTTTTGGAGGATTAGGACGAATAGCGTCTCCAACCTTCACAAATTCTCATCAAATATGAGGCCATATACTCTATCATGTTGTAACCAACATATTGTTTTAGATATCGCAATACCTTTCACATATGATGGTTTCTGAAACATCGCTTTCAGCTCTTAGATAAACTTGATATTAAAAACAATATTTTGAGTATCAAGAATCATGGAGGCAAACATGATACATTAGATACTAACACTGGAATTGTTACTCTTGATTTAATACTGTTTATTAAACTTCATAGAGTAAACGGCGTTTGCTGAAGGTTTGCAACAAGACTTTTAAACTTTAGATTGACACTCAAAACAATACAATACCAGTTCGTAAAGCAAATATCCAGAATTTCTATAGTTCCACTATCTCAACTATAACTAAGCGTAAGGTGGTGAACGGATGCCAATGACTACAACAAACTATGCAAATTCACTTTGATTGTGTTTATGATAAATTGAGTTTGACTAATCCAAATTACAAATGAACTCCCACTCAAAACAACATCCCTCGAGTTGTTTTAGTGATTACACGAACCAAATCCACTACACCAAGTCCGATCATCATGTGATATGATGTAGCTTTAAAGGCGAACAATCAACATGTTCATTATATCATCCATATGACTCATGCTTTACCTTTCGGTATTCCGTGTTCCGAGACCATGTATGTACATGCTAGGCTCGTCAAGGTTAACCTTAGTATCCGCATGTGCAAATATGGCTTGCACCCATCGTATGCACACGTAGAATCTATCACAACCGATCATCACGAGATGCTTCGAAACGACGAGTCTTAGCAACGGTGCCTACTAAGGACGAACACTTTATTACTTGATATTTAGTGAGAGGGATCATCTTATAATGCTACCGTCGTGATCTAAGCAATACAAGATGCATAAAGGATTAACATCATAGGCAATTCATAATTAGTGTGATATGATATGGCCCTTTCTTCTTACGCCTTTGATCTCCATCTCCAAAGCACGGACATGATCTCCATCATCACCAGCATTGCGTCAAGGTCAGTGGCGCCGCTTCATGGTTGTCCATCATCACTAGCAACTATTACAACTACTTGGAATAAAGCTATACAAGATGAATAGACACGCATGTCTTAACAGAATTAAAGACAACCATTAGGCTCCTGCCGGTTGCCATATTACAACAAGGATTATTGCATACATCAAATATAATCACAATCACATGATGGCCATATCACATCACAAAACCCCTGCAAAAACAAGTTAGACGCCTCTAATTTTCTTTGCATGTTTTACGTGGTTTGGAGCTTTCGAATAAGAACGGATCTTACCTACGAAACTGAACCACAACGTTGATACAAGTACTATCAAGTGCAAAGTGTAGATTGGATCTATACTATGATGGGAGAGATAGACACCCGCAAAGCCACTTGTGCAATACGAGTTGCACGTCAACTGTGGAGCAAGTCTCATGTGCGATGACATGTAAGGTTAGCCCGAGCCGCTTCATCCCACCATACCGCAAGATGCAAAGTACACAAAGCAAAAAACGGCACGAGCACCAACGCCCACAAAACCATTGTGTTCTACTCGTGCAATAGATCTATGCATAGACAAGGCTCTGATACCACTGATGGGTTCGTAGCATGGAAAACAAAAAATTTCTACCGCAAGAACGAACAAGACCCAGATCTAATCTAGACAAAAGCCAAGATCTAATCTATTAGACATATGCAACAAGATAGATCTGTACTAACCCTTGTAGACCCGAAAGCGTTACGAGATCGGATCTCGTGGTTGATGTAGTCGATCACTTGCCGATCTCAAGATCGTGTGGACGATCCTTCTAGCGCCGTGTTCCGGCAGCGCTTCCGCAGTCGGTCACACATGCGGAGTCGAAGCAGACCTTCCTCTCCCCGTTCCAGCGAGCAGCGGAGGTAGTAGATCTTCTCCACGGAATTCCAGCAACACGACGGTGTGGTGGTGGTGGTGGAGTAGAGAGTTCTGCAGGGCTTCGCCTAAGCCTGAGCAGAGCAAAGGAGGAGGAGAGAGGCGGTGGTTAGGGTTTGTTATGGGAGAGCTCTAGGGGGTGGCGCCCCTCCTCTCTATTTAAAGGAGGGAGGCGCCATGGGAGGGGGAGTCCTAGTAGGACTCCCCTCCCTCCTTGGCCGGCGGATTGGGAGGAGGGAGGAATCCTCCTTCCCCACGAATCTGTGTCTTCCCCCACAAAGACTCCTTGATCCTTTCTTGGTTTTCAAGCAAACTCCAAGAAATCTTCTAGAACCTTCCAGAACATTCCGAAACCTTCTAGAATCTCCATACAAACACTCCGGAACATTTCCTAACTTAGAAAATGATCCCCAATATATGAATCTTATTCTCCGGACAATTCTGGATCTCCTCGTGATGTCTCGGATCCAATCCGAGACTCCGAACAACATTCGGTCTCCAACGCATATTCCATATCTACTTAAAAAACAACTTCGAACCTTAAGTGTGTCACCCTACGGTTCGTGAATATGCAGACATGATGAAGACACCTCTCCGATCAATAACCATCAGCGGGATCTGGAGATCCATAACAGCTCCCACATACTCAACGATGACTTTGTGATCGATAGAACCATTTAACATACGAAACCAATTCCCTTTGTCACGCGATACTCTACTTATCCGAGGTTTGATCGTCAGTATCTCCATACCTTGTTCTACCTCATTACTGATAAGTACTCTTTACTCGTTCCATGATATGTCATCCCTTGTGACCGAGTCACATGCTTGCAAGCTAACCAGATGACATTCCACCGAGAGGGCCTAGAGCATATCTATCTGTCATATGGATGGACAAATCCCAATCTTGGTCCATGCGCTTCAACACATACTTTCAGAATACCCAATGTCACCTTTATAACCACCCAGTTACGAAGTGGCGTTTGATGTCATCAAAGTACCCATCCGGTGATGGTGATTAACATAACCTCATGGTCGAAGGATTAGGTTACTATGCATTTGAAAAGCTTGTAGCAAAACGAACTTAATGACTTGATCTTATGCTATGCTAACTATGGGTGTGTGTCCATCACATCATTATCCTAATGATATGATCTTGTCATCAATGATATCCAATGTCCATGATCAGGAAACCATGATCATCCATTAATCAACAAGCTAGTTTAACAAGAGGCTTACTAGGGACTCTTTTATGTTTACAAAACACATAAGTATTAATGTTTCCTGTTAATACAATTATAGCATGGGATGTAAACATTTATCATAAACATAAAGATATAATAATAACCACTTTATTATTACCTCTTGGGCATATCTCCAACACGAATATCAAAGAGAAGGGTAGCTCACCCGCTTGTAGTAGGATCTGCCATCCTCCGAGCTGCTCGGCTTGTCGGTGGCGGAGGCGGGATAGAGCCTCGCAATGGCGTCTACGGCATGCGCCATTGAAGCTCGGGATCAGTGACTGGGCGCAGCAACTTGGCGTTGGAAGTCAAATGTCCGAAGGGATCGTCCTGTCTGGAGGGTGGATTCCGACGCCGCCGGTGCTAGGGGAAAGGTGGGAATGGATTTGTCAAATTGGTCAACGCATCTAATCCACTTAGCTACTCGATTTGCCTAAGAGGTTGCCGTGTTGGCGCTCACGTCACGGACAGATGACCGACATGAGGGTCCCGACCGTCTACTTCACGGGGCATTTTAACAAAATGTTTGAATTTGGCAGGGGTGAGATGAGTTTGCCTCGAAATGGCCCCTCTCAGTAGTTGGCGGTCCAACATTTCAAAACGCGGCAATTTCAGGCACTTAGGTACCGCCATGCGTTGGCCTACAAACTTTGGTACCACAGACAAACAGGCCCATCATCACAAACAACGGGACAAACTTCACCTCCAAGGAGTTCCAGGAATTCTGCGAAAACCTGGGAATAAACATCAGCTACGCCTCGATGGCTCACCCTCAGACCAACGATCAGGTCGAAAAGGCCAACGGCCTCGTTAGCGGCGGAATCAAGAAACGACTCCTTTGGCCACTCGAACAAGCCGCCAGGTGCTGGCCAGACGAGCTGCAATCCGTACTTTGAAGCTTACGCACAACTCCAAACAGCACCACGGGCTACACTCCGTTCTTCATGGTGCATGGTGCTAAAGCGTGCTACCCCAGAAGTAGCCCCGCGGGTGGTTGCATACAGCGAGAAGGAGTCAACTCTCGCACTCGAAGACTCCGTTGACCTTCTTAACGAGGCACGCGATATTGCAGCAGAGAGATCCACGATTGATCAGCAGAGCCTCCGCAACTACCATAGCAGATGGCTACGCCCCAGATCCTTCGTCAAAGGAGACCTGGTCCTGCGACTGAAGCAGCAAGGACATCTCAAATTCGAGTCCCCTTGGGAAGGACCTTATGTGATTGTAATCTCAGGTGGCGCCTATCGCCTTAAAGATTTCAAGAGCGGAGTTGCATACTCCAACCCCTGGAATGTTGTGCAGCTGCGCCGTTCTACCCCTAGTCGTTTTTTACTTTACAAATAAGGCTATTCAGCTAGGCTACTTTGCCACACATCGTACCTCGTACTATCCTGCAAATTAATAAATCTAAGTGCCCCAAAGCTCTGTGTCTCTTCTATTTTTTGCAATTATTCACTCGGGGGCTGCGCCACCCTTTACACCTTCGTTCTATGAACAAATCGCGGTGTCCTGAGTAGCTGACACACTACCAATCGAACCGTTGATAAAAACCAACCCAGCTACAACGCACCTGACAGGTTGGCAAGGTGCTGATATAAATACACGTCAGGCTAATGAAAGGGAACTGCATAGTACAATACACTCGAAAATCATACAAGCTAGCAAGCTTTTCACATATTAATGGGTATCAAATACACCCACCACAATCATATGAATTTTACAAAACTTATACATCTATGTGCAGGATACAAATTACGCTACTACTGCAAAAGAGGAACATGTGTCTGCTCTTCAAAGAAGTCGACGATATCCTCTGCTGGACGGTCAACCGCCTGATAGTTTGGTACCATGTTCCAAGTCATCCCTTCTGGCGGCAGCGGTGGTCCAGCAGCAACAAACGCTATGTCCACATCTGGCCGATGGAGTCGCACCAGTGACAAGGCAGCCTTCGCACCTGCGACCAACTACAACCGCACGCACTCGTGGAACATGCTTATATCCTGAAATTTTGCCAGAAGAGCCAACAAGCTTGAAGGTACAGCGTCCAGCGGAAACATCGTCTGGTAAATATACTTCAGCCAAGATTGTGTGTTCTTTTAAACAAACCATATACGGATCCACCAGTGTCATTGCATGTCTGTTCTTTTCATGAACCACACCCAGTGTCATTGCATGTCTGTTCCTCTAAACAAACCACACATGGATCGACCTAGAGTCATTGCATGTCAGTTCTTTTCACAAACCACACATGGTTACACCAGTGTCATTGCATGTGTGTTCTTTTCATGAACCATATCTAGAGTCAATGCATGTGTATTCTTCTAAACAAACCACATTAGGATCCACCAGTGTGATTGCATGTGTGTTCTTCTCATGAACCACACCTAGTGTCATTGTATGTCTATTCCTCTAAACAAACAACATAAGGATCCACCAGTGTCAATGCATGTCTGTTCTTTTCATGAACAACACATGGATCCACCAGTGTCATTGCATGTGTGTTCTTTTCAGGAAACAAAGCTAGAGTCATTGCATGTGTGATTTTCTAAATAAACCACACATGGATCCACATAGTGTGATTGCCTGTCTGTTCTTTTCACAAACCACACATGGATCCACCTGTGGCATTGCATGTGTGTTCTTTTCATGAACCACAGCCAGTGTCATTGCATGTCTGTTTTTCTCACAAACCACATAAGGATCCACCAGTGTCATTGCATGTCTGTTCTTCTAAACAAACCACATAAGGATCCCCTAGTGTCATTCCATGTGTGTTCTTTTCATGAACCACAGCTAGAGTCACTACATGTGTGTTCTTCTAAACAAACCACATAAGGATCCACCAGTGTCATTGCATTTCTGTTCTTTTCATGAACCATACCCAGTGTCATTGCATGTCTGCTCCTATAAACAAACCACACATGGATCCACCTAGAGTCATTGCATGTCAGTACATTTCACAAACCACACATGGATCCACCTGTGTCATTGCATGTGTGTTCTTCTCATGAACCACAGGGAGTGTCATTGCATGTCTATTCTTCTCACAAACCACATAAGGATGCACCAGTGTCATTGGATGTGTGTTCTTCTAAACAAACCACATAAGGATCCCCAAGTGTCATTGCATGTGTGTTCTTTTCATGAACCATAGCTAGAGTTATTGCATGTGTGTTCTTCTAAGCAACCCACATAAGGATCCACCAGTGTCATTGCATGTCTGTTCTTCTCACAAACCACATAAGGATCCACCAGTGTCATTGCATGTCTGTTCTTCTAAACAAACCACATAAGGATCCCAGTGTCATTGCATGTGTGTTCTTTTCATGAACCACAACTAGAGTCATTGCATGTGTGTTCTTCTAACCAAACCACATAAGGATCCCCAAGTGTCATTGCATGTGTGTTCTTTTCATGAACCATAGCTAGAGTTATTGCATGTGTGTTCTTCTAAACAACCCACATAAGGATCCACCAGTGTCATTGCATGTCTGTTCTTCTCACAAACCACATAAGGATCCACCAGTGTCATTGCATGTCTGTTCTTCTAAAAAAACCACATAAGGATCCCAGTGTCATTGCATGTGTGTTCTTTTCATGAACCACAACTAGAGTCATTGCATGTGTGTTCTTCTAAACAAACCACATAAGGATCCACCAGTGTCATTGCATGTCTGTTCTTTTCATGAACCACAGCTAGAGTCATTGCATGTGTGTTCTTCTAAACAAACCACATAATGATCCACCAGTGTCATTGCATGTCTGTTCTTTTCATGAACCATACCTAGTGTCATTGCATGTCTGTTCCTCTAAACAAACCACACATGGATCCACCTAGAGTCATTGCATGTCAGTTCTTTTCACAAACCACACATGGATCCACCAGTGTCATTGCATGTGTGTTCTTCTAATGAACCACTGCCAGTGTCATTGCATGTCTATTCTTCTCACAAACCACTTAAGGATCCAACAGTTTCATTGGATGTGTGTTCTTCTAAACAAACCACATAAGGATCCCCCAGTGTCATTGCATGTGTGTTCTTTTCATGAACCATAGCTAGAGTCATTGCATCTGTGTTCTTCTAAACAGCCCACATAAGAATCCACCAGTGTCATTGCATGTCTATTCTTCTCACAAACCACATAAGGATCCACCAGTGTCATTGCATGTCTGTTCTTCTAAACAAACCACATAAGGATCCCTAGTGTCATTGGATGTGTGTTCTTTTCATGAACCATAGCCAGAGTCATTGCATGTGTGTTCTTCTAAACAAACCACATAAGGATCCACCAGTGTCATTGCATGTGTGTTCTTTTCATGAACCACAGATAGAGTCATTGCATGTGTGTTCCTCTAAACAAACCACATAAGGATCCACCAGTGTCATTGCATGTCTGTTCTTTTCACGAACAACACATGGATCCACCAGTGTCATAGCATGTGTGCTCTTTTCATGAACCACAGCTAGAGTCATTGCATGTATGTTCTTCTAGACAAACCACACATGGATCCACCTAGAGTGATTGCATGTCTATTCTTTTCACAAACCACACATGGATCCACCAGTGACATTGCATGTGTGTTCTTTTCATGAACCACAGCTAGAGTCATTGCATGTATGTTCTTTCCACAAACCACACATGGATCCACCTAGTGTGATTGCATGTCTGTTCTTTTCACAAACCACACATGGATCCACCAGTGTCATTGCATGTGTGTTCTTCTCATGAACCACAGCTAGTGTCATTGCATGTCTGTTCTTCTCACAAACCACATAAGGATCCACCAGTGTCACTGCATGTATGTTCTTCTAAACAAACCACATAAGGATCCCCTAGTGTAATTGCATGTGTGTTCTTTTCATGAACCACAGCTAGAGTCATTGCATGTGTGTTCTTCTAAACAAACCACATAAGGATCCACCAGTGCCATTGCATGTCTGTTCTTTTCATGAACCATACCCAGTGTCATTGCATCTCTGTTCCTCTAAACAAACCACACATGGATCCACCTAGAGTCATTTCATGTTAGTTATTTTCACATACCACACATCGATCCATCAGTGTTATTGCATGTGTGTCCTTCTCATGAACCACAGCCAGTGTCATTGCATGGTTATTCTTCTCACAAACCACATAAGGATCCACCAGTGTCATTGGATGTGTGTTCTTCTAAACAAACCACATAAGGATCCCCTAGTGTCATTGCATGTGTGTTCTTTTCATGAACCATAGCTAGAGTCATTGCATGTGTGTTCCTCTAAACAAACCACATAAGGATCCACCAGTGTCATTGCATGTCTGTTCTTCTCATAAACCACATAAGGATCCACCAGTGTCATTGCATGTATATTCTTCTAAATAAACCACATAAGGATCCCCCAGTGTCAATGCATGTGTGTTCTTTTCATGAACCACAGCTAGAATCATTGCATGTGTGTTCTTTTAAACAAACCACATAAGGATCCACCAGTGTCATTGCATGTCTGTTCTTTTCATGAACCACACCCAGTGTCATCGCATGCTTGTTCCTCTAAACAAACCACGCATGGATCCACCTAGAGTCATTGCATGTCAGTTCTTTTCACAGACCACACATGGATCCACCAGTGTCATTGCATGTGTGGTCTTTTAATGAACCACAGCTATAGTCATTACATGTGTGTTCTTCAAAACAAACCACATAAGGATCCACTAGTGTCATTGCATGTGTGTTCTTCTCATGAACCACACCCAGTGTCATTGCATGTGTGTTATTCTCATGAACCACACATGGATCCACAAGTGTCATTGCATGTGTGTTCTTTTCATGAACCACAGCTAGAGTCATAGCATGTGTGTTCTTCTAAACAAACCACATAAGGATCCACCAGTGTCATTGCATGTGTGTTCTTCTCATGAACCACACATGGATCCACCAGTGTCATTGCATGTATGTTCTTCTCATGAACCACACATGGATCCACCAGTGTCATTGCTTGTGTGTTCTCTTCATGAACCACACCCAGTGTCATTGCATGTTTGTTCCTCTAAAAAAACAACATAAGGATCCACCATTCTCATTGCATGTATGTTCTTTTCATGAACAACACCTGGATCCACCAGTGTCATTGCATGTGTGTTCTTTTCAGGAAACAAAGCTAGAGTCATTGCATGTGTGTTCTTCTGAACAAACCACACATGGATCCACCTAGTGTGATTGCATGTCTGTTCTTTCCACAAATCACACATGGATCCACTAGTGTCATTGCATGTGTGTTCTTTTCATGAACCACAGCCAATGTCATTGCATGTTTGTTCTTCTCACAAACCACATAAGGATCCACTAGTGTCATTGCATGTCTGTTCTTCTAAACAAACCACATAAGGATCCCCTAGTGTCATTTCATGTGTGTTCTTTTCATGAACCACAGCTAGAGTCATTGCATGTGTGCTCTTCTAAACAAACCACATAAGGATCCACCAGTGTCATTGCATGTCTGTTCTTTTCATGAACCATACCTAGTGTCATTGCATGTCTGTTCCTCTAAAAAAACACAGATGGATCCACCTAGAGTCATTGCATGTCAGTTCTTTTCACAAACCACACATGGATCCACCAGTGTCATTGCATGTGTGTTCTTCTAATGAACCACAGACAGTGTCATTGCATGTCTATTCTTCTCACAAACCACATCAGGATCCACCAGTGTCATTGGATGTGTGTTCTTCTAAACAAACCACATAAGGATCCCCCAGTGTCATTGCATGTGTGTTCTTTTCATGAACCATAGCTAGAGTCATTGCATGTGTGTTCTTCTAAACAACCCACATAAGGATCCACCAGTATCGTTGCATGTCTATTCTTCTCACAAACCACATAAGGATATACCAGTGTAATTGCATGTATGTTCTTCTAAACAAACCACATAAGGATCCCCAGTGTCATTGCATGTCTGTTCTTTTCATAAACCATAGCTAGAGTCATTGCATGTGTGTTCTTCTAAACAAACAACATAAGGATCCACAAGTGTCATTGCATGTGTGTTCTTTTCATGAACTCCAGCTAGAGTCATTGCATGTGTCTTCTTCTAAACAAAGCACATAAGGATCCACCAGTGTCATTGCATGTGTGTTCTTTTCATGAACCACACCCAGTGTAATTGCATGTATATTCCTCTAAACAAACCACATAAGGATCCACCAGTGTCATTGCATGTCTGTTCTTTTCATGAACCATACCCAGTGTCATTGCATGTCTGTTCCTCTAAACAAACCACACATGGATCCACCTAGAGTAATTGCATGTCAGTTCTTTTCACAAACCACACATGGATCCACCAGTGTCATTGCATGTGTGTTCTTCTAACGAACCACAACCAGTGTCATTGCATGTCTATTCTTCTCACAAACCACATAAGGATCCAGCAGTGTCATTGGATGTGTGTTCTTCTAAACAAACCACATAAGGATCCCCCAGTATCATTGCATGTGTGTTCTTTTCATGAACCATAGCTAGAGTCATTGCATGTGCGTTCTTCTAAACAACCCACATAAGGATTCACTAGTGTCATTTCATGTTTGTTCTTCTCACAAACCACATAAGGATCTACCAGTGTCATTGCATGTTTGTTCTTCTAAACAAACCACATAAGGATCCCTAGTGCCATTGCATGTGTGTTCTTTTCATGAACCACAGCTAGATTCGTTGCATGTGTGTTCTTCTAAACAAACCACACGTGGATCCACTAGTGTCATTGCATGTGTGTTCTTTTCATGAACCACAGCCAGTGTCATCGCATGTCTGTTCTTCTCACAAACCACATAAGGATCCACCAGTGTCATTGCATGTCTGTTCTTCTAAACAAACCACATAAGGATCCCTAGTGTCATTGCATGTGTGTTCTTTTCATGAACCATAGCTAGATTCATTGCATGTGTGTTCTTCTAAACAAACCACATAAGGATCCACCAGTGTCATTGCATGTGTGTTCTTTTCATGAACCATAGCTAGAGTCATTGCATGTGTGTTCTTCTAAACAAACCACATAAGGATCCACCAGTGTCATTGCATGTGTGTTCTTCTCATGAACCACACATGGATCCACCAGTGTCATTGCATGTCTGTTCTTTTCATGAACCACACCTAGTGTCATTGCATGTCTTTTGCTCTTAACAAACCAGATAAGGATCCACCAGTGTCATTGCATGTCTGTTCTTTTCATGAACAACACATGGATCCACCAGTGTCATTGCATGTGTGTTCTTTTCATGAATCACAGCTAGATTCATTGCATGTGTGTTCTTCTAAACAAACCACACATGGAGCCACCTTGTTTGATTGCATGTCTGTTCTTTCCACAAACCACACATGGATCCACCAGTGTCATTGCATGTGTGTTCTTTTCATGAACCACAACCAGTGTCATTGCATGTTTGTTCTTCTCACATACCACATAAGGATCCACCAGTGTCATTGCATGTGTGTTCTTCTAAGCAAACCACATAAGGATTCCCTAGTGTCATTGCATGTGTGTTCTTTTCATGAACCACAGCTAGAGTCATTGCATGTGTGTTCTTCTAACAAACCAAATAAGGATCCACCAGTGTCCTTGCATGTCTGTTCTTTTCCTGAACCATACCTAGTGTCATTGCATGTTTGTTCCTCTAAACAAACCACACATGGATCCACCTAGAGTCATTGCGTGTCAGTTCTTTTCACAAACCACACATGGATCCACCAGTGTCATTGCATGTGTGTTCTTCTAATGAACCACATCCAGTGTCATTGCATGTCTATTCTTCTCACAAACCACAAAAGGATCCACCAGTGTCATTGGATGTGTGTTCTTCTAAAGAAACCACATAAGGATCCCCCAGTGTCATCGCATTTGTGTTCTTTTCATGAACCATAGCTAGAGTCATTGCATGTGTGTTCTCCTAAACAACCCACATAAGGATCCTCCAATGTCATTACATGTCTGTTCGTCTCACAAACCACATAAGGATCCACCAGTGTCATTGCATGTCTGTTCTTCTAAACAAACCACATAAGGATCCCAGTGTCATTGCATGTGTGTTCTTTTCATGAACCACAGCTAGAGTCACTGCATGTGTGTTCTTCTAAACAAACCACACATGGAGCCACCTTGTTTGATTGCATGTCTGTTCTTTCCACAAACGACACATGGATCCACCAGTGTCATTGCATGTGTGTTCTTTTCATGAACCACAGCCAGTGTCATTGCATGTCTGTTCTTCTCACAAACCACATAAGGATCCACTGGTGTCATTGCATGTGTGTTCTTCTAAGCAAACCACATAAGGATTCCCTAGTGTCATTGTATGTGTGTTCTTTTCATGAACCACAGCTAGAGTCATTGCATGTGTGTTCTTCTAAACAAACCACATAAGGATCCACCAGTGTCATTGCATGTCTGTTCTTTTCCTGAACCATACCCAGTGTCATTGCATGTCTGTTCCTGTAAACAAACCACACATGGATCCACCTAGAGTCATTGCGTGTTAATTCTTTTCACAAACCACACATGGATCCACCAGTGTCATTGCATGTGTGTTCTTCTAATGAACCACATCCAGAGTCATTGCATGTCTATTCTTCTCACAAACCACAAAAGGATCCACCAGTGTCATTGGATGTGTGTTCTTCTAAAGAAACCACATAAGGATCCCCCAGTGTCATTGCATGTGTGTTCTTTTCATGAACCATAGCTAGAGTCATTGCATGTGTGTTCTCCTAAACAACCCACATAAGGATCCACCAGTGTCATTACATGTTTGTTCGTCTCACAAACCACATAAGGATCCACCAGTGTCATTGCATGTATGTTCTTCTAAACAACCCACATAAGGATCCACCAGTGTCATTACATGTCTGTTCGTCTCACAAACCACATATGGATCCACCAGTGTCACTGCATGTGTGTTCTTCTAATGAACCACATCCAGAGTCATTGCATGTCTATTCTTCTCACAAACCACAAAAGGATCCACCAGTGTCATTGGATGTGTGTTCTTCTAAAGAAACCACATAAGGATCCCCCAGTGTCATTGCATGTGTGTTCTTTTCATGAACCATAGCTAGAGTCATTGCATGTGTGTTCTCCTAAACAACCCACATAAGGATCCACCAGTGTCATTACATGTCTGTTCGTCTCACAAACCACATAAGGATCCACCGGTGTCATTGCAAGTATGTTCTTCTAAACAAACCACATAAGGATCCCAGTGTCATTGCATGTGTGTTCTTTTCATGAACCACAGCTAGAGTCATTGCATGTGTGTTCTTCTAAACAAACCACATAAGGATCCACCGGTGTTTTTGCATGTGTGTTCTTTTCATGAACCACAGCTAGAGTCATTGCATGTGTGTTCTTCTAAACAAACCACATAAGGATCCACCAGTGTCATTGCATGTGTGTTCTTCTCATGAACCACACATGGATCCACCAGTGTCATTGCATGTGTGTTCTTTTCATGAACCACACCTAGTGTCATTGCATGTCTGTTGCTCTTAACAAACCAGATAAGGATCCACCAGTGTCATTGCATGTCTGTTCTTTTCATGAACAACACATGGATCCACCAGTGTCATTGCATGTGTGTTCTTTTCATGAACCACAGCTAGAGTCATTGCATGTGTGTTCTTCTAAACAAACCACACATGGAGCCACCTTGTTTGATTGCATGTCTGTTCTTTCCACAAACCACACATGCATCCACCAGTGTCATTGCATGTGTGTTCTTTTCATGAACCACAACTAGTGTCATTGCATGTCTGTTCTTCTCACATACCACATAAGGATCCACCAGTGTCATTGCATGTGTGTTCTTCTAAGCAAACCACATAAGGATTCCCTAGTGTCATTGCATGTGTGTTCTTTTCATGAACCACAGCTAGAGTCATTGCATGTGTGTTCTTCTAACAAACCACATAAGGATCCACCAGTGTCCTTGCATGTCTGTTCTTTTCCTGAACCATACCCAGTGTCATTGCATGTCTGTTCCTCTAAACAAACCACACATGGATCCACCTAGAGTCATTGCGTGTCAGTTCTTTTCACAAACCACACATGGATCCACCAGTGTCATTGCATGTGTGTTCTTCTAATGAACCACATCCAGTGTCATTGCATGTCTATTCTTCTCACAAACCACAAAAGGATCCACCAGTGTCATTGGATGTGTGTTCTTCTAAAGAAACCACATAACGATCCCCTAGTGTCATCGCATGTGTGTTCTTTTCATGAACCATAGCTAGAGTCATTGCATGTGTGTTCTCCTAAACAACCCACATAAGGATCCACCAGTGTCATTACATGTCTGTTCGTCTCACAAACCACATAAGGATCCACCAGTGTCATTGCATGTCTGTTCTTCTAAACAAACCACATAAGGATCCCAGTGTCATTGCATGTGTGTTCTTTTCATGAACCACAGCTAGAGTCATTGCATGTGTGTTCTTCTAAAAAAACCACACATGGAGCCACCTTGTTTGATTGCATGTCTGTTCTTTCCACAAACGACACATGGATCCACCAGTGTCATTGCATGTGTGTTCTTTTCATGAACCACAGCCAGTGTCATTGCATGTCTGTTCTTCTCACATACCACATAAGGATCCACCAGTGTCATTGCATGTGTGTTCTTCTAAGCAAACCACATAAGGATTCCCTAGTGTCATTGTATGTGTGTTCTTTTCATGAACCACAGCTAGAGTCATTGCATGTGTGTTCTTCTAAACAAACCACATAAGGATCCACCAGTGTCATTGCATGTCTGTTCTTTTCCTGAACCATACCCACTGTCATTGCATGTCTGTTCCTCTAAACAAACCACACATGGATCCACCTAGAGTCATTGCGTGTTAGTTCTTTTCACAAACCACACATGGATCCACCAGTGTCATTGCATGTGTGTTCTTCTAATGAACCACATCCAGAGTCATTGCATGTCTATTCTTCTCACAAACCACAAAAGGATCCACCAGTGTCATTGGATGTGTGTTCTTCTAAAGAAACCACATAAGGATCCCCCAGTGTCATTGCATGTGTGTTCTTTTCATGAACCATAGCTAGAGTCATTGCATGTGTGTTCTCCTAAACAACCCACATAAGGATCCACCAGTGTCATTACATGTCTGTTCGTCTCACAAACCACATACGGATCGACCAGTGACATTGCATGTATGTTCTTCTAAACAAACCACATAAGGATCCCAGTGTCATTGCATGTGTGCTCTTTTCATGAACCACAGCTAGAGTCATTGCATGTGTGTTCTTCTAAATAAACCACATAAGGATCCACCGGTGTTTTTGCATGTGTGTTCTTTTCATGAACCACAGCTAGAGTCATTGCATGTGTGTTCTTCTAAACAAACCACATAAGGATCCACCAGTGTCATTGCATGTGTGTTCTTCTCATGAACCACACATGGATCCACCAGTGTCATTGCATGTCTGTTCTTTTCATGAACCACACCTAGTGTCATTGCATGTCTGTTGCTCTTAACAAACCAGATAAGGATCCACCAGTGTCATTTCATGTCTGTTCTTTTCATGAACAACACATGGATCCACCAGTGTCATTGCATGTGTGTTCTTTTCATGAACCACAGCTAGAGTCATTGCATGTGTGTTCTTCTAAACAAACCACACATGGAGCCACCTTATTTGATTGCATGTCTGTTCTTTCCACAAACCACACATGGATCCACCAGTGTCATTGCATGTGTGTTCTTTTCATGAACCACAGCCAGTGTCATTGCATGTCTGTTCTTCTCACATACCACATAAGGATCCACCAGTGGCATTGCATGTGTGTTCTTCTAAGCAAACCACATAAGGATTCCCTAGTGTCATTGCATGTGTGTTCTTTTCATGAACCACAGCTAGAGTCATTGCATGTGTGTTCTTCTAACAAACCACATAAGGATCCACCAGTGTCCTTGCATGTCTGTTCTTTTCCTGAACCATACCCAGTGTCATTGCATGTATGTTCCTCTAAACAAACCACACATGGATCCACCTAGAGTCATTGCGTGTCAGTTCTTTTCACAAACCACACATGGATCCACCAGTGTCATTGCATGTGTGTTCTTCTAATGAACCACATCCAGTGTCATTGCATGTCTATTCTTCTCACAAACCACAAAAGGATCCACCAGTGTCATTGGATGTGTGTTCTTCTAAAGAAACCACATAACGATCCCCTAGTGTCATCGCATGTGTGTTCTTTTCATGAACCATAGCTAGAGTCATTGCATGTGTGTTCTCCTAAACAACCCACATAAGGATCCACCAGTGTCATTACATGTCTGTTCGTCTCACAAACCACATAAGGATCCACCAGTGTCATTGCATGTCTGTTCTTCTAAACAAACCACATAAGGATCCCAATGTCATTGCATGTGTGTTCTTTTCATGAACCACGGCTAGAGTCATTGCATGTGTGTTCTTCTAAACAAACCACACATGGAGCCACCTTGTTTGATTGCATGTCTGTTCTTTCCACAAACGACACATGGATCCACCAGTGTCATTGCATGTGTGTTCTTTTCATGAACCACAGCCAGTGTCATTGCATGTCTGTTCTTCTCACATACCACATAAGGATCCACCAGTATCATTGCATGTGTGTTCTTCTAAGCAAACCACATAAGGATTCCCTAGTGTCATTGTATGTGTGTTCTTTTCATGAACCACAGCTAGAGTCATTGCATGTGTGTTCTTCTAAACAAACCACATAAGGATCCACCAGTGTCATTGCATGTCTGTTCTTTTCCTGAACCATACCCAGTGTCATTGCATGTCTGTTCCTCTAAACAAACCACCCATGGATCCACCTAGAGTCATTGCGTGTTAGTTCTTTTCACAAACCACACATGGATCCACCAGTGTCACTGCATGTGTGTTCTTCTAATGAACCACATCCAGAGTCATTGCATGTCTATTCTTCTCACAAACCACAAAAGGATCCACCAGTGTCATTGGATGTGTGTTCTTCTAAAGAAACCACATAAGGATCCCCCAGTGTCATTGCATGTGTGTTCTTTTCATGAACCATAGCTAGATTCATTGCATGTGTGTTCTCCTAAACAACCCACATAAGGATCCACCAGTGTCATTACATGTCTGTTCGTCTCACAAACCACATAAGGATCCACCAGTGTCATTGCATGTATGTTCTTCTAAACAAACCACATAAGGATCCCAGTGTCATTGCATGTGTGTTCTTTTCATGAACCACAGCTAGAGTCATTGCATGTGTGTTCTTCTAAACAAACCACATAAGGATCCACCGGTGTTTTTGCATGTGTGTTCTTTTCATGAACCACAGCTAGAGTCATTGCATGTGTGTTCTTCTAAACAAACCACATAAGGATCCACCAGTGTCATTGCATGTGTGTTCTTCTCATGAACCACACATGGATCCACCAGTGTCATTGCATGTCTGTTCTTTTCATGAACCACACCTAGTGTCATTGCATGTCTGTTGCTCTTAACAAACCAGATAAGGATCCACCAGTGTCATTGCATGTCTGTTCTTTTCATGAACCATACCCAGTGTCATTGCATGTATGTTCCTCTAAACAAACCACACATGGATCCACCTAGAGTCATTGCATGTCAGTTCTTTTCACAAACCACACATGGATCCACCAGTGTCATTGCATGTGTGTTCTTCTAATGAACCACAGCCAGTGTCATTGCATGTTTATTCTTCTCACAAACCACATAAGGATCCACCAGTGTCATTGGATGTGTGTTCTTCTAAACAAACCACATAAGGATCCCCCAGTGTCATTGCATGTGTCTTCTTTTCATGAACCCTAGCTAGAGTCATTGCATGCGTGTTCTTCTAAACAACCCACATAACGATCCACCAGTGTCATTGCATGTCTGTTCTTCTCACAAACCACATAAGGATCCACCAGTGGCATTGCATGTCTGTTCTTCTAAACAAACCACATAAGGATCCCAGTGTCATTGCATGTCTGTTCTTTTCATGAACCACTGCTAGAGTCATCGCACATGTGTTCTTCTAAACAAACCACATAAGGATCCACCAGTGCCATTGCATGTGTGTTCTTTTCATGAACCACCGCTAGAGTCATTGCATGTGTGTTCTTCTAAACAAACCACATAAGGATACACTAGTGTCATTGCATGTGTGTTCTTCTCATGAACCACACATGGATCCACCAGTGTCATTGCATGTCTGTTCTTTTCATGAACCACACCCAGTGTGATTGCATGTCTATTCCTCTAAACAACCCACATAAGGATCCACCAGTGTCATTGCATGTCTGTTCTTTTCAAGAACAACACATGGATCCACCAGTGTCATTGCATGTGTGTTCTTTTCATGAACTACAGCTAGAGCCATTGCATGTGTGTTCTTCTAAACAAACCACACATGGATCCACCAGTGTCATTGCATGTCTGTTCTTTTCATGAACCACACCTAGTGTCATTGCATGTCTGTTGCTCTTAACAAACCAGATAAGGATCCACCAGTGTCATTTCATGTCTGTTCTTTTCATGAACAACACATGGATCCACCAGTGTCATTGCATGTGTGTTCTTTTCATGAACCACAGCTAGAGTCATTGCATGTGTGTTCTTCTAAACAAACCACACATGGAGCCACCTTGTTTGATTGCATGTCTGTTCTTTCCACAAACCACACATGGATCCACCAGTGTCATTGCATGTGTGTTCTTTTCATGAACCACAGCCAGTGTCATTGCATGTCTGTTCTTCTCACATACCACATAAGGATCCACCAGTGTCATTGCATGTGTGTTCTTCTAAGCAAACCACATAAGGATTCCCTAGTGTCATTGCATGTGTGTTCTTTTCATGAACCATAGCTAGAGTCATTGCATGTGTGTTCTTCTAACAAACCACATAAGGATCCACCAGTGTCCTTGCATGTCTGTTCTTTTCCTGAACCATGCCCAGTGTCATTGCATGTCTGTTCCTCCAAAACAAACCACACATGGATCCACCTAGAGTCATTGCGTGTCAGTTCTTTTCACAAACCACACATGGATCCACCAGTGTCATTGCATGTGTGTTCTTCTAATGAACCACATCCAGTGTCATTGCATGTCTATTCTTCTCACAAACCACAAAAGGATCCACCAGTGTCATTGGATGTGTGTTCTTCTTAAGAAACCACATAAGGATCCCCTAGTGTCATCGCATGTGTGTTCTTTTCATGAACCATAGCTAGAGTCATTGCATGTGTGTTCTCCTAAACAACCCACATAAGGATCCACTAGTGTCATTACATGTCTGTTCGTCTCACAAACCACATAAGGATCCACCAGTGTCATTGCATGTCTGTTCTTCTAAACAAACCACATAAGGATCCCAGTGTCATTGCATGTGTGTTCTTTTCATGAACCACAACTAGAGTCATTGCATGTGTGTTCTTCTAAACAAACCACACATGGAGCCACCTTGTTTGATTGCATGTCTGTTCTTTCCACAAACGACACATGGATCCACCAGTGTCATTGCATGTGTGTTCTTTTCATGAACCACAGCCAGTGTCATTGCATGTCTGTTCTTCTCACATACCACATAAGGATCCACCAGTGTCATTGCATGTGTGTTCTTCTAAGCAAACCACATAAGGATTCCCTAGTGTCATTGTATGTGTGTTCTTTTCATGAACCACAGCTAGAGTCATTGCATGTGTGTTCTTCTAAACAAACCACATAAGGATCCACAAGTGTCATTGCATGTCTGTTCTTTTCCTGAACCATACCCAGTGTCATTGCATGTCTGTTCCTCTAAACAAACCACCCATGGATCCACCTAGAGTCATTGCGTGTTAGTTCTTTTCACAAACCACACATGGATCCACCAGTGTCACTGAATGTGTGTTCTTCTAATGAACCACATCCAGAGTCATTGCATGTCTATTCTTCTCACAAACCACATAAGGATCCACCAGTGTCATTGGATGTGTGTTCTTCTAAAGAAACCACATAAGGATCCCCCAGTGTCATTGCATGTGTGTTCTTTTCATGAACCATAGCTAGAGTCATTGCATGTGTGTTCTCCTAAACAATCCACATAAGGATCCACCAGTGTCATTACATGTCTGTTCGTCTCACAAACCACATAAGGATCCACCAGTGTCATTGCATGTATGTTCTTCTAAACAAACCACATAAGGATCCCAGTGTCATTGCATGTGTGTTCTTTTCATGAACCACAGCTAGAGTCATTGCATGTGTGTTCTTCTAAACAAACCACATAAGGATCCACCGGTGTTTTTGCATGTGTGTTCTTTTCATGAACCACAGCTAGAGTCATTGCATGTGTGTTCTTCTCATGAACCACACATGGATCCACCAGTGTCATTGCATGTCTGTTCTTTTCATGAACCACACCTAGTGTCATTGCATGTCTGTTGCTCTTAACAAACCAGATAAGGATCCACCAGTGTCATTGCATGTCTGTTCTTTTCATGAACCATACCCAGTGTCATTGCATGTATGTTCCTCTAAACAAACCACACATGGATCCACCTAGAGTCATTGCATGTCAGTTCTTTTCACAAACCACACATGGATCCACCAGTGTCATTGCATGTGTGTTCTTCTAATGAACCACAGCCAGTGTCATTGCATGTTTATTCTTCTCACAAACCACATAAGGATCCACCAGTGTCATTGGATGTGTGTTCTTCTAAACAAACCACATAAGGATCCCCCAGTGTCATTGCATGTGTCTTCTTTTCATGAACCCTAGCTAGAGTCATTGCATGCGTGTTCTTCTAAACAACCCACATAACGATCCACCAGTGTCATTGCATGTCTGTTCTTCTCACAAACCACATAAGGATCCACCAGTGGCATTGCATGTCTGCTCTTCTAAACAAACCACATAAGGATCCCAGTGTCATTGCATGTCTGTTCTTTTAATGAACCACTGCTAGAGTCTTTGCACATGTGTTCTTCTAAACAAACCACATAAGGATCCACCAGTGCCATTGCATGTGTGTTCTTTTCATGAACCACCGCTAGAGTCATTGCATGTGTGTTCTTCTAAACAAACCACATAAGGATCCACCAGTGTCATTGCATGTCTGTTCTTTTCATGAACCATAGCTAGAGTCATTGCATGTGTGTTCTTCTAAACAAACCACATAAGGATCCACCAGTGTCATTGCATGTCTGTTATTTTCATGAACCATACCCAGTGCCATTGCATGTCTGTTCCTCTAAACAAACCACACATGGATCCACCTAGAGTCATTGCATGTCAGTTCTTTTCACAAACCACACATGGATCCACCAGTGTCATTGCATGTGTGTTCTTCTCATGAACCACAGCTAGTGTCATTGCATGTCTATTCTTCTCACAAACCACATAAGGATCCACCAGTGTCATTGGATGTGTGTTCTTCTAAACAAACCACATAAGGATCCCCCAGTGTCATTGCATGTGTGTTGTTCTAAACAACCCATAAGGATCCACTAGTCTCATTGCATGTCTGTTCTTCTCACAAACCACATAAGGATCCACCAGTGTCATTGCATGTGTGTTCTTTTCATGAACCACAGCTAGAGTCATTGCATATGTGTTCTTCTAAACAAACCACAAATGGAGCCACCTTGTTTGATTGCATGTCTGTTCTTTCCACAAACCACACGTGGATCCACCAGTGTCATTCCATGTGTGTTCTTTTCATGAACCACAGCCAGTGTCATTGCATCTCTGTTCTTCTCACATACCACATAAGGATCCACCAGTGTCATTGCATGTGTGTTCTTCTAAGCAAACCACATAAGGATTCCCTCGTGTCATTGCATGTGTGTTCTTTTCATGAACCACAGCTAGAGTCATTGCATGTGTGTTCTTATAAACAAACCACATAAGGATCCACCAGTGTCATTGCATGTCTGTTCTTTTCCTGAACCATACCCAGTGTCATTGCATGTCTGTTCCTCTAAACAAACCACACATGGATCCACCTATAGTCATTGCATGTCAGTTCTTCTCACAAACCACAAAAGGATCCACCTGTGTCATTGGATGTGTGTTCTTCTAAAGAAACCACATAAGGATCCCCCAGTGTCATTGCATGTGTGTTCTATTCATGAACCATAGCTAGAGTCATTGCATGTGTCTTCTCCTAAACAACCCACATAAGGATCCGCCAGTGTCATTACATGTCTGTTCGTCTCACAAACCACATAAGGATCCACCATTGTCATTGCATGTCTGTTCTTCTAAACAAACCACATAAGGATCCCAGTGTCATTGCATGTGTGTTCTTTTCATGAACCATAGCTAGAGTCATTGCATGTGTGTTCTTCTAAGCAAACCACATAAGGATCCACCGGTGTCATTACATGTGTGTTCTTTTCATCAACCACAGCTAGAGTCATTGCATGTGTGTTCTTCTAAATAAACCACATAAGGATCCACCAGTGTCATTGCATGTGTGTTCTTCTCATGAACCACACATGGATCCACCAGTGTCATTCATGTCTGTTCTTTTCATGAACTACACCCAGTATCATTGCATGTCTGTTCCTCTAAACAAACCACATAAGGATCCACCAGTGTCATTGCATGTCTGTTCTTTTCATGAACCATACCCAGTGTCATTGCATGTATGTTCCTCTAAACAAACCACACATGGATCCACCTAGAGTCATTGCATGTCAGTTCTTTTCACAAACCACACATGGATCCACCAGTGTCATTGCATGTGTGTTCTTCTAATGAACCACAACCAGTGTCATTGCATGTTTATTCTTCTCACAAACCACATAAGGATCCACCAGTGTCATTGGATGTGTGTTCTTCTAAACAAACCACATAAGGATCCCCCAGTGTCATTGCATGTGTCTTCTTTTCATGAACCCTAGCTAGAGTCATTGCATGCGTGTTCTTCTAAACAACCCACATAACGATCCACCAGTGTCATTGCATGTCTGTTCTTCTCACAAACCACATAAGGATCCACCAGTGGCATTGCATGTCTGTTCTTCTAAACAAACCACATAAGGATCCCAGTGTCATTGCATGTCTGTTCTTTTAATGAACCACTGCTAGAGTCTTTGCACATGTGTTCTTCTAAACAAACCACATAAGGATCCACCAGTGCCATTGCATGTGTGTTCTTTTCATGAACCACCGCTAGAGTCATTGCATGTGTGTTCTTCTAAACAAACCACATAAGGATCCACCAGTGTCATTGCCTGTGTGTTCTTCTCATGAACCACACATGGATCCACCAGTGTCATTGCATGTCTGTTCTTTTCATGAACCACACCCAGTGTGATTGCATGTCTATTCCTCTAAACAACCCACATAAGGATCCACCAGTGTCATTGCATGTCTGTTCTTTTCAAGAACAACACATGGATCCACCAGTGTCATTGCATGTGTGTTCTTTTCATGAACTACAGCTAGAGCCATTGCATGTGTGTTCTTCTAAACTAACCAC
The DNA here is from genome assembly GCA_916181665.1 of Avena sativa. NCBI lineage: Eukaryota > Viridiplantae > Streptophyta > Magnoliopsida > Poales > Poaceae > Avena > Avena sativa. The sequence goes on along the minus strand of OV702287.1, from coordinate 60,423,194 downwards.
ACATGGATCCACCTAGTGTGATTGCATGTCTATTCTTTTCACAAACCACACATGGATCCACCAGTGTCATTGCATGTGTGTTCTTTTCATGAACCACAGCCAGTGTCATTGCATGTCTATTCTTCTCACAAACCACATAAGGATCCAGCAATGTCATTGGATGTGTGTTCTTCTAAACAAACCACATAAGGATCCCCCAGTATCATTGCATGTGTGTTCTTTTCATGAACCATAGCTAGAGTCATTGCATGTGTGTTCTTCTAAACAACCCACATAAGGATCCACCAGTGTCATTTCATGTTTGTTCTTCTCACAAACCACATAAGGATCCACCAGTGTCATTGCATGTCTGTTCTTCTAAACAAACCACATAAGGATCCCTAGTGTCATTGCATGTGTGTTCTTTTCATGAACTACAGCTAGATTCATTGCATGTGTGTTCTTCTAAACAAACCACATAAGGATCCACCTGTCATTGCATGTGTGTTCTTTTCATGAACCACAGCTAGAGTCATTGCATGTCTGTTCCTCTAAAAAAACCACACATGGATCCACCTAGTGTCATTGCATGTCTATTCTTTTCACAACCACACATGGATCCACCAGTGTCATTGCATTTGTGTTCTTTTCATGAACCTCAGCTAGAGTCATTACATGTGTGTTCTTCTAAACAAACCACATAAGGATCCACCTGTCATTTCTTGTGTGTTCTTTTCATGAACCACAGCTAGAGTCATTGCATGTGTGTTCTTCTAAACAAACCACATAAGGATCCACCAGTGTCATTGCATGTGTGTTCTTCTCATGAACCACACATGGATCCACCAGTGTCATTGCATGTCTGTTCTTTTCATGAACTACACCTAGTGTCATTGCATGTCCGTTGCTCTTAACAAACCACATAAGGATCCACCAGTGTCATTGCATGTCTATTCTTTTCATGAACAACACATGGATCCACCAGTGTCATTGCATGTGTGTTCTTTTCATGAACCACAGCTAGAGTCATTGCATGTGTGTTCTTCTAAACAAACCACACATGGAGCCACCTTGTTTGATTGCATGTTTGTTCTTTCCACAAACCACACGTGGATCCACCAATGTCATTCCATGTGTGTTCTTTTCATGAACCACAGCCAGTGTCATTGCATGTCTGTTCTTCTCACATACCACATAAGGATCCACCAGTGTCATTGCATGTGTGTTCTTCTAAGCAAACCACATAAGGATTCCCTAGTGTCATTGCATGTGTGTTCTTTTCATGAACCACAGCTACAGTCATTGCATGTGTGTTCTTATAAACAAACCACATAAGGATCCACCAGTGTCATTGCATGTCTGTTCTTTTCCTGAACCATACCCAGTGTCATTGCATGTCTGTTCCTCTAAACAAACCACACATGGATCCACCTATAGTCATTACATGTCAGTTCTTTTCACAAACCACACATGGATCCACCAGTGTCATTGCATGTGTGTTCTTCTAATGAACCACATCCAGTGTCATTGCATGTCTGTTCTTCTCACAAACCACAAAAGGATCCACGTGTGTCATTGGATGTGTGTTCTTCTAAAGAAACCACATAAGGATCCCCAAGTGTCATTGCATGTGTGTTCTATTCATGAACCATAGCTAGAGTCATTGCATGTGTCTTCTCCTAAACAACCCACATAAGGATCCGCCAGTGTCATTACATGTCTGTTCGTCTCACAAACCACATAAGGATCCACCATTGTCATTGCATGTCTGTTCTTCTAAACAAACCACATAAGGATCCCAGTGTCATTGCATGTGTGTTCTTTTCATGAACCATAGCTAGAGTCATTGCATGTGTGTTCTTCTAAGCAAACCACATAAGGATCCACCGGTGTCATTACATGTGTGTTCTTTTCATCAACCATAGCTAGAGTCATTGCATGTGTGTTCTTCTAAATAAACCACATAAGGATCCACCAGTGTCATTGCATGTGTGTTCTTCTCATGAACCACACATGGATCCACCAGTGTCATTCATGTCTGTTCTTTTCATGAACTACACCCAGTATCATTGCATGTCTGTTCCTCTAAACAAACCACATAAGGATCCACCAGTGTCATTGCATGTCTGTTCTTTTCATGAACCATACCCAGTGTCATTGCATGTATGTTCCTCTAAACAAACCACACATGGATCCACCTAGAGTCATTGCATGTCAGTTCTTTTCACAAACCACACATGGATCCACCGGTGTCATTGCATGTGTGTTCTTCTAATGAACCACAACCAGTGTCATTGCATGTTTATTCTTCTCACAAACCACATAAGGATCCACCAGTGTCATTGGATGTGTGTTCTTCTAAACAAACCACATAAGGATCCCCCAGTGTCATTGCATGTGTCTTCTTTTCATGAACCCTAGCTAGAGTCATTGCATGCGTGTTCTTCTAAACAACCCACATAACGATCCACCAGTGTCATTGCATGTCTGTTCTTCTCACAAACCACATAAGGATCCACCAGTGGCATTGCATGTCTGTTCTTCTAAACAAACCACATAAGGATCCCAGTGTCATTGCATGTCTGTTCTTTTAATGAACCACTGCTAGAGTCTTTGCACATGTGTTCTTCTAAACAAACCACATAAGGATCCACCAGTGCCATTGCATGTGTGTTCTTTTCATGAACCACCGCTAGAGTCATTGCATGTGTGTTCTTCTAAACAAACCACATAAGGATCCACCAGTGTCATTGCCTGTGTGTTCTTCTCATGAACCACACATGGATCCACCAGTGTCATTGCATGTCTGTTCTTTTCATGAACCACACCCAGTGTGATTGCATGTATATTCCTCTAAACAACCCACATAAGGATCCACCAGTGTCATTGCATGTCTGTTCTTTTCAAGAACAACACATGGATCCACCAGTGTCATTGCATGTGTGTTCTTTTCATGAACTACAGCTAGAGCCATTGCATGTGTGTTCTTCTAAACTAACCACACATGGATCCACCTAGTGTGATTGCATGTCTATTCTTTTCACAAACCACACATGGATCCACCAGTGTCATTGCATGTGTGTTCTTTTCATGAACCACAGCCAGTGTCATTGCATGTCTATTCTTCTCACAAACCACATAAGGATCCAGCAATGTCATTGGATGTGTGTTCTTCTAAACAAACCACATAAGGATCCCCCAGTATCATTGCATGTGTGTTCTTTTCATGAACCATAGCTAGAGTCATTGCATGTGTGTTCTTCTAAACAACCCACATAAGGATCCACCAGTGTCATTTCATGTTTGTTCTTCTCACAAACCACATAAGGATCCACCAGTGTCATTGCATGTCTGTTCTTCTAAACAAACCACATAAGGATCCCTAGTGTCATTGCATGTGTGTTCTTTTCATGAACTACAGCTAGATTCATTGCATGTGTGTTCTTCTAAACAAACCACATAAGGATCCACCTGTCATTGCATGTGTGTTCTTTTCATGAACCACAGCTAGAGTCATTGCATGTCTGTTCCTCTAAAAAAACCACACATGGATCCACCTAGTGTCATTGCATGTCTATTCTTTTCACAACCACACATGGATCCACCAGTGTCATTGCATTTGTGTTCTTTTCATGAACCTCAGCTAGAGTCATTACATGTGTGTTCTTCTAAACAAACCACATAAGGATCCACCTGTCATTGCATGTGTGTTCTTTTCATGAACCACAGCTAGAGTCATTGCATGTGTGTTCTTCTAAACAAACCACATAAGGATCCACCAGTGTCATTGCATGTGTGTTCTTCTCATGAACCACACATGGATCCACCAGTGTCATTGCATGTCTGTTCTTTTCATGAACTACACCTAGTGTCATTGCATGTCCGTTGCTCTTAACAAACCATATAAGGATCCACCAGTGTCATTGCATGTCTGTTCTTTTCATGAACAACACATGGATCCACCAGTGTCATTGCATGTGTGTTCTTTTCATGAACCACAGCTAGAGTCATTGCATGTGTGTTCTTCTAAACAAACCACACATGGAGCCACCTTGTTTGATTGCATGTCTGTTCTTTCCACAAACCACACGTGGATCCACCAATGTCATTCCATGTGTGTTCTTTTCATGAACCACAGCCAGTGTCATTGCATGTCTGTTCTTCTCACATACCACATAAGGATCCACCAGTGTCATTGCATGTGTGTTCTTCTAAGCAAACCACATAAGGATTCCCTAGTGTAATTGCATGTGTGTTCTTTTCATGAACCACAGCTAGAGTCATTGCATGTGTGTTCTTATAAACAAACCACATAAGGATCCACCAGTGTCATTGCATGTCTGTTCTTTTCCTGAACCATACCCAGTGTCATTGCATGTCTGTTCCTCTAAACAAACCACACATGGATCCACCTATAGTCATTGCATGTCAGTTCTTTTCACAAACCACACATGGATCCACCAGTGTCATTGCATGTGTGTTCTTCTAATGAACCACATCCAGTGTCATTGCATGTCTGTTCTTCTCACAAACCACAAAAGGATCCACCTATGTCATTGGATGTGTGTTCTTCTAAAGAAACCACATAAGGATCCCCCAGTGTCATTGCATGTGTGTTCTTTTCATGAACCATAGCTAGAGTCATTGCATGTGTGTTCTCCTAAACAACCCACATAAGGATCCACCAGTGTCATTACATGTCTGTTCGTCTCACAAACCACATAAGGATCCACCAGTGTCATTGCATGTCTGTTCTTCTAAACAAACCACATAAGGATCCCAGTGTCATTGCATGTGTGTTCTTTTCATGAACCATAGCTAGAGTCATTGCATGTGTGTTCTTCTAAGCAAACCACATAAGGATCCACCGGTGTCATGACATGTGTGTTCTTTTCATCAACCACAGCTAGAGTCATTGCATGTGTGTTCTTCTAAATAAACCACATAAGGATCCACGAGTGTCATTGCATGTGTGTTCTTCTAAATAAACCACATAAGGATCCACGAGTGTCATTGCATGTGTGTTCTTATCATGAACCACACATGGATCCACCAGTGTCATTCATGTCTGTTCTTTTCATGAACTACACCCAGTATCATTGCATGTCTGTTCCTCTAAACAAACCACATAAGGATCCACCAGTGTCATTGCATGTCTGTTCTTTTCATGAACCATACCCAGTGTCATTGCATATCTGTTCCTCTAAACAAACCACGCATGGATCCACCTAGAGTCATTGCATGTCAGTTCTTTTCACAAACCACACATGGATCCACCAGTGTCATTGCATGTGTGTTCTTCTAATGAACCACAGCCAGTGTCATTGCATTTCTATTCTTCTCACAAACCACATAAGGATCCACCAGTGTCATTGGATGTGTGTTCTTCTAAACAAACCACATAAGGATCCCCAGTGTCATTGCATGTGTCTTCTTTTCATGAACCATAGCTAGAGTCATTGCATGCGTGTTCTTCTAAACAACCCACATAATGATCCACCAGTGTCATTGCATGTCTGTTCTTCTCACAAACCACATAAGGATCCACCAGTGTCATTGCATGTGTGTTCTTTTCATGAACCACGGCTAGAGTCATTGCATGTGTGTTCTTCTAAATAAACCACATAAGGATCCACCAGTGTCATTGCATGTGTGTTCTTCTCATGAACCACACATGGATCCACCAGTGTCATTGCATGTCTGTTCTTTTCATGAACCACACCCAGTGTGATTGCATGTTTGTTCCTCTGAACAACCCACATAAGGATCCACCAGTGTGATTGCATGTCTGTTCTTTTCATTAACAACACATGGATCCACCAGTGTCATTGCATGTGTGTTCTTTTCATAAACTACAGCTAGAGCCATTGCATGTGTGTTCTTCTAAACGAACCACACATGGATCCACCTAGAGTGATTGCATGTCTATTCTTTTCACAAACCACACATGGCTCCACCAGTTTCATTGCATGTGTGTTCTTTTCATGAGCACAGCCAGTGTCATTGCATGTCTGTTCTTCTCACAAACCATATAAGGATCCACCAGTGTCATTGCATATCTGTTCTTCTAAACAAACCACACAACGATTCCCTAGTGTCATTGCATGTGTGTTCTTTTCATGAACCACAGCTAGAGTCATTGCATGTGTGTTCTTCTAAACAAACCACATAAGGATCCACCAGTGTCATTGCATGTCTGTCCTTTTCATGAACCATACCTAGTGTCATTGCATGCTTGTTCCTCTAAACAAACCACACACGGATCCACCTAGAGTCATTGCATGTCAGTTCTTTTCACAAACGACAAATGGATCCACCAGTGTCATTGCATGTGTGTTCTTCTCATGAACCACAGCCAGTGTCATTGCATGTCTATTCTTCTCACAAACCACATAAGGATCCACCAATGTCATTGGATGTGTGTTCTTCTATACAAACCACATAAGGATCCCCAAGTGTCATTGCATGTGTGTTCTTTTCATGAGCCATAGCTAGAGTCATTGCATGTGTGTTGTTCTAAACAACCCACATAAGCATCCACCAGTCTCATTGCATGTATGTTATTCTCACAAACCACATAAGGATCCACTAGTGTCATTGCATGGATGTTCTTCTAAACAAATACATAAGGATCCCCAGTGTCATTGCATGTGTGTTCTTTTCATGAACCACATATAGAGTCATTGCATGTGTGTTCTTCTAAACAAACCACATAAGGATCCACCAGTGTCATTGCATGTCTGTTCTTTTCATGAACCACACCCAGTGTCATTGCATGTCTATTCCTCTAAACAAACCACACATGGATCCACCTAGAGTCATTGCATGTCAGTTCTTTTCACAAACCACACATGGATCCACCAGTGTCATTACATGTGTGTTCTTTTCATGAACCACAGCTAGAGTCATTGCATGTGTATTCTTCTAAATAAACCACATAAGGATCCACCAGTGTCATTGCTTGTGTGTTCTTCTCATGAACTACACCCAGTGTCATTGCATGTGTGTTCTTATCATGAACCACACATGGATACACCAATGTCATTAAATGTGTGTTCTTTTCATGAACCATAGCTAGAGTCATTGCATGTGTGTTCTTCTAAACAAACCACATACGGATACACTAGTGTCATTGCATGTTAGTTCTTTTCATGAACCACAGCTAGCGTTGTTGCATGTGTGTTCTTCTAAACAAACCACATAAGGATCCACCAGTGTCATTGCATGTATGTTCTTTTCATGAACGACACCTAGTGTCATTCATGTGTGTTATTCTAAACAAACCACATAAGGATCCACTAGTGTCATTGCAAGTCTATTCTTTTCATGAACCACATAAGGATCCACCAGTGTCATTGCATTTCTGTTCTTTTCATGAACCATACCCAGTGTCATTGCATGTCTATTCCTCTAAACAAACCACACATGGATCCACCTAGACTCATTGCATGTCAATTCTTTTCACAAACCACACATGGATCCACCAGTGTCATTACATGTGTGTTCTTTTCATGAACCACAGCTAGAGTCATTGCATGTGTGTTCTAATCAAACCACATAAGGATCCACCAGTGTCATTGCTTGTGTGTTCTTCTCATGAACTACACCCAGTGTCATTGCGTGTGTGTTCTTATCATGAACCACACATGGATACACCAGTGTCATTGAATGTGTGTTCTTTTCATGAACCATAGCTAGAGTCATTGCATGTGTGTTCTTCTAAACAAACCACATACGGATACACTAGTGTCATTGCATGTGTGTACTTTTCATGAACCACAGCTAGATTCGTTGCATGTGTGTTCTTCTAAACAGACCACATAAGGATCCACCAGTGTCATTGCATGTATGTTATATTCATGAACCACACCTAGTGTCATTGCATGTGTGTTATTCTAAACAAACCACATAAGGATCCACCAGTGTCATTGCATGTCTATTCTTTTCAAGAACCACATAAGGATCCACCAGTGTCATTGGATGTGTGTTCTTCTCATGAACCACACATGGATCCACCCGTGTCATTGCATGTCTGTTCTTCTAAACAAACCACATAAGGATCCACCCGGTGCCATTGCATGTCTGTTCTTTTCATGAACCACAGCTAGACTCATTGCATGTCTCTTCTTTCCACAAACCACATATGGATCCACCAGTGTCATTGCATGTCTGTTCTTTTCATGAACCACACCCAGTGTCATTACATGTATGTTCCGCTAAACAAACCACACATGGATCCACCTAGTGTCATTGCATGTCTGTTCTTTTCACAAACCACACAGGGATCCACCAGCGTCATTGCATGTGTGTTCTTTTCATGAACCTCAGCTAGAGTCATTGCATGTGTGTTCTTTTCATGAACCACAGATAGAGTCATTACATGTGTGTTCTTCTAAACAAACCACATAAGGATCCACCAGTGTCATTGCATCTATGTTCTTTTCATGAACCATAGCTAGAGTCATTGCATGTGTGTTCTTCTAAACAAACCACATAAGGATCCACCAGTGTCATTGCATGTGTGTTCTTTTCATGAACCACAACCAGTGTCATTGCATGTGTGTTCTTGTAAACAAACCACCTAAGGATCCACCAGTGTCATTGCATGTCTGTTCTTTTCATGAACCACATAAGGATCCACCAGTGTCATTGGATGTGTGTTCTTCTCATGAACCACACATGGATCCACAAGTGTCATTCATGTCTGTTCTTCTAAACAAACCACATAAGGATCCACCCAGTGTCATTGCATGTCTGTTCTTTTCATGAACCATAGCTAGAGTCATTGCATGTCTGTGCTTTCCACAAACCACATATGGATCCACCAGTGTCATTGCATGTCTGTTCTTTTCATGAACCACACCCAGTGTCATTGCATGTCTGTTCCTCTAAACAAACCACACATGGATCCACCTAGTGTCATTGCATTTCTATTCTTTTCACAACCACACATGGATCCACCTAGAGTCATTGCATGTGTGTTCTTCTAAACAAACCACACATGGATCCACCAGTGTCATTGCATGTGTGTTCTTCTCATGAAGCACATCCAGTGTCATTGGATGTCTATTCTTCTCACAAACCACATAAGGATCCACCAGTGTCATTGGATGTGTGGTCTTCTATACAAACCACATAAGGATCCCCAAGTGTCATTGCATGTCTGTTCTTTTCATGAACCATAGCTAGAGTCATTGCATGTGTGTTGTTCTAAACAACCCACATAAGGATCCACCAGTGTCATTGCATGTATGTTCTTTTCACAAACCACATAAGGATCGACTAGTGTCATTGCATGTATGTTCTTCTAAACAAACACATAAGGATCCCCAGTGTCATTGCATGTGTGTTCTTTTCATGAACCACATATAGAGTCATTGCATATGTGTTCTTCTAAACAAACCACATAAGGATCCACCAGTGTCATTGCATGTCTGTTCTTTTCATGAACCACACCCAGTGTCATTGCATGTCTATTCCTCTAAACAAACCACACATGGATCCACCTAGAGTCATTGCATGTCAGTTCTTTTCACAAACCACACATGGATCCACCAGTGTCATTACATGTGTGTTCTTTTCATGAACCACAGCTAGAGTCATTGCATGTGTGTTCTTCTAAACAAACCACATAAGGATCCACCAGCCTCATTGCTTGTGTGTTCTTCTCATGAACTACACCCAGTGTCATTGCATGTGTGTTCTTATCATGAACCACACATGGATACACCAGTGTCATTGAATGTATGTTCTTTTCATGAACCATTGCTAGAGTAATTGCATGTGTGTTCTTCTAAACAAACCACATACGGATACACTAGTGTCATTGCATGTGTGTTCTTTTCATGAACCACAACTAGAGTTGTTGCATGTGTGTTCTTCTAAACAAACCACATAAGGATCCACCAATGTCATTGCATGTATGTTCTTTTCATGAACCACACCCAGTGTCATTGCATGTGTGTTATTCTAAACAAACCACATAAGGATCCACCGGTGTCATTGCATGTCTATTCTTTTCATGAACCACATAAGGATCCACCAGTGTCATTGGATGTGTGTTCTTCTCATGAACCACACATGGATCCACCCGTGTCATTGCATGTCTGTTCTTCTAAACAAACCACATAAGGATCCACCCGGTGCCATTACATGTTTGTTCTTTTCATGAACTACAGCTAGACTCATTGCATGTCTGTTCTTTTCACAAACCACACATGGATCCACCAATGTCATTGCATCTATGTTCTTTTCATGAACCATAGCTAGAGTCATTGCATGTGTGTTCTTCTAAACAAACCACATAAGGATCCACCAGTGTCATTGCATGTGTGTTCTTTTCATGAACCACAACCAGTGTCATTGCATGTGTGTTCTTGTAAACAAACCACCTAAGGATCCACCAGTGTCATTGCATGTCTGTTCTTTTCATGAACCACATAAGGATCCACCAGTGTCATTGGATGTGTGTTCTTCTCATGAACCACACATGGATCCACAAGTGTCATTCATGTCTGTTCTTCTAAACAAACCACATAAGGATCCACCCAGTGTCATTGCATGTCTGTTCTTTTCATGAACCATAGCTAGAGTCATTGCATGTCTGTGCTTTCCACAAACCACATATGGATCCACCAGTGTCATTGCATGTCTGTTCTTTTCATGAACCACACCCAGTGTCATTGCATGTCTGTTCCTCTAAACAAACCACACATGGATCCACCTAGTGTCATTGCATTTCTATTCTTTTCACAACCACACATGGATCCACCTAGAGTCATTGCATGTGTGTTCTTCTAAACAAACCACACATGGATCCACCAGTGTCATTGCATGTGTGTTCTTCTCATGAAGCACATCCAGTGTCATTGGATGTCTATTCTTCTCACAAACCACATAAGGATCCACCAGTGTCATTGGATGTGTGGTCTTCTATACAAACCACATAAGGATCCCCAAGTGTCATTGCATGTCTGTTCTTTTCATGAACCATAGCTAGAGTCATTGCATGTGTGTTGTTCTAAACAACCCACATAAGGATCCACCAGTGTCATTGCATGTATGTTCTTTTCACAAACCACATAAGGATCGACTAGTGTCATTGCATGTATGTTCTTCTAAACAAACACATAAGGATCCCCAGTGTCATTGCATGTGTGTTCTTTTCATGAACCACATATAGAGTCATTGCATATGTGTTCTTCTAAACAAACCACATAAGGATCCACCAGTGTCATTGCATGTCTGTTCTTTTCATGAACCACACCCAGTGTCATTGCATGTCTATTCCTCTAAACAAACCACACATGGATCCACCTAGAGTCATTGCATGTCAGTTCTTTTCACAAACCACACATGGATCCACCAGTGTCATTACATGTGTGTTCTTTTCATGAACCACAGCTAGAGTCATTGCATGTGTGTTCTTCTAAACAAACCACATAAGGATCCACCAGCCTCATTGCTTGTGTGTTCTTCTCATGAACTACACCCAGTGTCATTGCATGTGTGTTCTTATCATGAACCACACATGGATACACCAGTGTCATTGAATGTATGTTCTTTTCATGAACCATTGCTAGAGTAATTGCATGTGTGTTCTTCTAAACAAACCACATACGGATACACTAGTGTCATTGCATGTGTGTTCTTTTCATGAACCACAACTAGAGTTGTTGCATGTGTGTTCTTCTAAACAAACCACATAAGGATCCACCAATGTCATTGCATGTATGTTCTTTTCATGAACCACACCCAGTGTCATTGCATGTGTGTTATTCTAAACAAACCACATAAGGATCCACCGGTGTCATTGCATGTCTATTCTTTTCATGAACCACATAAGGATCCACCAGTGTCATTGGATGTGTGTTCTTCTCATGAACCACACATGGATCCACCCGTGTCATTGCATGTCTGTTCTTCTAAACAAACCACATAAGGATCCACCCGGTGCCATTACATGTTTGTTCTTTTCATGAACTACAGCTAGACTCATTGCATGTCTGTTCTTTTCACAAACCACACATGGATCCACCAATGTCATTGCATGTGTGTTCTTCTCATGAACCACACCCAGTGTCATTGCATGTGTGTTATTCTCATGAACCTCAGATGGATACACCAGTGTCATTGCATGTGTGTTCTTTTCATGAACCACAGCTAGAGTCATTGCATGTGTGTTCTTCTAAACAAACCACATAAGGATCCACCAGTGTCATTGCATGTGTGTTCTTTTCATGAACCACAACTAGAGTCATTGCATGTATGTTCTTCTAAACAAACCACATAAGTATCCACCAGTGTCATTGCATGTGTGTTATTTTCATGAACCACAACCAGTGTCATTGCATGTGTGTTCTTCTAAACAAACCACATAAGGATCCACCAGTGTCATTGCATGTCTGTTCTTTTCATGAACCACAGCTACAGTCATTGCATGTCTGTGCTTTCCACAAACCACATATGGATCCTCCAGTGTCATTGCATGTCTGTTCTTTTCATGAACCACACCCAGTGTCATTGCATGTCTGTTCCTCTAAACAAACCACATATGGATCCACCTAGTGTCATTGCATGTCTATTCTTTTCACAACCACACATGGATCCACCAGTGTCATTGCATGTGTGTTCTTTTCATGAACCTCAGCTAGAGTCATTGCATGTGTGTTCTTCTAAACAAACCACATAAGGATCCACCAGTGTCATTGCATGTGTGTTCTTCTCATGTCTGTTCTTCTCATGAACGACAGCCAGTGTCATTGGATGTGTGTTGTTCTCATGAACCACACATGGATCAACTAGTGTCATTGCATGTGTGTTCTTTTCATGAACCACACCTAGAGTCATTGCATGTGTGTTGTTCTAAACAAACCACATAAGGATCCACCAGTGTCATTGCATGTGTGTTCTTGTCATGAACCATAGCTAGTGTCATTGGATGTGTGTTCTTCTCATGAACCACACATGGATGCACTAGTGTCATTGCATGTGTGTTCTTTTCATGAACCACAGCTAGAGTCATTGCATGTGTGTTCTTCTACACAAACCACATAAGGATCCACCAGTGTCATTGGATGTGTGTTCATCTCATAAACCACACCCATAGTCATTGCATGTGTGTTCTTCTCATGAACCACACATGGATACACCAGTGTCATTGTATGTGTGTTCTTTTCATGAACCACAGCTAGAGTCATTGCATGTGTGTTCTTCTAAACAAACCACATAAGGATCCACCAGTGTCATTGCATGTGTGTTCTTTTCATGAACAACATAATGATACACCAGTGTCATTGCATGTCTGTTCTTCTCATGAACCACATAAGGATCCACCAGTGTCATTGCATGTCTGTTCTTTTCATGAACCACATAAGGATCCACCAGTTTCATTGCATGTGTGTTCTTCTAAACAAACCACATAAGGATCCACTAGTGTCATTGCATGTCTGTTCTTTTCATGAATCACACCTAGTGTCATTGCATGTCTGTTCTTTTCATGAACCACACCCAGTGTCATTGCATGTATGTTCCTCTAGAGTCATTGCATGTCAGTTCTTTTCACAAACCACACATGGATCCACCAGTGTCATTGCATGTGTGTTCTTTTCATCAACCACAGCTACAGTCATTGCATGTGTGTTCTTCCAAACAAACCACATAAGGATCTGCCAGTGTCATTGCATGTGTGTTCCTCTCATGAACCACACCCAATGTCATTGCATGTGTGTTCTTCTCATGAACCACACATGGATACACCAGTGTCATTGCATGTGTGTTCTTTTCATGAACCACAGCTAGAGTCATTGCATGTGTGTTCTTCTAAACAAACCACATAAGGATCCACCAGTGTCATTGCGTGTGTGTTCTTTTCATGAACTACAGCTACAGTCATTGCATGTGTGTTCTTCTTAACAAACCACATAAGGATCCACCATGGTCATTGCATGTGTGTTGTTCTCATGAACCATACATGGATCCACCAGTGTCATTGCTTGTCTTTTATTTTCATGAACCATACCCAGTGTCATTGCATGTGTGTTCCTCTAAACAAACCACATAAGGATCCATCAGTGTCATTGCATGTCTGTTCATTTCATGAACCACGCATGGATCCACCAGTGTCATTGCATGTGTGTTCTTTTCATGAACCACAGCTAGAGTCATTGTATGTGTGTTCTTCTAAACAAACCAGACACGGATCCACCTAGTGTGACTACATGTCTGTTCTTTTCACAAACCACACATGGATCCACCAGTGTCATTGCATGTGTGTTCTTTTCATGAACCACAGCTAGAGTCATTGCATGTCTGTTCTTTCCACAAACCATACATGGATCCACCTAGTGTGATTCCATGTCTATTCTTTTCACAAACCACACATGGATCCACCAGTGTCATTGCATGTGTGTTCTTCTCATGAACCACAACCAGTGTCATTGCATGGTTGTTCTTCTCACAAACCACATAAGGATCCACTAGTGTCATTTCATGTCTATTCTTCTAAACAAACCACATAAGGATCCCCCAGTGTCATTGCATGTGTGTTCTTTTCATGAATCACGGCTAGAGTCATTGCATGTGTGTTCTTCTAAACAAACCACATAAGGATCCACCAGTGTCATTGCATGTCTACTCTTTTCATGAACCATACCCAGTGTCATTGCATGTTTGTTCCTCTAAACAAACCACACATGGATCCACCTAGAGTCATCGCATGTCAGTTCTTTTCACAAACCACACATGGATCCACCAGTGTCATTGCATGTGTGTTCTTCTCATGAACCATAGCCAGTGTCATTGCATGTATGTTCTTCTCACAAACCACATAAGGATCCACCAGTGTCATTGGATGTGTGTTTTTCTAAACAAAGCACATAAGGATCCCCCACTATCATTGCATGTGTGTTCTTTTCATGAATTACGATATTGTCATTGCATGTGTGTTCTTCTAAAAAACCACATAAGGATCCACTAGTGTCATTGCATGTCTGTTCTTCTCACAAACCACATAATGATCCACCAGTGGCATTGCATGTCTATTCTTCTAAACAAACCACATAAGGATCCCCCAGTGTCATTGCATGTGTGTTCTTTTCATGAACCGCAGCTAGAGTCATTGCATGTGTGTTCTTCTAAACAAACCACATAAGGATCCACCAGTGTCATTGCATGTCTGTTCTTTTCATCAACCACACCCAGTGTCATTGCATGTCTGTTCCTCTAAACAAACCACACATGGACCACATAGAGTCATTGCATGTCAGTTCTTTTCACAAACCACACATGGATCCACCAGTGTCATTGCATGTGTGTTCTTTTCATGAACCACAGCTAGAGTCATTGCATGTGTGTTCTTCTAAAAAAACCAGACAAGGATCCACCAGTGTCATTGCATGTGTGTTCTTCTCATGAACCACACCCAGTGTCATTGCATGTGTGTTCTTCTCATGAACCACACATGGATACACCAGTGTCTTTGCATGTGTGTTCTTTTCATGAACCACAGCTAGAGTCATTGCATGTGTGTTCTTCTAAACAAACCACAAAAGGATCCACCGGGGTCATTGCATGTGTGTTCTTTTCCTAAACCATAGCTAGAGTCATTGCATGTGTGTTCTTCTTAACAAACCACATAAGGATCCACCAGTGTCATTGGATGTGTGTTCTTCTCATGAACCACACATGGATCCACCAGTGTCATTGCATGTCTATTCTTTTCATGAACCACACCCAGTGTCATTGCATTCTTGTTCCTCTAAACAAACCACATAAGGATCCACCAGTGTCATTGCATGTCTGTTCTTTTCATGAACCACACATGGATCCTACAGTGTCATTGCATGTGTGTTCATTTCATGAACCACAGCTAGAGTCATTGGATGTGTGTTCTTCTAAACAAACCACACATGGATCCACCTACTGTGATTGCATGTCTGTTCTTTTCATGAACGATAGCTAGAGACATTGCATGTGTGTTCTTCTAAACAAACCACATAAGGATCCACCAGTGTCATTGCATGTTTGTTCTTCTCATGAACCACATAAGGATCCACTAGTGTCATTGCATGTATGTTCTTTTCACAAACCACATAAGATCCACCAGTGTCATTGCATGTCTGTTCTTTTCATGAACCACATAAGGATCCAACAGTGTCATTGGATGTGTGTTCTTCTCATGAACCACACATGGATCCACTAGTGACATTACATGTCTGTTATTTTCATGAACCACACCTAGTGTCATTGCATGTCTGTTCCTCTATACAAACCACATAAGGATCCACCAGTGTCATTGCATGTCTGTTATTTTCATGAACCACACATGGATCCACCAGTGTCATTCAATGTGTGTTCTTTTCATGAACCACAGCTAGAGTCATTGCATGTGTGTTCTTCTAAAGAAACCACACATGGATCCACCTAGTGTGATTGCATGTCTACTCTTTTCACAAACCACATATGGATCCACCAGTGTCATTGCATGTGTGTTCTTTTCATGAACCACAGCTAGAGTCATTGCATGTCTGTTCTTTCCACAAACCACACATGGATCCACCTAGTGTGATTGCATGTCTGTTCTTTTCACAAACCACAGATGGACCCACCAGTGTCATTGCATGTGTGTTCTTCTCATGAACCACAGCTAGTGTCATTGCATGTCTGTTCTTCTCACAAATGACATAAGGATCCACCCGTGCCATTGCATGTCTGTTCTTCTAAAAAACCACATAAGGATCCCCTAGTGTCATTGCATGTGTGTTCTTTTCATGAACCACAGCTAGAGTCATTGCATGTGTGTTCTTCTAAAAAAACCACATAAGGATCCACCAGTGTCATTGCATGTGTGTTATTTTCATGAACCATACCCAGTGTCATTGTATGTCTGTTCCTCTAAACAAAACACACATGGATCCACCTAGAGTCATTGCATGTCAGTTATTTTCACAAACCACACATGGATCCACTAGTGTCATTGCATGTGTGTTCTTCTCAACAAACCACATAAGGATCCCCTAGTGTCATTGCATGTGTGTTCTTTTCATGAACCATAGCTAGAGTCATTACATGTGTGTTCTTCTAAATAAACCACATAAGGATACACCAGTGTCATTGCATGTCTGTTCTTCTCACAAACCACATAAGGATCTACGAGTGTCATTGCATGTCTGTTCTTCTAAACAACCCACATAAGGATCCCCCACTGTCATTGCATGTGTGTTATTTTCATGAACCACAGCTAGATTCATTGCATGTGTGTTCTTTTAAACAAAACACATAAGGATCCACCAGTGTCATTGCATGTCTGTTCTTTTCATGAACCACACCCAGTGTCATTGCATGTCTGTTCCTCTAAACAAACCACACATGGATCCACCTAGAGTCATTGCATGTCAGTTCGTTTCACAAACCACACATGGATCCACCAATGTCATTGCATGTGTATTCTTTTCATGAACCACGACTAGAGTCACAGCATGTGTGTTCTTCTGAACAAACCACATAAGGATCCAGTAGTGTTATTGCATGTCTGTTCTTTTCATGAACCATACCCAGTGTCAATGCATGTCTGTTCCTCGAAACAAACCACACATGGATCCACCTAGAGTCATTGCATGTCAGTTATTTTCACAAGCCACACATGGATCCACTAGTGTCATTGCATGTGTGTTCTTCTCATGAAACACAGCCAGTGTCATTGCATGTCTATTCTTCTCACAAACCACATAAGGATCCACCAGTGTCATTGGATGTGTGTTCTTCTAAACAAACCACATAAGGATCCCCTAGTGTCATTGCATGAGTGTCCTTTTCATGAACCATATCTAGAGTCATTGCATGTGTGTTCTTCTAAACAACCCACATAAGGATCCACTAGTGTCATTGCATGTCTGTTCTTCTCACAAACCACATAAGGATCCACCAGTGTCATTGCATGTCTGTTCTTCTAAACAAACCACATAAGGATCCCCCACTGTCATTGCATGTGTGTTATTTTCATGAACCACAGCTAGAATTATTGCATGTGTGTTCTTTTAAACAAAACACATAAGGATCCACCAGTGTCATTGCATGTCTGTTCTTTCCATGAACCACACCCAGTGTCATTGCATGTCTATTCCTCTAAACAAACCACACATGGATCCACCTAGAGTCATTGCATGTCACTTCGTTTCACAAACCACACATGGATCCACCAATGTCATTGCATTGTGTTCTTTTCATGAACCACGGCTAGAGTCATTGCATGTGTGTTCTTCTAAACAAACTACATAAAGATCCACCAGTGTCATTGCATGTGTGTTCTTCTCATGAACCACACCCAGTGTCTTTGCATGTGTGTTCTTCTCATGAACCTCACATGGATACACCAGTGTCATTGCATGTGTGTTCTTTTCATGAACCACAGCTAGAGTCATTGCATGTGTGTTCTTCTAAACAAACCACATAAGGATCCACCAGTGTCATTGCATATGTGTTCTTTTCATGAACCACAACTAGAGTCATTGCATGTGTGTTCTTCTAAACAAACCACATAAGGATCCACCAGTGTCATTGCATGTGTGTTCTTCTCATGACCACACCCAGTGTCATTGCATGTGTGTTCTTCTCATGAACCACAGCTAGAGTCATTGCATGTGTGTCCTTCTAAACAAACCACATAAGGATCCACCACTGTCATTGCATATGTGTTCTTTTCATGAACCACAACTAGAGTCATTGCATGTGTGTTCTTCTAAACAAACCACATAAGGATCCACCAGTGTCATTGCATGTCTGTTCTTTTCATGAACCACATAAGGATCCACCAGTGTCATTGGATGTGTGTTCTTCTCATGAACCACACATGGATCCACAAGTGTCATTGCATGTTTGTTCTTCTAAACAAACCACATAAGGATACACCCAATGTCATTGCATGTCTGTTCTTTTCATGAACCACAGCTATAGTCATTGCATGTCTGTGCTTTCCACAAACCACATATGGATCCACTAGTGTCATTGCATGTCTGTTCTTTTCATGAACCACACCTAGTGTCATTGCATGTCTGTTCCTCTAAACAAACCACACATGGATCCACCTAGTGTCATTGCATGTCTATTCTTTTCACAACCACACATGGATCCACCAGTGTCATTGCATGTGTGTTCTTTTCATGAACGTCAGCTAGAGTCATTGCATGTGTGTTCTTCTAAACAAACCACATAAGGATCCACTAGTGTTATTGCATGTGTGTTCTTCTCATGAACCACAGCCAATGTCATCGGATGTGTGTTCTTCTCATGAACCACACATGGATCCACTAGTGTCATTGCATGTGTGTTCTTTTCATGAACCACACCTAGAGTCATTGCATGTGTGTTCTTCTAAACAAATCACATAAGGATCCACCAGTGTCATTGCATGTGTGTTCTTCTCATGAACCACAGCCATTGTCATTGGATGTGTATTCTTCTCATGAACCACACATGGATCCACTAGTGTCATTGCATGTGTGTTCTTTTCATGAACCACAGCTAGAGTCATTGCATGTGAGTTCTTCTACACAAACCCCATAAGGATCCACCAGTGTCATTGGATGTGTGTTCATCTCATGAACCACACTCATAGTCATTGCATGTGTGTTCTTCTCATGAACCACACATGGATACACTTGTGTCATTGTATGTGTGTTCTTTTCATGAACCACAGCTAGAGTCATTGCATGTGTGTTCTTCTAAACAAACCACATAAGGATCCACAAGTGTCATTGCATGTGTGTTCTTTTCATGAACCACATAATGATACACCAGTGTCATTGCATGTCTGTTCTTCTCATGAACCACATAAGGATCCACCAGTGTCATTGCATGTCTGTTCTTTTCATGAACCACATAAGGATCCACCAGTTTCATTGCATCTGTGTTCTTCTAAACAAACCACATAAGGATCCACTAGTGTCATTGCATGTCTGTTCTTTTCATGAACCACACCCAGTGTCATTGCATGTCTGTTCTTTTCATGAACCACACCCAGTGTCATTGCATGTATGTTCCTCTAGAGTCATTTCATGTCAGTTCTTTTCACAAACCACACATGGATCCACCAGTGTCATTGCATGTGTGTTCTTTTCATCAAACACAGCTAGAGTCATTGCATGTGTGTTCTTCTAAACAAACCACATAAGGATCCGCCAGTGTCATTGCATGTGTGTTCATCTAATGAACCACACCCAATGTCATTGCATATGTGTTCTTCTCATGAACCACACATGGATACACCAGTGTCATTGCATGTGTGTTCTTTTCATGAACCACAGCTAGAGTCATTGCATGTGTGTTCTTCTAAACAAACCACATAAGGATCCACCAGTGTCATTGCATATGTGTTCTTTTAATGAACCATAGCTACAGTCATTGCATGTGTGTTCTTCTAAACAAACCACATAAGGATCCACCATGGTCATTGCATGTGTGTTGTTCTCATGAACCATACATGGATCCACTAGTGTCATTGCTTGTCTATTCTTTTCATGAACCACACCCAGTGTCATTGCATGTCTGTTCCTCTAAACAAACCACATAAGGATCCATCAGTGTCATTGCATGTCTGTTCTTTTCATGAACCACACCCAGTGTCATTGCATGTATGTTCCTCTAAACAAACCACACATGGATCCACCTAGTGTCATTGCATGTCTGTTCTTTTCACAAACGACACAGGGATCCACTAGTGTCATTGCATGTGTGTTCTTTTCAGGAACCTCAGCTAGAGTCATTGCATGTGTGTTCTTCTAAACAAACCACATAAGGATCCACCATTGTCATTGCATGTGTGCTCTTCTCATGAACCATAGCTAGTGTTATTCGATGTGTGTTCTTCTCATGAACCACACATGGATCCACCAGTGTCATTGCATGTGTTTTCTTTTCATGAACCACCGCTAGAGTCATTGCATGTGTGTTCTTATAATTATACCACATAAGGATCCACCAGTGTCATTGGATGTCTATTCTTTTCATGAACCACACCCATAGAGTCATTGCATGTGTGTTCTTCTAAACAAACCACATAAGGATCCACCTAGTGTCATTGCATGTCTGTTCTTTTAATGAACCACAGGTAGAGACATTGCATGTCTATGCTTTGCACAAACCACATATGGATCCACCAGTGTCATTGCATGTCTGTTCTTTTCATGAACCACACCCAGTGTCATTGCATGTCTGTTCCTCTAAACAAACCACACATGGATCCACCTAGTGTCATTGCATGTCTATTGTTTTCACAAACCAGACATGGATCCACCAGTGTCATTGCATGTGTGTTCTCTTCCTGAACCCCAGCTAAAGTCATTGCATGTGTGTTTTTCTAAACAAACCACATAAGGATCCACCAGTGTCATTGCATGTGTGTTCTTCTCATGAACCATAGCCAGTGTCATTGGATGTGTGTTCTTCTCATGAACCACACATGGATACACCAGTGTCGTTGCATGTGTGTTCTTTTCATGAACCACAACTAGAGTCATTGCATGCGTGTTCTTCTAAAGAAACCACATAAGGATCCACCAGTGTTATTGGATGTGTGTTCTTCTCATGAACCACACCCAGATTCATTGCATGTGTGTTCTTCTCATGAACCACACATGGATACGTCAGTGTCATTGCATGTGTGTTCTTTTCATGAACCATAGCTAGAGTCATTGCATGTGTGTTCTTCTAAACAAACCACATAAGGATCCACCAGTGTCATTGCATGTGTGTTATTTTGATGAACCACATAAGGATACACTAGAGTCATTGCATGTTTGTTCTTCTCATGAACCACACAAGGATCCACAAGTGTCATTTTATATCTATTCTTTTCATGAACACATGGATCCACCAGTGTCATTGTATGTGTGTTCTTTTCATGAACCACAGCTAGAGTCATTGCATGTGTGTTCTTCTAAACAAACCACACATGGATCCACCTAGTGTGATTGCATGTCTATTCTTTTCACAAACCACACATGGATCCACCAGTGTCATTGCATGTGTGTTCTTTTCATGAACCATAGCGAGAGTCATTGCATGTCTGTTCTTCTCACAAACCACATAAGGATCCACCAGTGTCATTGCATATCTGTTCTTCTAAATAAACCACACAAGGATCCCCTAGTGTCATTGCATGTGTGTTCTTTTCATGAACCACAGCTAGAGTCATTGCATGTGTGTTCTTCTAAACAAACCACATAAGGATCCACCAGTGTCATTGCATGTCTGTTCTTTTCATGAACCATACCCAGTGTCATTGCATGTATGCTCCTCTAAACAAACCACACACTGATCCACCTAGAGTCATTGCATGTCAGTTCTTTTCACAAACCACACATGGATCCACCAGTGTCATTGCATGTGTGTTCTTCTCATGAACCACAGCCAGTGTCATTGCATGTCTATTCTTCTCACAAACCACATAAGGATCCACCAGTGTCAATGGATGTGTGTTCTTCTATATAAAGCACATAAGGATCCCCAAGTGTCATTGCATGTGTGTTCTTTTCATGAACCATAGCTAGAGTCATTGCATGTGTGTTGTTCTAAACAACCCACATAAGGATCCACCAGTGTCATTGCATGTATGTTCTTCTCACAAACCACATAAGGATCCACTAGTGTCATTGCATGTATGTTCTTCTAAACAAACACATAAGGATCCCCAGTGTCATTGCATGTGTGTTCTTTTCATGAACCACATATAGAGCCATTGCATGTGTGTTCTTCTAAACAAACCACATAAGGAACCACCAGTGTCATTGCATGTCTGTTCTTTTCATGAACCACACCTAGTGTCATTGCATGTCTATTCCTCTAAACAAACCACACATGGATCCACCTAGACTCATTGCATGTCAGTTCTTTTCACAAACCACACATGGATCCACCAGTGTCATTACATGTGTGTTCTTTTCATGAACCACAGCTAGAGTCATTGCATGTGTGTTCTTCTAATCAAACCACATAAGGATACACTAGTGTCATTGCTTGTGTGTTCTTCTCATGAACTACACCCAGTGTCATTGCATGTGTGTTCTTATCATGAACCACACATGGATACACCAGTGTCATTGAATGTGTGTTCTTTTCATGAACCATAGCTAGAGTCATTGCATGTGTGTTCTTCTAAACAAACCACATACGGATACACTAGTGTTATTGCATGTGTGTACTTTTCATGAACTACAGCTAGATTCGTTGCATGTGTGTTCTTCTAAACAGACCACATAAGGATCCACCAGTGTCATTGCATGTATGTTCTTTTCATGAACCACACCCAGTGTCATTGCATGTGTGTTATTCTAAACAAACCACATAAGGATCCACCAGTGTCATTGCATGTCTATTCTTTTCAAGAACCACATAAGGATCCACCAGTGTCATTGGATGTGTGTTCTTCACATGAACCACACATGGATCCACCCGTGTCATTGCATGTCTGTTCTTCTAAACAAACCACATAAGGATCCACCCGGTGCCATTGCATGTCTGTTCTTTTCATGAACCACAGCTAGACTCATTGCATGTCTATGCTTTCCACAAACCACATATGGATCCACCAGTGTCATTGCATGTCTGTTCTTTTCATGAACCACACCCAGTGTCATTACATGTATGTTCCTCTAAACAAACAACACATGGATCCACCTAGTGTCATTGCATGTCTGTTCTTTTCACAAACCACACAGGGATCCACCAGCGTCATTGCATGTGTGTTCTTTTCATGAACCTCAGCTAGAGTCATTGCATGTGTGTTCTTTTCATGAACCACAGCTAGAGTCATTACATGTGTGTTCGTCTAAACAAACCACATAAGGATCCACCAGTGTCATTGCATGTGTGTTCTGTTCGTGAACCACAGCTAGAGTCATTGCATGTGTGTTCTTCTAAACAAACCACATAAGGATCCACCAGTGTCATTGCATGTGTGTTCTTTTCATGAACCACAACCAGTGTCATTGCATGTGTGTTCTTGTAAACAAACCACATAAGGATCCACCAGTGTCATTGCATGTCTGTTCTTTTCATGAACCACATAAGGATCCACCAGTGTCATTGGATGTGTGTTCTTCTCATGAACCACACATGGATCCACAAGTGTCATTGCATGTCTGTTCTTCTAAACAAACCACATAAGGATCCACCCAGTGTCATTGCATGTCTGTTCTTTTCATGAACCATAGCTAGAGTCATTGCATGTCTGTGCTTTCCACAAACCACATATGGATCCACCAGTGTCATTGCATGTCTGTTCTTTTCATGAACCACACCCAGTGTCATTGCATGTCTGTTCCTCTAAACAAACCACACATGGATCCACCTAGTGTCATTGCATGTCTATTCTTTTCACAACCACACATGGATCCACCTAGAGTCATTGCATGTGTGTTCTTCTAAACAAACCACACATGGATCCACCAGTGTCATTGCATGTGTGTTCTTCTCATGAAGCACAGCCAGTGTCATTGGATGTCTATTCTTCTCACAAACCACATAAGGATCCACCAGTGTCATTGGATGTGTGGTCTTCTATACAAACCACATAAGGATCCCCAAGTGTCATTGCATGTGTGTTCTTTTCATGAACCATAGCTAGAGTCATTGCATGTGTGTTGTTCTAAACAACCCACATAAGGATCCACCAGTGTCATTGCATGTATGTTCTTTTCACAAACCACATAAGGATCGACTAGTGTCATTGCATGTATGTTCTTCTAAACAAACACATAAGGATCCCCAGTGTCATTGCATGTGTGTTCTTTTCATGAACCACATATAGAGTCATTGCATATGTGTTCTTCTAAACAAACCACATAAGGATCCACCAGTGTCATTGCATGTCTGTTCTTTTCATGAACCACACCCAGTGTCATTGCATGTCTATTCCTCTAAACAAACCACACATGGATCCACCTAGAGTCATTGCATGTCAGTTCTTTTCACAAACCACACATGGATCCACCAGTGTCATTACATGTGTGTTCTTTTCATGAACCACAGCTAGAGTCATTGCATGTGTGTTCTTCTAAACAAACCACATAAGAATCCATCAGTCTCATTGCTTGTGTGTTCTTCTCATTTACTACACCCAGTGTCATTCCATGTGTGTTCTTATCATGAACCACACATGGATAAACCAGTGTCATTGAATGTATGTTCTTTTCATGAACCATTGCTAGAGTAATTGCATGTGTGTTCTTCTGAACAAACCACATACGAATACACTAGTGTCATTGCATGTGTGTTCTTTTCATGAACCACAACTAGAGTTGTTGCATGTGTGTTCTTCTAAACAAACGACATAAGGATCCAACAGTGTCATTGCATGTATGTTCTTTTCATGAACCACACCCAGTGTCATTGCATGTGTGTTATTCTAAACAAACCACATAAGGATCCACCGGTGTCATTGCATGTCTATTCTTTTCATGAACCACACAAGGATCCACCAGTGTCATTGGATGTGTGTTCTTCTCATGAACCACACATGGATCCACCCGTGTCATTGCATGTCTGTTCTTCTAAACAAACCACATAAGGATCCACCCGGTGCCATTGCATGTCTGTTCTTTTCATGAACCACAACTAGACTCATTGCATGTCTGTTCTTTTCACAAACCACACATGGATCCACCAGTGTCATTGCATGTGTGTTCTTCTCACGAACCACACCCAGTGTCATTGCATGTGTGTTCTTCTCATGAACTTCACATGGATACACCAGTGTCATTGCATGTGTGTTCTTTTCATGAACCACAGCTAGAGTCATTGCATGTGTGTTCTCATAAACAAACCACATAAGGATCCACCAGTGTCATTGCATGTGTGTTCTTTTCATGAACCACAACTAGAGTCATTGCATGTGTGTTCTTCTAAACAAACCACATAAGGATCCACCAGTGTCATTGCATGTGTGTTCTTTTCATGAACCACAACCAGTGTCATTGCATGTGTGTTCTTCTAAACAAACCACATAAGGATCCACTAGTGTCATTGCATGTCTGTTCTTTTCATGAACCACAGCTACAGTCATTGCATGTCTGTGCTTTCCACAAACCACATATGGATCCTCCAGTGTCATTGCATGTCTGTTCTTTTCATGAACCACACCCAGTGTCATTGCATGTCTGTTCCTCTAAACAAACCACACATGGATCCACCTAGTGTCATTGCATGTCTATTCTTTTCACAACCACACATGGATCCACCAGTGTCATTGCATGTGTGTTCTTTTCATGAACCTCAGCGAGAGTCATTGCATGTGTGTTCTTCTAAACAAACCACATAAGGATCCACTAGTGTCATTGCATGTGTGTTCTTCTCATGAACCACAGCCAGTGTCATTGGATGCGTGTTCTTCTCATGAACCACACATGGATCAACTAGTGTCATTGCATGTGTGTTCTTTTCATGAACCACACCTAGAGTCATTGCATGTGTTTTGTTCTAAACAAACCACATAAGGATCCACCAGTGTCATTGCATGTGTGTTCTTCTCATGAACCATAGCCAATGTCATTGGATGTGTGTTCTTCTCATGAACCACACATGGATCCACTAGTGTCATTGCATGTGTGTTCTTTTCCTGAACCACAGCTAGAGTCATTGCATGTCTGTTCTTCTACACAAACCACATAAGGATCCACCAGTGTCATTGGATGTGTGTTCATCTCATGAACCACACCCATAGTCATTGCATGTGTGTTCTTCTCATGAACCACACATGGATACACCAGTGTCATTGTATGTGTGTTCTTCTCATGAACCACAGCTAGAGTCATTGCATGTGTGTTCTTCTAAACAAACCACATAAGGATCCACCGTGTCATTGCATGTGTGTTATTTTCATGAACCACATAATGATACACCAGTGTCATTGCATGTCTGTTCTTCTCATGAACCACATAAGGATCCACCAGTGTCATTGCATGTCTGTTCTTTTCATGAACCACATAAGGATCCACCAGTTTCATTGCATGTGTGTTCTTCTAAACAAACCACATAAGGATCCACTAGTGTCATTGCATGTCTGTTCTTTTCATGAACCACACCTAGTGTCATTGTATATCTGTTCTTTTCATGAACCACACCCAGTGTCATTGCATGTATGTTCCTCTAGAGTCATTGCATGTCAGTTCTTTTCACAAACCACACATGGATCCACCAGTGTCATTGCATGTGTGTTCTTTTCATCAACCACAGCTACAGTCATTGGATATGTGTTCTTCTAAACAAACCACATAAGGATCCGCGAGTGTCATTGCATGTGTGTTCCTCTCATGAACCACACCCAATGTCATTGCATGTGTGTTCTTCTCATGAACCACACATGGATACACCAGTGTCATTGCATGTGTGTTCTTTTCATGAACCACAGCTAGAGTCATTGCATGTGTGTTCTTCTAAACAAACCACATAAGGATCCACCAGTGTCATTGCATGTGTGTTCTTTTCATGAACTACAGCTACAGTCATTGCATGTGTGTTCTTCTAAACAAACCACATAAGGATCCACCGTGGTCATTGCATGTGTGTTGTTCTCATGAACCATACATGGATCCACCAGTATCATTGCTTGTCTTTTCTTTTCACTAGTAATTGAGCACGTGCATTGCACGTTTCATACAATGTCCAAATAGATTAGTTAAGAAGTAAGCATTGATTAACTTTATCTTCGTCTTTGTGTCAGCTATTTAATCTAGATACATGTCACTGGAGCAAAACTTAGTGAGCATATCAATGCTTCATACTCTAGGGACAAAATCTTTAGAGGAGCTGTGAGAGTAGAAATACGATGCAGGCTAACACGATAATTTCTCTATTCCTAACACTATTATATTCAAAAATTTATTGGCTACATGAACAATACGTACTTGTATTGTGCAGTTAACACAAAATTGGTTTTTTTCGTCACGGTTACACCAAAAATTTAGAAAACAATAATATCAGTATTTCACCTTCAGGCGATGGGTTCGTGTGCGGGGAGGGAAGGATCAGACCTGTCATCGAGCATGAGGACATAACGGCAGGCTGCAGCGGATATGGCACTCACGTGCAGGCCATGTGGAGCGACACCGCCATAGCAACTGCACACAAAACAGCTTCTCCTGAACCATAAAAAACAGAAACTACCATCAACGACACAGCCGAAATCGCTCAAAAATCTTTGACAACAAGGGAACACCCGAGCAAGGCCCACAAATCCTTTTTTTACCTGACTAACACATCCAAAACGCTGACAAAATGCCAAATGGTGCCTAACACTCTTGCTCATGTCTTTTTGAATCAAACTTTGAGAGAAATACTGCCAGATGCACAATTAGTGTATGAAACACAAAGATAGAAATTCAATCAACATTGTTAAGAAAATAGGTTGTCAGATAGCCTATTGACTGTTTTTTACCACACATCCGATGTTTACGCCTGATGCAAAATTCTCATAGTTCTATGTTATTACAGTATTGACATTGATCCAAGAATACCATCTTGTATGAACTGTGATGGTATATATTCAGTCTATCACTTACATATTCGCGATTTGTGCACATTAATTTGAACTACACCATATATATGTAGCCAAAATACTATTTTTTGTTCAGCAAACAATAATGTAATTTAACCAAACTAAGAGCTCTGATTCCTGAAGGCCCAATTAATATCTGCGTTCGCATGATTGTTCAGCAAAAGTGTGTCAGGCCATTGAACCTAATCAATATTCGTTGAATGCAGGTCAATAAGTATAGGGAGAAGTGGAACATTAAGAAATTATGGCGTTAGCTAGGGCGGCCTCTCGCGCCAGTCAATAATCCTAAATCTAATTCGTATTGCGGGTCAATAATAAACGCATGATGAAGTAGAACATGAAGAAATTATCAGCGCACCGGCGTGAAGGCGACCTCTCGTCCGGGGGTGTAGCGTGTATCGGTGGTGGCCTATGCATCGTGGGCGGCTGGGGCGGCGGCCTATTCGACTGTGGATTCGGTTGCGGCTGCAGCGGTGGCTTGCACGGTGGGGCTTGGGCGCCGGATGTGCCAGCGCAGGCGTTGGTAGGGCTTGCGCGGCAGGGCAGGGGCAACGCAGGCGGTGGCGGGGCTTGGGCGGCGGCTGGGGTGGGCGGTGGCGGGGCTTGCCCGGCGTCTGGGGCTGGGGCTTGGGCGGCGACGGCTTGGGCTGGGGCGTCGCAGGCGGTGGCTTGCGCGGCGGCTGGGGTAGGCGGTGGCGGGGCTTGGACGGCGGCGGCTTGGGCTGTGGCGTCGCAGGCGGTGGCGGGGCTAGGGCGGCGGCTGGGGTAGGCGGTGGCGGGCTTGGACTGCGGCGGCTTGGGCTGGGGCGTCGCAGGCAGTGGCGGGGCTAGGGCGGCGGCTGGTGTAGGAGGTTGCGGGGCTTGCACGGCAGCGCAGCTGCGGCAGCGTCGGCGGGTCCTTGCGTCAGCTGGTGTCACAGCTGGGGCAGCGGCGGACGGGGGCTACTGCGGGGCTAGATGGTTTCGTTTAAGAACTGCCAGTTTGCTTTGAGGAAGAACGCGAGGCGTGGGACGGTCGTTTCAGGGTTGTCATCGAGTATTGTCCGCCCGGTATGATGAGCTCCGATAAAGACGGAGTTAATGTGAATCGTTGGATAATTTTATCATGTGGACACAGTTTGTTGGATTAGACCCTCTGGGTCTTTTGATATTAGTCTAGATGAACCATACCCAGTGTCATTGCATGTGTGTTCCTCTAAAGAAACCACATAAGGATCCATCAGTGTTATTGCATGTCTGTTCTTTTCATGAACCACACATGGATCCACCAGTGTCATTGCATGTGTGTTCTTTTCATGAACCACAGCTAGAGTCATTGCATGTGTGTTATTCTAAACAAACCACACACAGATCCACCCAGTGTGACTACATGTCTGTTCTTTTCACAAACCACACATGGATCCACCAGTATCATTGCATGTGTGTTCTTTTCATGAACCACAGCTAGAGTCATTGCATGTCTGTTCTTTCCACAAACCATACATGGATCCACCTAGTGTGATTGCATGTCTGTTCTTTTCACAAACCACACATGGATCCACCAGTGTCATTGCATGTGTGTTCTTCTCATGAACCACAACCAGTGTCATTACATGGTTGTTCTTCTCACAAACCACATAAGGATCCACGAGTGTCATTTCATGTCTATTCTTCTAAACAAACCCCATAAGGATCCCCCAGTGTCATTGCATGTGTGTTCTTTTCATGAATCACAGCTAGAGTCATTGCATGTGTGTTCTTCTAAACAAACCACATAAGGATCCACCAGTGTCATTGCATGTCTACTCTTTTCATGAACCATACCCAGTGTCATTGCATGTTTGTTCCTCAAAACAAACCACACATGGATCCACCTAGAGTCATCGCATGTCAGTTCTTTTCACAAACCACACATGGATCCACCAGTGTCATTGCATGTGTGTTCTTCTCATGAACCATAGCCAGTGTCATTGCATGTATGTTCTTCTCACAAACCACATAAGGATCCACCAGTGTCATTGGATGTGTGTTTTTCTAAACAAAGCACATAAGGATCCCCCAATGTCATTGCATGTGTGTTCTTTTCATGAATTACGATATTGTCATTGCATGTGTGTTCTTCTAAAAAACCACATAAGGATCCACTAGTGTCATTGCATGTCTATTCTTCTCACAAACCACATAAGGATCCACCAGTGGCATTGCATGTCTGTTCTTCTAAACAAACCACATAAGGATCCCCCAGTGTCATTGCATGTGTGTTCTTTTCATGAACCACAGCTAGAATCATTGCATGTGTGTTCTTTTAAACAAAACATATAAGGATCCACCAGTGTCATTGCATGTCTGTTCTTTCCATGAACCACACCCAGTGTCATTGCATGTCTATTCCTCTAAACAAACCACACATGGATCCACCTAGAGTCATTGCATGTCACTTCGTTTCACAAACCACACATGGATCCACCAATGTCATTGCATTGTGTTCTTTTCATGAACCACGGCTAGAGTCATTGCATGTGTGTTCTTCTAAAGAAACTACATAAGGATCCACCAGTGTCATTGCATGTGTGTTCTTCTCATGAACCACACCCAGTGTCTTTGCATGTGTGTTCTTCTCATGAACCTCACATGGATACACCAGTGTCACTGCATGTGTGTTCTTTTCATGAACCACAGCTAGAGTCATTGCATGTGTGTTCTTCTAAACAAACCACATAAGGATCCACCAGTGTCATTGCATGTCTGTTCTTTTCATGAACCACATAAGGATCCACCAGTGTCATTGGATGTGTGTTCTTCTCATGAACCACACATGGATCCACAAGTGTCATTGCATGTTTGTTCTTCTAAACAAACCACATAAGGATCCACCCAGTGTCATTGCATGTCTGTTCTTTTCATGAACCATAGCTACAGTCATTGCATGTTTGTACTTTCCACAAACCACATATGGATCCACCAGTGTCATTGCATGTCTGTTCTTTTCATGAACCACACCCAGTGTCATTGCATGTCTGTTCCTCTAAACAAACCACACATGGATCCACCTAGTGTCATTGCATGTCTATTCTTTTCACAACGACACATGGATCCACCAGTGTCATTGCATGTGTGTTCTTTTCATGAACGTCAGCTAGAGTCATTGCATGTGTGTTCTTCTAAACAAACCACATAAGGATCCACTAGTGTCATTGCATGTGTGTTCTTCTCATGAACCACATCCAGTGTCATCGGATGTGTGTTCTTCTCATGAACCACACATGGATCCACTAGTGTCATTGCATGTGTGTTCTGTTCATGAACCACACCTAGAGTCATTCCATGTGTGTTCTTCTAAACAAATCACATAAGGATCCACCAGTGTCATTGCATGAGTGTTCTTCTCATGAACCACAGCCAGTGTCATTGGATGTGTATTCTTGTCATGAACCACACATGGATCCACTAGTGTCATTGCATGTGTGTTCTTTTCATGAACCACAGCTAGAGTCATTGCATGTGTGTTCTTCTACACAAACCACATAAGGATCCACCAGTGTCATTGGATGTGTGTTCATCTCATGAACCACACCCATAGTCATTGCATGTGTGTTCTTCTCATGAACCACACATGGATACACCAGTGTCATTGTATGTGTGTTCTTTTCATGAACCATAGCTAGAGTCATTGCATGTGTGTTCTTCTAAACAAACCACATAAGGATCCACCAGTGTCATTGCATGTGTGTTCTTTTCATGAACCACATAATGATACACCAGTGTCATTGCATGTCTGTTCTTCTCATGAACCACATAAGGATCCACCAGTGTCATTGCATGTCTGTTCTTTTCATGAACCACATAAGGATTCACCAGTTTCATTGCATGTGTGTTCTTCTAAACAAACCACATAAGGATCCACTAGTGTCATTGCATGTCTGTTCTTTTCATGAACCACACCCAGTGTCATTGCATGTCTGTTCTTTTCATGAACCACACCCAGTGTCATTTCATGTATTTTCCTCTAGAGTCATTTCATGTCAGTTCTTTTCACAAACCACACATGGATCCACCAGTGTCATTGCATGTGTGTTCTTTTCATCAACCACAGCTAGAGTCATTGCATGTGTGTTGTTCTAAACAAACCACATAAGGATCCGCCAGTGTCATTGCATGTGTGTTCATCTAATGAACCACACCCAATGTCATTGCATATGTGTTCTTCTCATGAACCACACATGGATACACCAGTGTCATTGCATGTGTGTTCTTTTCATGAACCACAGCTAGAGTCATTGCATGTGTGTTCTTCTAAACAAACCACATACGGATCCACCAGTGTCATTGCATGTGTGTTCTTTTCATGAACGACAGCTATAGTCATTGCATGTGTGTTTTTCTAAACAAACCACATAAGGATCCACCATGGTCATTGCATGTGTGTTGTTCTCATGAACCATACATGGATCCACTAGTGTCATTGCTTGTCTATTCTTTTCATGAACCACACCCAGTGTCATTGCATGTCTGTTCCTCTAAACAAACCACATAAGGATCCATCAGTGTCATTCCATGTCTGTTCTTTTCATGAACCACACATGGATCCACCAGTGTGATTGCATGTGTGTTTTTTTCATGAACCACAGCTAGAGTCATTGCATGTGTGTTCTTCTAAACAAACCACACACGGATCCACCTAGTGTGACTACATGTCTGTTCTTTTCACAAACCACACATAGATCCACCAGTGTCATTGCATGTGTGTTCTTTTCATGAACCACAGCTAGAGTCATTGCATGTCTGTTCTTTCCACAAACCATACATGGATTCACCTAGTGTGATTGCATGTCTGTTCTTTTCACAAACCACACATGGATCCACCAGTGTCATTGCATGTGTGTTCTTCTCATGAACCACAACCAGTGTCATTGCATGGTTGTTCTTCTCACAAACCACATAAGGATCCACTAGTGTCATTTCATGTCTATTCTTCTAAACAAACCACATAAGGATCCCCCAGTGTCATTGCATGTGTGTTATTTTCATGAACCACAGCTAGAGTCATTTCATGTGTGTTCTTCTAAACAAACCACATAAGGATCCACCAGTGTCATTGCGTGTCTACTCTTTTCATGAACCATACCCAGTGCCATTGCATGTTTGTTCCTCTAAACAAACCACACATGGATCCACCTAGAGTCATCGCATGTCAGTTCTTTTCACAAACCACACATGGATCCACCAGTGTCATTGCATGTGTGTTCTTCTCATGAACCATAGATAGTGTCATTGCATGTATGTTCTTCTCACAAACCACATAAGGATCCACCAGTGTCATTGGATGTGTGTTTTTCTAAACAAAGCACATAAGGATCCCCCACTGTCATTGCATGTGTGTGCTTTTCATGAATTACGATATTGTCATTGCATGTGTGTTCTTCTAAAAAAACACATAAGGATCCACTAGTGTCATTGCATGTCTGTTCTTCTCACAAACCACATAAGGATCCACCAGTGGCATTGCATGTCTGTTCTTCTAAACAAACCGCATAAGGATCCCCCACTGTCATTGCATGTGTGTTCTTTTCATGAACCGTAGCTGGAGTCATTGCATGTGTGTTCTTCTAAACAAACCACATAAGGATCCACCAGTGTCATTGCATGTCTGTTCTTTTCATCAACCACACCCAGTGTCATTGCATGTCTGTTCCTCTAAACAAACCACACATGAACCACATAGAGTCATTGCATGTTAGTTCTTTCCACAAACCACACATGGATCCACCAGTGTCATTGCATGTGTGTTCTTTTCATGAACCACAGCTAGAGTCATTGCATGTGTGTTCTTCTAAACAAACCACACATGGATCCACCAGTGTCATTGCATGTGTGTTCTTCTCATGAACCACACCCAGTGTCATTGCATGTGTGTTCTTCTCATGAACCACACATGGATACACCAGTGTCATTGCATGTGTGTTCTTTTCATGAACCACAGCTAGAATCATTGCATGTGTGTTCTTCTAAACAAACCACATAAGGATCCACTGGTGTCATTGCATGTGTGTTCTTTTCCTAAACCACAACTAGAGTCATTGCATGTGTGTTCTAAACAAACCACATAAGGATCCACCAGTGTCATTGGATGTGTGTTCTTCTCATGAACCACACATGGATCCACCAGTGTCGTTGCATGTCTGTTCTTTTCATGAACCACACCCAGTGTCATTGCATTCTTGTTCCTCTAAACAAACCACATAAGGGTCCACCAGTGTCATTGCATGTCTATTCTTTTCATGAACCACACATGGATCCACCAGTGTCATTGCATGTGTGTTCTTTTCATGAACCACGGCTAGAGTCATTGCATGTGTGTTCTTCTAAACAAACCACACATGGATCCACCTAGTGTGAGTGCATGTCTGTTCTTTTCATGAACGACAGCTAGAGTCATTGAATGTGTGTTCTTCTAAACAAACCACATAAGGATCCACCAGTGTCATTGCATGTTTGTTCTTCTCATGAACCACATAAGGATCCACTAGTGTCATTGCATGTATGTTCTTTTCACAAACCACATAAGATCGACCAGTGTCATTGCATGTCTGTTCTTTTCATGAACCACATAAGGATCCAACAGTGTCATTGGATGTGTGTTCTTCTCATGAACCACACATGGATCCACCAGTGTCATTACATGTCTGTTATTTTCATGAACCACACCTAGTGTCATTGCATGTCTGTTCCTCTATACAAACCACATAAGGATCCACTAGTGTCATTGCATGTCTGTTATTTTCATGAACCACACATGGATCCACCAGTGTCATTCAATGTGTGTTCTTTTCATGAACCACAGCTAGAGTCATTGCATGTGTGTTCTTCTAAACAAACCACACATGGATCCACCTAGTGTGATTGCATGTCTACTCTTTTCACAAACCACATATGGATCCACCAGTGTCATTGCATGTGTGTTCTTTTCATGAACCACAGCTAGAGTCATTGCATGTCTGTTCTTTCCACAAACCACACATGGATCCACCTAGTGTGATTGCATGTCTGTTCTTTTCACAAACCACACATGGACCCACCAGTGCCATTGCATGTGTGTTCTTCTCATGAACCACAGCCAGTGTCATTGCATGTCTATTCTTCTTACAAACCACATCAGGATCCACCAGTGTCATTGGATGTGTGTTCTTCTCATGAACCACACATGGATCCACCCAGTGTCATTGGATGTCTGTTCTTTTCATGAACCACAGCTAGAGTCATTGCATGTCTGTGCTTTCCACAAAGCACATATGGATCCACCGGTGGCATTGCATGTCTGTTCTTTTCATGAACCACACCCAGTGTCATTGCATATTTGTTCCTCTAAACAAACCTAAACAAACCACACATGGATCCACATAGTGTGATTGCATGTCTATTCTTTTCACAAACCACACATGGATCCACCAGTGTCATTGCATGCGTGTTCTTTTCATGAACCACAGCTAGAGTCATTGCATGTTTGTTCTTCTAAACAAACCACACATGGATCCACCTAGTGTGATTGCATGTCTGTTCTTCTCATGAACCACACCCAGTGTCATTGGATGTGGGTTCTTCTCATGAACAACACATGGATACACCAGTGTCATTGAATGTGTGTTCCTCTCATGAAGCACACATGGATCCACCTAGTGTGATTGCATGTCTGTTCTTCTCACAAACCACACATGGATCCACCACTGTCATTGCATATCTGTTCTCTTCTTGAACCACACCCAGTGTCATTGCATGTATATTCCTCTCATAAACCACACATGGATCCACCAGTGTGATTACATGTGTGTTCTTCTAATGATCCATTGCCAGTGTCATTGCATGTGTGTACCTTTCACAAACTACACATGGATCCACCAGTGTCATTGGATGTGTGTTCCTCTCATGAACCACATCTAGAGTAATTGCATGTGTGTTCTTCTCACAAAACACAAAAGGATACACCAGTGCCATTGCATGTGTGTTCTTCTCATGAACCACAACTAGAGTCATTGCATGTATGTTCTTCTCACAAACCACACAAGGATACACCAGTGTCATTGCAGTTGTGTTCTTCTCACGAACCACAGCTAGAGTCATTACATGTCTGTTCTTGTCACAAACCACATAAGGATCCACAAGTGTCATTGGATGTGTGTTCTTCTCATGAACCACACATGGATCCACCAGTGTCATTGCATGTCTGCTCTTTTCATTAACCACAGTTAGAGTCGTTGCATGTGTGTTCTTTACATAAACCACATATGGATCAACCAATGGCACTACATGTGTGTTCTTTTCACAAATCACATATGGATCCACCTAGTGTGATTGCATGTGTGTTCTTTTCACAAACCACATATGGATCCACCAGTGTCATTGCATGTCTGCTCTTTTCACAAACCACATATGGATCCTAATTAACCTTAGGAGAGCCCTAACCTTAGCCCCCCAATGGGTGGCCGTTAGACCAAGTCTTCTAGAAGGCACGCCCTAACACAGTTGTTCTGCTTGACGATTGTTACATACCGTTTGATCGGGGCGCTTGGATGATTGGGATGGTCTTCGTGAGAGTGATCCGCGAGTAGGCTATTCTGCGGCATGATTGGCCACGCTTGCTGTGGACAAACTGGCAACACCGAGCGCTCCCCTGTTGTGAGTGTCACAACTCACGAGTTCAGTGGGCCATATCCCAGTGTCACGTCCCCATTACTTCTCTTCCTCCCCATACTTCTCTTCCTTCCCCTCGAAGCCACTTTCCCCACTTCACTCCCATCCTGCCATAGCCGCAAGCCGACGACGCCTCCATCCCAATCCCCTCTCCGGCAGCCACCCTCCTCCCCTCTCGCCATGGGTTCAAGGGGAGACGGCAAGGAAACGCGTCGTGACGACAGGGATGGTGACTTTTATGTGAGTCATCTCATCTCTATCTCTATCATCTGTGGCCAGTTATCTATTTTTTGAGCTAGATCTAATCTGTTTACTCATGCACATATGATGTGTTAGGCCAACCAGACGATGTATGACTCTGACTATCACGGTTTAGCGGATGAAGGCAGTCCTCTGCTATGTAAACATGGATATGTGCCTGCTAAATTTGTAGCGTTCGAAGGACGAAACGCAGGCAGGAGGTTTCTATGGTGTCAAGGACATCGTGCAATGATGCAAGGCAGAAGTTGCAGTGTTGTCAAATGGGTAGATCCAGAGTGGCCCAAATCGATGCAGAAAACGCTGGACAAACTATGAGAAATGACTGTTAAGTTGAAAGAATCTGTATTCAGCTCACTTCTTGACAGTGTTGAGATCAAGCTATGGGAACCAGTTGACATGACCAAGCATACGCGAGATCTCAGGTGGGTGCAAGACAAGGTTAACAAAGTCGAGAAGGAGAGGGACGCGGCGTTGGCCCTGAAGGCTAAAGCAGAGCAAGAACTGACTCAAGCAAGGAATGATCTTCACCAGGCCAAAGTCCTGCAGTTCACAACTACGAGTATTTGACAAGTGCATGAGGAAAATTGCAGAGAAACAAAACAAGTTGTGCAAGGAAGATGCTAAAAGGAAGGAGCAGACGATTCGATCCTTGCTCTCGCAGGAAGATGCGCATCGGGCTAAGATTAGGAAGATCAAGGAGATGTGTGATAACTAGTTCTATTTAGCTTAAGCTCCGTGCCTTTTTAAGTTGTAATAGTTGTACTTGTTGACCTAGCGGTCTGAACTATTGTCCCCGGAGTCCTAGGAGGAAAAAAATTGGTCGCCCGTTAATCTGTCTTAACCCTGCATTACTTCCTTTTGTCTGACCAATGCCCCTTGGATATTCCGCCCGTCGCTTCGTCGTCCTCGTGTACAAATAGGAGGTGCCACAGCATTTCGCTTCGTCGTCCATCCCCTCGTCCTCTCCAATCTCCACCGCGTCGTTGCTTCGTCCTCCATCCCCTCGCTCCCTCTCAAATCTCCACCGCACCGCCATGGAGATGCCCGCGCTGAACTTCTACGAGGCGGTGATGTTCGCGCACTTCAACATCCTCGCACCGCTGGCCGCGACGGTGCCCCACGGATGGCGCATCTGCTATGCAGGGGTGTCGGTGGCTCCGCTCCCTGGTCGAGCCGAGATGGAGAGTGAAATCTCCGCGCACCGCCGCCAGATGGCCGCGTGGAAGAGGGCGCTGCCCCGGTACACGGCGACCAGCCCGTACTGGCCGACGTTGTTCAAGAAGGAGTGGAAGGCCAAGATTGGCAACCGCATCATTGACGGGCGCATGGTGCACCGGGATGTCTGCAACCGAGAAGGGCGGGAGAGGTTCCAGTCCGTCCTTGGACGGACCAAGTACACCGTCATCTCTGCCGCTTGCCGCGAAGAGGTGCTCCGTATCGCGAACAATGCGGAAATCATGGAGGTTCCGTCCGACGACGACGAGGAAGCCGGCGGCTCGGAGGATAGTGGCAGCAGAAGTGAAATTGTTGACTAGTGGTTGAATTAATGTAGGATGTGAAATCGCACCTTTGTTTGGAAGAATTTGTAGTTGAATTAATGAAATGCCTCGATTTAGATCTCTGTCTCGATTAATTTGTGGAAGAATTTGTGATTTAGATCAATTTCTGCCTCGATTTAGATCTCTGTCCCGGATTGGGAACGTGACAGTGGACCAAACACCCCTTTTCTACTAGTGTATTCTGACATTGGTGGTTTGTTTAAACATAATCTACGTGGATTGTGCCGCATGAAAATGGCACAACCACAATTTAGAAAGTGGAAGCACGTACACCCGGTTACTGGAGATCCAGGAGCTTCGCAAGATGCAGGGGATGCAGGAGCAGAGAGGCGGTGAGATAGACGGGCTCAAGATTAGGTCAGAAAGTGGTACCGATTTCCTCCTCATATGGGCATTATCGGTTGCCATTGCTGTTTATGTTGCCACGTCATTGTGCAGCATCTGAAATAAGTTCCTGCTTCATGGAGTGTGGCAGCTTAAATAATTTATTTCTGTGCCACTTACATTCTGTCGTATTTGGAGACCTCCTGCCCCTCAGCAATCGGGGAACCGGTGTTGCGTGTTTTCAGATAGCAGTGGCACAATCACAATTTCGGATTCAACTACTGACTCGGGTGTTTCCAAACCCTAAATCGCAATACATTTTACTCAAAGAACGTGGGTAGATTGTTTCGCCTAGCAACGTGCCACACACAGAGCTCCAGAATTTAACTAAATTACATATATAGGTTCAAGTTCAACACATTACTATGCATCTTCATTGCCAGCAGCCTTCTTCCGCAGCCTGGGTGCCAAGCCTTCACGTCCACTAGCTTCTTCATTTCCTGCCTTCTTCCTCTTCCTTGGTGTCAATTTTCTTAGCTTCACGTACTCCGCATCGTCGGGACAACAGGCACCAGAATCGTGTTCAGCATCATCATTCCACTCATTTTTAATTTCTTCGGGCAGCAAAATGACTGACTCAGCAGTCATGTTTCTAACCTTGCGGTGCTTCCTGTCAAAGAAACAAGACTGTTGCATAACTACCCAATATCTACAGAGTAAATAAAACAAAATTACAATTCATCACAAACATGCGAACCCCAAGAGAACTTTGCTTACTAGGAGCTAATTGGATTCGAGCAACCACCCTGTCCAGGAATAGAAGGGCGACTCCCAGTTGCAGTAGCTTCCACATCCAGTACATCACAATTTAGCTCAAACATGCAAGCCGAAGCATACCTTTTCATCAACCCAATTAGCTGACTGTCACACGTTAGAGGAACCATGATGCCAAGTTCATCCATGAAGTTGAACTTTGCAGTCTGCTTCGGCCATAATTCATCATGATTACGCAGAGCAGCAACCATACTAGATATAGTGCAGATCTGCGCAGGCACTTCTTCCATCGTGATACAATGGTGTCCATACCACTTGCCCTTAGAGTCGTACCTGAAGAGGACTATCGTAACCAGGTAAGGGGCGTCCGCGGAGATCCCACTTGACAGAAAACTGTGGACAAAATATGTTTGTCAGGGTTGTGCTAACAAACAATTTGAGGTTCATTAGCCAGCTAGCAGTTATAATTAGTGCGAATATCAAAGAGAAGGTTAGCTCACCCGCTTGTAATAGGATCTGCCATCCTCCGAGCTGCTCGGCTCGTCGGCAGCGGAGGCGGGCTAGAGCCTCGCAATGGCGGCTACGGCATGCGCCATTGGAGCTCGGGATCAGTGACTGGGCGCAGCAACATGGCGCCGGAAGTCAAATGTCCGAAGGGATCGTCCTGTCTGGAGGGTGGATTCCGACGCCGCCGGTGCTAGGGGAAAGGTGGGAATGGATTTGTCAAATTGGTCAACGCATCTAATCCACTTAGCTACTCGATTTTCCTAAGTGGTTGCCGCGTTGGCGCTCGCGTCACGGACAGATGACCGACATGAGGCTCCCGACCGTCTACTTCACGAGGCAGTTTAACAGAATGTTTGAATTTGGCAGGGGTGAGATGAGTTTGCCTCGAAATGGCCCCTCTCAGTAGTTGGCGGCCCAACATTTCGAAACGCGGCAATTTCAGGCAACTTAGGTACCTCCATGCGCTGGCCTGCAAACTTTGGTACCACAGACAAACAGGCCCATCATCACGGACAACGGGACAAATTTCACCTCCAAGGAGTTCCAGGAATTTTGCGAAAACCTGGGAATAAACATCAGCTATGCCTCGATGGCTCACCCTCAGACCAACGATCAAGTCGAAAAGGCCAACGGCCTCGTCAGCGGCGTAATCAAGAAACGACTCCTTTGGCCACTCGAACAAGCCGCCAGGTGCTGGCCAGACGAGATGCAATCCGTACTTTGAAGCTTACGCACAACTCCAAACAGCGCCACAGGCTACACTCCGTTCTTCATGGTGCACGGTGCTAAAGCGTGCTACCCCAGAACTATGCAACAAAGCCCCGTGGGTGGTTGCATACAGCGAGAAGGAGTCAACTCTCGCACTCGAAGACTCCGTTGACCTTCTTGACGAGGCACGCGAGATTGCAGCAGAGAGATCCACGATCGATCAACAGAGCCTCCGCAACTACCATAGCAGATGGCTACGCCCCAGATCCTTTGTCGAAGGAGACCTGGTTCTGCGACTGAAGCAGCAAGGACATCTCAAATTCGAGTCCCCTTGGGAAGGACCTTATGTGATTACCGAAGTAATCCCAGGTGGCGCCTATCGCCTTAAAGATTTCGAGAGCGGAGTTGCATACTCCAACCCCTGGAACGTTGTGCAGTTGTGCCGTTCTACCCCTAGTCGTTTTTTACTTTACAAATAAGGCTATTCAGCTAGGCTACTTAGCCACACATCGTACCTCGTACTATCCTGCGAATTAGTAAAGCTAAGTGCCCCAAAACTCCGTGTCTCTTCTATTTTTTGCAATTATTCACTCGGGGGCTGCGCCACCCTTTACACCTTCGTTCTACGAACAAATCGCAGTGTCCTGAGTAGCTGACACACTACCAATTGAACCGTTGATAAAAACCAACCCAGCTGCAACGCACCTGACAGGTTGGCAAGGTGCTGATATAAATACACGTCAGGCTAACGAAAGGGAACTGCATAGTACAATACACTCGAAAATCATACAATCTAGCAATCTTTTCACATATTAATGGGTATCAAATACACCCACCACAATCATATGAATTTTACAAAACTTATACATCTATGTGTAGGATACAAATTATGCTACTACTGCAAAAGAGGAACATGTGTCTGCTCTTCAAAGAAGTCGATGATATCCTCTGCTGGACGGTCAACTGCCTGATAGTTCTGTACCATGTTCCAAGTCATCCCTTCTGGCGGCAGTGGCGGTCTAGCAGCAACAAACGCTATGTCCACATCCGGCCGATGGAGTCGCACCAGTGACAAGGCAGCCTTCGCACCTGCGACCAACTACTACCGCACGCACTCGTGGACCATGCTTATATCCTGAAATTTTGCCAGAAGAGCCAACAAGCTTGAAGGTACAGCGTCCAGCGGAAACATCGTCTGGTAAATATACTTCAGCCAAGATTGTGCCTTCTTCAAGCACTAAAGCACCCGCGAAGCGCGATCCTGCAAAGTCCCCAACGCGACTACACGGTCATGATCCACCCAGAAGTACCCACTAGCTTGTAGCTGCTCCTGGGTTAGGTTATTCATCCGAATGGCCACCGGGTCCTTCTCATCCTGCGGATGACGAGCACTAACAACTACAAAAGCAAGACCAATAGCATAAGCCAAGGCATCACCGCGAATGGCTAAGGAAAGGATAAGAAGATAGAGAGCTAACATTTAAAGTCCTCGTTCAACTGAGCAACTTCATCTAGAAGATACTTCTCGCAGGCGGTGGCCTTCTCCGCCTTCGACTTCCACACATCCGCGTTACCACGGACAATGGGCAACTCCCGCTCCAATTGCTTAATACGGTCACGTAGTCACGAGAGAAGCGACATCTCCTCCACCTTCGAACGCGGTTGCGCTGCGTTTTCATCGGTGGGAGGAGAGTCACGAGGATCACTCAAAGGACCCTATTACAATCAAACAAGAAGCAAATAAGGGAACAAGAATATATTGATAAAAGTGCGAATGCATTCGAACGCAGCAAACTATTCACATGGACACTCCCACAAAAGTATAGCCTAGTCAAAAGGAAGCTACAGCTATTACAGATGGCAACTAAGGAGCAATCTGCTACTTCGACTTGGACTTCGACTTCGGGGGCCTCATCGAATCCGTGGAAGCCTCTGAAGCCACAGACTTTCCGGTGGTAGCCCCAGACGCCGCCTTCGCTCGCTGTAGCTCCGCAGAATATCTCGAGACTGTATCGATGAGCTGAGGACAATACTTACCACAACTAGTAGCGAAGGGAGCAAAGACTACCTGTTGGCCATCCGCGTCGACAGGCATCGCCTTGGAGATCATGCTGGGGTCCAACTCCATGCCATGGGCTTGCACC
Organism: Avena sativa; assembly: GCA_916181665.1. Lineage (NCBI taxonomy): Eukaryota > Viridiplantae > Streptophyta > Magnoliopsida > Poales > Poaceae > Avena > Avena sativa. The sequence continues at coordinate 60,379,728 of OV702287.1, read as the reverse complement.
ATCGCGAGTGCCATGGTGGCGCCGACAGACCGTTGGGAGTTCTTGAAATCTATGGGAATACCTTTGGCGAAAGATTCCACCAGGTCATCAAGACTATCGATTAGGCTGGCCTTGGGGGTCAGGTCCTCCCGGAGGCGGCTCAGCAAACCTTTGTCTTTCCCCAGTGTCTCTTGGAGGGAGACACCGTGGTCCTCGACTATGGCTATGGTGCCAGCGAGAGCATCCTCAAGATGCAAGACCTGGGCGTCGAAGCTTAGACCAGCGGCATCTGAAGAATACAAAGTGTCAGTATAAGAGCAAGAAAACCAAGATAGGGAAAATACAAGTGAAGCAGTGAAGGTACCTGAGAGTGCCTTTGCAGTCGAGAAAAGATGTTCTGCGAACAACTTCTCCCTCTCAGCTGCAGAGGCGCGTAGGTCTTCCTCACGCTTCTACGACTCCTCCAGAGCTGCGATTGCCTCATCGTGCTTCTTCTCCACTACAACAATCCCCTTCTCGAGGGGAATGTTCGTTTGCGGTACCAAACTTGGTGGGTGAGCACACCACGGTACCCGAGTTGCCATCAATCGCGCGGAGGGGCCATAGTAGATTCGCCAATTGTCCAGAAGGGCCAAATGGGGGTGATTACAAATCTAATGGCCAAACGGTCATTTGAACCAGACGAAAAATGGTTGAACTCAAATATCGCCGTTAGGTTAACTCTTCTTGGCCCGCCATGTCAGTATTCCCCGTTATCTTTTGCGGTCATGGACTAGCTTACCCCTACATGGACTAGATCCCTGAGTGGACGAGATCTATTTCTTTGCTCTGCTCTGGTCTTCTCCCCTGCTCCCCTCCCCATAACATTTGCTCAGCTCCAGCTGATCGTCTCAGATCGGAGCTCGCACTTGCTCTAATTTGCGTCTCCGCCATGTCGGTCAACCTCCCACGCCTCTAATCGAAGCTCGCAGCCATCGTCGTTGCATCGTCTACCGTATCGGAGCTTCGCGTCCCCGAACTAATATCTCACCTCTGGCTAGTCCTTCTCGCATGGCGGAGCACGTCCCGTCGGGCGATCTAGGCCGGCGACCGGCCTCGGGAAGTTGCGTGCTGCCGCGCACCCCAGGCATGGTAGCCCTGGCACAGCAGTTCGACGACCACGCTCTCATGGCCACCGTGCTGGGCGTCCGTCCCGCCGTGTCGCCGGCAGAGTTGCTGTCGGCTTTCAGGTCTCGTTTTGGGATCAGACGAAATGAGGTCAACATTGAGGTATGCATGCCGCCATTCGATTTTTTTGTCCGGTTCGAGCACAGCTCAGACACCGAGCGTGTTCTGCATTCTTCCCGTTCTTTCGAGTGCTGCGGGAGAAAATGATCTTCATGCGTTGGCATCGCGCCTATGGGTAGGACGATCGCTTGGGGCAGCTTCATTTCTTCTCAAAACTCGGCTTTGACGGCCTCCCATTGGATGCTTGGGAGCCGGAGGCCCTCAAGCAGGTCGTCAGTAGACTTGGTGGCGAGCTGGTGGAAATCGTGCCACCAAGCGACATATGGGTCATCAAGGTAAAGGCGTGGCTGAAAGATCCTGACGCCGTTCCTAAGATGTACGAGGTGCAGATTCCAAGCAGGGCAGGGCGATAGCTTTGCTGGAAGCACCCGGTCATCATCCACCTGGAGGAGGTTCTGGACTCGGTACATGGCATTTAGGGCCCCGAAGAGGCTGCCAGAAAGCGCCCTCGTTGCCTGCAGTGTTGGCCTGGAAGGATCGATGGCACAGGGCCGCCACCGTTTCACGACGGGGCACACAGTTTCGGTGGGGGGACCGGGCTTGGACGAGCTGGTGGTTCTGATTTCCCTCGAGTGAAGACAGAGCTCTAGTGAATTGTCGTGGTATGTGTGGCTAATGAATTTGTAGTATGGAGAGTGTAGCAGGAATTTAGCATCGACTAAAAATGTGTAATAGTTTGAATCGATGTAGTACATGTGTGTAATAGTTTGAAGTAGTATGTGTGTGTAATAGTTTGAATAGATGTAGTATGTGTGGGTAATGAATTTGATGTAGTGTGTGTGTAATAGTTTGAATCGATGTAGTTGAACACCGTGCTTTATAATTTCTGTGAATAACCAAGGACAACCTCATGAAAAGAGGATGGTCTGGCAATGAGCAATGTCAATTCTGTGGATGCCAGGAAAATGTAGTCCATCTCCTATTCAAGTACTCCCTCCGTTTCAAAATATAAGATGTTTTAGCTTTGTGAATGGAGCATATCTAGACATCTTTTAGTGATGGTGCTTTCTAAACCTAGATGAACCTACATACTAAAAGGGGACTAGATACACTTCATTCACAAAGCTAAAACATCTTATATTTTGAAACGGAGGGAGTACAAGGTAGCTACGTTTGTAACACGTTGAACTGCAAGACCATTTTGTAGGCAACACAAGACAAAGGAAAAAATGGTTTACAACACAGACAACACACGCAAAATCTGTAGTCTGGGATAAAAAGATGCCAGTTAACTGGATTGAACCATGACTAGTAATTGAAGGAAATAGGTACTTGATAGTATTTGCTTACAACAGTAGTACTTCCATACAAAAGGGTCTTATACCTGCACAAAAGTGGGCTAAACTTCCTACTAGTTTATAGAACAATTTGTCAGGATTTCATCTACAAAAGCCATTCTTCAGTCTGAACTTAACTATTCTACACTGAAGAAACAATTTGACCGCATCAGGGTCAACATCTTTTATACGCATCATATCACATATTTCAGTGAAAGTATTTAAGTGCATACCTGCATCTTCAACAACAGAGCCTCCAAATTGATTCTCTTGAACCAAACTTAAATAATGGGGCTTAATTTTATAGTCATCAGTAGCAATTGTTGGCTGAGTAATAGGAGTACGTAAATAATCATTATTGGGAGTAGCAAACTCCCCAAGCTTCTTTTCAGCCATACTTCCTATGTTTTTGGGTTTTCTTAGATTAAAAATTATAACAGTAAAAACAAGAATTTAAAGACTAACTATTTTTTTTGGTTTATCAAATAAAGACTAAAAGCAAACTAACAAAATTAAAAACAAGAATTAAAACTAGCAAGGTTCCTAATAACATTCACCAGGGTAGCTATTGCCTCCTCGACAACGGCGCCAGAAAAAGGGTTGATACCTTCGATCCGGATTACGGATGTAGTATAACTCTTTTTCCCTAGTAGACCTAGGTTATCGAATCCACGGGCAGCAAATGCGTAGTAAAGTTACTTTAACAGACCTTCGGGAGTTTTAGAATTCCTTTTGTGTTTTTACCGAACCAGTAGCTTGCGTCTTTTTGTGGTTGTCGATGATGGATAGAGAGGAGCTAGGGCGCTCGATTTCACCTATAGCTATGCAAAAACATGTGATGGGAATAAAAGATAGAAATAAAGTATGCGTGTACTTGTTAGAGCAAGATAAATTTTATGTGGGCAGTGCATCCATAATTGCTATTGCCTTGTTTGGAGGTATGAGTGGTCCTTTTCCTTTGGTAGACTTGGATCCTTCTTGTTTCCTTTGTTCCACCATGGAATAGATGGGGCATTGTATAGGAGTATGATTGTTTCCTTCACATAGGTAACAATTAGCTTGAGAAGTGGGACATTGTCCAATAGGATGTTTCTCTTCACAGTTAGGGCATTGATCTTCATGCTCTTTGGAAGTATGGTCCTTATCTCCACAAATAATGCAAGCTGGGTCTCCATCTAGAATAACATTCTTGTCATCCTTGTTGTCATACACTCTGTTGGGATAGTTTTCTTCCATGTTGATCATTTGATTAGTCACCTTAAGCATCAGTTGGGATTGTTCTTCCAAAAACTTTTGCAGTGCTGGATCTTTATCACTATTGCTGGCTATGAACTGAGCTGTTAGTTGGTTCAACTAGTGTTGGGTTGCTATGAGCTCTTTCATGCTGTCGGCTTGGTTGGTGTTGGTGTCATCTACTTTGATGTTAGAGTCTCCTGGAGTAGTCATCTGTTTGGGGTTGAAGGGAGATTAGAATAGGCAAGATATTTCTAAGGAGTTAATCCTAATCACACACATCACAATTCACACAAGCAATGTGCATGCAATCACAAACCAAACAATTCACTCAAACAACAAAGTTTCTAGCACATACTTAGGCAATAAAATATTTTTGTTACACCACATAAGTTGGTGTGTTTGACTTAACTAAAATATGGTGGTCCATCTATATGGTTTACTTGTGATTTTTCCTTCCTTCATGATTCTTCTTGTAGGAGATAATGGTTTCCTTGAGAAAAACTCTTGGTTGCAATACTTCAAAGGTGATGATGGTTCCTTCTAAGTTGTGTTTCCTTAGTCCTCAATTCTTGAGCAAGATTCCTTGTCTCACTTGTAGTCCTTAGTGACAACCATGGTTGAAATCCTTGGTGAATATGCTGAAGATGTTGAAGTCATTAGAGTTGAAGAAGTTGAAGTCATTAGAGTTGAAAGTGTTGAAGAAGTCCTTTGCACATGGTGTAGTCCTTGGCCATGGGTAGGTTTTTCCATCAAGTTGAAAATAGAAGAGATGTAGAGTTGAAACCAAAATGGTTGAGAAAAGAGTTACAAGATTGTTTGTAAATAAATTTTGGAACAAAATACAACTCCTATTCTTCTAAGGGTTTTTTGTCCAATCCTAGGGTTACAAATCCTACAGGCAACACAATGCTCTGATACCATCTGTTAGGGTCCCTAACCTTTAATAAGGTAGAGCCCCCTGTGTTTACAATGCTAGTCCCTGGATCAATAGCTAGCATCCACAGTTTAGATGTAATATCAAGAAACAAAGGTCATAATATAACTTTATAACCAGGAATAACATAAGTTTATTACATCAAACATAGCTCATTTGGCTATTGCATTACATTGCAGCGGAATAACTATAGTCATGGGGTCCTTCATCTTCAAAGTGCCACAGGCAGATGTTGGTTGTATACTTTGTAATCCTAATCAATCAATCTTCACTAAAATCAATCAAACCTGCAACATTACAAGTTACAACCACAAGGGTCAATACATTTGAATTGTATTGGCAAGTGATACTATGGTAGTATAGTGGAATCTATCATCTATATGCATTTGGCTAAGTGGAGTTGAGGCTTGCATTGCTCAAAATAGATTTTTCCTTAACATTTGAAAGTACTAAGTTTTTGCTTTGATAAAATCATTTTCCTCAATCAAAGATTGAAGATCCTTTACAAGGCATCTTTCAATCAAAGATTGAAGATTTCAAACAACCCTTGTTCAAACCACAAGTTTTTAACTTAGAAATTTGAATGATGAGATTCTTGATTGCTTCCATGTCTTGATGCTCAAATTGTCCTTTACCAGGGACATGGCTAAGTACTTAGGTTTTACACTCTGCAGAGGTGGTGCACTTTCCCCACAAGACTTGGTTTCCCAAGACAAGATCTTTCAGAAGCCTTCCCTTAGACCATCATGGACGCGTTCCAACCTATCAAACACTACCACCAACTGTCCATATGGCTAAGTTCTTGCAACCTATATGATCATGGCAGAGCCCATATTGCCAAGTGGTTGCACTTGAAGCTTCTCAACATTTGACATCTCAAATCTCTTTGTTCCTGGGTGGCCATCCACAAGTGAGATACACAAGCCAAGTCCATGGCCTTGTGAACCACTCAACACAAACCACCAAGCAAGTCCCATTCCACCCAGGTGATTCGTTAACTTAGTTGTTTTATTAAACAAAACATAAGTCCTCAGACTTAGGGTATTTTTCCATAGTGTGAATTTATATTCCACCCATGTTTTCTATTAGCTAGGCTAAGCATGATAGTAATAGGAATCTTAACTTTGGGATTTCTACTAAGGTTTCATCTACTAGGTTTTCCTATAGCAAGGTTTATACTTAGCAAAAATCCATGCAAGTTTTACTTAGCAAAATCACTAATGCATATAGAAAGTAATGGGACAAAAGATATGAAGCATCACTTGCCTTTTTGGTAGAGGGTATAGGTTCACTCCTTGTCCTTGCAACAATCACACTCTTCAAGTCACTACAATCCAATCAAACAAGGCACAAACTCAATCTACCAATCAAGCAAAACAACACACATAAAATAACAAAGTCAAAGTAATGCATGCAAGCATGCCAAGCTTCGTTTTGTTTGAAAAAGTGGTTCCTAGTGGGTCATAGACATTGGAATACACCTAATGGTCATTTTGTAAAGTGGCAAAGTCATTTGCAAAAGGTTTCACTATAAAAACCATTTTCAAAACAAAGTATCATTTTATGTGGTGTAGAAATATTTTTACTAGGGCATTCACCTATAGGGTTCACCCAATATGTTTTCAAATCACAAAACTTGGTGTTTAGGGTCAGTGAGTTTAAAACAAAACATTTTCCAAAGGTTTTCCTCCAAAACCATTTTTAATAAATAACCACTTTTCTATTTGACTAGAAATGGTTTTAAATCAAAGAATCCTTATTTTGTTTCACCAAATGAGTTGCTATTGCAAAACTTGGTGTTTGGGTCAGTAGGTTTGGTCTTAAACCATTTTCCCAAAGTTTTTTACTCAAAAACATTTTCATAAACAAATCATTAGTTTTAATTAGCTAGAAATGGACTAAACCAATTAATCCATTCTAAACTTTTCCAAATTCATTTTCCAAAACATGGGTTGGTTCCTAGGGTCAGTAAGGTCACAAAAATCCATTTTGCAAAGGTTTTAACCCTAAATTCATTTTTAAACAATTTTTCTACTCTAAACAAGCTCACAAAAGAATCTGCAAAAACAAGCAAGCTAACAGATACTATTTGCTCAACTAAGGGCAGGGTTGGTTAGGTCTTGCTCTCCTGAATCCAACGACATAAAATTTGTAATTTTTGGACATGTGGATCCAAAGTTACAAGGGTTTGAAGTTTGCAAAATATTCTGTTTTCAAATCTGTTTTTAAACGGAATAGGGGACACGCGTCGCGTTCTAACTGGGTGGTACCGGTTCGGCCGGATCGGCAACGTGGAACATTAGATCTAAATGAATCGTGTGGCTCAGAAGGCGTAACTCTTCGGCGTTAAGTGAAACTATCGTATCCGTCAGATTGTCATCCAACGGCCATCGTCACCCTGACCAAATTCTGGCGGCGCTCGACGGCTGCGCGCGGCGGCGGCGCTCTGTCGGTGAGGTTGCCGGCGATACAGGAAGCTAGGGAAGGTAGGGAGATGCTTACAGTGATCACCGTGGAATGCTGGTGCTCAACGTGGTCGTGATAGTCCCAGGGGTGCACGGTGCTGTCAGGGATTGTTCGCCGGAGCTGCGTGTGATGACGGTCGGCTCTGGTCGAGGTCGAAGACGAGGCTGTCGATCACTAGGAGGCAAACAAAAGATGTGATCAGATGCAGGAGACCTCGGGGATGATGTGTGCATGAACGAGAGGGGTCGGGGTGGTCTGGTTCACCTGGGAGACGTCGTCGGAGAAGTTGCAGACGGCGGTGCTGTCAGAGCTTGTCGAAGCCGACGCTCTGGGGCGCCCGCAGTTGAACGGCGAGTACAGGGGGATGCGTCTGGGAGTGGGGAAGCTGCTAGGGTGCTCAGGGAGGCACGGGGTGGTGTCGAGTCGCCGGAATCGGCACCGGACTTCGTCGGAACAGAGGGTGCTCGGGGAGGAATTGGGGGCGGTCTAAGGCGTGCCAGCGCGGGGTGTCAGAGGGGAAATATAGAGGAGACACGGGCGTTTCAATCTGCGTGATCACTGCAGGTTTTACTCGCGGCATTAAGGCGAATTAAGCCGGAGAAATCAATGGCAGAACGGGGGGAAGAACTGGTCCGCGGGGAGGGGGTGAAGGAGACGATGATGTAGCGTGGGGTCGTCTTGTCAGTGATAGAGAAGGAAAGGGAGTTGGGTCCACCAATCAGTGAGGGTGCGGGTTTCTTTCGCGGTGAATAACGGTTCGCTTCGTGAGAGAGAGAGGTGGGGTCCACCGGTCAGTGGGAAAAGAAATGAGGGGGAGGGTCCACTGGTCATTGTCTGTGTGGGTCAGAAACTGGGTGTGAATTGTTTTCTTTCTGGAAGAGAACTGGGCTGGTTTGCTGGGCCTTAGTGGGCTGCTGGGTTGGGCTGGTCCAAACTCCATTTTTTCTGTCTGCTGGCTTTTTCTTTTTCTAATTCTTTTTCTGTTTTTGAAATTCAAACAATTATTCAAACATTCAACCAAATCAAATCAAACAAACACCACACTTCACAACCTTGAACTTGGTTCTGTTTAAGACATCAACCAAAGTCCAAAATGAAATAATATTTTTATTCATTTTAGGATCCATTCAATATTTAAATAAAATGGATCATTAGTTATTTAATAAAATAGGGTTTGATTTATTTAATGAAATTTCCATTTGAAATCCAAATATTTTCAAAACCAAATCAGTAGGTTTTATTTGAAAATAAAAGATATTTGGAAAACTTGTTTAAAACAAAATAACCTTTTATTTTTAGGGTCCATTAATAATTAAATAAAATGGATCTTAGTTATTAAATCAAATAGAATTTGTTTTAACAAAATCTTTATTTTGAAATATAAATAAAACCAAAACACTTTAGTAGGTTTTATTTGAGAAAACAAAATACTTGGAAAACTTATTTTAAAAGAATAAATAAGTTTTGATGTTTTGAAAATAGTAAAACCTTTACTCATTTTATCAAAACAAAATATTTTATTATAAAAGCTTGGCCAAAATTAATTTGGCTCTTTAAAATATAATCTTTATTTATAAATCTATCTTTGCTTTTGAAAACCAAATCTTTTTATTTTAAAGATTCAAAATAGTGACTCCAAAAAATTTTATTTATCTTTATTAAATGTTTATCTTTATAAATCCCTTTAGGATTTAATTGTTCAAAATAGGTTTGAAGATTCCCATTGGATTTCAAAAGTTTCTTCTGGCCTTGAAAATCACCAAAGTTTTATTTTATTCATTTATTTTCACATTACAAGATTTGGAAAATCTTGGGATGTGACAAGACTACCACCCTTAAAATAAATCTCGTCCCGAGATTTGGGGAGGTTAGGGTTACAAGTAGGCTCAAAATAACTAGGGTACTACCACCCTTAAAAATTTTCAAACAAAAATTACACAATGTCCTTCTTGGGATCCTGGGAAAATTTCTCTAAGTAAACTTTTGCATTGTGTCCTTTGTTTCCACACTTGACTCATGGGCCAAGGTTGAGTTTCTCCATAGGCTTGTTCAACTTGTTCTTCATCTTTTCTGGGCAGTTGCTTGCCCTGGGTTCTTGCAATTGAAACAGTGGATATCTTGGAGTTCTTTACGTTGCTCTTGCGGACAAGTTGCTACATAATGGCCTAGCTCTTTGCAGTTGTTGCACACTACTTGGCCAATGTATTTATTCTTCTTGTTCTCTGGGCATCCACTGGGGTAGTGTCCCATTTCCTTACATATACGACATTGCACAAGGCTCATGTCCTGCTTTGGTTTCTTGGGTTTCTTTGATCCTTTGAATTGGGTTGTCTTGTTTGGAGGTATGAGTGGTCCTTTTCCTTTGGTAGACTTGGATCCTTCTTGTTTCCTTTGTTCCACCATGGAATAGATGGGGCATTGTATAGGAGTATGATTGTTTCCTTCACATAGGTAACAAGTAGCTTAAGAAGTGGGACATTGTCCAATAGGATGTTTCTCTTCACAGTTAGGGCATTGATCTTCATGCTCTTTGGAAGTATGGTCCTTATCTCCACAAATAATGCAAGCTGGGTCTCCATCTAGAATAACATTCTTGTCATCCTTGTTGTCATACACTCTGTTGGGATAGTTTTCTTCCATGTTGATCATTTGATTAGTCACCTTAAGCATCAGTTGGGATTGTTCTTCCAAAAACTTTTGCAGTGCTGGATCTTTATCACTATTGCTGGCTATGAACTGAGCTGTTAGTTGGTTCAACTGGTGTTGGGTTGCTATGAGCTCTTTCATGCTATCGGCTTGGTTGGTGTTGGTGTCATCTACTTTGATGTTAGAGTCTCCTGGAGTAGTCATCTGTTTGGGGTTGAAGGGAGATTAGAATAGGCAAGATATTTCTAAGGAGTTAATCCTAATCACACACATCACAATTCACACAAGCAATGTGCATGCAATCACAAACCAAACAATTCACTCAAACAACAAAGTTTCTAGCACATACTTAGGCAATAAAATATTTTTGTTACACCACATAAGTTGGTGTGTTTGACTTAACTAAAATATGGTGGTCCATCTTTATGGTTTACTTGTGATTTTTCCTTCCTTCATGATTCTTCTTGTAGGAGATAATGGTTTCCTTGAGAAAAACTCTTGGTTGCAATACTTCAAAGGTGATGATGGTTCCTTCTAAGTTGTGTTTCCTTAGTCCTCAATTCTTGAGCAAGATTCCTTGTCTCACTTGTAGTCCTTAGTGACAACCATGGTTGAAATCCTTGGTGAATATGCTGAAGATGTTGAAGTCATTAGAGTTGAAGAAGTTGAAGTCATTAGAGTTGAAAGTGTTGAAGAAGTCCTTTGCACATGGTGTAGTCCTTGGCCATGGGTAGGTTTTTCCATCAAGTTGAAAATAGAAGAGATGTAGAGTTGAAACCAAAATGGTTGAGGAAAGAGTTACAAGATTGTTTGTAAATAAATTTTGGAACAAAATACAACTCCTATTCTTCTAAGGGGTTTTTGTCCAATCCTAGGGTTACAAATCCTATAGGCAACACAATGCTCTGATACCATCTGTTAGGGTCCCCAACCTTTAATAAGGTAGAGCCCCCTGTGTTTACAATGCTAGTCCCTGGATCAATAGCTAGCATCCACAGTTTAGATGTAATATCAAGAAACAAAGGTCATAATATAACTTTATAACCAGGAATAACATAAGTTTATTACATCAAACATAGCTCATTTGGCTATTACATTACATTGCAGCGGAATAACTATAGTCATGGGGTCCTTCATCTTCAAAGTGCCACAGGCAGATGTTGGTTGTAGACTTTGTAATCCTAATCAATCAATCTTCACTAAAATCAATCAAACCGGCAACATTACAAGTTACAACCACAAGGGTCAATACATTTGAATTGTATTGGCAAGTGATACTATGGTAGTATAGTGGAATCTATCATCTATATGTATTTGGCTAAGTGGAGTTGAGGCTTGCATTGCTCAAAATAGATTTTTCCTTAACATTTGAAAGTACTAAGTTTTTGCTTTGATAAAATCATTTTCCTCAATCAAAGATTGAAGATCCTTTACAAGGCATCTTTCAATCAAAGATTGAAGATTTCAAACAACCCTTGTTCAAACCACAAGTTTTTAACTTAGAAATTTGAATGATGAGATTCTTGATTGCTTCCATGTCTTGATGCTCAAATTGTCCTTTACCAGGGACATGGCTAAGTACTTAGGTTTTACACTCTGCAGAGGTGGTGCACTTTCCCCACAAGACTTGGTTTCCCAAGACAAGATCTTTCAGAAGCCTTCCCTTAGACCATCATGGACGCGTTCCAACCTATCAAACACTACCACCAACTGTCCATATGGCTAAGTTCTTGCAACCTATATGATCATGGCAGAGCCCATATTGCCAAGTGGTTGCACTTGAAGCTTCTCAACATTTGACATCTCAAATCTCTTTGTTCCTGGGTGGCCATCCACAAGTGAGATACACAAGCCAAGTCCATGGCCTTGTGAACCACTCAACACAAACCACCAAGCAAGTCCCATTCCACCCAGGTGATTCGTTAACTTAGTTGTTTTATTAAACAAAACATAAGTCCTCAGACTTAGGATATTTTTCCATAGTGTGAATTTATATTCCACCCATGTTTTCTATTAGCTAGGCTAAGCATGATAGTAATAGGAATCTTAACTTTGGGATTTCTACTAAGGTTTCATCTACTAGGTTTTCCTATAGCAAGGTTTATACTTAGCAAAAATCCATGCAAGTTTTACTTAGCAAAATCACTAATGCATATAGAAAGTAATGGGACAAAAGATATGAAGCATCACTTGCCTTTTTGGTAGAGGGTATAGGTTCACTCCTTGTCCTTGCAACAATCACACTCTTCAAGTCACTACAATCCAATCAAACAAGGCACAAACTCAATCTACCAATCAAGCAAAACAACACACATAAAATAACAAAGTCAAAGTAATGCATGCAAGCATGCCAAGCTTCGTTTTGTTTGAAAAAGTGGTTCCTAGTGGGTCATAGACATTGGAATACACCTAATGGTCATTTTGTAAAGTGGCAAAGTCATTTGCAAAAGATTTCACTATAAAAACCATTTTCAAAACAAAGTATCATTTTATGTGGTGTAGAAATATTTTTACTAGGGCATTCACCTATAGGGTTCACCCAATATGTTTTCAAATCACAAAACTTGGTGTTTAGGGTCAGTGAGTTTAAAACAAAACATTTTCCAAAGGTTTTCCTCCAAAACCATTTTTAATAAAATAACCACTTTTCTATTTGACTAGAAATGGTTTTAAATCAAAGAATCCTTATTTTGTTTCACCAAATGAGTTGCTATTGCAAAACTTGGTGTTTGGGTCAGTAGGTTTGGTCTTAAACCATTTTCCCAAAGTTTTTTACTCAAAAACATTTTCATAAACAAATCATTAGTTTTAATTAGCTAGAAATGGACTAAACCAATTAATCCATTCTAAACTTTTCCAAATTCATTTTCCAAAACATGGGTTGGTTCCTAGGGTCAGTAAGGTCACAAAAATCCATTTTGCAAAGGTTTTAACCCTAAAGTCATTTTTAAACAATTTTTCTACTCTAAACAAGCTCACAAAAGAATCTGCAAAAACAAGCAAGCTAACAGATACTATTTGCTAAACTAAGGGCAGGGTTGGTTAGGTCTTGCTCTCCTAATCCAACGACATAAAATTTGTAATTTTTGGACGTGTGGATCCAAAGTTACAAGGGTTTGAAGTTTGCAAAATATTCTGTTTTCAAATTTGTTTTTAAACGGAATAGGGGACACGCGTCGCGTTCTAACTGGGTGGTACCGGTTCGGCCAGATCGGCAACATGGAATGTTAGATCTAAATGAATCGTGTGGCTCAGAAGGCGTAACTCTTCGGCGTTAAGTGAAACTATCGTATCCGTCAGATTGTCATCCAACGGCCATCGTCACCCTGACCAAATTCTGGCGGCGCTCGACGGCTGCGCGCAGCGGCGGCCTCTGTCGGCGAGGTTGCCGGCGATACAGGAAGCTAGGGAAGGTAGGGAGATGCTTATAGCGATCGCCGTGGAATGCTGATGCTCAACGTGGTCGTGATAGTCCCAGGGGTGCACGGTGCTTTCAGGGATTGTTCGCCGGAGCTGCGTGTGATGACGGTCGGCTCTGGTCGAGGTCGAAGACGAGGCTGTCGATCACTAGGAGGCAAACAAAAGATGTGATCAGATGCAGGAGACCTCGGGGATGATGTGTGCATGAACGAGAGGGGTCGGGGTGGTCTGGTTCACCTGGGAGACGTCGTCGGAGAAGTTGCAGACGGCGGTGCTGTCAGAGCTTGTCGAAGCCGACGCTCTGGGGCGCCCGCGGTTGAACGGCGAGTACAGGGGGATGCGTCTGGGATTGGGGAAGCTGCTAGGGTGCTCAGGGAGGCTCGGGGTGGTGTCGAGTCTCCGGAATCGGCACCGGACTTCGTCGGAACAGAGGGTGCTCGGGGAGGAATTGGGGGCGGTCTAAGGCGTGCCAGTGCGGGGTGTCAGAGGGGAAATATAGAGGAGACACGGGCGTTTCAATCTGCGTGATCACTGCAGGTTTTACTCGCGGCATTAAGGCGAATTAAGCCGGAGAAATCAACGGCAAAACGGGGGAAGAACTGGTCCGCGGGGAGGGGGTGAAGGAGACGATGATGTGGCGTGGGGTCGTCTTGTCAGCGATAGAGAAGGAAAGGGAGTTGGGTCCACCAATCAGTGAGGGTGCGGGTTTCTTTCACGGTGAATAACGGTTCGCTTCGTGAGAGAGAGAGGTGGGGTCCACCGGTCAGTGGGAAAAGAAATGAGGGGGAGGGTCCACTGGTCATTGTCTGTGTGGGTCAGAAACTGGGTGTGAATTGTTTTCTGTGTGGGTCAGAAACTTGGAAGAGAACTAGGCAAATTTCCCTTAAGTGGATCACCCAAGGTTTATCGAACTCAGGGAGGAAGTGGTCAAAGGTATCCCCTCTCAAGCAACCCTGCAATCAAGATACAAGAAGTCTCTTGTGTCCCCAACACACCCAATACACTTGTCAGGTGTATAGGTGCACTAGTTCAGCGAAGAGATAGTGAAATACAAGTGGTATAGATAATTATAAGTGGCAATGGTGCTAGAAAATAGCTTTGATGGCGCGTGAAAAAGACTAAAGGAAAACTGAAATAAAGATGGAAGCAAGCAAAAATATAACAGATCTAGTAGCAAACAGTGTTTCAATGCTTAGAAACAAGGCCTAGGGATCATACTTTCACTAGTGAACACTCTCATATAAATATATTCTTCTTTATGATACTATGCTGAACTACTCTCTGGTTGGACACTCTAATCCTTGGTAGGGCTATAACAACACACCTCAAAGTTCTCTTTCCCCATCTAGATAACCCCACACTATCACCTTGAGCACTAGATGGTTCAAACAAACACCACAATTTCATAAAGACATCCAACTCCAAATATAACTCATAACAAGTATTTGTAATCTCTAGCCTAAGTGCCACCATGGTGTGCACACTGTCAACTTCACACACATGGGGAGAGCAGAGATCTATTAAAGCACTTGAGTAGCAAGGTAGATCTATAGATCACAAGCTCATGATCTCAATAAGATCATGCATAGAGAGAGAGATGAACACATAGCTACCGGTAGAACCCTTAACCTCGAGAGAGAACTACTCCTTCCTCATCATGGGAATCAGCAATGGTGATGGATATGGTGGTGGAGATCGATAGAGATGGCTCTAGGGGCACTTCCCTGTCCTAGCGGGGTGACGGAACAGAGACTTTCTGTCCCCTGAGTCTCCCCTTCGGTGGCGGCGGTGCTGCGGAACTTTTCATGGCTGGAGGCTGGACTTTTCAGGGTTTTTGCATCGGGAGGCATCTTATAGGCGGAGAGGCAAGGTCGGTAGGCAGCCAGGGAGGCCACACCACCTGGTGGCACGGCCAGGGCTAGCCCGCGCCACCATATGGTGTGGCCACCCTTTATCCCCTCTCCGTCTCGTCTTCTGGCTCCATGAGTCTTCCGGTAAAATATCGACTTTGGCTTTTGTCCGGTCCAATTCTAAGAATATTGATTTTCTGACTTTCCTGGAACCAAAAACAGCAGAAAACAGGCAACTGGCACTGTGGCATCTTGTTAATAGGTTAGTCCAGGAAAGTGTATAAAAAGTACTCCAAAGTTGGAAAAACATAAGAAAGTAGATAAAACCAAGCATGGAACATCAAAAATTATGGATATGTTTGCAACGTATCAAGGTCCTTGATGTAACTTGAACTTCCACCGACTGTGTTAACTCTCAAGCACCTCTCTCCTACGAGACCTACTATTTGATAGGCCATTCGCAGTACTTCTTATCTTCTCTTTATCATGTCTTATCTCTTACAATACAATAAACCGCTTCATAATGTACGGATTAACTTTGAACATTGACCATTGGATCAAGACTAGCATATCCAAACATTGCCAACCGCTAGATCTTCTTTTCCATTCTTAGCATCTAGAAAGAGTCTACTTTAGCATGATGAACGCTATTATGCGCAAACCTCAAAACACAAACTCCATTGCTCAGTTTTCAGGGTCCTTGTGCTAATAAATGCATGGACTTCGATGCAATTTTCATTTTTATGAGGTCCTTGATGTAATCTGTACTTCCACCGACCGTGTTAACTCTCAAGCACCTCTCTCCTACGAGACCTACCATTTGATAGGCCATTCTTAGTACTTCTTATCTTCTCTTTACCGTGTCTTATCTCTTACAATGCAATAAACCACTGCATAGTGTACAGATTAACTTTGAACATTGATCGTGGGATCAAGATTACTAAATCCAAACATTACCAACCGTTGGATCTTCTTTTCCATTCTTAGCATCTAGGAAGATTCTACTTTACCACGATGAACGCTAGTATGCGCAAACCTCATAACACAAACTCCATTGCTCAGTTTTAAGGGTCCTTGTGCTAATAAATCCATGGAATTGGATGAAATTTTCATGTTTATGAGGTCCTTGATGTAACTTGTACTTCCACCGATCGTGTTAACTCTCAAGCACCGCTCTCCTACGAGACATACCATTATATAGGCCATTCGCAGTACTTCTTATCTTCTCTTTACCGTGTCTTATCTCTTACAATACAATAAACCACTGCATAGTGTACGGATTAACTTTGAACATTGACCGTTGGATCAAGACTAGCAAATCCAAACACTGCCAACCGCTGGATCTTCTTTTCCATTCTTAGCATCTAGAAAGGTTCTAGTTTAGCACGATAAATGCTAGTATGCGCAAACCTCAAAACACAAACTCCATTGCTCAGTTT
The DNA here is from genome assembly GCA_916181665.1 of Avena sativa. Taxonomy (NCBI): domain Eukaryota; kingdom Viridiplantae; phylum Streptophyta; class Magnoliopsida; order Poales; family Poaceae; genus Avena; species Avena sativa. The sequence goes on along the minus strand of OV702287.1, from coordinate 60,363,194 downwards.
TTAGGGTCTTTGTGCTAATAAATGCATGGACTTGGATGCAATTTTCATTTTTATGAGGTCCTTGATGTAACTTGTACTTCCACCGACTGTGTTAACTATCAAGCACCTCTCTCCTACGAGACCTACCATTTGATAGGCCATTCACAGTACTTCTTATCTTCTCTTTATCGTTTCTTATCTCTTACAATACAATACAATAAACCACTACATAGTGTACGGATTAACTTTGAACATTGACCGTTGCATCAACACAAGCAAATCCAAACATTGCCAACCGCTAGATCTTCTTTTCCATTCTTAGCATCTATAAAGATTCTACTTTAGCACGATGAATACTAGTATGCGCAAACCTTAAAACACAAACTCCATTGCTTAGTTTTCAGGATCCTTGTGCTAATAAATGCATGAACTTGGATGAAATTTTCATTTGTATGAGGTCCTTTATGTAACTTGTACTTCCATCAACTGTGTTAACTCTCAATCACCTCTCTCCTATGAGACCTATGATACGTCCATAACGTATCTATAATTTTTTATGGTTTTATGCTAATGATATGCTTTTGATACTCCTTTTTATATAAAGTTTATGATTTATTTGGACTAACCTACTAATAGTTGCAAAAGTGCACAATGTTCATGTTTTACACTTTGATGTGTAGGAATCACCAAGAATACAAGTGGAAACCTTGTTGGAGTCAAATTGGGATTTTCTAGAAATCTGTCTCAGAACTCTTTTTGAAGATGGTCACGTTTCGGGTCGAAGCCGATGTCAAACGGAAAACTCTTCAACTACAAAGTTGTTTCAAATTTCACGACAAACGTTCTGGACATAAAATTTAGCTGATTCCGAGTTCAGATGGGCCCGATAGGCCCGATTTACTGCAGCCCAAGATGGGGTGACGGGAATCCGAGAAGCTATATAAAGGGAGGAAACCTAATTCGTGGGAGACACCTCCACCCACGAATTTGCAGCCACCAAAGCCAGGTTTTTGCCTCACCCATGGATCCCATCTCCATGGGAGAGGGCTCCCAATAAGCCATGAAGGAAGGGGGCTAAGGGGTGGTGCTCCCCTATGATACTGGCGGTGGGGAAGGAGTCCTCCGCACCATCGCCGGTGTAGCCACCGCCTCTTCACCATCTTCACCGCCATCTCCATTGGCTCCACCACCATCTCCATCGCCGTTGCTGACTCCCATGATGAGGAGGGAGTAGTTCTCTCTCGAGGCTAAGGTTTCTACCGATAGCTATGTCTTCATCTCTCTCTCTCTATGCATGATCATATTGTGATCATGAGCTTTGTAATTAAGTAGATCTACCTTGCTACTCAAGAGCTTTAATAGATCTCTACTATCCCCATGTTTGTGAAAGTGACAGCGTGTACACCATGGTGGCACTTAGGCTAGAGATTACAAATACTTGTTATGACTTATATTTGGAGTTGGATGTTTCTATGAAATTGTGGTGTTTGTTGGAACCATCTAGTGCTCAAGGTGACAATGTGGGGTTATCTAGATGAGGAAATCCAACTTTGAGGTGTGCTGTTATAGCCCTACCATGGATTAGAGTGTCCAACCAGAGAGTAGTTCAGAGTAGTATCATGCAGAGAAGATATTTATATGAGAGTGATCACTAGTGAAAGTATGATCCCTAGGCCTTGTTTCTAAGCATTGAAACACAGTTTGCAACTAGATCTGTTACATGCTTGCTTGCTGCCATCTTTATTTCAGTTTGCCTTTAGTCTCTTCCACGCCATCAAAGTATTTTCTGGCACCGTTGTCTTATATCCATACCACTTGTATTTCACTATCTCTTCGCCGAACTAGTGCACCTATACACCTGACAAGTGTATTGGGTGTGTTGGGGACACAAGAGACTTCTTGTATCTTGATTGCAGGGTTGCTTGAGAGGGGATACCTTTGACCACTTCCTCCCTTAGTTCGATAAACCTTGGGTAATCACCTTAAGGGAAAACTTGATGTTGTTCTACAAACCTCTGCACTTAGAGGCCCAACAACGGTCTACAAGAATAGAAGTGCATAGACATCAAGCTATTTTCTGGCGCCGTTGCCGGGGAGGTAAGGTAAAAGGTACTCACATCCTCCGGTGTGAGTGCTCGAAGTTATTTCCTTTAGATTCTGCAATTATATCTTTTTGTTTCTTGTTTTCACTAGTTAGGCTTAATGGAAAACAACAACAAAATTGGAGAGCTTTTTAGTATTTTTCCTAATGTAGAACATGAATTGTCTGAAAAGAAAATTAAAAGACCCATGGAACTTTCTTTTCATGCTAATAGCAATGTTATTAGTATGAATCTTTTGAACACCTTCGTTACTAATGCTATGGAAATGTCTAAGCTTGGGGAAGTTAGTTTTTATGAAAATGATCTTTTTAGTTCCCCAGCTTTAAACAAGAAAATTTGCTCTGATGATACTTTATCTCCCATATGTGGTAATTCTAATGATACTTGTGATATTTTAAATCCACATACTGAAAGCATCTCTTTTAAAATACCTATAAAAATTGTTGAACGTGTTATGAACAACTGTTATTTGGGAGATGGAACAGTCCATCCTGGTGATCATTTACTCTTTATACACGAATTATGCGAGTTGTTCAAATGTGCAGGTATTTCAATGAACCAAGTTAAGAGGAAGCTATTCCCTTTTTCACTCAAGGGCAAAGCAAGGGAGTGGTATGAGCTACTAGATGATCCTCATCATTTGGAGTGGAAGGAACTTGAATCTCTCTTTTACTCTAAATTTTATCATCCTCATGAAATTCATAAAGATAGGAATTACATTTATAATTTTCATCCACATGATGGAGAAAGTATTGCCCAAGCATGGGGGAGATTGAAGTCACTAATTCTCAAATGTCCCATTCATGAGCTCTCCAGTAATATTGTTATTAATAATTTCTATGCAAGGCTTTCAGGACATTACAAGGACTATCTAGATACTTGTTTAGAGGGATCCTTCACAAGTAAGGATGTCAAAGCTAAGTGGGATCTTCTTGAAACAATTCAAAGCAATACCGAAGAATGGGATAACAACAAAGGTAAAGAACCAGGCATAAACTATGAGTATGATTGCATTAAGTCTTTCGCTGAAACTGCTGATTTTCAAGAGCTTAGTGCTAAATATGGTCTTGATCCTCAAATTATTATTGATTGGTTTAGATCCTTTGCTTCTCATATTAATGCTCCTAAAGAAAAATGGGACATGTATCATGAGCCTTTTAAAGACACTTGCATGGAAAATGAAATTGTTATTAATGATAGCAATAAACATGCTCAAACCTCTGAAAGTACTATTTCTTATAACCATGTTAATTTTTGTGGAATACATAGACCTTGTGCGAATAATCAAATTGAAGAAGAATATTGTATCACCCACAGGAATGAAAAAACTAGAACGTGGTATAGGGCTCTAAATGATCTTGGTAAAAAAGTTTTTGCCCTCTATCCTTTTATTTGTGAACTTTGCTATGAAGTGGGTCATTTCAATTTTCAATGCTCATGCCATAATAATAGCCCTTCTAATCCAATGAGTACTGCAAGTTTGTATTGTGATGACATGATCACTCCTAATTAGCATGATGAACTTACATTATTTTTGGGGTGTGAAGAGTTATCAAGAAAAACTTCTTTGGTAGATATGAGTGCTTTTGGTATGAATAGTGTCATGCATGGTTGTCATCTTTATTGTGTTGATAATTTCCACACAAATAATTACATACAAAATATTATAAAAAATGAGATTTTACCAAAATATGATAGGACTAATATGTTTTTTGATCTTATTAATGAAAAGAAGGAATCCTTCAAAGTTTCTTCTATTGTCTCTACCAATAAACCAGGGTATATGGAGAAGCTTCCTTTCAAGCCTCTCCCTCCTAAAGAGAAGAAGAAACATAAGAAGAGGAGGAGTAGAAGGATAGAGGAAACGGTATTTTCCCCTAAGCATGTTGCTCCTATTATAGTTTTTGATGAGTCTGATCTCGATGATGTTCATATGCCTATTACCTATAATAGTGATCATGATTGGGAAAATCACACTACTTTTGATATTGAAAATCTGTTTGGTACCAATTCTAAAAATGATGATATTAATAATTGTTGTACTATTAGTGCTATCCACGTTCCTTCCAATGATGATATGTTTACAAATGAACACACTTTGGAAGATAACTATCCTATTGCTTATGATGATACAATACTCCAATATATGGTGATTGCAATGATGAATATGATATTTTCAGTCCACCTACTATTCAGGAGGAAATTAATTATGATTACAATATGCCTCCTATATTTGATGATTATGGTGATGAAAATAATAATGATAGCTATTTTGTTGAATTTTCTCCCACTACAATTAATAAGAATGACTATGTTTATGTGGGGAGTATTACTTCTTTTATGCATGTGGCTCATGATAAGAATGTTTCTTTTGATAGTTATATTGTTAATTTTATTCATGATGCTACTGAAAGTTATTATGAGAGAGGGAAACATGGTTTTATGTGTCTCAACAATATTAAGTTTCCCCTCTTTATGTTGAAAATTTTGAAGTTGCACTTGTTTTGCTTTCCTATGCTTGTTGCTTTGTGCTTTCATGACTTGTTTCTTTACAAGATTCCTATGCATATGAAGTGGGTTAGACTTAAATGTGCTTTGAATTTGCTTCTTGATTCTCTCTTTTACTTCAATTCATATTTCTTATGTGAGCATTTTCTCAAACTATCATGCCTAACTTAAAGGCGTTAAAGAAAAGTACTTATTGGAAGATAACCCAAAAGTTTTAGATGAGTCTTGGAAGTTATTACCTAAGTAATAACTGCTCCTTATCCTTTTTAATTACTTTTTTGTGCCAAGAGCAACCTCTAATGAGAGAGAAGTAATGCTTGGGAAAGTTGCTGTCCTGAAACAGATTTTTGTGCTTCGCTATAAAAATTCATGTAAAATCTCTGTACGTCGGTTTGAGCTGTGAGTTTTTATGCTTCTGCCCCAGGTTGTTATCCAACTTTCGTTAGTTCAACACTTTTCGATTTGAGCAACAGAAGGTGTTCGAAAAAATTGGTTTTTACCTGCTGGTCTGTTTTGACAGATTTCTGCCATTATTTGCATTTGCTTCTTGTTGATTCCTTTTTGGGTTCTTTTTGGGGAATTGAGCTTTTTGAGGGAAGTGCAACAGTATCTTGTGTTTTAATGTAAGTTTTATTGGTGTTGGAACTGAACCCAAAAACTTATTATCTTGAGTGCACTAATGTTGCTAATAAAGATTGTGTGAAGTTTTGTATGAAGGAAAAATTTCAGGTGTATAGAGAGAATGGTGTAATGAGATGAAGAATGGACTAAAGCTCAAGCTTGGGGATGCCACCCGTGTCACCCCAAGAAATATCCAAGAAGTATAAGCATCAAAGCTTGGGGATGCCCAAGGCATCCCCTTCTTCATCAATAAAAATCCCAGGTTTCCTCCAAACACTTCATTTTTATTGTTTCATGCACAGTTTTGTTGTTCTTAGAGCGTCTTCATTTTTTTTTGGTTTTTCATTTGCTTGGTTTTCTTAGTTTGCTTGAATAAATTGTTTGGACGCCCTCTTTCATACATTGGTTTTCAAATAGTTTGTTTGGATTGGAAAGAGTAGTAAAGTTCATGCTTAAGTGGTAAAGAGAGCTTGTTTTTGACGGTGGCCTATGCTTTGTCATGCCATGCTTGATATTATTTTGGCTTTATGCTTAGTGATCCTTGTTGTATCATGACTTGTTATAAACAATTGAGATTGCTTAATGTGCCTTTGAAGAATCATGCGTTGTTTTAGCATATTAAAGCATAGTATTGTGGTATTCTCCTTTGATGCTTTATTTGGGTTGACTTGGCACATGCTCACACCATGTTAAGACTATCCCAAGTCACCATAGCCTCTATGATCCTTTAGTTTTCGACTTGTAATATCACTTTATGCTTTAATTAATAATGTTTTGTCGCTTTGCATGATTATGGCCATTATTGCTCTCTTAGTTGGTCGCTCCTAGTCTTTTGCTAGCCTCCATAACCAAGTATGAGTTCCACTCATGCATCCAACTCCTAAAACCAAGCTATTCCAAAGAGTCCACCATACCTACATATTAGCATTTGCCATTCCAAGTATATTCATGTTTTTATCTACCTTCCGAATTAAACTTGTTATGAGAAAACTAGTGATTAAAGCTCTCACGAACTTGATGGCACACTTTACTTTTCTTGGCCTTAATAAACTAGAACCATTGTGTCATCTATATTGTATATGCTTGCACTTGTATGTTGGGGATTAGCAGAACCATGTTGTCATGGGGAATTCTTTCAACATTGCACTTGTACTTTGTACCTAGTTGATATCATGCTCTTTTGTTTATGGATGTCGTCGGTGTGAAATGAAAGGTGACCTTGTAAGTCCATGGAGTTATGTATGTGTGTTAGAGAAATGCCTGAGCCGCCGGTCTAATTCATGTTGTCATGGTGGAAACCTACAGTGTAACCATAATGAGCTGTCTATGAAGCATTCTTCTTATAAAAAAAGAGTCAGATATTGAGAAAAAAAGAGAACAAAAGGGATATGAGAAAAGAGGAAAGAGAGAAAAAAGCACCATTTTCCCATGGTAAATAAGAAGATCGCTGAGATGCTCGTTGTCTGCTTGCCTTGTCATTTTGATATGGGGATTCTTCCGTATCATCGGGCAAGGGGTACCCCGTTAGCGGTTCTCTATGATACACATGTACTTACAATGACAAGTACTTACCCGTAACTAAACTTGAGTAGCATGAGGAGCGACCCTCGTATTCAAGGGACATGAGATTGACAACTTATACTTTGTCAAGCATATACTCCATAGTTTTTTCACTTTAACCTTAATCACTTCAAGATGCTTATGACAGGGGCAATGAAAGCTGAAAGCTAATAAGTACCATAATTTTTGGAAGCTCTTTATGAGACTTGAATCCCTGCTTCCTTCTATGAAGGACTTTCTTTTACTTTTATGTTGAGTCTCCATCTTTTATCTTTATGCACCTATTAAGAGAGTATAGTGGCCATTCTTAGTTTAATGTGCATTGCCCCAAAACTTGTTGATTGATGCATAACTTTGATATTACTTGTTCTTAAACTATTTGTATCTAGTCAGCCTTATGAACTTTGAAGGTGTCCTATGCATTTATGTTTTGCTACACTATGAGGGACAAGCTGAATACCATTCTCATTGTGTTTTCTTTATGTGAAACAAACAAACGTCTTTCAAACCATTGTTATTCATGAATCTTTTGTTTGTACCTTTTCATGCTACAACATAGTTGTTATGTCTTATTGTTAGAACTCTATCTTTTATGTTCATGTTTAGAGTACCTTGATCCCAGCTATCAATGCTTTTACAATAATGATGATCAAGATTGTCTTGGTTGCGTGTCACCTCAAAAATTATATTGTTTTTATCGTTTATCTACTCGAGGACGAGCAGGAACTAAGCTTGGGGATGTTGATACATCCATAACGTATCTATAATTTTTCCTGGTTTTATGCTAATAATATGCTTCTGATACTCCTTTTTATATAAAGTTTATGATTTATTTGGACTAACCTACTAATAGTTGCAAAAGTGCATAATGTTCTTGTTTTACACTTTGATGTGTAGGAATCACCAAGAATACAAGTGGAAACCTTGTTGGAGTCAAATTGGGATTTTCCAGAAATCTGTCTCAGAACTCTTTTTGAAGATGGTCACGTTTCGGGTCGAAGACGGCGTCAACCGGAAAACTCTTCAACTACAAAGTTGTTGAAAATTTCACGACAAACGTTCTAAACATAAAATTTAGCTGATTCCGAGTACAGATGGGCCTGATAGGCCCGATTTACTGCAGCCCAAGATGGGGTAACGGGAATCCGAGAAGCTATATAAAGGGAGGAAACCTAATTCGTGGGAGACACCTCCACCCACGAATTTGTAGCCACCAAAGCAACGTTTTTGCCTCACCCATGGATCCCATCTCCACGGGAGAGGGCTCCCAATAAGCCATGAAGGAAGGGGGATAAGGGGTGGTGCTCCCCTATGATACCGGCGGCGGGGAAGGAGTCCTCCGCACCGTCGCCGGTGTAGCCACCGCCTCTTCACCATCTTCACCGCCATCTCCATTGACTCCACCGCCATCTCCATTGCCGCTGCTGACTCCCATGATGAGAGGGAGTAGTTCTCTCTTGAGGCTAAGGTTTCTACCAGTAGCTATGTGTTCATCTCTCTCTATGCATGATCATATTGTGATCATGATCTTTGTAATCAAGTAGATCTACCTTGCTACTCAAGTGCTTTAATAGATCTCTGCTCTCCCCATGTGTGTGAAAGTGACAGCGTGTACACCATGGTGGCACTTAGGTTAGAGATTAAAAATACTTGTTATGAGTTATTTTGGAGTTGGATGTTTCTATGAAATTGTGGTGTTTGTTGGAACCATCTAGTGCTCAAGGTGACAGTGTGGAGTTATCTAGATGGGGAAACCCGACTTTAAGGTATGCTGTTATAGCCCTACCATGAATTAGAGTGTCCAACCGGACAGTAGTTCAGAGTAGTATCATGAAGAGAAGATATTTATATGAGAGTGATCACTAGTGAAAGTATGATCCCTAGGCCTTGTTTCTAAGCATTGAAACACCGTTTGCAACTAGATCTGTTACATGCTTGCTTGCTGCCATCTTCATTTCAGTTTGCCTTTAGTCTCTTCCACGCCATCAAAGTATTTTCTGGCACCGTTGTCTTATATCCATATCACTTTTATTTCACTATCTCTTCGCCGAACTAGTGCACCTATACACCTGACAAGTGTATTGGGTGTGTTGGGGACACAAGAGACTTCTTGTACCTTGATTGCAGGGTTGCTTGAGAGGGGATACCTTTGACCACTTCCTCCCTGAGTTCGATAAACCTTGGGTGATCCACTTAAGGGAAAACTTGTTGTTGTTCTACAAACCTCTACACTTGGAGGCCCAACAACTGTCTACAAGAATAGAAGTGTGTAGACATCAACCTACCATTTGATAGGCCATTCGCAATACTTCTTATATTCTATTTATCGTGTCTTATCTCTTACAATACAATAAACCACAGCATAGTGTACGGATTAACTCTGAACATTGACAGTTGGATCAAGACTAGCAAATCCAAACATTGCCAACCATTGGATCTTCTTTTCCATTCTTAGCATCAAGAAACATTCTACTTTAGCATGATGAACGCTCGTATGCTCAAACCTCAAAACACAAACTCCACTTCTCAGTTTTCAGGGTCCTTGTGCTAATAAAAGCATGGACTTGGATGCAATTTTAATTTTTATGAGGTCCTTGATGTAACTTGTACTTCCACCGATCGTGTTAACTATCAAGCACCTCGCTCCTACGAGACCTACAATTAGATTGGCCATTTGTAATACTTATTATCTTATATTTATCTTCTCTTAGATCTTACAATACAATAAACCACTTCGTAATGTACGGATTAACTTTGAACATTGAACGTTGGATCAAGACTAGCAAATCCAAACATTGCCAACCGTTGGATCTTCTTTTTCATTCTTAGCATCTAGAAAGATTATACTTTAGCATGATGAATGCTAGTATGCTCAAACCTCAAAACACAAACTCCATTGCTCAGTTTTCAGGGTTCTAGTGCTAATAAATGCATGGACTTGGATGCAGTTTTCATGTTTATGAGGTCCTTTATGTAACTTGTACTTCCACCGACCGTGTTAACTCTTAAGCACCTCTCTCCTACGAGACCTACCATTATATAGGCCATTCTCGATACTTCTTAACTTATCTTTACCATGTATTATCTCTTACAATGCAATAAACCACTTCATAGTCTACGGATTAACTTTGAACATTGACCCTTGGATCAAGACTAGCAAATCCAAACATTGCCAACCGCTGGATCTTCTTTTCCATTCTTAGCATCTAGAAAGATTCTACTTTAGCATGATGAATGCTAGTATGCGCAAACCTCAAAACACAAACTCCATTGCTGAGTTTTCAGAGTCCTTGTGCTAATAAATGCATGGACTTGGATGCAATTTTCATTTTTATGAGGTCCTTGATGTGAGTTCTACTTCCACCGACTGTGTTAACTCTCAAGCACCTCTCTCCTACGAGACCTACTATTTGATAGGCCATTCATAGTACTTCTTATCTTCTCTTTATCGTGTCTTATCTCTTACAATACAATAAACCACTGCATAGTGTACGGATTAACTTTGAACATTGACCATTGGATCAAGACTAGCAAATCCAAACATTGCAACCTGTTGGGGGATACCCCCAGGTAGGGTCACACCGGGGTATAGAGGCCGAGTTAGCCAAGGTATGGCAAGGTCAAAGCGTATGCTGGCCGAGTCACCTTGATACATTGCAAATGTATCTATAATTTTTGATGTTACATGCTTGGTTTTATTCACATTCTTGTGTTTTGTTCCAACTTTGGAGTTCTTTTATTATGATTTCTTGGACTAACCTATTAACAAGAGCCACAGTGCCAGCTGCCTGTTTTCTGCTGTTTTTGGTTCCAGGAAAGTCAGAAAATGAATATTCTCGGAAGTGGACGGGACAAAAGCCAAAGTGCCTATTTTTCCGGAAGGGATCAAGTGCCAGAATACGAGACAAAGAAGGGCTGGGGGCCGGCCACACCACCTGGCCACGCGGCCAGGCCTGGCCTACACCATGGGGTGGTCTGGCCGACCCTAGCACGACTTCGGCCGCTCCTTCCGCCTATAAGTTGCCCTCGGGACGAAAACCCTAAGTACCCGATCAAAAATCCATGAAAGAGTCTGTAGCCGCCGTCATCTCCATCCCTAGATCGGGAGGGATCTGAAGCTCTTCCCGGCACCCTGTCGGAGAGGGGAATTCACCCTGGAGGCCTTCTTCATCACCATGCAAGCCTCTGGTGTGATGCGTGAGTAGTTCATCCTCGGACTACGGATCCATGTAGTAGCTAGATGGCTGGTTTCTCCTCCTTTGTGCTTTCATGTTTAGATCTTGTGAGCTCCGTTCAGGATCAAGATCATCTATTTGTAATTCATACATGTTGTGTTTGCGGGGATCCGATGGATATTGAGATGCTATTTCAGATTGATTATTGATTCTATCATGTCTTTGCTATTTGAGATCTTGCATGCTTTCCGTTGTTAGTAGCTATCTTGGCCAAGTAGATGCTAGCAACTCCAAGAGTTAGTATTTATGCTCGATAGTGGGTTCATGCCTCTGGTAATCTGGGAAGTGACAGAAATCTCTAAGGTACTAGATGTGTTGTTGCTACTAGGGAGAAAACAACGATCCTTTGTTCATAGAACAATTGTATTGTTTAATTTACACGCAGTTCGTAAAGCAATAATCCGTTGCTTGCAACTTAATACTGGAGGGGGGTCGGATGATAACCTGAAGGTGGATTATTAGTCATAGATGCAGTTGGATGGCGGTCTATGTATTATGTTGTATTTCCCAATCAAGTCTCAAAGGAGTCAAGATGATTAGTATATGCATGTATTACTTTCTCGGTGTTTGTCAATTTCCCCGTTGTAATTTGTTCACCCAGCATGTTATCTATCTTAAGGAGAGCCACCTCTAGTGAACTATGGATCCCGGTCCTTCTTCTTTACATACAATCTACAACTGTTTACTGCTTTGTGTTTACTTTCTGCAAACTTTTACTTCTTTCCATTCGATACGTTTAATCCTTTGTTTTCCGCAAAACACGGTGAGATTGACAACCTCATCGCAAGTTGGGGACAAAGTTCTGTGGTTGTGTTGTGCAGGTCTCCACATTGCTACTAACACCGGTAGTGCACCCTGCCAAAGCTCAGCTAGTAACACCTTTGGGGTGTTTCCTTGCTCCTACTGGTTCGATTAAACCTTGGTTTCATAACTGAGGGAAACTTGTTGATGTGCTCATCATACCTTCCTCTTGGGGTTCCCAACGAGCTCTACGTCGATCGTCGAGCGCATCAAGCTATTTTCTGGAGCCGTTGCCGGGGAGTCAAGGACATATTCACAAGGGGAGTCCCTCATAACCAATCTCTTTACTTTGTTGTTTTTGTTTTGCTTAGTTTCTTTTTGCTTTGTTTGCTTGTTTTGTTCTTCAAAAAAAACACAAAAAAAATTAGTTTTACTTGTTTTGCTTTCTTATTTGAAAACACAAAAAAAAATTAGTTCCTATCTTGAGTTGCCACTATGTCTAGCCTTGCTCCAATCACTATGTCACCCGAGGAAATGATTCTCACTTGTAAACAAGGAATTGAGGAAAGTTTTAAGGAAGCTTGGTCTAGAATCTCTGATTTACATGAAAAGACTGAGCCTAAAATGATTCAAGGCTTGTTCCTTAGCAGTTTTTACCTTGGGATTACTCTTTGCTATAGATATGCTTTAGATGCTATTGTGGGAGGAGATTTCCTCCGATGTAATGAGGATGATGTTATTAATGCTATAAAGAAATTGATCCTCACTTACAACATGCCTAGCCAAACTGATACTTCTTTCGCGAAAATATTTGCTAGGTTGGATACTCTTGAGGCTAGCACTACTAGATTAGAAGGGTGCTATAATACGCTTAGGGAGAAGCATGATTATGTTCCAACAAGCTATGAACCATAAAGGTGGTTCACTACAGTAAAGTTTGAGATAAACGCTGAAACTTTTCAAGCTCGATGTGATATCATGTCTGAATCTTGACTTATGCCCAAAGATATTTATAAATCTCTGAATACTTGGGGGCTCATTGAGGGAGGAAAAGAAATATCTCTTACTAATAATACTACCATTTTACCTCTTGGAATTGCTGAAGGAGTGTTTACAAAGATCCTTGGGAAAACGATCTCTATTGATTATCTTGTTATTTAATGTGCAGGAAAAGGACAAATTACACTTGGAAGATCCCTATTAGAACTCCTTGGAGCAATAATAGATGTGGGAAAGGGAACCATGCACCTCTCTTCTCCACCAAACAATCACATTTTCCCAAAGGATAAGGATAAAAATAAGAGAGGTAAGGGCAAGAAAGTTGATTTTAATGCTTCTTCGTTTGAGAACACTTGATTCTTTCTTTGCTTCTTATGCCTAACTTAATGGCGTTAAAGAAAAGTACTTGTTGGGAGATAACCCAAGAGTTTTATATGAGTCTTGGAGGTTATTACTTCAGTAATAACCGCTCCTTATCCTTTTTATTTGCTTTTTGTGCCAAGAGTAACCTCTAATGAGAGTGAAGTAATAATTGGGAAAGTTGCTGTCCCGAAACAGATTTCTGTGCTTCACCGTAAAAAATCCTGAGAGAGTTCTGTATGTCCGATTGAGCTGTAATGTTTTGTGCTTCTGCCCCAGGTTGTTATCCAACTTTCGTTAGTTCAACACTTTTTGATTTGAGCAACAGAAGGTCTTAGAAAAAATTCGTCTTTACCTACTGGTCTGTTTTGACAGATTTCTGCTATTTTCTGCATTTGCTTCTTGTTAGTTCCTTCTTGAGTTCTTTTGGGGAATTGAGCTTTTTGAGGGAAGTGCTACAGTAGCTAGTATTCTAATGGAAGTTTATTTGGTGTTAGAACTGAACCTTGAGTCTTATTTATCTTAAGTGCACTAATGTTGCTAAGGAGACTGTGTGAAGTTTTGTATGAAGGAAAAATTTCAGGTGTATGGAAGGAATGAGTAATGAGATGAAGGATGGACTAAAGCTCAAGCTTGGGGATGCCACGCGTGTCACCCCAAGAAATATCCAAGAATTACAAGCGTCAAAGCTTGGGGATGCCCAAGGCATCCCCTTCTTCATCAATAAAAATTCTAGGTTTCTTCCAAACGCTTCATTTTTATTGTTTCATGCACAGTTGTGTTTTTCATGGAGCGTCTTCTTTTTCGTTTTTGTTTTGGTTTTTAGTTTGCTTGGTTTGCTTAGTTTTCTGAATAAGTTGGTTGGACCCCCTCTTTCATACATTGGTTTGCAATAGTTTGGTTTGGTTTGGAAAAGAGTAGGAAAGTTCATGCTTATGTGGTAAAAAGAGCTTGTTTTTTACTGTGGCCTAAGCTTTGTCATGCCATGCTTGATATTGTTTTGGCTTTATGCTTAGTATTCTTTGCTTTAGCATGACTTGTTATAAACAATTGAGATTGCTTAATGTGCCTTGGATGAATCATGTGTTGTTTTAGCATATTAAAGCATAGTATAGTGGTATTCTCCTTTGATGTTTTATTTGGGTTGACTTGGCACATGCTCACACCATGTTATGACTATCACAAGTCACCATAGCCTTTATGATCCTTTAGTTTTCAACTTGTAGTATCACTTTATGCTTTGATCAATGATGTTTTGTCGCTCTGCATGATTATGGCCATTATTGCTCTCTTAGTTTGTCGCTCCTAGTCTTTTGCTAGCCTCCACAACAAAGTATGAGGTCCACTCATGCATCCAACTCCCTAAACCAAGTTATTCCAAAGAGTCCACCATACCTACCTACTAGATTATGCTATTCCAAGTATATTCATGCTTTTGTTTACCTTCCACTTGTTATGAGAAAACTAGTGATTAAAGCTCTCACGAACTTGATGGCACACTTTAGTTTATTGCCTCTAATAAACATGAACCGTTGGGTCCTTCTTTGTTGCATATATGCTTGCGCTTTATAAGTTGAAATTAGTAGAACCATGTACCATGGGGAACGCTTTCAACATTGCACTTGTACTTTGTACCCCGTTGATATTATGTTCTTTTGCTTACGGATCCCGGCGGTGTGAAATAAAAGTGGAACTTGTAAGATCATGGAGTTTGTATGTGTGTTAGAGAAATGCCCTGGCCGCTAGCCTAAGCCATGCCTAATCATGGTGGAAACTTGTAGCATCACCATAATGAGCACTCTATGAAGCATCCTCAATAAAAACCTATGCAAATAGCAAATAAAAAGGTCGCTGAGATGCTCATTGTCTGCTTGCCTTGTCATTTTGATTATGGGAAAGCTCTCGTATCATGTGCAAGGGGTACCCCGTTGGCGGTTCTTAATGATACACATATACTTACAATGACAAGAGCTTACTCGTGACTGAAGTTTAGTAGCATGAGGATCGGTCTTCGTAAGTAAGGGGCATGAGATTTCGGTTTATAACTTGTCAAGCATACCCTCTTAGTTGTGTCACTTTAACCTTAATCACCTTCAAGATGCTTATGATAGGGGCAATGAGAGCTTAAATCTACAAGTACCATAATTTTTGGAAGCTCTTTATGAGACTTGAATCCCTACTTCCTTTTACAAAGGCCTTTCTTCCACCATTATATTGAGTCTCCACCTTCTATCTTTATGCACTACTTTGAGAGCATAGTGGCCATTCTTAGTTCTATGTGCATTGTCCCAAGACTAGTTGATTGATGCATAACTTGTTATTGCTTGTTTGAAACTATTGTATCTAGTCACTCTTATGAACTTTGAAGGTGTCCCATGCATTTATATTTGCTACTCTATTGAGGGACAAGCTGAATACTTTTATGCTATGTTTTCTTTATGTGAAACAAACAAACGTCTTACAAAGCATTATTATTCATGAATCTTTTGTTTGTGCCTTTTCATGTTGCATCTTAGTTTCTTTGCTTATTGCTAGAACTTTGTCTTTCATGTTATGATTGAAGTACTATGATCCCAGCTTTGAGTGTTTTGCAAATACTTTGATCAAGTCTTTGATGGTGCATGTCACCTAAAAAATTATTTCTTTTTATCACTTACCTACTCGAGGACGAGCAGGAGTTAAGCTTGGGGATGCTGATACATTGCAAATGTATCTATAACTTTTGATGTTCCATGCTTGGTTTTATCCACTTTTTGTGTTTTGTTCCATCTTTGGAGTTCTTTTATTATGATTTCTTGGACTAACCTATTAACAAAGCCACAGTGCCAGCTGCTTGTTTTCTGCTGTTTTTGGTTCCAGGAAAGTCGGAAAATGAATATTCTCGGAATTGGACGGGACAAAAGCCAAAGTGCCTATTTTTCTGGAAGGGATCAAGTGCCAGAATACGAGACGGAGAAGGGCTGGGGGCCGGCCACACCACCTGGCCGCGCGGCCAGGCCTGACCCGCGCCAGGGGGTGGTCTGGCCGACCCCAGCTCCCCCTCGGCCTCTCCTTCCGCCTATAAGTTGCCCTCGGGACGAAAACCCTAAGTACCCGATCAAAAATCCACAAAAGAGTCTGTAGCCGTAGTCATCTCCATCCCTAGATCGGGAGGGATCTGAAGCTCTTCCCGGCACCCTGTCGGAGAGGGGAATTCACCCTGGAGGCCTTCTTCATCACCATGCAAGCCTCCGGTGTGATGCGTGAGTAGTTCATCCTTGGACTACGGATCCATGTAGTAGCTAGATGGCTGGTTTCTCCTCCTTTGTGCTTTCATGTTTAGATCTTATGAGCTCCTTTCAGGATCAAGATCATCTATTTGTAATTCATACATGTTGTGTTTGTGGAGATCCGATGGATATTGAGATGCTATTTCAGATTGATTATTGATTCTATCATGTCTTTGTTATTTGAGATCTTGCATGCTTTCCATTGTTAGTAGCTATCTTGGCCAAGTAGATGCTAGCAACTCCAAGAGTTAGTATTTATGCTCGATAGTGGGTTCATGCCTCTGCTAATCTGGGGAAGTGACAGAAATCTCTAAGGTACTAGATGTGCTGTTGTTACTAGGGAGAAAACAACGATCCTTTGTTCATAGAACAATTGTATTGTTTACTTTACACGCAGTTCGTAAAGCAATAATCTGTTGCTTGCAACTTAATACTGGAGGGGGTTCGGATGATAACCTAAAGGTGGATTATTAGTCATAGATGCAGTTGGATGGCGGTCTATGTATTATGTTGTATTTCCCAATCAAGTCTCAAAGGATTCAAGATGATTAGTATATGCATGTATTGCTTTCCCGGTGTTTGTCAATTGCCCCGCTGTAATTTTTTCACCCAGCATGTTATCTATCTTAAGGAGAGCCACCTCTAGTGAATTATGGATCCCTGTCCTTCTTCTTTACATACAATCTACAACTGTTTACTGCTTTGTGTTTACTTTCTGCAAACTTTTAGTTCTTTCCATTCGATACGTTTAATCCTTTGTTTTCCGCAAAACACGGGGAGATTGACAACCTCATCGCAAGTTGGGGACAAAGTTCTGTGGTTGTGTTGTGCAGGTCTCCACGTTGCTACTAGCACCGGTAGTGCGCCCTGCCAAAGCTCAGCTAGTAACACCTTTGGGGTGTTTCCTTGCTCCTACTGGTTCGATTAAACCTTGGTTTCATAACTGAGGGAAACTTGCTGTTATGCTCACCATACCTTCCTCTTGGGGTTCCCAATGAGCTCTACGTCGATCGTCGAGCGCATCACACCTCAAGGCAGGCCGACTTACGGAGTAGCCCGGACTGGAGGATGTCCACCTAACTGTGTCCCGGCTGACGTATGCCGTATGCCGGCAGGCTTTTTGTAACTTGTATGCAGGTACCCATGAGGCCGGATTAACCAGGCATGATCCGGTTTATATCAGGCTTGCAAGAGAAGGAAGGTATCTTGCTGGTCAAAAGGTGGTCAGTGTACGCTGGAGCGTGAGCGAAGCGGACAGAGGGAAGGACCACCGAGGTGTGGCCGACAAGGGTGACGCAGCCTATGTCAGCTGACGCTAGCGCTGCATAGGCTTACGTAGCCTCTGCATGGCTTATGATGGCAAAAGGTGACCCGGTCGGTTTGTTATTTTGGGAGAGTCATATTCCTAGGAATATGCCTCCACGTATGCCCTAGCTAGTAGCCTGGCCTCCCCTTCATAAGGAGCTCCAGGACCTCAGTAGAGGGGGATCGCGAGTTATTTGCCCTAAGCGTGAGTAGTTCGCTCATGGAGTAGAGGTAGTGGTGAGAGTAAGAGAGCTCCTTCTTCCTCCTCTCCCCAATACAGCTCAAGGAGCATCTATAAACTTGGTAAACCTTGAGAATACTAAGCATCTGTGTGTGGAATCACCACACTATCCCTCCCTGGATTCCTCTAGTGCATATTGGTCCCACCTTTAGCCTATCCATGGCATCTGTCGTGACACCACCACAACAGTTGGCGCCCACCGTGGGGCTAGCGGCGCTAGCAGGAGTGAAGATCCGGACGGGAAGCATCATCGGCAACGGCGAGCGCATCGTCTCTGGGCTCGTTCAGCGCTTTGGAGCGCTGGACTACATCAGCGACAATGCTGGTTGCTTCGGCAAGCGACCTCCACCGTGCAATGGCGTCTTCGTCAAGCTTGGCGCCCACAGGATCTACGTCGGCGTCGATGTGTCTTGTGTTCACCCGCGACACGTTGTCGAGGGAGGCGAGCCAACCCTTAGCGTGGCTCATGGTGCGCGTATCACTCGCTCCCCTGACCGCGCTGAGGTAATGATGACAACGCCTGACGCTGGTGCGAGCAAAGACCCGGCACCAGATCCAGAGGTAACACCCACGGTGCCCAGGAAAAGTAGAGGTCCTCTACTAGAGAGGCTAGAAAACGTGATGCAGCAGGCGATAGATAGCTTGGAAAGCCCCATAGCACCTGTGGTAGATCCGTCTCGGGCACAGGCCGAGTTAGAGGAAACTAGGCAGAAAATACTAGAGGGTGCGAAAAAGATAGCTGCGGCTCAGCAGTTGTTGAACATGACGCTGCGCGAGTACGCAAGAGCAAATGAGGTAGATGCTATAAAAGTAAAAGGGAGAAACCTCATCAGTGAGATGAACAAAGAGGGTGATACTAGAGTTGAGGAATCAGAGAACCCTTTGTCCATGGGGTTGCCGAAGTACAGCACCCCGGCAAAGAACCTCAGAGCAGCGGATGCAGCTGCATCTGAGTTAGAAGGTTTGACGGGTGAAGCCCGGCAAAGGCAACAAGAGAGGGTCAACTAGTTGGCTCGGATCGCTAACAGACAGAATGAAGAGTTGCTTAGGGCTAATTCGGCAAGAGCTAGGGCTTCCAAGGTCGTTTATTCGGCAGTAGGTAACCCGGAGAAATCTGCTGGGGCTGCATCATCACCTCATGGTGGCCCTAGAAGAGAGGAAGTGGTAACCTCGATGAGGAGAAACAAACAGATTGTTCCATATGACCCGGCAAGGGCACGGAAAGGAAAAGCAGTACAGGGAAATGAGGATCGACAAAGTGTCAGCCAAATTGAAGTTGGCCGAGGTAACCGCGACCAAGGCAATGCCGGTCGGAGAAACGCTAAGAACGGCAATGCCGGACAGCATAACTCGGCGGGTGCAGGGAAAAACCTACCTCGGCAACAGCAGCAGTGGAGTGTACCTCGGCAACAGCAGAATGCCGAACAGGGGATGAGGCAAAATTGCGCTCAACAAGAGCAAGACAGGTACAACGACGGTGATTTAGAAATGGTGAATGCGGGATACCCTAGGATGGATTATCATGTGATAGGGTCAAGGTTGGGGGGCAGGAACTTGCTCCTGGATGACGCCAGGCTGAAGCTAGATCGGCTCTATAGGTTGGAGCAAATTGAGGGGCAAGGTCCTCCGGGTCCAGTATGATTTGGGCCCCAGATCATGAAAGAGCCTCCGGTACCTAACTTCCAGTTACCTAGAGGCACGAAAACATATGACGGCAGCACCAAGCCGGAGGATTGGTTGATCAACTACGCAAAAGCAGTGAAAATTGCGATAGGCAATTTGAGATGGGCAGTGAGATACGTACCTCGGATGCTGGAGGGGCCAGTGAGGGTATGGTTAAACAATTTACCACCCGGTAGTATCAATTGCTGGATCGATTTTGAGGAAATGTTTGTCAGTAACTTCTCGAGCACGTATTAGAGGCCGAACAGGCCATAGACCTTAGCACTGTGCAAACAGAGACCAAATGAAACAGACCGAGAGTTCCTAACTCGCTGGTGCAATGTGAGAAACTCGTGTGGCGTGATTGAATCTCAGGCCATAGCTTGGTTTGCACAAGGGTGTAGATATGCAAGCATGATGTGGCAAAGGTTACAAAGGGATATGCCAACTACGCTGGCAGAGACAATCCAGATTGCTGATTCGTACACTTTAGGCGATCCGACTGAACCCCGGCTTATGTCAAACGAGTCAAATGAGGAGTACTACCAGCGAGATGGAGCCAGATCATCCCGACGAAATGATTACCGGGCTAAGAGAAGAGATGATAGACCGGATTATAGGTACAGTTCGCAACAAGTTGCTGCTGTAAATCACGATCAACCCAGAGTAGGGAGTAATCAGCGTCAGAAAACTGGAGGGCCACAGTGGACTCCAAGAAATGATGGAAAGAAAACTTGGACTCCCGAGCAAAAGAGACAGTGGCAAGAAAAGAAAGAGCGGCCGAGGTATACGTATGAGGCAATGCTAGATCAGCCGCGCAAATTTCACACGCCAAATCCGAGTAACCCGGCGGGTCATACAACCCGGCAATGTGAGTGGATGAGGAAGATAGAGCAAAGTGGCTCGGGGAATGCTCAGGCACCCCGAAACTATCAACCTCGGCAGGAGCTACCTCGGTAGCAGTTGCTCTCCGGAGCAAACACACAACAGTTAATGTTACCAGCACCTCCGCCGAAGTATGAGAATCATGAGAGAAGGGATGCAGTGCATTAGGTGGAAAACCAACATCAACCAGATCAAAGGTACCCCGGCAATGATGGGAGAAATGAGTACAAAGAGCATCACCAGAGTTACTGTGTGTTTACCACGGAGGAAACGGATAGAAAGAGCTTGCAACGCCGACATATGGAAGTGAATGCGGTTATGCCGGCGGTGATGAGGTACATGCCTTGGTCGGATAAGGAAATTACCTGGAGTATCAAGGACCATCCAAAGCTAATACCGAGTCCTGGTTCATATGCATTAGTGCTGGACCCAATGTTCATCGGGCCAAATATCAATGTGAGGTTCTCTAACGTGCTGATTAACAATGGCAGCAGCATCAATATTATGTACGTGGATACAATGCGCAAGTTGGGAATCTCGGAGAACATGCTCCAAGCTACAAGGACTACTTTCCATGGCATTGTGCCTGGTATCTCCTGTGAACCCATTGGCAAAGTCCGGATTGATGTGTTATTCGGCATAAGAGATAACTGCCGAACTGAGATTTTGGAGTTTGAGGTTGTGAACTTAGAAAGCACATATCACGCGTTACTCGGCAGGCCAGCCCTAAACAAGTTCATGGCAAGTACTCACATCAGTTACCTGAAGATGAAGTTGCTTGGGCCAAATGGAGTAATTACCATAGCCGAGGATTTCCGATGTTCCATTGAGTGCGCGTCAGCCGGGTCTAACCTGGCCGAGTCACTCATGATTACACAAGAAAAGAGAAAGATCCAGGAAGTAGTGGCGTTGTCTCAGTCCGCACAGCAGTATATGCTGGTGCTGAGTAACCCGCATGGAAGTGTCTCATTTCAAGCAACAAAGGATACAAAGAAAGTACCTGTTGATGATCTGTTCCCAGAGCGCATCGTAACAATTGGTGTCGGGTTAACTGACAAATAGGAAAGCGAGCTCGTCAACTTCCTCTGTGAGAATTGGGATATCTTTGCTTGGTCCACAAAGGACTTGCAAGGTGTTCCGAGGGAGTTGGCCGAGCACTCTTTGAATGTGAGACCCGGAGCAAGGCCGGTGAAGCAACCTCTCTGCCGCTTCGTCGAAGACAGGAGAAAAGTGATTGGAGATGAGATAGCTCGGCTCCTTGCAGCCGGGTTCATAATGGAAGTGCTTTATCTGGATTGGTTATCTAATCCGGTGCTTGTGGAGAAGAAGAAAGATGATCCAAATGTGGCAGTGGTATGGTGTATGTGCATCGATTACACGAACCAGAATAAGGCGTGCCCAAAAGATCCATTCCCACTGCCTGCCGGGTGTGAACTGTTGTCATTCATAGACGCATATTTTGGTTTCCACCAGATACCTCTGAACCCGAATGATCAAATAAAGACTACGTTTATTACTCCGTACGGGGCTTATTGCTATCGCATCATGCCTTTCGGTTTACATAATGCACGGGCAACATACCAAAGATGTATGCAAAAATGTTTACATGACCAAATTGGTCGAAATGTGCAAGTATATGTAGATGATGTGGTTATAAAAACCAAGGAAAGCAAAACGCTCATTGATGATATCAGGCAAACATTTGCGAACCTAAGGAGGTTCCGAATGAAGCTTAACCCAGAGAAGTGTACCTTCGGTGTCCCGGCTAGAAAATTACTCGGATTTCTTGTCTTCGGCCGAGGTATCGAAGCTAACCCAACTAAAATCCGAGTCATAGAGCGAATGGAATTGCAGAAGTGTCTTAACGATGTCCAAAAGTTCACTGGTTGCCTAGCATCCTTAAGTCGGTTTGTATGTCGGTTAGGAGAAAAGGAATTGCCTCTCTATCAACTAATGAAAAAGTTGGACAAATTCGTATGGACGCCACAGGAAAATGAAGCCTTCATGGAGTTAAATAAAATGTTAGCCACTGCACCAGTATTAGCCTCTCCACTATCAAAAGAGCCAATGTTGCTCTACGTAGCTGCAACCAACCGAGTTGTAAGTGCAGTGATAGTGGTAGAGCGCGACGAAGAGGGTAAGTCGGTGCAAAGGCCAGTCTATTACCTGAGTGAGGTATTATCAGTGTCAAAACAAAACTATCCTCACTATCAGAATATGGCATATGGCGTGTATATGGCAGCAAAGAAGTTGAAGCACTATTTTGAAGAGCACCCCATCAAAGTGATAGGTGAAGCACCCATATCTGAAATAATGAGCAACAAGGATGCAAGTGGCCGGATCGCAAAATGGGCAATCGAGTTAGCCCCTTATGCTCCACAATTCGACAGGAGAGATGCGATCAAGTCTCAGGCTGTAGCCGACTTTTTCGTGGATTGGGCCGAGATGCAATATGAACCACCATTGCCAGATCTGAACTACTGGAGAATGCATTTTGATGGATCAAAAACGAAAACCGGGTTAGGCGCCGGAGTTGTGCTCACCTCTCCAAAGAAAGACCAACTGAAGTACGTGCTGCAGATCCACTTCGCAACATCAAACAATGTTGCAGAATATGAAGCACTGGTGCATGGGCTCAAAGTGGCAAAAGAAATTGGAATTCATTGGATCCAGTGCTTTGGTGACTCGGATCTGGTAGTTCAGCAAGTATTAGGGAAATGGGATGCTTTGGACGCAAACATGGCACTGTATAGATTTCATGTGCAGAAAATATCGGGATACTTCGAGGGATGCGAGTTCCATCATATACCCCGGCTGGAAAATGAGGCTGTCGGCGTACTGTCGAAACTCGGATCAACCCGACAAGCGATTCCACCGGGCGTAGCACTAGAGCACCTCAGAAAGCCATCTATCACGCCATCCCCAGAATCTGAGTCAATCTATATCCCGGCAAATCCGGAGTCGGAAGCTGTGCCCATGGACATTGATGTAGGAAGTGGTTCAGGAAAACCGTGGACTGCTTCGCAGAACCCGGGGACTATGCAGCTTGACCCGGCAGAGGTTATGTTAGTGGATCAAATGGAAGTTGACGAGGATGTGTTTCCAGTGCGAGCTATACCAGCTTGGGCACTGCCCATATTCCAGTTCCTGAAGGATGGATCCTTGCCCGATGAAGAAGTGCTTTCAAGGCAAATTCAGAGGAGGGCAAAGGCATACACGATTATCAATGCCGAGGTATACAAGAGGAGTGTCACAAATGTCCAGCAACGGTGTGTTGACCCGGAAGAAGGGCTTGACATCCTCCGAGATATACATCAAGGGGAATGTGGGCGTCACGCCTCATCTAGGGCCATAGTGGCAAAAGCTTTCCGGCATGGATTCTACTAGGCAAGTGCCTTAGAACAAGCAGGAGATCTAGTAAGGAAATGCAATGGTTGTCAAAGGTATGCTACCAAGACACACATGCCAATGTCGGAGCTCAAGACCATACCAATTACCTGGCCATTTGTTGTATGGTGTTTGGATATGGTTGGTCCATTTAAGCCGGCGAGAGGAAATATGACCCATATCTTGGTTATGGTTGACAAGTTTACAAAATGGATTGAAGTAAAGCCGATAAAAATGTGATGGAGCTACAGCCATGACATTCCTCAAAGATATCATCCTGAGATGTGGCTATCCTCACAGTATCATAACAAATAACGACACTAATTTTGCTGAAGGAGCATTTGCGGATTCTACCGAGATAAGAAGATCCGGCTCGACGTTGCTTCAGTAGCCCACCCTGCATCGAACGGACAAGTAGAAAGATCCAACGGATTAGTATTATCCGGGATAAAACCCCGGCTCATTGAGCCGCTGCAAAGATCAGCGGGGTGTTGGATAGAAGAACTACCAGCGGTACTGTGGAGTTTAAGAACAACTCCGAATCGATCAATAGGCTATACGCCATTTTTTCTGGTATATGGGGCAGAAGGTGTATTACCAGCCGACATAGAGCATGATTTGACTAGGGTCACCCAATACACAGAAGCCGAAGTGCAAGAAGCCTGGCAAAATGATGTTGATCTGCTGGAAGAAGCGAGAGAATTGGCATTGTCCAGATCCGCCATATATCAGCAAAATCTCCGATGCTATCATAGTCGGAAAGTAAACCCCCGAGTCTTCCGGGAAGGTGATTTGGTACTTCGGCTGGTACAACGTACTGCTGGCATGCATAAGTTATCCCCCCATGGGAAGGGCCATTCATCGTGAGCAAAGCATTGCACAATGACTCTTATTATCTCATTGATGCGCAACCACAAGAGAAGAACAAGGCGGACAGGTCCGGCGAGGAATCTAAGCGTCCATGGAATGTAGCTCTACTTTGTCCGTTCTACACTTAACAAAGAAGTGTGTGTATCCGAGTCTCTCATATGTCGGTATGTATGCCGGCAATGAGTTTATCAATGAAATCTGGGCACCTCGAGCAGTAACTCGGGGACTGCCTTAGTAATATTTGTTGTCTTCTGTATTTGTTATTTATTTTTATGTCGGCTGGCGTAAGTTGCTTCTACCTAAGCCGGATTAGTAGTGTGTGAGCACCAAAAACTCAACTCTTCGACTTGTTGCTGTCCAACAAGAATTGGCTTCATGGCAAGCAAGAGAACAAGTTTGGAATTGTGAAGCACACGAAAAACGACTAAGGAAAAGAACTTAATCGAGCCGACATTTGTTATTCGGACTAACCTTATGTTTACTTTACTTTTACTACGCTGGATTATTCTGAGCTAATCCTAAATTTTCCAAGTATTGTTAAGTCAATTTTTGAAACTCGGACTCGTAAGTCACAAAACCGAATCAAGGTAGACGGGAGCCGAGCCATGAAATTGAAGGAACAAGAAAGTGAAACTCGGAGACTACGCCCAAATTAATCCGACGAGAACAACTTAGTAGCAAAATATAGTCAATATGAATGATACATCTGCACCCGACATATCGGGGATTTGATAAATTTCAAAGTGTTTTTCGTGCTCAAGGAGCAGCAACAGGAGGAGGTAACTCGGCGCCAGCAGGTGGAACTCCGGCTTCAGTCTCGTCATCATCTTCGTTATCTTCAAGATCTGAGGCTTCGTCCTCTTCCTCGTCACCCGAATCATCTTCAACATATTCGTCGTCAACGGCGTCGAGGAAGCTTGGTCCCTCATTCCATTGATGTACAAGGGCAAATTGGATGAGGTTGTGGGCGCAAGCCTTGCGCAGGGCTACCCAATCTGGATCATTTGACCATTTGGACCCGGTGCGCAAGCGCTCGAGAATCTTCAGATCCAATTTCTCGTACCATGTGAGCACAAAGTGGAGGATAGTATCAGCTCCGGCGGGTGCAGCGGATTCCCTCTAGAGGTCGAGCTAGATCTCACAATCCATCAGCTTGTTGATGAGAGCAGTGGATCTCTCCGGAACATCCTCACCAGGCCAAAGGGCACAGAAGATCCAGACGGCTGAATCCAGGATACCCGAACCATAGTTCTTCATAATTTCAATCCAGGAGGATAGGCTAACTATCAGATCCTCCATGTCAAAAGGAATGGGTTCAGAACCAGGATCCATGGGGGTACCCCTCTGCCGGCGGAACTTGGCAACGACAGTAGACGCAACGGCATTGCCCTCTGGGAATTTTCCTGAAAACAAAATGAGTAGAATAAGTAAAAAAGATCAACCCGGAGAAATACATGTCGGCTGAAGGAAGAGAATTTATGGGAAATATGGCTATGGATCCGAGTCAGCTCTTTGGTGCAATTATCACGCCTATTCCGGAGCTTCTCAAGTTCAACATTTGCCGAGTCAAGCTTGACGTCGGCCTCCTTCAGCAATTCTTGATCCTTTGCAAGTTGGAGGCTAAGGTGTTCTCGTTCCTCGGTGAAGTCTTGGCCAGCCTTGTCCATTTCAGTCTTGTGGAGCTCTTTGAGTTTTTTCATCTCAGCCTTGAGCTTGGCAAGTTCATCGTCCTTGGCTTGGAGTTTGGCAAGTTCGTCATCCTTCTTCTTGAGCTCAGCCTGATGTTGCCCTGCTTGTTCAAGAAAATGCAGCATCATATCAGGCACGGACACACTATCTTCAAGGGAGGCTGCAACGATTTGTTAACCCGGCAGAGCCGAGGTATGAATATATGCCGAGCTCAGGAGAAAGGAGAGAGAGCACGAAAATTGAGTGATCAAGGCAAATTACCTTTTATCTCGGCCAAGTTTTTTCTCATAATTGTGTTTTTGGCCTCCACTCCAGCTATGAAATCCGAATGACAGGTTAGTTCGGCGGGAAAAGGCACAGAAAGATGGGAAAAAAGTCAAAGAGAAAACTTACCCCTTTTCTCAAACTCAGCAAGAAGCGTAGCATGTTTCAAGCGCAGCGCCTTGTGTGTGTCCAAGAGGCGCTGAAACTCAGCGCTCTGACAATTGGTAGTGACCTGAAAAAAGCAAGGGTGGCTCAACTGTGTGTATATTCGAAGCGTACAAAATCCGTGCCAAGTGGAACTTAACCCGGCTCTAGGTGTATGCATATTCGAAATATACAAGATCCGGGCCAAGCGGAACCTAACCCGGCTCTAGGTGTGTGCATATTCAAAGTATACAAGATCCGGGCCAAGTGGAACTTAACCCGGTTCTTGGTGTGTGCATATTCGAAGTGTACAAAATCCGGGCAAGTGGAACTTAACCCGGCTCTAGGTGTGTGCATATTCGAAGTGTACAAAATCCAGGCCAAGTGGAACTTAACCCGGCTCTAGGTGTGTGCATATTTGAAGTGTGCAAAATCCGGGCCAAGTGGAACTTAACCCGGCTTTCGGTGTGTGCATATTCAAAGCTACCAAGGAGCTATGCTAGTTCTCTAAGGAGCATCCGGCCGAGTAACAAGTTACTCCCCCGGAGGCTCGGGGACTAATGGATATGTCTCTAAGCACTTGTGTGTATTAAGTAAAAGACAAAGTAGCGTACCTCCATCATCCGGCCAGCAAGGTTGATAGCCTTGACTGCTGTGTTCATTTGTGCGCTGAACTCGGCGGGCCCAAACTTTTCTAGGAGATCATCTTTTGGATTGATGAACTCCGTGTTGTTCCAATTGTTTACATATTCAATCAAGGCTGGAGGATAACTCTCTCCACTAAGCATGTGAGGCACAACCAAGCATTTGGCGTGGGCCTCCTTCCTTGCAAATAGCAGGGCTAGTATGCAATGCAAGTTGCTTGCTGCTAGCTGACTCAGAGGGGACATCTTTCTTCGGCAGCATAGACGCAAGCGTGCACTGTCCAGCCTTGATAGATGCTGCCTTGGTGGCGCCAGAACCTTTCTTGGCCTTAGGTTGTTGTTGGGAGGCTGAAGCTTGAGCTGCTGATTTGGACTTGGGTGCAGCCTTGGTGCTAGCGGGGTCTTCTCACTGGGTATTGGAAGACTCGGACGAGGCAGAAGGACTTGGTGCTGATACTGGTGCTTGTGTTGCTATTGGTGATGTTGTTGGTGCTGGCGTTGGTGCTTGTGTTGGTGCTGGTGTTGGCGGTGGTGCCGCTGCTGCTGATGGTACCTCGGAGGTGACAGGTTGCGGCTGAGCCTATGAAGAGATAGGAGCATCAGCTACCTCGGCCGTGCCACTTCCCCCTGCTCCGAGGTTACCCTCCTCTAGATGAGGTGGGCTGTGACCCGGAGCAGCCACGGAACCCTCATGAATTGGACTCAGTGGGCATGTGTTGTCACCACGAGGGGGACATGGGGTACGCTAGAGGGGTGAAGCGATGCTGGAGCCGCTCTAGGGAACCTCCATCACAGCCCTGTCGAATCAGACAACGAATAACAGGTTATAACAAAAAGAAAGGCATATATACAGAGAAGCATGAAGCAGAGAATTGGCCAAAAGGAAAAAATGACTTACTCGTCATAAGTCAAAGGCTCCTTGGGCTTCTGAGCTCTCTGAACTATGCCTTTAGTCGGAGGCTTGGTGGCGGCCTTGTCGGCAGACTTCTTCTGCCTTTTGGTTGCTTGGGGTTGCTTGGAGGAAGCAGCCGAGGTAGCGGCCCGCTTCTTAGACGCGGCTGGGCTGGCTCTCTCGAAGCAAGAGGGGGATCTTCATGGATCTTCCCAGCCGGGTTAGCTGAAGCCGGAAATGCGTAAGAAATGGGTACCGCGTCAGATACCTCAACCACCTCAATGTCGGAATCATCTTCATCGTCAGGCCAATTCCTTAAGGAAGAGAAGTTACCAGAGGGTCGCTTGGTTGCGTCTGGGGTGGGCAGGAACATTTCCTGATCTGAATCCTCCTCGTCCGAGACAAGTCGATCCTTCCCCCATTTGAGGGAAGGCTCGGTGCCATCTTCGAGGGTCTGCTGAAGAAACAACTAAGAGGAAAATGCAAAAGGGATCAAATAAACAACATGCTCCGACATAGAATATAACTCAAAAAAGGATTGGGAAACGAGATTTAACCCAGGAGGAGGCTTATCCCGGCAGTAGTGCTCCAACCCCTACTCCCAATCAGTGGAGAAGTCCTTGTCGATCGTGAAGAGGGCCTTGACCCGGCGGAATATCTCGGTGTTGTTCAATTCAAAGGAGGAAGTCCGGTTGGGGTCAAGTCGCCAGCTCATGTGGCAAAGTTTGTGTGTGCGCTTCTGTAGGGGGGAAATCCAGCTGCGGATGAATGTGATCATCACATCCTCGTTGCGCAGCCCCGGATCTTTCAGCTCCTGGAACCGCTTATTGACTTGATTCGCCAAGACAGTTGGCTTCTTGGAAACCCAGTCCCACAGATCCGGATTAGGAGGACCCATCACAAAGGGGCGCAGTCGGATCGTATCTTCATCCATGCCGTTCCTCACATAGAAGAAGGTATGGGCCTAGCCCTTACAAGATTCAAGCCCCATGACCCGGGGGAAGACAGATTGCTTCTGGGGTGAGATGGAGGCTGCACCACATTGGGTCAAGTGCTTGTCCTTCGAGGCACGCAGCTTATCCAGAACAATGTTCCTTCATAGACCGAAGAACCGGATCCAGAGCTCTTTGGTGGGCCACAGGCCGAGGTATCCTTCTATGGCGGAGGTGAAGGAAGAAAGGGATGTAATGGCATTTGCTGGAAGATGGTGGGGTTGGAGTTCGTAGATGTTGATGAAATTGTGGAAGAAATCACTCACTGGCAGGCCGAAGCCGCACTGGAAGTGAGAAAGGAAGACGACGAACTCACCCGGATTGGGTGAGGGAGCAATCTCTTCGCAGGGGAGGCACGAAATTACGCCTTCGGGGATGCGACGAGTGCGGTAGAGCCAATCCAGGTCATCCTGGCACACCCAGGAACCGGCCCAGCCACCGCGCCCCATAGTTTCGCCCTCCTCCTTCATCTCTTCTTCCCTGACGACGGCGAGCTCCTCCTCAGTCATTTCCAAATCACTGTCCTCACCGGCCAGTTCGGAGGTGGGGAGCAGAGGCTAGGATTGGCGCGAACCCATGATGGTGAAGCAGCGCGGGAGTGGCAGCAAGGCTAGTGCGAAGAAGCACAGTGCGGCGGCGACGCTGTAGAGCAGATGCGGCGGCGGCGGCGCTGTCGCAAGGAAGAAGAAGAGGCAGAGAGGCAGAGGGGCGCGAGAAGGGGAAAATAGCCAAGGGGCGCGCCCCTCCCCTATTTAACCACACCCCAACAGTGGGTAGTGGGATCGTGCTGTGCATCGAAGCCACACGATGTGGCCGTGTATCTGCCGGGTCAGCCAATCAGAGGCAAGCCATAGGAAGGGCCACAGGGCATAGAAAATCCCATGACGCGACGTGGTGATACAGTTAACGAGGAGGCAGTGGCGATGCGACATTTGCTGCAGTAATCCCTGACAATAAATGCAGTAACTGGCGCAGGCCCTTAAAATGAGGCAAGATAATGATTACCCTCCACATAGGACATGGGGAAGTGTATGAGAGAAGGAAGGATAACCCGGATCACTTAAGGGTGACCCGGCCAGCGAGGGATAACTCGGATGTACCAAGGGAAGGCTAGGCCACGAAATCCGAGCTACAAAATAACTCGGAAAGGGCAGCAAAAGGCTCGGTAGATTGAACCTGCCTTGGCCTTAGCAGCTAAAGTTGCTAAGACCGCACCAGCTTTGGGGACTAATGTTGGGGGGATACCCCCAGGTAGGGTCACACCGGGGTATAGAGGCCGAGTTAGCCGAGGTACGGCAAGGTCAAAGCGTATGCTGGCCGAGTCACCTCAAGGCAGGCCGACTTACGGAGTAACCCGGACTGGAGGATGTCCACCTAACTGTGTCCCGGCCAACGTATGTCGTATGTCGGCAGGCTTTTTGTAACTTGTATGCAGGTACCCACGAGGCCGGATTAACCAGGCATGATCCAGGTTATATCAGGCTTGCAAGAGAAGGAAGGTATCTCGCTGGTCAAAAGGTGGTCAGTGTACGCTGGAGCGTGAGTAAAGCCGACAGAGGGAAGGACCACCGAGGAGTGGCCGACAAGGGTGACGCAGCCTATGTCGGCTGACGCTGGCGCCGCAGAGGCTTACGTAGCCTCTGCATGGCTTACGATGGCAAAAGGTGACCCGGTCGGTTTGCTATTTTGGGAGAGGCATATTCCCAGGAATAGGCCTCCACGTATGCCCTAGCTAGTAGCCTGGCCTCCCCTTTATAAGGAGCGCCAGGACCTCAGTAGAGGGGGATCGCGATTTATTTGCCCTATGCGTGAGTAGTTGGCTCATGGAGTATAGGTAGTGGTGAGAGTAAGAGAGCTCCTTCTTCCTTCTCTCCCCAATACAGCTCAAGGAGCATCTGTAAACTTGGTAAACCTTGAGAATACCAAGCATCTGTGGGTGGAATCAACACATTATCCCTCCCTGGATTCCTCTAGTGCATATTGGCCCCACCTTTAGCCTATCCATGGCATCTTCCGTGACACCACCACAACACAACCGCTGGTTATTTTTTCCATTCTTAGCATCTATAAAGATTCTACTTTAGCATGATGAACGCTAGTATGCGTAAACCTTAAAACACAAACTCCATTGCTCAGTTTTCAGGGTCCTTGTGCTAATAAATGCATGGACTTGGATGCAATTTTCATTTTTATGAGGTCCTTGACGTAACTTATACTTCCACCGACCGTGTTAACTCTCAAGGACCTCTCTCCTACGAGACCTACCATTTGATAGGCCATTCATAGTACTTCTTATCTTCTCTTTACCATGTCTTATCTCTTACAATACAATAAACCACTGCATAGTGTACGGATTAACTTTGAACATTGACCGTGGGATCAAGACTAGCAAATCCAAACATTGCCAACCGCTGGATCTTCTTTTCCATTCTTAGCATCTAGAAAGATTCTACTTTAGCACGATGAATGCTAGTATGTGCAAACCTCAAAACACAAACTCCATTGCTTAGTTTTAAGGGTCCTTGTGCTAATAAATGCATGGACTTGGATGCAATTTTCATGTTTATGAGGTCCTTGATGTAACTTGTACTTCCACCGACCGTGTGAACTCTCAAGCACCTCTCTCCTACGAGACATACAATTATATAGGCCATTCGAAGTACTTCTTATCTTCTCTTTACTTTGTATTATCTCTTACAATACAATAAACCACTTCATAGTGTATGGATTAACTTTGAACACTGACCGTTGGATCAAGACTAGCAAATCCAAACATTGCCAACCGCTGGATATTCTTTTCCATTCTTGGCATCTAGAAAGATTCTACTTTAGCACGATGAACACTAGTATGTGCAAACCTCAAAATACAAACTCCATTGCTTAGTTTTTAGGGTCCTTGTGCTAATAAATGCATGGACTTGGATGCAATTTTCATTTTTATGAGGTCCTTGATGTAACTTGTACTTCCACCGACCGTGTTAACTATCAAGCACCTCTCTCCTACGAGACCTACCATTTGATAGGCCATTCATAGTACTTCTTATCTTCTGTTAATCGTGTCTTATCTCTTACAATACAATACAATACAATACAATACAATAAACCACTTCATAGTGTACGGATTAACTTTGTACATTGATCGTTGGATTGAGACTAGCAAATCCAAACATTGGCAACCGCTAGATCTTCTTTTCCATTCTTATCATCTATAAAGATTCTACTTTAGTACGATGAATGCTAGTATGCGCAAACCTCAAAACACAAACTCCATTGCTTAGTTTTCAGGGTCCTTGTGCTAATAAATGCATGGACTTGAATACAATTTTCATTTTTATGAGGTCCTTGATGTAACTTGTACTTCCACCGACTATGTTAACTCTCAATCACCTCTCTCCTACAAGTCCTACCATTTGATAGGTCATTCTCCATAATTCTTATCTTCTCTTTATCATGTCTTATCTCTTACAATACAATAAACCACTGCATATTGAACATTGACCGTTGGATCAAGACTAGCAAATCCAAACATTGCCAATCGTTGGATCTTCTTTTCCATTCTTAGCATCTAGAAAGATTCTATTTTAGCACGATGAACGCTAGTATGCTCAAACCTCAAAACACAAACTCCATTGCTCAGTTTTCAGGGTCCTTGTGCTAATAAAGGCATGGACTTGGATGCAATTTTCATTTTTATGAGGTCCTTGATGTAACTTGTACTTCCACCGACCTTGTTTACTCTCAAGCAACTCGCTCCTACGAGACCTACCATTAGATTGGCCATTTGTAATACTTATTATCTTATATTTATCTTCTCTTAGCTCTTACAATACCATACCATCACTATAAAGTGTACGAAACATTGACAATTTGATCAAGACTAGCAAATCCAAACATTGTTAACAACCATTGGATCTTCTTTTCCATTCTTAGCATCTAGAAAGATTCTACTGAAAGTCTTTAGCACGATGAATGCTAGTATGTGCAAACCTCAAAACACACACTTCATTGCTCAGTTTCAGGGTCCTTGTGCTAAATGCATGGACTTGGATGCAATTTTTATTTTTACGAGGTCCTTGATGTAACCTGTACTTCCATCGACCGTGTTAACTCTCAAACACCTCGCTCCTACGAGACCTAAATTTAGATTTTCCATTCGTAGTACTTCTTATCTTATCTTTATCTTGTCTTATCTCTCACAATACCATACCACTGCATAGTGTACGGAACAATGAATGTTTGATCAAGACTATCAAATCCAAACATTGCTAACCATTGTATCTTCTTTTCCATTCTTAGCATCTAGAAAGATTCTACTAATAGTCTTTAGCACGATGAATGCTAGTATGCGCAAACCTCAAAACACACACTTCATTGCTAAGTTTCAGGGTTCTTGTGCTAAGTGCATGGACTTGGATGCAATTTTCATTTTTTATTAGGTCCACTTATACTTGCTTAACAAAGGAAATCTGCGTGGTGCTCACTCTTGCAGCCTTACAGTGTGCTACTCCTTCTCTATGCAAGGAAAATAAATTGTATACTACTCTCTCCTTTGTTGTATCACGCCCATCCTCTAGCTAATATCTCCCTCGTCCATAGTGTGGCGCTGCGCACATGTGCCATGGTACTATGGCGGCTCTATGTCTATCTCTTTTTTTCATAACTTTGCTCTGATATCGAACCGCGTTCAACACCTCTTCGCTGTAGCCCTCTCAGTCTGCCTTCTCTAACCCCATAATCTCTTCTACAGTAGCTCTTTGTTTCCCCCTCCATTTCAATCCTTCTTTTTCCTATTACTACTATTTGCTTTACGGAAAACAACATTCTAGTTTTCGCAAAAAAAATCCTGTCACTTGGAAAATTGTCATCATCTCTTTTCATAATACTTCTTGGAAACTCCCCTTGGTAAAATATTGTTGATAATAATGCCAAGATGCACCTATCTACATAATATGGGGAAATTACCATAAACTATGATGTGGATCACAGGATATGGCATTGACCTTGGCCGTCCGACTCCAAACCTAATCATACACATTGCAGGACAATTTTGTGAACCTGATTTTTGAAAAGTTATCAAAACTCAAGTTTATCATTTTGCATGGCATGTGATACATGCAAAAGGATGCCATGCACGTGTATTTCGTATAATTTTAAGAACAATCCACCTTAGCCTCATGTTACAATTCCTTTACTTTCCTATGAATCTAACACTTCTTTAAGAAAAATTCATGTACGCTCCAAATCTTGTAGGATTCAACTGGACATGATATTCTAATAATACTATGTTTTTCCTATTCCTTTGTTTTTCCTATCCCGCGAATCAAACAAGCCCAATGTTGAGACTTCCACGAGCAACATTTCCTACTATGCCAAGATGCATCCATATACCAAATTAATGTGGGAACAATACATTAACTATGATGTCGATATGGCCCTGACCTTTTTTGGTAATAAGGGTTGAAACCTATTCATACATGGTGGGAAAATATCGTGGGGCTGGTTTCCAGAAGTTGTCAAATCTCATGGTTATCAGTTTCCTGGCAGGTTGTACACGTGACGTGATAGGATGCCATGCGTAAATATTTGTTTTTCTTTATTACATATGATTGTTTCAAAACGGGTTCAAATTTTCCAAGATACAAATTCTTAGTAGGAAGTTGAATTTGTCAAAACTCTCGATTGTTTATTAACTACCTGATGCGTACCACCAAAAGCTTTTTGTAGAACTTCGATAGAAATCTACCACTTTCTAGAACTTCTAGTTCAAATATGACATGATTTTGTTAATAGAGACTTAAAGTCATTTGAGTGGGCCGAGTTAGCTCTGAAGCTTTGAAAACTCATAAAACTTGAGAATCATACATATTGTCCACTATATCTCGAAACTTGGCTTGTGGCATTCAAAACCATGTTCTCTGTATTTTATGTGCATAGTATATTCATGGTGCTAGATGCCAACAATAATGGGATCTTCTATATGCTAGACATGACATAATGAAATGTACTGAAAGAGATCCAATGGTCAAGAATGTCGGGTTTTGCCATTCTATATCCAACTGTCGATGTTCGAAGTTATTCGTACACTATATAGTGATATGGAAATTGTGAAGCAACATAGTCGCTTTTTCTTTTGAAAAGAAGTGTCAAGCACTATATAGTGGTACATTACTAGTATGGATATGGATGATCAGTTGATGTGACTCTCGGCCTTGAATTCCTGGACAGATTGGTTACGGTCTACTATCTTTTTCTATTACTAGATGGACGCTAGCCAAATTCAAAATCTGAATCAAGCGGCAAAATCACCCACTAACTTTGAAGCATTTCTGGCCCCACCGATTCAAAACCTTTGATCCAAAGTCTCCCATCGGATAGTACCATTCTTCTATTATTATTAGCTGGACGTGGGCCAAATTCAAATCTCAATCGAGCAGCAATATCACACACCGAGCTTGAAGCATTTTGCACCCCTCTGTTTCAAAAACGTTTGTCTTTAAATTTCTTGTTCTACCCATTGTTCAGACGATAGATGGGCATGCTAAAGTTAGTAGCTCGGGGGCATGATCGTAATTATATTGCTATTCACCTATACTATGGTCCCGATTCGTGCAGTTTTTCCTGCTGACCCTCCCAAAAATCCCAAGCTCCTCTGTCGCCTCCACGGCCACCGTGCAAACCGGCTTGATCTGTGGTCTCGTGCGCCGCCGTGGAGCCGCTTCACCGATGCTCACCCACTGGATCTAGTTCACCGGGTGAAATGGGTATACCCTACAGGTGCTCGAGCTTGGTATATACGGTCCAAATACATACAGGCCCACGGTGTCGCCAAGGCCCAGATGGAGGGATTCGAGTAACCTACGGACTCTCGATTGCTTGAAGGACAAGAAGAAGCTAAAGATAGGAAGTTTGAAGGGGAAAACCCTAACTTGTAACCGACTCGACCTGCTACCCGAGACTTAGCCTATCTATATAAAGGCTAGGAGGGGCCGCGAGGAACACACACGCAACCATAGTTTCCACAACCCTTGCCAGATTGCATCTGCGCACCATTGTAACTTCCGACTCCTTCGATAATTCCACGAGCAGACAAGCAGGAGTAGGGACCTCTACGAGGCCTGAACCTGGGTAAATCCTTTGTCTCCTGTGTGCTTGTTTAATAGCCGATAGATGTCTCCAGCGCTCCCTCCTTCTCCAAAACCCAAGTCCATAACAATGGGCATTGACGAGTTAAACCCTCGTCAGTTGGCGCCGTCTGTGGGAATTGGGAGTGCCGATGTTGCGGCTTCTTCAGCCCCATCAAACGTGATCTACAACTCTGCAACAGCGGAGATTCGCCAGCTTTTCAGCGCCTTCGACTTCACCGTCCACATGAAGGCTACTCGCCCGGCCTTCGAGTCCGTGGGCGACGGAATCAGCCTGGCGATCGGGAGCTTCCGCTTCCAAGTTGGTCAGATGGGCACGCTTCGCATGCCCGATCAGCCGACGGCACCAGCGATTGCCCCAGCATCATGGTTCCCTCCATCGATCGGCACCCTTAGTGAGCTCAATGCTCCGACGGTAGTTGGGAACATGGTCAGCGACCGCAGTCGCGACTCCGATCTAAGCGATCTAGCCACTGAAGATGGAACCCACAGTTCCAGATCTGAAAGTTGTGGAAGCAACAGCTTCCCAAATCACTTCATGTGTGCCGTCATCAACGCGGGCGACACCTCTGCCAACCGCTGTAACGGTGGCAACACCGGTAACGACACAGATCCACTCAATCGCGGCAACGGTGGTAACACTGGCAACGGCACTGACCCGCCCAACGCCGCCAACGGCAACAGCGGCAATGGAGGAGCAGTCGAACCTCCCAGCATAATCAACGAGCAAACCGGCGAACGCGTCGTGATCAAGCTCAACAAGCAAGAGTGGGAACGCTGCCGCGAAGCCCTACGAGGTGCACCTCTACCCTTCGGGTCCCTGTAAGAACTGCTGATGGGCTACCACTGGATCCTAAAAGAGGAATTCAAGCGCCAAAAACAAGCAATCGCGTAACTTTAGGCGCGTAAAAAGGCGGCGGACGAGTCAAGCCTTCGTCGCGCTGGGCTCTCCTCCTACGGAGGATCCTCCTCAAGAGGCAACGAGCATCTCGCTAGGAAGAGGCAATCGCGGATGGCTCACCTCACCGAACAAGAACACATAGACGCCGCGAAAGTCCTTGACTTCGGCTCTATGATAGTCAACACGAGAGGCAACGTGGTTCCCAGGACACCACAGGCCGTGGTGACAGCGGCCACCATGTACCTTCTCAATAACCAGCCACCAGCTGGAGATCCCCGAACGGCCATGCACCGATCTACGATCGCGGGCCTGGGGCTAATCAAGGCCGCCCTCGACAAAGAACCAGTACCAGACCCAAAAAAGGGCAAAGCGTTAGCAAAGCGCTACTCCTCGCCCTCGTCTAGCGATGACAGTCACGACCTGTCTCGGCGCCGCCGCTCACGGCGACACGATTGCGACTACGATGCACGCGATGAACTCACGCAGCACAAGATCGACAAGTCAAGGGCACGACGTGCTCGATCGACTGATTCAGAAGAAGAAGATGGGGAGCTCTGCGGTGCCATATGCTTCAGCAGATCCATCAGGCAAAAGCGAATGCCTAAAGGGTTCAAACTCCCATCGGAGAACCCAAAATTTGACGGTCTGCAGGACCCCAAGATCTGGCTGGAGGATCACATCTCCTCCGTCAGGCTACACGGAGGCAGTCGAAGTACTGCCATGCAATGCTTGCAGCTACAGCTACAGGGCGCCGCCCGGGCACGACTCAATAACCTCCCACACGGATCCATTCGCAGCTGGGATGAGCTGGTCTACAGCTTCGTGCGCAACTTTAAGGGCACGTACAAACGCCCTGCTTCAATCGAAGAACTGAGATGCTGCTAGCAAAGATCTGGCGAATCACTGCGCTCTTACATCCAAAGGTGGTCCATCATCAAGAACTCCGCGGAGAACATCTCGGAAGACCGCGCGATTGATGCATTCAATGGTGGTGTCCGCCGCATGGAACTCAGGGAGGAGCTAGGCCGCTCAAAGCCCAAGACCATCGACCACCTGATGGAGATCGCGAATCGGTGGGCTGATGGAGATCGCGAATCGGTGGGATGATGGAGAAGATTCGGTGAAGAACCGCGTTCACTCTGACAAGGAGGCAGAACTCGAACAAAGACGCGACCGCCGGAGTAAGCGTCGCATGCGTGTCTACGACGATCGCGATGACGTCAACATGATCGCAGCCGGCTACGCCGATAGACGCGACGATAACCGCAACAGCGGATACCGCAGCGGTGGATACCGCGACTCCGGGAAAACCACGCAAGTGTGGTAACGCCGCACTCGCGATGAACTACCCGCGACCTCCATCGAGGACAAACTGTCCGGGCCATGCACGGTACACTTCTACATCGACAAGCATGATGGCAAGAGAAAGTCTAGCCACCTCCTCAAGGACTGCCGCGAGTTCCTCAAGCTACATGAGGGGTTGGTTCGGATGAACCGCAACGCAGTCGAAAGAGGCTACGGAGCCTCTCCAGGCGCCGTGGCACATGGCGCACCACCACCACCACCTGGGCCACCCCCGAACGGAGCTGCACCGGACCAGCACCACGGAAGCGAACCATACCCACAGGCCATGGGTACCATGATGATCCAAAAGGGGCGCCCCTCCAATAGGGTGCAGAAAGCCATCACTCGCCAAGTCAACTTGGCCACGCACTCACCACCATCCACCACTGAGTACCTCAGTGGCAGTAAGTCGTGCATTACCTTCGATAAACGCGACCACCCGCCTCAAGTACCTCGCCCAGGTCATTGCCCCCTCGTACTCGAGGCACAAATTGGAGGCTTCGACATGAGTAGTGTCTTCATGGATGGCGGAAGCGGCATCAACCTCATATTCGCGAGTACCTTGCGAGCAATGAGGATCCCTCTAACCTGCCTGGAGGCATCGGACACAACGTTCCACGGCATCGTCCCGGGGAAAGGCGTATACTCCCTGGGCAAAATCAACCTCGACGTCATATTCAGCACGCTAAGGAACTTCCGGCGCGAGCGCATCGACTTTGCGGTCGTCGACTGGCCCTCACAATACCACTGCATCCTCGGACGCGTCGCGTTCGCTAGGTTCATGGCAGTACCCCACTACGCCTACCTACAGATGAAAATGCCAGGTCCCAACGGCGTCATCACGATCAACGGGATCTTCGAGCGATCTGACAGTTGCGACAGGGAATTCAACAGAATCTCCTAGTCCTTCGGCATGCAGGAGGAGCTCGCGCGATTGAAGGAAATGACAGACAACAGTTTGCCCCCCATGAGTAGGCCAAGCTCACCTGACCTCTCCTTCGACTCATCTGTGCACACAAAGAAGGTGCAGGTCCATCCATCAGATCTCGCTAAAACGGCCCTCATCACCAACAACTTGAGTCCCGCATAGGAACTCGCGCTCGTCGAATTCCTCCGTGAGCACTGGGAAAATTTTGCCCGGTGTCCTGCGGACATGCCAGGAGTTCCCAGGGAATTCGCCGAGCACGCACTCAACGTCAACCCCGACGCAAGGCCAGTCAAGCAAACAATTAGGCGACTGTCTGAGCCACGGGCACAGGCAGTCGGAATGGAGATCAACAGACTCCTCGAGGCCAAATTCATACGCGAGATCAAGGAAAGCACTTGGCTCGCCAATACGATGCTGGTGCCAAAAAAGGACACGGATATCCTAAGGATGTGCGTGGACTTCACTTCTTTAAACAAGCACTGCCCAAAAGATCACTTCCCGCTACCACGGATCGATCAAATCATCGACTCCACCGCTGGATGCGAGCGCCTCTGCTTCCTCGACGCCTACTCAGGCTATAACCAAATTCGAATGAAGGAGGAAGACCAGGAGTAGATCGCGTTTACAACGCCCTTCGGTGTGTTCTGTTACAACACAATGCCCTTCGGGCTAAAAAACACAGGAGCCACGTACCAGCGGTGCATGCAGGCTTGCCTCAAGGAGCAACTAGGTCGCAACATCCAAGTCTATGTCGATGACATAGTAATCAAAATCAAGGAAGAAGCCTCTCTAATCGACGACTTGCGTGAAACCTTCGCCAACCTCGATCGTTACCAGATAAAGCTCAATCCGGACAAATGCGCCTTCGGCGTACCCTCTGGGTGGCTGCTCGGGTATCTCATCTCCGCGAGAGGGATTGAGGCAAACCCGAAAAAGATAAAGGCCATACTGGCCATGGAGAAGCCAAAGAACATAAGAGGCATTCAGCAACTAGCCAGGCGAATCACGGCTCTCAGTCGATTTATCAGTCGAATGGGAGAAAAGGCGCTGCCCTTCTATCAGCTCGTCCGCAAAGCTGACAATTTCAAGTGGACCAATGAAGCGCAAGAAGCATTCGAAGACCTCAAGCGCCTTCTATCCACCTCGCCAGTATTGGTAACTCCACGAGAAAGGGAACCACTGCTGCTATACATCTCCGCCACCAACCAAGTGGTTAGCACAGTGCTCGTCGTCGAACGGGCCGAGGAAAACAAGGTCCACGGCGTACAACACCCGGTATACTACCTCAGCGAGGTCCTCACGCCAACAAAACAGCAGTACCCGCACTACCAGAAGCTGGCGTACATCGTCTTTATGATCGCCCGGCGACTGCGCCATTACTTCTAGGAACACCCAATCGTGGTAGTCAACGACGCCCCATTGGGACATATCCTCAATAACCCTGACGCCACAGGGCGAGTCGCGCTTTGGGGAATCGAACTGTCTCCACGAGACATCACATACGAAAAGCGCGGCGCAATCAAGTTGCAAGTTCTCCCTGACTTCCTCGTACATTGGATGGAAATACAACTC
The DNA here is from genome assembly GCA_916181665.1 of Avena sativa. Lineage (NCBI taxonomy): Eukaryota > Viridiplantae > Streptophyta > Magnoliopsida > Poales > Poaceae > Avena > Avena sativa. The sequence goes on along the minus strand of OV702287.1, from coordinate 60,321,958 downwards.
CCGGACAAGCCAGACATGTCCTACCTCTGGACAATGCACTTCGATGGGTCCAAGAGGAAAGATGGAGCAGGAGCAGGTGTCATACTGACATCGCCTCAAGGGGACAAGCTGAAATACGTCCTGCGAATGCAGTTCACAGCCTCAAACAACGAGGCTGAATACGAGACCCTGTTACACTGGATGAGAATGGCAAAAGCCTGCGGCGCAAAGAGGCTAATCATATATGGCGACTCCAAGCTGGTCGTCAACCAAACAATGCACGAGTGCGACGCACTGAACGACAACATGATCGCATACCGCGACCTCTACGACACAATTGAAGGAGACTTCGATGGTTGCGAGTTTCAACACATAGGTCGCGAAAGCAATGAGGAGGCAGACGCACTCGCCAACATAGGCTCCACCTGCGCACCCATACCACCTGGGGTATTTCTCGAGCGCATATGCGAACGCTCCATCAAGCCAAAGGCCGTAGAGAAGAAAACAAGCGTAGCAACGGACTCGGGGGCTACGCCACCCAATGAGCCAATGACACTCGATGACTTGGAGCTCGACACAGGACTCGAGGGACCAATAAGCGTCATGATGATCGAACAATCCTAGACGCAGCCGTACATTACGTACCTCCTCAGCAAGAGCCTACCGGACGACCCGACAGACGCACGACACATCGCGCGACGCTCCAAGGCATTCGCCGTTATCAACGGTGAACTGTATAAATGCAGCATCACAGGCGTATTACAACGATGCGTCTCCCTAGCCGATGGAAGAGCAGTCCTCCTCGACATCCATGAAGGGACCTGCGGGCACCACGCCGGCAGTCGCGCCCTTGTTGCCAAAGCTCTACGAGCTGGATTTTACTAGCCCACGGCCATGCACGACGCCAAGGATATAGTCCAAAAGTGCAACGCTTGTCAGCGATTCGCGGACAAGCCACACACACCAGGCGCAGAACTATGACCTATTCCATTGGCCTAGCCCTTCGCCCAGTGGGGACTCGACATGGTTGGCAAACTTCCAAGGTCCTCGCAAGGAGGCTACATCTACCTCTTGGTCGTAGTCGACAAATTCACCAAGTGGATTGAGGCTATGCCAGTGACCAAGCAATCAGGACACAGCACAGTCAAGTTCTTTGAGTCCATCATCTACCACTTCAGCGTGCTGCACAGCATCATCACCGACAACGGAACGAACTTCACATCCAAGGAGTTCCAAGATTTCTGCAAGAACCTGGGGATCAACATCAGCTACGCCTCAGTAGCACACCCACAGACCAACGGTCAGGTGGAAAAGGCAAATGGGCTCGTCTGCAACGACATCAAGAAACGACTCCTTCGACCACTCGAACAAGCCGCGGGCTGCTGGCCAAACAAACTGCAATCTGTACTCCGGAGCCTGCGTACAACTCCAAAACAGCGCCACCGGCTACACACCATTCTTTATGGTACACGGAGCAGAGGCAGTACTACCCGCCGAGGTATGGTACAAAGCACCACGCGTAGTCGCCTACAGCGAGCAGGAGTCATCCCTCGCACTCGAAGACTCCGTCGACCTCCTTGACGAAGCAAGAGAAATCAGCACAGAAAGATCTATGATCTACCAGCAGAACCTGCGCAACTACCATAGCAGAAGGCTTCGCCCCATATCCTTCGTCGAAGGTGACCTAGTCCTGCGACTGAAGCAGCAGGGACATCTCAAGCTCGAGTCCCCCTGGGAAGGACCGTACGTGATTACAGAAGTAATCCCAGGTTGCGCCTATCGCCTTCAAGATTTAGAGACAGGAGTCGCACACTCCAACCCTTGGAACGTCGCACAACTACGACGCTTCTACCCTTAGTCGTTTTTCTTTACTTTTGCATCGCAAATAAGGCTATTCAGCCAAGGCTACTTAGCCGCACATTGTACTTCGTACAGTTCTCCGAATAAATAAAAGCTAAGTGCCCCAAAACTCCGTGTTCTCCTTTACTTTGTCAATTTTCATACTCGGGGGCTACGCCACCCTATACACATATGTTCTTCGAACAATAACGCGACATCCTGAGTAGCTGGCACATCAATCGAACCCCTTAACACAAACTCAACCCAGCTGCAACGCACCTGATAGGTTAACAAGGGACCGATACAAAGATGGCCAGGCTAACGAAAAGGACTCGCATAAGTGCAACGCACCCCACGCTTAAAGCTACTTGTACACATTCAACAGTAAATTATCTACAAATGTATACGAGCTTTACAACACTAGTACACTTATGTGCATGATACATATTTGGTTACCCCTGCAATAGAAGAACATTAGTCTGTTCCTCGAAGAAGTTGACGACCTCCTCGGCTGGATGGTCCACCGCCTGATAATGCGGCACCATGTTCCAGGAAGATCCTACTGGTGGCACCGGTGGCCCAGAGGCAATGGCGGCGACATCCACGTCAGGCCTGTGCAAACGCACCATGGAAACGGCAGCCTTGGCACCAGCCACCAACTGCTGCCTCACGCACTCGCGAACCGCGGACATATCTTGAAATTTGGTCAGGAGAGCCAGCAGGCTTGATGGAGTATCATCCAGCGGGAACATCGCCTGATAGATTTTCTTCAAACACGACTACGACCTCTTCAGAAAGAGCAGCACTCGCGAGGCGCGATCCTGCAGGGTCGCCAACACAGTCGCACGATCATGATCTACCCAGAAGTATCCACTCTCCTGAAGTTGCTCCTGGGTGAGATCATGAAGGCGGATGGAAATCCTATCCCTCTCCTCCTGCGGATGGCATACGCTAACAACTACACGAAGCAGCATCAACAGCATGAGTACAACGTACCATTGCGATTAACTACAAAGGAAAAGACGAGGATGAGCAAACTAACACTTAAACTGGTCGCCCAGCTGTGTCACCTTGCCAAGCAGATATTTCTCGCGAGCGGTGGCTTTTTCAGCCTTTGACTTCCACACGTCCGTGCTACCGCGGATCACGGGCAACTCATGCTCCAGTTGCTTAACGTGATCATGAAGTCGCGAAAGCAAGGAAAGCTCCTCTACCCTGGAGCATGGTGGTGCCATTGTATCCTCAAGAGATGGCGAGTCCGGGGTTCCCCCCACAGAACCACTTGATGTACCCTACCAAAAATCAAGCCAGAGGCAAATAAGGCGACCAACTCAAAAGTCAAAAGTAACCGATGCATTCAGGATCAGCAGAAAAGTATCTACAAACACATTCGCCAACAGGCATGTTCTCCAATCAAAAGAGCAATTCATCAACTATTACAAAGAAACTAACTACGAGGCAGCTGGCTTCTTCAACTTCGATGACCTCGGGGGCTTCATCAAGTCCGTGGCAGTATCAGATGCCACTGACTTTCCGCCGGCCCCTGAGGCCGAAGTTTTCACCGCCTTCTTTGCACGATTGAGCTCCTCCGAGTACTTGGCAACAGTGTTTATCAAGGAATGGCCATATTTGGCACAGGCAGTCGCAAAGGGAGCGAATATTACCTGCTGACCATCCGCGCCAACAGGCATCGTCTTCGACACCGCAGAAGGATCTACTTCAACTCCGTGGGCTTGCACCATGGCAAGCGACATGGTCGCGCCAGCTGCGCGGAGGGAGTTCTCGTACGTGGCAGGCACACCCCCAGCGAGCGACTCCACCAGCTCTTCCACATTGTCGACCAGCTCCGCCTTCGGCATCAGATCCTCCCGGAGGCGACTCAGGGTGGCCTTGGCCTTGGACAGCGTATTTTGGACAGCGGCGCTACGATCCTCGACCGCAGATACCGCGCCCGCCAGAGCGTCATCGCGACAAAGGGCTTGTGGATCAAAACTCAAGCCGCCAGCATCTACACCAAAATACACACATGGATCAAACTTCTAGTGCCACCGGCACTATAGAGGAAGAGAAGAACATCAATAAAATATCTACCAGTAAAAGTACATGAGAGGGCCTTGGCGACTGAGAACAGTTGCTCTTCGAACAACTTCTCCCTAGCCGCAAAGGAGGCGCGCAGATCCTCTTCGCGCTTCTGGGCATCATCACGAGCCGTGATTGCCTCGTCGCGCCCCTTCATAGCTGTGGCTAGTGTATTCTCCAACGTGGTGACATCGCGCAGTAAAGCGTTATGCTCAGCTACATGGCAGTCAATAATTGGCTATTAGTTGATTATACCAAAACAGAGAGAAGACGAAAAGAATAAGTATAGAACACTTACTCTCTACCACGCGGTGGTGCATCTCCAGCATCGCATGCTGGCGACCCATCACCATCACCTGCGTGGCTTCCTTTACAAGGAGTTGTCGCACAAAACAAGGAGTCAACATAAGGCAGCGGAAGGCGTTGACTACCACATTAAAAAAAGAAGGAAAGCTATACTTACATGGTCCTCCAGCGACTCCGAAGAAGTTCTCTGAACCGTCGTCCGAGCAACTACTCGATGCTCCCCTACGTGAGGAGAGCTCGAAGAATTGTGCCCGCAGTGGGCCACTGCCAGAGAAGGAGCATGCTCGACCTCTACCTTGGCCCTTGAAGTCGCGACTCCCGATTCCTTCAAAAATTCGACGTCGCTAGAAGATGACGACGCCTCTTGACTGCAAGACAAAATCCGCACTCAGAAAGGGCAAACTCCAGAACAAAGCCAACAAGAAGAAAACAGAGAAGAATGAAGGCACTAGCAAAATTACCAGTCAAATTTGTCAAGATCAAACGTGGCCTCCGCCGACTCCGACAAAGACTCCTTGGGTAATCGCATCTTCTTGCGAGAAGACGGTGACACAGCCCTCACAGGAACGGCGGGAATTGGCTACTCCGCGCCAACAGCCGTGCCTCCTAGAGTGGAAGGAGTCGACGTGTCAGAATCCCCTCTACGCGAACGCTTGCGAGTATCCGGGCTCTCGGACTCGGGAGCTTCCTCTTCCACATCGGAAGGGACCGTCGACTCAGACTCGTCCTCTTCCAAAGCTTCACGAGGAATAATCCCCTCAGGGAGGGGAGGCATACAAGGCGACACCGCCCACTCCTGCATGCAAACAGTAAAGATCAGCAAACATAATAGATAAGCAACAGAAAACGCAATCGAGAAAATAAGCTACTACGTAGCACAACTGTACCTCAGGAGGAGGATTCGAAGCATCGAAAGGAGGAACGACTGGCTCGTTCGGAAGCACATCCTTGAGGGTGTACTTCGTGACCAGTCGCACCCTCTTATCTACCTCACTCGTGGACATGCCATCAGTAGACACGCGAGTGGCATCATCAGCGCCACCCCATTGAAACATGGGATGGACCCTGGCCTGGAGAGGCTGGACGCGACGACACAGCCAAGTCCTGATAAGGGCGCAGCCTCCCTCTTCTGCGCCTATGCGACTCTCGAGGTCATAGACGCGCTGATATAACACGTCTGTCTCCGCGAGCTCGGAAGGCATGATCACGTTCTTCCAAGAACGCATCTTCTTGTAGGGAGTCGCGGGATCGAAAGGCGCGAGTCCAAAGTGCTCGTCCTTGGCCTTCTGGTCGCGAACATAGAACCATTTGTCCCTCCATCCCTGGACGGACTCGGTAAGCTTGATATCGAAGTAGGTGGCGGATGGGTCGACGTGGATTCCGCAACCACCTACGTCATAAACCAAAGAGCCAGATGCGGACTGCCGCTTAAATTTAAAGATGCACTTGAAAAGACCAAAGTGTGGCTCGATACCGAGCCAACACTCGCAGAGAGTGATGAAACAAGTGATGTGGAGGAGCGAATTTGGGGACAACTGATGGAACTGGAGCCCATAGAAACAAAGAAGACCCCGAAGAAAGGGGTGAAGAGGCAAGGAAAGACCGCGGATGATGAATGCAAGAAACATCACTCAAAAACCAGCGGGAGGCACAGGAATGGTCTCACCGCCGGGGACGCGCGAATCGGCGACTGCTGCAGAAATAACTTCGTCTTGGCGAAGAAGATGGAGATCCGACGCCTTGATGATAGAGGGGCGCCATGCGCCATTGGTCACGCGGGAGCTCGCGACCTTCTTCTTCCCGACGGCGGCGACACTGGTGCCCGCAGCAGCGGAGCCAGCTTTCTTCTTCGCTGTAGTGAGGGTGGCCGTGGAATCAGCGGCAGCGCCTCCCTTCTTCTTCCCCATTGCACGGTGGCGATGTGAGCAAAGGAAGTAGCTTGGGAACGAACGGAGCTGGTCCAGCGTCGTGGAGAAGATGGGCGCAGGGGAAAGCAGAAAAGCAACAGCAATGGCGATGGCAGCAAGGAAGAAAGAGCACAGATGGGAAATTACCGCCGCAGCATCGCTACTTAACCCCTGGGAGATGCAATCCAGCGGCTGACAAAAACCCTATTGGACGCGTGGCACGCATCGCGTTGGACACGCGGAGAAGAGGAAGTGCGAACCGTCCCCCCACTTCTACCATTACGTGCGGAAATCAAGGAGGCACAGTTTAAAATAAGATTACGCACGCCTAGTCAAATCAAAGTCAGAAAGTGGGACCCACCGCTCATCACGTCCCGTCAAAATCGCTCACGCGGGCAACTAAGGTCATACAAGCGTCAGCACTGACGTCATCAAGGCTATGCAGTGGAAAACTTCGACTATTTTTTAGTCCTTGCTGGAGTCTTCGACTCCACCAAGCACTCGAGGGCTACTCCCATAGGGAGCGCTGGCCACGCACCCTATGACTTTTCTTTTTCTTGTTGCAAGAACATGCACAATCACAAAAGCAAACCCAACCACTCCAAACACAGTTCGATTATGGACATGTGTTACTCCCATAGGGAGCGCCGGAAACAAGCAGGCAAAAGACGACAGCAGTCGCAAAAGTATTTTAGTACCTGCCTGAGTCATCAACTGAAATAAGCAGGCAAAAGACGACAGCAGTCGCAAAAGTGTTTTAGTACCTGCCTGAGTCATCGACCAAAAAAAAGCAAGTAAAAGACGATAGCAATCGCAAAAGTTCTTTAGTCCCTGCCTGAGTCTTCGACTCAACTAGGCACTCGGGGGCTACTCCCATAGGGAGCGCTGGTCGTGCACCCTATGATTATTTGTACAAAAAACTATGTGTTGATAACATCCACACACGAAACTCATAGAGACACCGCCTCATATTTTTCCCTACAAAGAGACTACGTCTCCTGGGTTACCCGAATCGTCTCCACGATGATAAAATTCGGATGCTGCGCCTACAGGCGTGAAGGTAAGACCTGAATAAGGCCTGGAAACGCATTTAACTGCGCACTACCAGAAACATATCCGTGCCTACAGGCACGATGAACATGCCTTGACGGACGCGTCAAGTGCTCACACCCATATAACTGGAATTCGACTCCTGTAAGACCTCCACGGCCTGAGTCGAATTACACCAGCACTTTTCCGGATTCGAGTCCGGGGACTCGAATTTGAGTAGATTGTGTTGTTTCACCCTAAGGTGGTTAACTGATACCGATACTTCGGCTATATCAGGCACGTATATCAACAATCCCTATGACACAAATAAAAGCAATCGAAATGTACTCATTTAGGCACTCGAAGGCTTCAAAAAGTCCCCAGTCGAATCTACAATTCCACCGGACACTCGGGGGCTACTGACATGGGTATACCCTACAGGTGCTCGAGCTTGGTATATACGGTCCAAATACATACAGGCCCACGGTGTCGCCAAGGCCCAGATGGAGGGATTCGAGTAACCTACGGACTCTCGATTGCTTGAAGGACAAGAAGAAGCTAAAGATAGAAAGTTTGAAGGGGAAAACCCTAACTTGTAACCGACTCGGCCTGCTACCCGAGACCTAGCCTATCTATATAAAGGCTAGGAGGGGCAGCGAGGAACACACACGCAACCCTAGTTTCCATAACCCTTGTCAGATTGCATCTGCGCACCATTGTAACTTTCGACTCCTTCGATAATTCCACGAGCAGACAAGCAGGAGTAGGGACCTCTACGAGGCCTGAACCTGGGTAAATCCTTTGTCCCCTGTGTGCTTTTTTGCTAGCCGATAGATGTCTCCAGCGCTCCCTCCTTCTCCAAAACCCAAGTCCATAACAATGGGCATTGACGAGTTAAACCCTCATCACTGGGTATCTCTATCACTACACCGGAGCTGCGGTGTCGTTCACCATGCTGATAGCATCATCGACCACCCAAGCTCTGCTTCCTCGCTGCCGATGGTGTCATCGACCACCCAAGCTCTACTTCCTCGCCGCCAAAAGCTACCCAACCGTACCGGATCCGCTTCACCGGTGTCCACCGAACATGATCTAGTTCAAGGAGTTCCATGTCCACCGCTCCAGCCCAGCTATTATTTCATCCTTGGCATCGTTCTGAGATCAGTTCCTGCTATTATTTCATCCTTGGCATCGTTCTGATATCCTGTAGTATCCGTTTAAACTCTTCGTACTAATTTAATTATAATTTTGTTGTTGCCATAATGCCATCTGGTTCTTCAAAAGCTACATCACTAACCATTTCCTTTTTCTTGCATAGAGCTCAAAATGGAACAATGAACATGTTGGTTTGCATAGCCTATTCTACATATTCACAAGGGATGCCATTACTTCCTTATCTGGTGTTGGTTCGTCCTGAGCATGGCATAACTGTCCTTTACTATGTAGTTCACTCGTGGTTTGCATTCCTGCTCTAGAATTTCTCTTATGATGCCATTATAATTTCTATCTGGTTGATTCTTAGCTATGACAGTAACTACATGCCATTGTGTAGCTCACCACAAATTCTGAGTCACCCAACGACTCTATGCATTCCAGGAGATGCCACTGCTTCCATATATATTTGCTGAAATGACCTCGCTAGTTTATATTTGCTGAAATTCTAAGAAACACTTTATTTGATTGCTCATTTCATTCTAGGCACACTTGTCTAATGCTTGTTTGTCTTGTTCTACAGGTTCACGAGCGATGCTATTATATCTCGCATCTGGTTCTGGGTCTGGTTCGTCCTAAGTCACGATATAAATATCCTCTACAATATATAGTTCATTCGTGGTTTGCATTCCTACTCTACAAGTTCTCGTATGATGCGGTTATAATTTCTATCTGGTTCATTCTTCGCTATGACAGTAACTGCATGCCATTTTGTGGCTCAGCGCAAACTGCTTCCATATATATTTGTTCAAAATGACCTGACTAGTTTATATCTGTTGAAATTCTAAGCCACACACATACATTTTTTGATTGCTCGTTTCACGGTAGTCATACTTGTTTAATGCGTGCTTGCTCTCATGTTTGTTTGACGTGTTGGTCAATAATTGAACCATTGACCAGTTGTAAACTCCAATTCATAGCTCCTGTCATATCAGTCAAATGAGTAGTTTGTCTTGTTTGATGTATTAACTTATTATTACTTAGTTTCAGACTGCAATTATTGCAATTGCCACTAAAGAGGGGGCTGCAAGATCATGTGTCCTCCAATATAGCTGTGACACTCAATGGAAAATGCAGGTGATCGATTGAGAAAGTAAATTGAGGACTCTACTATCAACTTGATTGCCAACTGAAATGCCGATTTTTTCCTTTGACTTGATAATATGTAATAATTTTAAGAAGTTTGCAGCTGATATAATATCTAGATAACTCGCGTAGGCCATGTAGGCATTTAGTTGACGTCGTCCACACATTAGTCGTTACGATAACTATGCCATGCAGGTCGATTAGGGAACAATACCGTGCTTTGTTATTGGCCCGTCATGTATTCGGCTGACGATGAACAGTAAAAAATGCTAGATTAGTATATACGTTTTATGATATTGGCATGGGTTTCAGAAAGGCCGAAACTGTAAAAGGCCGTAAACGTAACGGGCCGACCCGCATGTGGTAACATGTCGTAACAGTAACAAGTCGTAACAGTAATATGCCGTAACAGGCCGTAATAGTAGCAGGCCAGAACAGAAACATCCCATTACAGTAACAGGCAAGAAACTGCAAAAATTGCAGAAGAGTACCAGGCCAAAACAGTAGCGGGCCTCAACAGTAAAGGACCACAACAGTAAAAGTCCAGAACAGTGACGAGCCTGAATAGTACGGGCCGAGAAATTTCCAGACGAGGGCTGTAACCGGCCGACAAATTTACCAGGCTAGAACATTAAAGGGTCGTTTGTGGGCCTAAACAGCTAAAGACCAGAACAGTAACGGACCATCTCAGAGAAGGACCGCCAGTAGGCGGTCGACGATGGGCTGCGATAATAGTGATGGGCTGACCGCAGGCCTTAAGTGTACATAAGAGACTTGGCGCAAGCTACTAATGGGTCGCACAGTGTTGGACCAACATGGGCCTTCTATAGGCCGAAACATAATTGGGCCTGAAAGTTCGCGGATCGTTGTTGGCTGCATTTCTGGCACATTTCAAATAGTGCAGGATAAAACAGTAACGTGCCATCTTCTTATTGGGCTCTCCTGATGGGCCATCCCAGTTAGTATTTAGCAGGCCTTGGCTGGGCCTGGCTTCTGCCACGGTTTGTATGACCGTTAACGTTGGTAACCGGCCGCTAACGGCGGCTGCCACGTGGCAGTTTGCATGACGTCAGCAGTCAACACGGCTGGCGAATAGATCTAGGACGGAACCAGTTTTCATGGCTGAAGGGTGCGATCTGCCACGGTCGAAAAAAACCGTGGTTAATTCATTTGTGACGGGGCTTTTACCACAAAGGTCATCCGTCGCGAAAGACTCTTTGGCCACGAAAAATGGGCCTTCAACCACGAAAATCGTCCATTGTAAAAGTCAACTTCTCTTGTAGTGAGCCAACTCCCTCGGTACACCTGGCAGGTCCTGATTCGACCATGCAAAGTTATCCCAATTCTCACGGAGGAATTTGATGACCTCGCTTTCCTATTTGTCAGTTCCTTCATACTACATGACACATCGAGTGAACCTGATTCATTGTATAAGTGCTAATCCTTCTACTTCACAATATGTGACAACACCGAGGAGATACGTTGGTATCCTTGTGAAGCAACTCTTTGATTACTATATCTATTATGCCCGTTCATGTTTCAATATCTTTCACTCGTCCATACTCCAATTTCCTTATGATCAATATCATAGCTTGTCTACGCATACGATATGTGACACAGTAATATCGAATGGGCCCATAGTATATCTCTCTATCGTCGAGTGGAGCAAGATCTCATCATGAACTATCCAAGTTCCCAAACAGGCGTTCATAAGTATCTTGAGGTCACCAGTATAGCCACCCTTTCTGGTAGTGTTGGGACAATCCCAAAGATAAATCTCCCATCATGAGATCACTCGATATTCTCATGGTCTAAGGATTTATGCTTAAGATAATAATGATGACTATTAACATTCACGATTACATCTCATAGTAAATCATGTAATGGATAAGTTTAGTACCATTGTACTTGCCAACAATGTACTGCCATTGTTGCCGGTATAACATGTATACCCATGATCAGGAAACTAGATCATCACGCAACACTTGATCTAGTACTAGAGGCGTTACTGGGAGCAGCTGGTGTTTATCATTCTACAAGTGGATATGAGTTTTCCTTTGATTCTTACAATCAAGACACACTAGCAGTTATAGCATAGAACAATAAACATAAATAATGAGCATGTCAATATATAATAATCATTATTATTTTCTCTAGGGCAATATTTCCAACATACTTGGCCTCTACCGACTTTGATTGAACATTGACTCACCGATATCGGGGGTCAGAAGGGAATATATGGTGTGGTAGGTGGTGTATTGGTTTGACGACGGCAGATTGCGCGGTGGTGGTGTGATGGCAGAGCGGTAGAGGACGTGGGGGCAGAGTTGGATTTGAGCTTATGTATGCTTGGTGTAATGGTACATATAGTGGTGGTGCTCTCGCATTCTCGGTCCACTAAAAACTGTTTACGGGTCGGGGTCGATTTTACCCTATCTATATTTAGACCCAAAAGAGGGTTAAATTCGTAAACTCACCGAGATTTTCAGTTTTGTTACTTTATAGTGTCTGCTAGAGATGCTTTTAGGGCATCTCCACTAGGATGACCCATTCAACCACAGTTCATTTGACCGTGTCCGAACGGACAGACCAAGAAAACCCGCCCCAGCGGCTCAACCCAATCGACCATATGTGTCCCGGCCGATCCATTCCTGGCCCAAATTTGGGTTGGGAATGCGTTTGGCCAGAAACACTACGGACCGCGCCCATGTCCTCCCATGCTCACCGTCGAAGGACTTCGATGGGGCCATGTGGCGCCAGCACTAGCACACCAACGACGAGGACGAGGACGATAACTAAGCGACAACACGAGGAAGGCGTTAAGGTTTAGCCTAGTTTATCTACTATGTATTTCCGCATGTATTTCACATTTAATGTAGCTAAATTGTGTGTGCAGTCTATGGAAATTTTATGGAAAAAAATTAGTCACACCGCTGGGCGTACACGACCCAAATGGATACTGACTATTTTTCTATCCACGGAACGATTAAAACGGACAAAACAGACACAACCTGTGTCTAAAATAGGTCTGTCCGATATAGACGCGCTTAGTTTTTCACTTTTAACTTGGTATACTGTATGAGGTAGAGGAGCAGTGTGGCTTGTGGTCGGTCACTTGTCTGAGGTTTCCCTTGCGTGGAAACGACTTCCTTTTCACCCAAGGGGCACCATGATAGGTTCCACCGAATGATTTCTTTTCGCTTCCCTAGAACAGGTTCCCGTGAATGATTGAATTGTTGCATATGCCCCATTTGTCTCCAGCTGCTTGGCTGTAGCGACCAGCCTTTCCTTTTGTCCGGGAGCTGATTATTTTTTCCTGTAAAGGGCGCCCAATGTACTGTATATATTTTTCATCGCTTTTGCTTTGCAATAATACAGTCGCATATATTACAGCCACCCGATTTTTTTTCAGCCTTTGGCGATTGATGCAAACAGCTTTTGGTGTTTTCACAAATCCAGGGGCGCTGGTGGAAGGAAACCATTCGTCCTCGCGGGATGGCGGCGCCACACGACGCGATCGAGAGGAACAGAAAAGATCTTTCGCGGGGAGGAGGACCACGAGCAAATGGGGAATGTGTGACTGAGAGCGTGCGAGAGCTGGAACCGAGAAAGAACAGACCATCCAACGGCGCAAATAGACCATAGACCGAAATGGGAGGGTAACCCCATCCTTATATGCTGCTGGTTCCTTTCATTTGTGTGCTTGCATACCGGTAAGTAGATCCTTTCCGTTAGTGGCGGAATGAACTGAAAATTAACGATTATGGGAGATGAAAAAAAAGAGAAATTCATTTAGGGAACTTTTTTTTGCGAATTTCATTTAGGGAGTTGTCACAATTTTATGCACATTGGTTGTTTCTAATGATTTGTGCTTTACTTATGTGAAGTTTGTTCCATAAAATTCATGCTAGATGCCGCAATAAGGACTGACATCTCGTCTTGAATGGGGCGAAACGATTATGGGACATGAAAAAAAAAGAAATTTTCATTTAGGAAACATTGACCAAAAACTGATAGTCTCGTGCTGCGTGTGTTGGTATCATGAGATCAGAAAGTTCATTTAGGAACTTGTCACAAATTTATGCACATTCGTTGTTTCTAATGATTTGCGCTTTGTTTATGTGAAGTTTGTTCCATAAAATTCACTCTAGGTGCCGCAATAAGAACTAACATCTCGTCTCGAATGGGGTGAATCGGAGAAGGATGTCATCCTAGCCCACTTGAATGTGCACCTAGTGTCTTTCGATGGGTTTTGATGTGTAACATCCCAGGTTCTATATTAGAATGTTATTAGTGTCATGCATCATCCTTGCATCATCTGCATCCTACATTTGAAAAACATTGCAACTACAAAACCCTAACAACAAAATCTACTAAAAACCCTAATAAAGAGATCCATCTATGTGAAGAAAGAAGTAATCTTGTTGAACCTTCCAAAAACCTGGTAAAAATATTAATCCATGGTCCTATGTTGACCATCTCAATTTTATGAAAATTTAGAAACAAGTTTCATCAAATTTGGACTTAGTTTGCAAAAGATATTAGGGTTTTACTAAAACAGAAAAAGAAAACTATTAAACAAAAAAAAGGAGAAAGGGCCAGCAGCTAACCTAGCTGGGCCGGCCCGCCAGCCAGCCCACCCCGCCCCGAGCGCCCGCGCGGCAGGAAAACCCACCCGCGCACGCCAGCCCACCTCCTCCCCTCCGTCGCTGACAGCTGGGGCCCGCGAGGTCATCTCCTACCTCGAGCCAGACTCCCTCTGCAGCACGCCTCCGATCCGATTCCGGTAAGATTCGCGACGGTTTGTGCCCCCTCGCCCAAGTCTCCATCCCCTTATATACCCCGCAACCCTCGGCCTTCACCTCGTCAGTTTTTCCCCTCGCAAAAACCCTAGCCAAACGACGACTCCGCCGCCGCCGTCGGGTAGGGCATCACCGAGACGCTCAAGACTTCCCCTTGCTCTTTCCTCCCTCTAAAGCTTCCCCTCGTCCACCGCTGATTCGCCCCGTGCGTTTTTCCCTCTCTCCACTGCTGCAGATCGTCGGTAATTTCTCGCCGACGCCTCGCCGAAGCTCGCAGAGGTCGGCGGAGCACCGCAGTTGAACGGGGAAGCGAACAAGGAAGCCGAACGCACTAACAAGACCGCGAGGACCAGGCGCTTACAGTCAACCTCGCCACGGTTCCAGGAGCCCGCCGGAGCACCGCCGCCGTCGACCACCGACGCCACCGCCGCCCACCGCCACCGTCGTCGTCGCTGTAAGTCACCGCGTCCGTCTCCTCCGTCCGATCTAGAATCTGTGGCTCATATTAGATTCGACCCGAAGGGGTACCGGCCAATGCAACGCTGCCGCGTGGCAGAGCCGCGCCCGCAGCCGCGTCAGCGCCACGTCGCTCCAGCTGGCCCAATCAGATGGTGACACTTGGCTAGATTTAAGTAGAATTTAGATATGTTTGGCAGATTTGATTCTAAATATTGCGAAATTCATATAAAATCGAGTTTTTGGCCAAATCTAGCTTATAATATACCGTTGGATTCCTAATTTTATGTAGAATCCAAATATGCAATAATATTGCAGGTTTACAGTAATGTTTTTGTTGTAGTTTTTAATCACTAGTTTGGAGTGTTTATCCTATAGAAAATTAATTGAAATTTTGTTTTAATTGATTCTTGTTGCAATGACCTTGTTTCCATAATGCCTACTGGACAAAACTATACAACCTTGCTTAAGATCATTAGATCTGGTTTGGGGCTAATTAGATGGACTGATCTCCTTATAAACCTAGGATTTGTTTTAGTGACTCTATTAGATCTAAACTCAATCCTAGTGACACCCTTACCCTAGCACAGCACAAACTCGGTCAATTTAACCAACCTTGCATAAACTACCATGTTGCATGCATGCATGTATTCCTTTGTGTATGCTTTGAACAAGTTGTGATCAGATCTATGTTTGTGATTCGTTAGATTGCTCGGAGTGCGCTAAGGAGTGCTATTGTGTAGAGTGCTGCTCAGATCAAGGCAAGTTACACCACTTGTTCATAATTTTTGTCCCAGTTTTGATTCTATGCATGTGATCTTCAAAAATTCTGTAGTATGCATGTGTAGGATATTCTAGTAGAATTTTTCCTTAGTATTATTTTGCAAGTGCGATGATTTTGTAGTATGCCATGAGTAGCTCTATACTTAGGATTTCCATCCTAATAGGTTACCCCTGTTTTTGCTAAGTATTGCTTGCTATGCTATATATACAAAGTACCGTTGGGGGGGTTCGAAAGACAAAGAATTTTTCTAAGTATAGAGGCTCTCTAGAGCAAATTTTCTTCTCAAAATCCACTTCAAAATAAAACTAAGTTTTCTTCTGGGCGGAATGGTTGTCGGGTCAACGTGTGTGATATTTGGTGGAGGACGGCCGCCCAGGAATCAAAGAAGTCTGCCATGTTTCGGAATTCAGAAGCTTCCAGTGCAACCACAATACATTATGGGCTCTGTCTTGGCCTAGTACTTAGTAGGAAACCTCACCTGGGTACCAACATTTGGAGGATTATTGGCACGGTTGGATCCGGAAGGTAGAGGGGCTACTAAGGGAAAGCCTTGCCATGGTCTTGTCTTTAAAGGACTTGATCGTGGATTGTGGGTAAAGTGCACAAACTCTCGAGAGTATTGCAATCTGATCGATCAGCCGTGTTCACGGTAACAGAACAACAATGAGCGTCTGAAGGATGGAGCCTCTGAAGGATCTTCCTCTCTCTTTTCAAAAACAAAGTTTTGAAACCCCATGGCGTGCGTAATATCGCCAATGGGTGGGAATTTGGGAACTTGGTGTGTAATATCCAAGTGACGCTTGGTGTGTAATATCCAAGTGTTTGGTTGTTTGGACACTTGGTGCGTAATATCCTCGTGTGCCACTCGACCTTATTTTAATCAAACAAATGTTTACAAAGTAGGTCTATTCTCTCTCTACTTAAGAAAATTAGCTTTGAGCAAATGAACTCTACAGCCTATACCAGCCTTGCATGTAGAGATAGTCTTTTCTCTCCTTAGTGTAATTTGCCAATACATTCAAAGTATTGACCCAACTTGTTGGCTGCACGTCTTATGTGCAGAATCGGAAGATTGAAAGGTGCGTAGGGATCACGGGTCTACACTCGACAAGCCTGGGCGTTGATGGACTCATGCTGCTTTTATGTTTCCGCTGTTATTTGAGCTAGCATAATGCTAAGTAACTTTTGTAATAATTTCATACCCTGGATACTCCGTGTAATAAAGACTTTGTGTTTTACATGATATTTCATCGACTGTGAGTGCTAGCTATCGATCCAAGGACTAGCATGTTAATCACAGGGACTTAGGATCTTACTCGATCCGAGGTCACTACAGATGGTATCAGAGCACATTGTTGCCTGTAGGACGTGACCCTAGGATTGGAATCACCTCTAACTTTAGTGCCTTACTTGTTTCTACTAAGTTATTTTCCGCACATCTAGTATCTGCTTTCCTCTACTTGTTTAAGTATCTAACCCTCTTTCTTCTAACTCAAAGATGACAAGTTTCCTCTACGACACCGTCGCGGACATCGAGCCCCTTCGCTTTGGAGGATGCCTCATGGATCTACTCACACGTTTGGATCTTCCTCTCCCAACGATCCAAGGGAGCACAATGAAGAAACTCCACAAGGACGGCTGTTGGGGAGTCAAGGTCATCCAGCCAGGAAAAGAGCGAGGCAAGAACCCGGAGGAAGACATAGCAATCCACATTGTTAGCGATTCCAAGGAGAAGGCCCTTAGCATTAG
This sequence comes from Avena sativa, assembly GCA_916181665.1. Taxonomy (NCBI): domain Eukaryota; kingdom Viridiplantae; phylum Streptophyta; class Magnoliopsida; order Poales; family Poaceae; genus Avena; species Avena sativa. The sequence goes on along the minus strand of OV702287.1, from coordinate 60,304,730 downwards.
TTTGCAACAACTCATTGGTCGCCTATGTGGACGTCATCATGAAGCTCTCCAAGGACACTGCGGCGGCCTCTTTGGAAGACGAGATGAGGAAGGAATTCCCATGGAGTTAACCTTTGAGGAAAGAACTTCTACTAAGCGCCGAAGAACACAATATCAAGACTTGGAGTGCCACATCCATGACCTTGAGAAGGGTACCTTCCTCGAGATGTTGAAGAACGACGAGCTATGCGCCCTCATCAAGGAGAAGGAAGAAATGATCAAGCAGCAGGAAGAGGCAATGAAGCTCCAAGAGATAAAATTTCAGGACCAAGAGAAGAAGTTCGCTAACCAAGAGAAGAGGGTGATAAATAAAAACAAGAGAATTAGGGAACTCAAACAGCAGATCGATGGAGATGAAGTGCAAACTGAAGGCCTTTGCAAGATAATCGATGATGTGCGTGCTTCCAAGAGGGACTTGGCAAAGCAGCTTGAAGCTGCAATGAAGTCAAGTTTAGTGGAGATACTACAAAGCAAGAAGGAGGGACTTCAGGAGCAGCTGGAAGCCACTACCAAGAAGCTACAAGATGAGATAAAGGACCTCCAAGAGAAGCTTGAAACCACCACAAAGGAGATGGAGTTGTACAAGACAACTCTAGAGCAAGAAGGCTACTCGTTCGAGGAAGAGGAAGAGGAAGGCGTGGAAGATGTGTAATAGTTGGACCACCTTTAAATCTATAGTAGAATGTTATTCGCAAATGTAATAAATACCAAGACAAGTCTGGTTTAGTTAAAAATTGGTTGTTTCTTGCGCTAAATCTGTGGTGTTATGCCTGGTGTGCCTTGTGTGTCTTGTGTGCTTGGTGTGTTTTTCATAAGGGTAGGAGTTTACTACTTGGTATTTCTGTCTTTTTCTTAACTACTCTCTTAAACCCCTCAGATGCCGCCAAGACGTGCAGACTTCGAAATTCCGCCAGAAATAGCAGAACTTTTGGCCACTCAGAACCAGCTGATCCAACTGCTCACTCAGAACATGCAGAACAACAACAACAACAACAACCCGCCGCCACCACCACCTCCGCCACCTCCTCAACAGGATCGCTTGACTCGGTTTTTGAGGCTGAACCCACCTACCTTCACTAGCAGCACTGAACCAATCGTCGCTGATGACTGGCTGCGTACGATCAATAAGAAGCTAGACACCGTGCAAGCTGTCGGAGCCGACAGGGTGCGTTATGCCGCACACCAGCTTGAAGGACCTGCTGCAGAATGGTGGGATAACTACCAAGTCACCCACCCGGACATTGATGCTATCACTTGGGAACAGTTTGGGTTAGCTTTTCGCACTCACCATGTGGCTGCTGGTGTCATGGCTCTAAAGAGGCGCGAGTTTCGCGACCTACACCAGCTGCACCGTTCTGTCACCGAGTATGGTGAGCTTTTCAATAAGCTAGCCCGTTATGCACCCGATGATGTTTCTACTAATGCCAAGAGACAGGAGGAGTTCTTAAGAGGGCTCAATGATGAGATATCCATTCAGCTTGTGGCTCAGAAGTTTGACAACTTTCAGGAACTCTTGGACAGAGCCATTGTGGTTGAATCAAAAAGGAAGAGCATAGAAAATCGCAAGAGGAAATCCAACTCGCACAAACACTCTGTTCCGTACCAGAAGCAGCGCAATTCCTCACCACCACCTCATAACAACAATGGCCACAACCATAACAGTCATAACCATGGTGGTCACAAACACAATGGGCACAAAAACCGCTATGGCAATGGCGGCAATGGAAAGGATCTCAGTGAGGTGACATGCTTTAAGTGCAACAAGACAGGGCACTATGCAACCTCCTGCCCCGAGAGGAAGAATGGCAATGGTAATGGAAATGGAAATGGACACAACCATGGCAATGGGAACGGGAAGAAGCCAAATCCGTTTGTCAAAGCCACGGTGAATCATGTTTCTATGGAGGATGCCTGTGATGCGCCAGACTCTGTGATTGGTAAGTTCAAACTCAATTCTACTCCCGCAGTTGTACTTTTTGATACTGGTGCATCGCATTCATTCATATCAAGGGTATTTGTGGATAGAGGCAAGATACCAACGGAGACTATAAACTATCCTCTAAGGGTAAGTTCTCCTGGGGGAGAAATAGTGGCCAACTCCGGTTGCCGGGATTTGGAACTAAGGATTGGGACACACATTTTTCCCACCAGTCTAGTAGTTCTAGAATCACAAGGATTAGACATAATCTTGGGCATGAATTGGATGACCGAATATGAAGGAGTCATAGATTGTGCCAAAAGAACTGTCATGCTCACAACACCGGAAGGGAAGAGGATTCGTATCAAGTCGAATTTTGCACTTAAAGAAGTCATGGTGAACTCTCTTAAGGGGGTTAGCTTGGAGGAGGTACCTATTGTAAAGGAATACCCAGATGTCTTCCCAGAAGAGCTACCCGGAATGCCACCCGACCGTGATATCGAGTTTCTCATTGACTTAATGCCAGGCACGGGGCCGATAGCTAAGAGACCATACAAGATGGATGTGGACGAGTTAAAGGAACTCAAGAAACAACTTAGGGAACAATTGGACAAGGGGTTCATTCAACCCAGCGCGTCATCTTGGGGAGCACCCGTCCTATTTGTGGAAAAGAAGGATAAGACCAAGAGGCTGGTTGTGGACTACCGCTCGTTGAACGAAGTGACGATTAAGAATAAGTATCCTCTGCCCAACATCAACGACCTATTTGACCAGCTAAAAGGAGCCAGTGTGTTCTCAAAGATCGATCTACGATCGGGCTATTTTCAGCTAAAGATTCGAGAACAGGATGTGCCCAAGACAGCATTCACCACAAGATACAGACTGTATGAGTACACCGTGATGTCTTTTGGTCTAACCAATGCCCCAGCATACTTCATGACCATGATGAACACGGTGTTCATGGAATACTTGGACAAGTTTATCGTAGTATTCATAGATGATATACTCATATACTCAAAGGATGAGAAGGAACATGAGAAACATCTGCGCCTTATTATGGAAAAACTAAGAGAACACAAGTTATATGCCAAGTTCAGCAAGTGCGAGTTCTGGTTAAAAGAAGTGGGATTCCTTGGTCATGTTGTGTCAGCAAAAGGAGTTGCCGTAGATCCTAGCAAGGTAGCTTCCGTGACGGAATGGGAGTCACCCAAGAATGTGGGAGATATTAGAAGTTTCTTGGGCCTCGCAGGATATTACCGGAGGTTCATCGAAAACTTCTCCAAGATAGCAAAACCCATGACGGAACTATTAAAGAAGGAAAAGAAATTCCTATGGACCGAGGCATGTGAAGCAAGTTTTCAAGAATTGAAGAAACGCCTTGTAACGGCACCAGTACTGTGTCTGCCAGATATCCAGAAGGATTTTCAAGTCTATTGTGACGCTTCGCGACAAGGACTTGGAAGTGTATTGATGCAGGATGGGAAAGTGGTATCCTATGCCTCCCGACAACTTAAGAACCACGAACACAATTATACCACGCATGATTTGGAACTTGCATCTGTGGTTCATGCACTCAAGGTATGGAGACACTACCTCATGGGCAAACATTGTGATGTGTTCACAGATCATAAAAGTTTGAAGTACATCTTCACCCAAAAGGAGTTGAATATGAGACAACGAAGATGGCTTGAACTAATTAAGGATTATGACTTGGATTTACAATACCACCCCGGGAAGGCAAACGTGGTGGCTGATGCCTTAAGCCGTAAGGTGTATGTGAATGGACTTACCGCAGGGGAACTTCCAGAGGACTTATGCAAGCAATTCAGGGATCTCAGGTTGGAGATAGTCCCAAAAGGACACGTAGCGACTATGGAAATAGTGTCCACTTTCCAAGAAAGGGTCCAAGAAGCACAAAAGGGGGATAAAGAATTGGAAGAAATAAGAGTCAGGATAAATGAAGGAAAGACTAAAGAATTTCGTCTGGACGAACAAGGAACCCTCTGGTATGGGAAGCGTTTGTGCGTTCCCAATGACCCCGATATCAGGAAGATGATTTTACAAGAAGCACATGATTCGCCATACTCAATTCATCCAGGTAACACAAAAATGTACATGGATGTGAAGGATAGATTCTGGTGGAATAACCTAAAAAGAGATATTGCAGAGTATATTTCTCTGTGTGATGTGTGCAACAGAGTTAAAGCCGAGCATCAGAAACCAGCAGGATTACTACAACCACTACCTATACCCGACTGGAAGTGGGACAAGGTAGGCATGGATTTCATCACGGGATTACCCCGAACTCGTTCTGGATTTGATTCTATCTGGGTAGTAGTGGACCACTTCACCAAGGTGGCTCACTTCATCCCCGTAAAGACCACATATACAAGTGCTAAGCTTGCTAAGATATACATGTCAAGGATTGTAAGCCTACATGGTGTTCCCAAGGGAATTGTGTCAGACAGAGGCACTCAGTTTACCTCAAAGTTTTGGCGACAACTACATGAGTCTCTTGGAACCCGACTAGAATTCAGTACTGCCTTCCACCCTCAAACAGATGGCCAAACAGAAAGGGTGAATCAAATTTTGGAGGATATGTTGAGAGCTTGCGCACTAGACTATGGGTCTAGTTGGGATGATAACCTGCCATATGCTGAGTTCTCATACAACAACAGCTATCAGACAAGCATCAAGATGGCTCCGTTTGAAGTCCTATATGGCAGGAAGTGTAGAACCCCGTTGCTATGGAATGGAGTTGGTGAACGCAGTTTTTTGGACCTGACTTGATAAAGGATGCCGAAGAAAAGGTGCGACAGATTCAGGATAGGCTAAAAGTAGCCCAATCCCGACAGAAGAGCTACGCTGATTCCAAACGCAGAGATGTGGCTTATGAAATAGGGGACCGTGCGTACCTCCGAGTTTCACCCCTACGTGGAGTTAAGAGGTTCGGAATCAAGGGCAAGTTAGCCCCACGATTCATAGGACCATATAAAGTTCTGGCCCGTAGAGGAGAAGTCGCTTATCAGTTGGAGCTACCGGGAGGACTGACTGTTCATGATGTGTTTCATGTATCACAACTAAAGAAGTGTCACCCGGAGATGGCTAAAACACCGCTAAGAGACACCGTTCCCCTAGATGAGGTTCAATTGGAGAATGACCTTACCTACGAGAAAAAACCCATCAGAATACTGGAAACAGCTGAAAGGATTACCCGCACCAAGACTATAAGGTTCTGCAAGGTACAATGGAACCACCACTCCGAGGAAGAAGCTACGTGGGAGCGTGAAGAAGACTTGAAGGCTGAACACCCACACCTATTTGCTAGCCAACCCGAATCTCGAGGACGAGATTCTTCTTAAGGGGGGTAGGTTTGTAACATCCCAGGTTCTATATTAGGATGTTATTAGTGTCATGCATCATCCTTGCATCATCTGCATCCTACATTTGAAAAACATTGCAACTACAAAACCCTAACAACAAAATCTACTAAAAACCCTAATAAAGAGATCCATCTATGTGAAGAAAGAAGTAATCTTGTTGAACCTTCCAAAAACCTGGTAAAAATATTAATCCATGGTCCTATGTTGACCATCTCAATTTTATGAAAATTTAGAAACAAGTTTCATCAAATTTGGACTTAGTTTGCAAAAGATATTAGGGTTTTACTAAAACAGAAAAAGAAAACTATTAAACAAAAAAAAAAAGGAGAAAGGGCCAGCAGCTAACCTAGCTGGGCCGGCCCGCCAGCCAGCCCACCCCGCCCCGAGCGCCCACGCGGCAGGAAAACCCACCCGCACACGCCAGCCCACCTCCTCCCCTCCGCCGCTGACAGCTGGGGCCCGCGAGGTCATCTCCTACCTCGAGCCAGACTCCCTCTGCAGCACGCCTCCGATCCGATTCCGGTAAGATTCGCGACGGTTTGTGCCCCCTCGCCCAAGTCTCCATCCCCTTATATACCCCACAACCCTCGGCCTTCACCTCATCAGTTTTTCCCCTCGCAAAAACCCTAGCCAAACGACGACTCCGCCGCCGCCGTCGGGTAGGGCATCACCGAGACGCTCAAGACTTCCCCTTGCTCTTTCCTCCCTCTAAAGCTTCCCCTCGTCCACCGCTGATTCGCCCCGTGCGTTTTTCCCTCTCTCTCCACTGCTGCAGATCGTCGGTAATTTCTCGCCGACGCCTCGCCGGAGCTCGCAGAGGTCGGCGGAGCACCGCAGTTGAACGGGGAAGCGAACAAGGAAGCCGAACGCACTAACGAGACCGCGAGGACCAGGCGCTTACAGTCAACCTCGCCACGGTTCCAGGAGCCCGCCGGAGCACCGCCGCCGTCGACCACCGACGCCACCGCCGCCCACCGCCACCGTCGTCGTCGCTGTAAGTCACCGCGTCCGTCTCCTCCGTCCGATCTAGAATCTGTGGCTCAGATTAGATTCGACCCGAAGGGGTACCGGCCAATGCAACGCTGCCGTGTGGCAGAGCCGCGCCCGCAGCCGCGTCAGCGCCACGTCGCTCCAGCTGGCCCAATCAGATGGTGACACTTGGCTAGATTTAAGTAGAATTTAAATATGTTTGGCAGATTTGATTCTAAATATTGCGAAATTCATATAAAATCGAGTTTTTGGCCAAATCTAGCTTATAATATACTGTTGGATTCCTAATTTTATGTAGAATCCAAATATGCAATAATATTGCAGGTTTACAGTAATGTTTTTGTTGTAGTTTTTAATCACTAGTTTGGAGTGTTTATCCTATAGAAAATTAATTGAAATTTTGTTTTAATTGATTCTTGTTGCAATGACCTTGTTTCCATAATGCCTACTGGACAAAACTATACAACCTTGCTTAAGATTATTAGATCTGGTTTGGGGCTAATTAGATGGACTGATCTCCTTATAAACCTAGGATTTGTTTTAGTGACTCTATTAGATCTAAACTCAATCCTAGTGACACCCTTACCCTAGCACAGCACAAACTCGGTCAATTTAACCAACCTTGCATAAACTACCATGTTGCATGCATGCATGTATTCCTTTGTGTATGCTTTGAACAAGTTGTGATCAGATCTATGTTTGTGATTCGTTAGATTGCTCGGAGTGCGCTAAGGAGTGCTATTGTGTAGAGTGCTGCTCAGATCAAGGCAAGTTACACCACTTGTTCATAATTTTTGTCCCAGTTTTGATTCTATGCATGTGATCTTCAAAAATTCTGTAGTATGCATGTGTAGGATATTCTAGTAGAATTTTTCCTTAGTATTATTTTGCAAGTGCGATGATTTTGTAGTATGCCATGAGTAGCTCTATACTTAGGATTTCCATCCTAATAGGTTACCCCTGTTTTTGCTAAGTATTGCTTGCTATGCTATATATACAAAGTACCGTTGGGGGGGTTCGAAAGACAAAGAATTTTTCTAAGTATAGAGGCTCTCTAGAGCAAATTTTCTTCTCAAAATCCACTTCAAAATAAAACTAAGTTTTCTTCTGGGCGGAATGGTTGTCGGGTCAACGTGTGTGATATTTGGTGGAGGACGACCGCCCAGGAATCAAAGAAGTCTGCCATGTTTCGGAATTCAGAAGCTTCCAGTGCAACCACAATACATTATGGGCTCTGTCTTGGCCTAGTACTTATTAGGAAACCTCACCTGGGTACCAACATTTGGAGGATTATTGGCATGGTTGGATCCGGAAGGTAGAGGGGCTACTAAGGGAAAGCCTCGCTATGGTCTTGTCTGTAAAAGGACTTGATCGTGGATTGTGGGTAAAGTGCACAAACTCTCGAGAGTATTGCAATCTGATCGATCAGCCGTGTTCACGGTAACAGAATAACAATGAGCGTCTGAAGGATGGAGCCTCTGAAGGATCTTCCTCTCTCTTTTCAAAAACAAAGTTTTGAAACCCCATGGCGTGCGTAATATCGCCAATGGGTGGGAATTTGGGAACTTGGTGTGTAATATCCAAGTGACGCTTGGTGTGTAATATCCAAGTGTTTGGTTGTTTGGACACTTGGTGCGTAATATCCTCGTGTGCCACTCGACCTTATTTTATTCAAACAAATGTTTACAAAGTAGGTCTATTCTCTCTCTACTTAAGAAAATTAGCTTTGAGCAAATGAACTCTACAGCCTATACCAGCCTTGCATGTAGAGATAGTCTTTTCTCTCCTTAGTGTAATTTGCCAATACATTCAAAGTATTGACCCAACTTGTTGGCTGCACGTCTTATGTGCAGAATCGGAAGATTGAAAGGTGCGTAGGGATCACGGGTCTACACTCGACAAGCTTGGGCGTTGATGGACTCATGCTGCTTTTATGTTTCCGCTGTTATTTGAGCTAGCATAATGCTAAGTAACTTTTGTAATAATTTCATACCCTGGATACTCCGTGTAATAAAGACTTTGTGTTTTACATGATATTTCATCGACTGTGAGTGCTAGCTATCGATCCAGGGACTAGCATGTTAATCACAGGGACTTAGGATCTTACTCGATCCGAGGTCACTACATGATGATTCATGATAAACGAGTTAAGGGACTGCTTTTTTTTAGGTTGTATACATGTGACGTATTTTCAAACTAATTAGTCTAACCTTCAAATGTTGTCCTCTATATCTCTGGGGTTATTTTCCCCACTTGGTTTGAATGGACATGGGCAAAGTTTGCCTGAAAAAAAGAACACTTCGCTTTGGGAGGTTTTCGGCCCAATTAACCGGGCCAGACTTTTCATGAATCAACCAAAAACTCCCCTCCTTTTTGACAAATAAAAATTCTCGCCAAACTTTACGGTATAAGATATAACCTCAAAGTAGTTGGATGTGGTCAACATAAATTGGGTGGATTGGTAGATCTATCGAAGGGGCAACTTAGTTGTATCTAATGCATTACACGGCCCATGGCCCAAAGCCCATATATGTGACTTCTACCCTATCTCCTACTATTTAATCCTGACTCACCCCCTCGTCCTCCCCCCTCGTCCGCCGCCAGCCTTGAACCCTATTTCCTCTTCTAACATATTGTCGGCCCGAATCCTACTGTCACCATTGCTAGAACTTCTCCTCTTTGAGCCTCTTCTAACATATTGTCGCCCCGAATCCTACTGTCACCATTGCTAGAACTTCTCCTCTTTGAGCAAGACTTGACCCCCTTCTACTCCCTCGCCGCCATACTTGAACCCTATTTTCTCTCCTAACGCATCATCGAAATGGATCCTATTGAACCACAACTAGAACCTTCTCCTCCTATGAACTAGACTTTCTTCTTCCCCTCACATCCTAAACCCGCTCCTTTCGAGTCATGCCTCCTTAACGGTGTGCCATCCTACTATCACTACTGGCTAACTACTAGTCACTGATGTTGAACTAGATTTCAGATCTGCTAATTTTGGACCGAGTTTTCACATTAGGTTTGGTTATCCATGGAGCCACGGATGCTGGTGTTGGATGGCTTGAGTCAGATCTAGGGTCGATCCGGCCGATTGATAAACAAAACTTTTCCAGGTTCGATTTCTCGCACTTAAATATTTGATTTACTTATCTCTTTATTGAGATCTATGTTGTACTTTTGTTGAAATCAAGAATTGCGAAAACTTTTTCGAAGTTATGGTGGTATTGTAACACGTAACTTGGTTTTGAAAAAAGAAAACTTGGAAATGGTTACTCGTAACATTTCTATCCATCGTAACAATATATTGTTGTGTAGTGTAGTGTATGCTCCAATTTATTTTATTTTACAAGGAAAAGTTTGGAAAGGGAAAGTAAAATATGATTTCACAATTTTTTACCATTATGCTTGAAAGATTCTCCCTGAAAAAAAAGAGGAGGATAGTTTTATAAGAGGAGACCGCTGCACTTCTCCCTACGAAAACAGGAATAATTACCGCAACGTGGTTAAAAAATCATGGTAGTACTATATTTGAACATGGAAGTGGGTTCTGTAAATTGAAAACTTGGAAATGGTTAATCCTGAAATTGATGTCCCGTAGCAACGATATACCACACCATTAAAGTTTTTTCCTTACACGGGAATGTTCCGTAGGAAAAATATCTGTAATGATCTTTAAAAAAAAAGGTGAAACAATAGTTGCCTCTTTTGTGTATCAACAAAAAAGGTTATTTCTAAGCATGCTTCAAAAGGAGCAAGTAGGGGGAAACGCCCGCACTCCTCTCCCCCCTACGAGAACACAAGGAGCAGCATAAATGTGCACCGGAACCGCACCCATTTCCATGCACTGCCGTTGCTGGCAAGTGGCATCGTTGCTTGCCTGCCTCGCTTCCGTACCCGGTGATAGATCCAACACATAGAGACACACACGCGAGGTGGGTCTATCGCGACTGCACCTAGAAATATCCTCGTCCATCCATCCGTCCGTCCGTCCACACGGAACCTCGGCGTGAAAAAAAAAATTTAACAGCAGCCAGCAGCAGATGGCCCATGTAGTGAAAAAGTGAGCATTGTTTATTGGTCGCCCGCCCCCCTCTGCAAGAAACAACAAGGTCGGCCAGTTCACGAGCTCACTATCTACCCAAAGGCCGAGGGCCCCGCTTGCCTGCCTGCCGCGTCACGGCCTTTGGCGACTAGTCAGCAGCACTCGGCTTCGCGAGCACACTCGCCGACTTCTTCCGTCCGAGTCTGTCTTTTTTCTCTCTCTCTCACACGTTGCGGCGCGGCGGGTGCGGTCCAGGCCGGGAGCGGATACGTAGGTACGTACGCCCGCCCGCGCCGTCGCGCGTATGGCCGCGTAACGTATTTGTATCTTGTCCGGCGGAGGTGAGCGAGTGCGGCTGGCTGCCGTGGCCCGAGGCGGAGGCAGAGGCAGAGGCGCCGCGCGACACGACAACCCTGACCGCCATGTGGATAGGATAACGGCGATCTCGGCCAGCCTCGCATCGTTTTCCGCCCTTATCAACTCCGGGGAGATCCAACAGCTGCCCACCGCGTGGTTGCTCCTGGACTGCATGGGAACTCCTCCTTTTCTCCGGCCTCCGATCTTCTTCGGTCCTGCCCTGAATCCCAAGCTCGATCATCGGAGTATACCTAGTAGCATAATTGTACTGGTACTACTACTACAGTACGTACTTTATAGTGTCTTAATGGAGTATGAGTATGAGCAAGCTGGTTGATACGTGTACGTACGTGGAATTCAGCGGGGGGAGAGAGAAAGAGACAAGGAACAGTAATGTGCGATTGGACACGGACGATCCTTTTTTTCTCTCTCTGTGGGTGTGCGTGTGGGTGTGGGTGTGTGTGTGGGTTTAAAGAGGCTGGAAGCTAGCCACCAAAAAGGGTGTCCCCGCAGGGCAGTAAACGGCAGGGTGGGGGAGACCACGTGCGCACGCATCGCGGCGCGGGATCCGACGGCGCCGGCGCCACCGCTACCCACCCCGCACCCAAAAGCCAACGTGCCGGATTGGCACCGCGCGGTACACACCACCCCACAGCCCCACCCCCACCCCCACCCCCAGCACCAGCACCAGCACCGCAACGCCTCATCCCGATGCCGCGGCCGCTCTGACTCCCATCCATCTCCCCCAACCCACCCCCAATCGAAAGCACAAGCCAGCAAGCGAGCGAGCGAGCACAGAAAGGAGAGGAGAGGAGAGGGAAAAAAATAATTCTTCCGTCCACCGCCTCCGCCGCCGCCACGCGCCCCGTTCGCCGACGCGGCTTGGGAGGGCGGATAAGAGGCGGCTGGAGGGCGGTGAGCTGAGCGGAACGGCGGCCGTGGCGCCAGATCGAGCGGGGATGCCGCCCAATCCGACGGAGCCGGAGCAGCCCGAGGCGGCCGCGCCGCCTGCGCCGCCCAAGAAGAAGAGGAACCTCCCCGGGACGCCAGGCGAGAGCGCAAGCTTCGACTTTTTTCTTTTTCTTTTCGGGTGCGGCGTGGGTTGGCCCAGCTCGCGCGAGCTCTGTTGGTCTGACGGTGGTCTGTTTTGCGTGGTGCCTGTGCAGATCCGGACGCGGAGGTGATCGCGCTGTCGCCGGGGACGCTCATGGCCACCAACCGGTTCGTCTGCGAGGTGTGCGGGAAGGGCTTCCAGAGGGACCAGAACCTGCAGCTGCACCGCCGGGGCCACAACCTGCCGTGGCGGCTGCGCCAGCGCGGGCCCGGGGCCGCGCCGCCGCGGAGGAGGGTCTACGTCTGCCCGGAGCCCGGCTGCGTGCACCACTCGCCCGCCCGCGCGCTCGGGGACCTCACGGGCATCAAGAAGCACTTCTGCCGCAAGCACGGCGAGAAGCGATGGGCCTGCCCGCGCTGCGGAAAGCGCTACGCCGTCCAGGCCGACCTCAAGGCGCATGCCAAGACCTGCGGCACCCGCGAGTATCGCTGTGACTGTGGCACCCTCTTCACCAGGTACTGCCCCCTACTTTCAGCTTGTTATCTTTCCCCCAATTCCTTTGAGCCCTGAGGGGGGAAATGTTTTGCCTTTCTGCTCTTTCATTCATTCATCGGTATGTGTGCTGGCTTGATTCAGGCGAGACAGTTTCGTGACACATCGAGCATTCTGTGGTGCTCTCGTTGAGGAGACTGGCAGAGTGCTCGGTGTTCCGGCCCCGCCTTCTCCCCGCCCGCCTGATTTGGAGGATGTTGAGGAAAATTTGGACGAGGACAATGAGAAGGTGGAGGGGAATCTGGATAAGGACAAAGACAAGGAAGATGGTGAGGACAAGGGGGGACATGATGGGAATGAGAACTCTGCTGTGGCAGAGGTGGTTGAGCCTCAGCGCGCTGTGTCGGAGGAGACGCAGCGCAATCCGTCTCCGCAGCGCAATCCGTCTCCGCAGCGCATTCCGTCGCCGCCGCCTCCATCTCCAATGCCACAGGAGCAGCAGCCAATGGTGGCAGTGGTGCCAAATTTGGAGGGTATGCTTCTTTTGCATTTTGCGATGTGCTTGTCTTACTACCTATAGATAGACTGTCTGGGATTTATAGCAAATTCTTTCTACCGAAATCCATCTTATTAGTTAGTATTACTGTAACAAAAAGGGGAATGCATGACTCTTGTTTCTTTCCCGATTCGGCTTGCCTTATGATCAATCAGCCAACAATGATGAGTGACATGTTCTTTTCTATTGTGGTGTATATGTTACAGAGCCAGAGGTGGTTGCACAGCCAATTGTGGATGTCAAGCAGGAGGAGGAAGATAAGCGAGATGAAGATGTTTGCTTCCAGGAAACCGATAAATACAACGTCGGCGACGCTGAATTAGAAGACTCCAACCTGCCAGATAACGATACCCCGATGCTTCCTTGTTTCCTCCCCTCGCCCTCGGATGCCATTGGTACAGATGGTAGCAGCACCAGTTGTGGCACAGTCAGCAGCGCTTCCAATTCCATTGCACCAGCAACAACGACTAGCACATTTGCCGGGCTGTTTGCATCGGCCACAACAAGCACCACTCCCCAGAGTAGATCGCTCCGTGATCTTATCGGTGTTGATCCCACCTTCCTTTGCCTTGCGATTGGTACACCGTCCTCTCTGTTCCCACAGACAAGCTCAAGCAACCCCGGCAGCTTTGCTCCACCTCCAGCACCACACATGTCTGCGACTGCACTCCTGCAGAAGGCTGCTGAGGCTGGAGCTTCGCAAGCAGGCACGTCTTTCTTGAAGGAGTTTGGTCTTGCAAGTAGTTCCTCATCAACCCCATCCAGGCCACCTCAAGGAAGGTCTATGGATAGCTCAACACAATCCCAGCTAGCTCAAGGAAGGTTTACCGACAGCTGCTCAACACAGTCCCAGCTACCTCAAGAGAGGTTCGTCAACAACTCAATGCCATCCAGGCTATCTCAAGGGAGATTCATGGATACCTCATTACCATCCCAGCAGCTACCTCAAGGGAGATTCATGCATACCGCACTGCCATCCCAGCAGCTACCTCAGGGAAGGTTCTTCAGCAACTCGCCACCATCAAATCTATCTCAAGGAAGGTTCTTTGATAACTCGCCACCATCTGGTCTACCGCAAGGAAGGTTCTTCATCAACTCGCCACCAACCAATGTACCTCAGGGAAGGTTCACCGATTACTCACCACCATCGAAGCTACCACCAGTAAGGTATGTGGATAGCTCGCCATTACCCAAGCTACCTCAAGGAAGGTACGTGGATAGCTCGCCACCGTCGAGGGTACCGCAGGGAAGGTACATGGATAGCTCACCACCATTGAGGGTACCACAGGGAAGGTTTGTGGATAGCATTCCGCAGCAGTGGCACCAACGGAGTAATAATCAGGTAATGGATATGGAGCCCGGGCCGATGGTATCTGGCAGTCTTGGCCTTGGCCTTCCCTACGAAGGTGCAAATGCAGGGATGCCAGATATGATGATGGGGCAATCACCACTGTTCGGTCCCAAGCCTGCTGCCACTCTGGACTTTCTTGGGCTTGGCATCGGAGGAACAATGGGCGGCTCCACAGCCAACGGTGGGCTCCCGGCATTGATGGTTGGAGGGGAGCTGGACATGGGGTCAGCACAGACTACGCCCTCTCCATGGGAGGAGGCTCAGAGAAAGACCAACGGGGGCACAATCCTGTGAGGTTTTCTTTTTTGTAACCTTAGGGTTTTTTTTGTGCTTTTGGCTCATCCATTCCATTCTTTCAGCTGCTGTGGGTTGGGTAGTAGGAAAAGCTAGAACTGTGTAAGCTGCAGAACCTGTATATAGATCCATCCACCCCTCCTCTCCTGTCTAAATTAAAAGCTAGTATTACTATAGAGAGAATTTGATCTTTGCAAGATGGAATCCCTTGTGACCTGTTCCTGTCGAAATGCAACGAGGCAACAGGGGTAAGTAGTTGCCTTTATTACTGATTGCTTGTGGTGCCATATTGCCAGCGCAGTATTGCTTCGGAAAAGGAAAGGATGAGACCGAGACAGCGAGGGTAGCAGCATGTGAAAGGTGTTTTTTAGTTTTCAGCTGTTGCCATCGGTCAAAATATCTGCCGAACTTTCCTTTGAGAATCCTCCTCGTAGGATTGTTATTCTTAATTTTTTTCCCCCTGGTGCTTTGTTACAAGAAAGAAGCCAGTCTTTTGATTTGTGTTTCTGTTGGCCATGTCGTCGCGGGTGAATGCGATGGACAGTCAATATCTTGAGTCTAGTGTTATATTTTTACTTGATCAGGAGTTTTCTGTCACAGCAGGAACATCCTGAGAAGCGAGAAGGATGATTATCCTTACTGATGTAATTTTTTTTTCTTCTTCTTCTTCTTCCAAGGGTTGGTTGCAGATCGAACCAGGGGATCATTGCCAGGTGATCGATTAGGGCTGCAAGTGCAATTCCCAGTGTACAGTTGCAGAGGTACACGATTTGCTGCTGCATTCTGATGCGCGAACAACAGACGGGTCCCTGATTCGAAAGCAGGCTAGGAGGAGGGGCCTGTGGCTACTCCTACATGATAAGGAGCTAAAGTTGTTTAGTTCATTGGCGCACTGAATTTTGGGATAGAACCTGTAGGGTACCCCCCAGACGACAGAATCGAATCGGATCCCCGTTTTGTCCCTCATCGCTATATCCCAGTTTCAAAATTTACCGCCCAATTTTTGTGTGCCTATTCTTTCAGACCATGTCAATACAGAAACCGAAAGTATCCTAGGATTCCTGTCACTTTCTTTTGCCACGGACAGGCTAACGGCGTACTTACATGGTTTCTATCCAAAACCCAAGTCTTTTTCTTTACTTCTTCGACACCTTGCTAGTGTCCTTGTGGAAGGGCAAACTGATGGTGGCGCCATCATAAATTGTTCATGTCAGATCAGGCCACAGTTTTCTTTCGCTCCACTCAGGACCGGTTCTTTTCATCAGACCTGTCGTGTTCCTCTTGGGTAAAACAGGAAGAGATCGAACGTGTCGAGATTCTGGACCCAGGTCGTACAACTCTACAATTTTGTTGCTTTGACATGACGTGCAGAGCCCAATCAGTGGAGTGAAAACGCAAGGCACCTACTAGTAAAGATAAAAGAAGGCTAATACAGCACGAAAAGTTGTAGAGAACAAGGACAAATACTTCTAAACAGTACTCCCTCTTTTCAAACTATAAGATGTTTTAGGTTTGTGAAAGAAGTCGTATTAAAAGTGATCTAGATACACTTCTTTGTGACACTAAAAATGATCTAGATACACTCTTTTCATAAAGCTAAAACATCTTATATTTTAAAACCGAGGGAGTACTTGCTACACGGTAACTATACTACTCTACGCCAGTAAATACTTTGTATGGCTTTGGACATTTATACAATTCTCGGTAAGCAATTTTGACCGTTGCTTTCATGTGAAATGTTAGTAAAAATATACAACCTCTCTTCCATAATATAACTCTTTCTAGCAGTCCGAATTAAACTACTAAAAAAGGCTTACATTTGGATTGGAGGTAGTACAATATTATATGGCACTATGAAAATAGTTTTCATGATGAGTTTTTTTTTATTACGAAATTCCACCGATTTATTAATAATCATCAACAGTACTACATAGAGTCATAAAAGTAATCAAAATTACAAATAAGTCATTGCATCACCTAGTAACGACTACAAAAACTAGCACGAGTATTTAATAGTCACAAGTACGATCGAATTGATAACACATAATTCTAGCTAATAAGAAAGCTGCAAAAGAAATTACGCAAAAATCAACTTTGATCGTAGGTAAAGATGCATATATTGTCTAAATACACATTTTCAATATGTTAAAAAAAATCGGAAAATATTTCTTCGTGTATGTTCGGACATTTTTATGGCTGGACAACTTTCTATTCTATTCTCCATGTAGATTGATTATTATTTTGTTCGCGAGAGAGTAGCAAATAAAACGCTAGACATCATGTTCGTATCTAGCAAAGATCATGTTGCAGATGTTGGTTTTGCTTTGTCAGGTTTAACACAAACTCTATCACGTTTAACACAAATAAACAGAGTCAAATAACAGTTAAAGGTTAAAGAGTGGTAAAAGGGGAGAGCCACAAACCAATCGTTCGGGACCTCACCCATATGTACAAAACGCGCTGATCGGGGGCGCCCTAACCAACTAATGGTTTGTGTCCCCTGCTGTGTGAGAGTGGAGTCCCGGCGGCTGGTGATGTCAACTGTTAGATTCCGAGCCACGCTGCTCCCCAACATCCATACGACTACACCGATCACAGATCTTGGACAAGCAGCAGGAAGTTTGGAACCTTAACGTGTTGTCCTCGGACAGTGCAGTTGGAGGCCGGAGAGTATCTACAACATCACCAGATTCTCTTCATCATCCACAGATCAAGCCTACATCACGCAGGAAATGGTGTCATCATTAACCCCAACACCGTAATGATCCGATCAACTATTGCTCTCTGTCTATGTACTGTAGGTGTTCTATTGTGCTGCACATGCATGATCTTGCGTGTCTATGATGTTTTAATACTCCCTCTGTTCCAAAATACAAGGAGCCTAAGTACTAGTCAAAAGTCAAATCTTACTAAGTTTGACCTAATATTTAGAAAAACATATGTACATATACATTATAAAAAAGTATACTTACGATAAATCTATTGATATTGATTTGGTATTGTAAATATTTATATTTTTGTGTATAATCTTGGCCAAACTTTGAAAAAGTTGAATTTTGACTAAACCTTAGGCGCCTTATATTTTGGGACGGAGGGAGTATCTAACAATGGTATCAGAGCCCAATGTGTAGCACTAGAACCCTTTTTAAGATTTGATGATCTCAATTGTGATGTATTGACCATGTTTTAGGTAAATGGTACGGTATGATCTTGTTTCTATCTTGAACAATAATTATTTCAATTAACCCTCAGATTAGCATCTAATTTCTTGCAAACATGTGTAATAATGTTCACATATCAATATAAATTAACAAATTAGAGTTTAGTGATGCTCATGATGTCTAGTTAATCTCCATTGATCTGGTGCTACTCATCTCCAAGAAAATAGATCAGGGGAGCACGAATTGCAACTTAACAGAAAAAATCTCATTCTTTAGCAAGAACCCAAACCCTAAATCCCCAATCCCACACGAACCCTAATGTGCATCTCTTGCATCCCAGCGGAGTACCCACATCTCTGGTGAGGGCAAGGACCCCACCTTATCATTCCCTCCCGTTGGAGGAGCATGCGGTGGACACATTGTGAGGCATGGAATGGACGCGCGCACCACTAGCCTCCGTGTCACCCACCATCGTTGAAGAAGAAATGGCCGCCAGCCCGCTGGCGCACCCACCCGAGATTGGTGAAGGAGCATGCGGCACAAGCAGACATGCTCGATGAAGGAGCATGCATGGCTCGGTCCTCGCATGCTACTCCGTAGAGCGCAACCACCGTACCGCCATGGGAAAAGTGGGAGCATGGCGGTCCATCTCACTCACAGGAACCGGTCGGGAGTGGTTGGGGATGAAATGTGTTAGGGTTTTGACCAGGCAATGTTTTGTTCAGATCGGTGCGAATCTTGGCCATCCTTTCTGATCGATGGTCTAGGTTGCCCCAAGCATGTAAAAGGGCCTATGTTGGCTGTTGGGCTGAATTACGGCCTAGGCCGTGTTGGCTCTGGGCTTACACATTTTCTTTTATGTTTTTATCTATATTTTTAGTGCACCTTTTTATATTATGTTAATATATTTTGTGTTATTTGCACTGTTTTATACAGAAAACTAATTTCCTAAAATATTGTTGTAAAACATGTTGTTATTCTGGACTAAAATGAACCGACTCGAGAATTTTGGTTTAGAATCTTTATTGTGTTTTAATGTTGTATGGTTAATTTAGACATCAAATATGATGAATTTTCTTAAGTGGATGTTTATTTTGATAACTAAACTTTTTTGCGCCCGCCGGGCGTGACTATTGGGATCAATTCTATCGAGGAAATAACAATAACGATTATTATATAATCCCATGTTCGGTATATATGTTCATTGAACTATGATAGAACTGTTGTGAACCTTGATTGTGAGAATCAAAGAAAGCATCACATGCATGTGTAGTAAAGATGTTCTTACTCTATTCTCTATGACTAGATCATGTGTTGAGTGATGATCAAATTTCCTGATCATGGTATAGAGTATACCACCAACTATGAGATTACGTTATCTGAAGAGACAAGAGTACATAATAGATTCAAAGGATGATTTACTATGAGATAAAATCATGTTGTTAATAGTAATATCATCAAATCATTATCTTATGCATGAACCTTTAAGACCATGAGAATACCAAGTATCCTCATGCCATAAGGCTTGTCTTGGTCTTGTACCAACCCCACCTACAAAGGTGGCCATACCGGTGATTCTGAGATAAGTACGAAAGTATGTCTGGTGACTTGGATAGTTCAACAAGTGGGATCTTGCTGCTCCTGATGATAGAGAGATATTCTCTGGGACCACTTGGTATTATAATGTCACCCAATCATCTACATAGACACAATTATGATGAGATCATAAAGGACATCGGAATATGGATACAAGTTAAAGAGAGTAAAATCATAAGGAGTATAACTGGTATAGTGATCAAGAGTTGATTCATGAGGATACCAATATATCACCTCGGATTGTCACACGAATATCGTGAAGCAGAAGGATTAGTATATGTATAATGAATGGGTTCACTTGATGAGATCTTTGCATGGTAAAGCTGGAACCATCATGGGCATTTAGGATCCGCTATTGTGTTGGGGGGATAACCCCAGGTAGGGTAAAGCCGAGGTAAAAGGACAAGGTCCGCCGAGGCAAAGACATGTCAAAGCATGAGCTGGCCGAATCATAGAAGGGTTAGTCGGGTTATGGACGGGTTACCCTAAGCCAGAAAGCACTAGCGAGACTCAGCCGACATATATGATATGTCGGCACGAGGGATGAATCATTTTCCCTTTGCAGGTACCAACTTGGCCGGGTTAACTATTCCTAGGCCAAGTCAAGAGATAGCTTTCTCAAGAAGGAGCTCAAGGTCAACGCTTTTCTATTTCCTAAGGGAATCTAGGAAGAGACAAGAGCTAGCGACAAGAGTCAGAGGAAGATATAGAAGAGATCGTCATGGACATGAAAGTCGCTGAGAGCAACAGTCACATTGCGTGGACTCTGTGTCATTGCCTTATAGAGGATGTGGACATGGGAAAGGAGTGCGCCGAGTTACCACTTTTGGACAAGCATATTGCAAGCATATCCGGGCCATGTAAGCCCTAGCTGTAACCTGGCCACCCCTTTATAAGGTGAGTCAGGGCCTCCAAGGGAGGGGTCGATATTTTTGGCTAAGGGAAGAACCCTAGAGAGAGTAGAGAACATGAGCACTTCATCTCCTTCCTCTATGAGACAGCTCAAGGAGCCTCTGTATTAGCCCATTGATTGTAATATAAGATCCACAAGCAGTTCATCGTGTGTTGTGTCGTTCTATGTGTAGATTCACTACACTATCCCTCCACGGATACCACTAGTGCACATTGGCCCCATCTTTAGCCTACCCATGGAATCTGCCGTGACACCAACACGGCAGTTGGTGCCCACCGTGGGGCCAGTAGCGGTGCTAGCTGGAGTCAATATTCGGATGGGAAACTTCATCGCCACTGGAGAGCGCATCGTCTCTGGGTTGGTCCAGCACTGGGGCTCGCTGGACTTCGTCAGCGACAACGTGCGCAGCTTTGCCAACCGCCCACCTCCGTGCAATAGGCTCTTCATCAACTTTGGCGTCCACAAGATCTACATCAGGGTCGACGAGTTCTACGTGTATCCACAGCACATCATCAAGAGAGGAGACCCCCTCTCTGTGCAGCTCACGGTCCGCGTATCACTTTCCCTGCTAGCTGCGCCAAGGTGATGATGATGGCACCAGATGCTAGAGCAAGAAAGGACCCGATGGAAGATCCGGAGGTAACACCTAGGACACCTAGGGCTAGAGGTCCACCGTTGGAAAGGCCGCAGAACATACTGCCATAGGCCATAGAGAGTCTCACCACACCTGTAGCTCCCATAGTTGATCCGGCTCAGGCACAGGCTGAGCTAGAAGAGACTTGGCAAAAAACATTAGACGGTGCAAAAAAGATAGCTGCGGCTCAGAAGTCATTGAATATCATGCTGCATGAGTACGCAAGAGCAAACAAAATCAGCACTAGTCCCACCCGCATGGATGGTGTGAAGATAAGGGGTAGAAACCTTATCAGTGATATAGACAAGGAATATGTGCATAGGCCGGGGTAGTCAGGTAACCCCATGTCAGCAGGTCTGCCGAGGTATAGTACCCCGACAAAGAACCTCAGGGCTACAGATGCGGTAGCATCCGAATTAGAGGGGCTGACTAGCGAAGCCCGGGAAAGGCAGCAAGAAAGAGTTATTTGAGTTAGTGGAAATTCCTAACAAACAGAATGAGGAGTTGCTCAAAGCAAACCCAGCAAGAGTAGGAGGCTCTCGGGTTGTTCATTCGGCTAGGGGCACTCCAGTAAAATCCACCGGGGCTGCATCATCCCCTGGTGAAGGCCCGCAAAGATAAGATGTGGTAACCTCTGGGAGAAGAAACAAGCAGATGGTCCCATATGACCCGGCAAGGGCAGGGAAAGGAAAAGCAATACAATGAGATGAGGATCACCATAGTGCCAGCCGAGGTGAAGGTGGATGAGAAAACCAGGCCAAGGAAACATTGGGTACAACAATGTCGAACAATGTAACTCAGCACAAGCTGGACAAAATCCACCTCAGCAACACCCGCAACAGTACATACCTCGGGAAGAGCAAAGTGCCGGACCAGCTATGCAACAACAATATGTTCATCCAGGTCAAAATATATATGATGATGGTTGTTCGTCTATGGCCAATGCTGGGTTTCCCAAGCCAGATCACCATGTGATAGGGTCAAGGCTGGGTAACAGGAACCTACAACTAGATGATGTAAGATTGAAGTTGGACCAGATTTATAGATCGGAAATGATGGAGGGAAAAGTTCCTCCGGGTCCAGCATGCTTTGGACATCGGATTATGAGGGAACCACCAATGTCGAACTTCTAGTTGTCCAGAGGGACAAAGACATATGATGGAAGTACCAAACCAGAAGATTCGTTGATTGACTATGCCACAACTATGAACATTGCTATGGGAAATTTGAGATGGGAAGTGAGGTATGTACCTCAGATGCTAGAGGGACGAGCAAGAGTCTAGCTAAATAATCTGCTAGCAGGAAGTATCAACTGCTGGTTGGATTTCGAGGAGATGTTTATTAGCAATTTCACCAGTACATACAAGAGGCCGAATAGGCCACAACAACTGGCATTGTGCCAGTAGAAGCCGAATGAGACAGACCACGAGTTCCTAACTCACTGGTGCAACATGTGCAACTCATGCGAAGGAGTAATCGAGTCACAAGAAATTGCTTGGTTTGCACAAGGATGCAAATATGGAAGTGTGATATGGCTAAGGCTGCAAAGATATATGGCAACTACGTTGGTTGAGACAATTAGAATTGCCGACTCATATGGATTGGGTGACCCAACTCAACCTTGGCTTGTGTCAAACGAGTAAAATGATGAATATTACCCCCATGATGGAGTTGGCTCATCCCGGTGGAATGATTTTCGGGGTAATAGAAGAGACGAAAGACCGGATTACTAATATGGCTCACACCATGTCACTGCGGTGGACCAAGATCATCCTGGAGCTGGGAGTAGCTAGCGACAAAAGAGTGGTGGCCAACAGTGGGCATAGAAAAATGATGGCAAGAAGCCTTGGACCAATGAATATAAAAAGCAATGGCAAGAAAGGAAAGATAAGCCGAGGTATACGTATGAGTCCATGCTGGATCAACCATGAAAATTCCATACACCCAACCCGACTAAGCCAGCGAACCATACAACCCGGCAGTGCGAGTGGTTTCAGCGTGCAGGACAAGTTAATTCGGATCAAGGTAATATGGGACCCCCTCAGCAACCTCGGCAGCTAGAACTCACAGGAGGAAATGCTCAGCAGTGATGTTTCCACCACCTCCACCGAGGTATGAGAACCATGACAGAAGAGATGCAGTGCATCAGGTGAACAACTAGAACCAACTGAATCAAGGAAACCCTAGAAATGATGGAAGAAATGAGTACAAAGAGCCCCACCAAAGTTATTGTGTGTTTACCACGGAAGAAATTGATAGGCAGAGTGTGCGGCGATGACATATGGAGGTCAATGCAGTTATGCCGGCTGTGCCGAGGTACATGCATTGGTCTGATCAGGAAATCACATGGAGTATCAAGGATCACCCCAGGCTCATGCCGAGTCCTGGATCATATGCTTTGGTGCTTGACCCAACTTTCATTAGGCAAAACATCAACGTGAAGTTTTCCAAGGTGTTGATTAACAATGGTATCAATATTAGCATACTGTATAAAGACACAATGCACAAGCTGGGAGTCCGAGAGAATATGCTCGAGGCGACAAAGACAACTTTCCATGGCATTGTGATGGGTTTGTCCTGTGAGCCTATTGGCAAGGTCCAAATTGATGTATTATTTGGCACACGGGAGAACTGCAGAACTGAGAAGATGGAGTTTGAGGTAGTGAATTTGGATAGCTCTTACCATGCATTACTTGGCAGGCTAGCTCTTTGAAAGTTTATGGCAAGTGACCACATTAGTTACTTGAAGATGAAGATGCCAGGGCCAAACGGGGTCATCACCATAGCAGGGGACTTCAGGCGCTCCATGGAGTGTGCGTCATCTGGGTCAACCCTGGCCGAGTCACTGGTGATCGCACAAGAAAAGAAAAGGATCCAAGAGGCTATGGCATTGGCCCAGTCCGTGCAGTTGAATATGCCGGCTATGAGTAACCCGCATGAAAGTGTGTCATTTCAGCCGACAAAGGACACCAAGAAAGTGCCCATTGATGACCAGTTCCTAGAGCATATAGTGACTATTGGTGCGTGCCTTGGCGACAAATAGGAAAGCGAGCTCATTAGCTTCCTCCGTGAGAATCAGGATATCTTTGCTTGCTCCACATAGGATCTGCAAGGTGTACCGAGGGAGCTGGCTAAGCACTCTTTGCACGTCAGACCCGGCGCAAAGCCAGTGAAGTAACATCTCCACCGCTTTGTCGAAGATAGGAGAAAAGTCATTGGTGAAGAGATAGCTCGGCTCCTTGCATCCGGGTTTATTATGGAAGTACTTTACTCAGATTGGCTGTCTAATCTGGTACTGGTAGAAAATAAGAAAGATGACCCGAACATGGAAGTGGTGTGGCGTATGTGTATCAATTGCACGAACTTGAACAAGGAGTGTCCAAAAGATCCATTGCCTCTGCCGAGGATAGATCAGGTCATTAACTCAGTAGCTGGGTGTGAGATCTTGTCATTTGTAGATGCATATTCTGGTTTCCACCAGATACCCTTGAACCTGGATGATCAAATAAAGACTGCTTTCATTAACCCGTATGGAGCTTATTATTATTGCACCATGCCATTTGGTTTACGTAATACAGGCGGAACATATAAAAGGTGCATGCAAAGATGCTTGCACAATCAAATTGGAAAAAATGTCCAAGTATATGTCGATGACGTGGTGATAAAAACCAAGGAAAGTCATACTCTCTTAGATATATTCGGCAAACATTCACGACTTGCACTACAAGAAAAGTTGGCATTTACAACGGACGATTTTTGTGGTTGAAGTCTCATTTTTCGTGGCTAAAAAGTCTTCTACGACGGATGCCCTTCGTGGTAAAAGCCTCGTCACAAAAGAATCTACCATGGTTTTTTATGACCCTGGCGGATCGCACCCTTCAGCCACAAAAACTTGTTCCGTCGTAGATCTGTTCGCCAGTCGCGTTGACTGCTGACGTCATGCAAAATGCCACGTGACAAACACCATTAACGCTCAGTTACCACCGTTAACGGCCGCATAAACCGTGGTAGTAGCCAGGCCTAACCAAGGTCTGCTAATAATTAAGTGGGCAACCCATTAGGAGAACCCAATAAGATTATGGCCCGTTACTGTTTCGTCCGACACTGTTTGAAATGGGCACAAAGATGTGGCTAGCAGCAGCCCACGAATGTCAGGCCCGTTACTGTTTCGGCCTACAGAAGCCCACATTGTTCGAATACTGTGCGACCGGTTAACAGGCTACGTCAAGTAGGACCGATACTGTTAAGGCCCACGGTCAGCCCGTCACTGTTCTCACAGCTCGTTCTAGGCGGCCTACGAACGGCCCAGTTTTGAGAAGGTCCGATACTGTTATGGCATTTTACTGTACCGTCCGTCAACTTCTCGGACCCATTGGCGGCCTACAACTGTTTTGATCTGGTACTATTCTGGCCTACCAATATATTTGGCATGTTACTGTTCCTGTCTAGTAATTTTTTTGGCCTGCTACTATTCTACCTCGTTACTATTCTGGCCATCTACTGTTCAGGTCTGTTACTGTTGTGATCCTTTACTATTCTGGCCTACCACTTTTCTGGTTTGTTACTAATCTGGCCCGTTACTGAGCTGGGTTGCCTCTGTTCTGGCCTGTTACTGCTTTGGCTTGTTACTATTTTGGCATGTTACTGTTTGGCCTATTACTGTTCTAGCCTGTTACTATTACTGGTTACCACCTAAGGGTAGGCCCGTTACGGTCGCAGACACCTACAGTTTCGGCCTTTCTGAAGCCCAGGCAAATATCATAAAAAGAGTATAATTAGCAAGCATCTTTTACTATTCATGGTAGGCCTAATACAATAAGGGCAAATAACAAAGACCTAAACTCTTACCTGATCGACCTGGCTGGCGCAGTTATGATACCGCCTACCGTCATGCATGGACGGTGTCAACTAAATGCCTACATGGCCCAACTAAAAAAATGCCTACATGGCCTATGCGAGTTATCTAGATATTACATCAGCTGTAAACTTCTTAAAAATATTACATAATATCAACGCTTGGGAAAGAAAATTCAGCATTTCAGTTGAAAATCAAGTTGATTGCATTATCCTCCATTTGCTTTCTCAATCCATCAACCACATCTCCCTTTGAGTGTGACAACTACATTGGAAAACCACCTTGAGAAATGATCTTGCAGCCCCCTCTTTGGTGGGAATATCAATAATTGCAGTTTGAAACTAAGTAATAACAAGTTAATACAACAAAGAAGACAAACTACTCATAACTAAGAATGAACCAGATAGAAATTATAATCACATCATACGAGAACTTGTATAGCAGGAATGAAAACGAGGAATGAACTATATATTGTAGAGGATAGTTATGTCGTTGCTTAGGACGAACCAGAACGAGATGCGAGATATAGTAGCATCGCACATGAACCTGTAGAACAAGACAAACAATCATTAGACAAGTGTGCCTATAATGAAATGAGCAATCAAACAAAGTGTTTTTTAGAATTTCAGCAAATATAAACTAGGCAGGTCATATAAGCAAATATATATGGAAGTAGTGGTATTTCCTGGAATGCAAGAGACATATGGTGACTCAGAATTTATGGTGAGCTACACAATGTCATGCAGTTTTGTCATAGCTAAGAATCAACCAGATACAAATATGGCATCATAAGATAACTTCTAGAGCAGGAATGCAAACCACCAGTGAACTACATAGTAGAGGATAGTTATTCCATTGCTTAAGATGAACCAGCACGAGATAAGGAAATAATGGCGTCGCTTGTGAACCTATAGAAGAGGCTATGCAAACCATCATGTTCATTGTTCCATTCTGGGCTCTATGCAAGAAAAATAAAATAGTTAGTGTTGCAGCTTTTGAAGAACCAGATGGCAACAACAAAATTATAATCGAATTAGTATGAAGAGTCTAAACGGGTACTACAAGATAGCATAACGATGCCAAGGAAGAAACAATAACAGGAACTTATCTCAGGACGAACCAGATAGATTCAATTACTGTGGAGCAGGGAATCCAAACTAATATTTTCCACTAATTTTACATTTTGCAAGAACTACACGATAGCAGGCAATTACTTTTGTTCGGAGTAGCTAGTAACATGTGCATGACTTCAAAATTTGTAGAGCAGCGAATGCAAACCAACATGTCTAGTGACCTACTCCGTAGTATCTAGCACGAAGAATACGCGTGCGCTTTGACTGTATGTACATGACGATTAGAAAAATGCAGTTCACTGCGACAGGCTTGAACCTACTGTACTCCTAACAAAACAAAAAAAGAGTTGGTGATTTGCTTACCATGGTCGGATAGGCTTCTAAGCATCACCCGTACCACGCACGGGTGACATCCTTGTCATCTAGGGTGCTTCGGTTGCTGATGGCTCGGTGTTGATGTAGAGCTCATTGGGAACCCCAAGAGGAAGGTATGATGAGCACAACAGCAAGTTTCCCTCAGCTATAAAACCAAGGTTTAATCGAACCAGTAGGAGCAAGGAAACACCCCAAAGGTGTTGCTAGCTGAGCCTTGGCAGGGCGCACTACCGGTGCTAGTAGCAACGTGGAGACCTGCACAACACAACCACATAACTTTGTCCCCAACTTGCGATGAGGTTGTCAATCTCACCGGTTTTGCTGAAAACAAAGGATTAAACGTATCGAATGGAAGGAAGTAATAGTTTGCAGAAAGTAAACACAAAGCAGTAATCAGTTTGGTTGTAGATTGAAAGTAAAAGAAAGGACCGGGGTCCATAGTTCACTAGAGGTGGCTCTCCTTAAGATAGACAACGTGCTAGGTGAACAAATTACACCGGGGCAATTGACAAACATCGAGAAAACATACAAGCATATACTACTCATCTTGACTCCTTTGAGATTCGATTGGGCATTACAACATTATACATAGACCACCATCCAACTGCATCTATGACTAATAATCCACCTTCAGGTTATCATCCGAACCCCCTCCAGTATTAAGTTGCAAGCAACAGATTATTGCTTTACGAATTGCGTGTAAAGTAAACAACACGATTGTTGTATGAACAAAGGATTGTTGTTTTCTCCCTAGTAGTAACATCACATCTAGTACCTTAGAGATTTCTGTCACTTCCTCAGATTACCAGAGGCATGAACCCACTATCGAGCATAAATACTAACTCTTGGAGTTGCTAGCATCTACTTGGCCAAGATAGCTACTAACAATGGAAAGCATGCAAGATCACAAATAACAAAGACATGATAGAATCAATAATCAATCTGAAATAGCATCTCAATATCCATCGGATCCTCGTAAACACAACATGCAAAATTACAAATAGATGATGTTGATCATGAACGGAGCTCACAAGATCTAGACATGAAAGCACAAAGGAGGAGAACCAGCCATCTAGCTACTACATGGATCCGTAGTCCAGAGATGAACTACTCACGCATCACACCGGAGGCTTGCATGGTGATGAAGAAGGCCTCAAGGTGAATTCCCCTCTCCGGCAGGGTGCCGGGAAGAGCTTCAGATCCCTCCCGGTCTAGGGATGGAGATGACGACGGCTACAGACTCTTTCCTGGATTTTTGATCGGGTACTTAGGGTTTCCGTCCCGAGGGTATCTTATAGGCGGAAGGAGAGGCCGATGGGGTGCTGGGGTCAGCCAGACCACCCCCTGGTGTGGACCAGGCCTAACCGCGCGGCCAGGTGGTGTGGCTCGCCCCCTGATGACCCACAAGTATAGGGGGTGTATCGTAGTATTTTCGAGGGAAGTGAAACCCAATTTATTGATTCGACACAAGGGGAGCCAAAGAATATTTATAAGCCTTAACAACTGAGTTGTCAATTCAGCTGCACCTGGAAACAATCTTGCTCACAGCAGTTTATCAGTAGCAACAGTTTTGTAGTAGGAATAGCAAAGTAACAGTAGTAGTAAAGTAAAGACAATAGTAACAATAGCTGTAAACAGTAGAATTCAAGTGCGGTAGGCATAGGGATGGATGGACGGGCGTTGCATGGACAAGACAATTCACATAGCAATCAGAACATAGGGCAATTGTAGATAAATAAGATAAAGCATCCAAGTACTAGATAATCCTAGGCATGTGTTCCATATATAGTCATACGTTCTCGCAATGAGAACTTGCACAACATCTTTTGTCCTGCTAGCCCATTTGCAGCGGAGCCTCAAGGGAACTACTGACAATTAAGGTGCTCCTTTTAATAGAGCACCAGAGCAAAGCATTAACACTCCGTGAACACATGTGATCCTCACATCAAAGCCATTCCCTCCGGTTATCCCGATTTCTGTCACTTCGGGGCCATTGGTTCCGGACAACAACATGTGTATACAACTTGCAGATAAGACCATAAACAATACTATGATAATGAATCAATAACATGTTCAGATCTGAAATCATGGCACTCGGGCCCTAGTGACAAGCATTAAGCATAACAAGTCGCAACAAAGTCATAAAGCCCTAATAAAAGATACTAGGCACCATGCGCTAACAATCCAATGCCATTACATGAACGATCTCATACAATCCCTACCATCCCCATAGCCTACAGCGGGAGATTACTCACTCATAGATGGGGGAAACATGGATGGTCGATGGAGAAGCGATGGTGATGAGGGATGGCGATGATCTCCTCAAATTCCCCGTCCCGACAGGGTGCCAGAATGGAGTTTCTGGTGCTGTTTCGTGGAATCTGGTGGTGGTGGCGGAGCGGAACTCCTTCTAGAAAAACGTCGACCCCCCGTGAGTTTTTAGGTCAGAAGGCAACTTATAGGCAAAGAGGGAGACCGAGGGGGAGTCTGGGGCGGCCAGATCACCCCCTGGTGCGGCCTGGTCTTGCCCGTGCGGCCAGGTGGTGTGGCCTTGGCCCAGGCCCCCTCCTTCTCGTATTCTGTCTCCTGGAGTCTTCTGGTGAAATAGGATTTTTGGCATATGTTCCGGGATTTTTCCTGATAGTTGATTTTCTGCACAAAAAGTAGACACCAGGGCAATTCTGCTGAAAACATCGTCAGTCCGCGTTAGTTGCATCCAAATCGCACAAGTTTAGAGGAGAAACAATAGCAAAAGTGTTCAGGAAAGTAGATACGTTTTGGACGTATCAACTCCCCCAAGCTTAGCTTATTGCTTGTTCTCAAGCAATTTAGTTGAAAACTGAGTGCGATAAAAGAACTGTCACGAACACAATTAATTCATATGATGTATATATTCTCAGAATGTGATCAACTACTTAGACAATTCATAATAAGGAGTATGCAACTAAGTTTACTTAATAGGCATTGCAAGCTATGAAGAGATTCCAACTCAAAAATAATAAGTAGCATGAAGCATAAACATAAGCAACATTACAATGCTCATAACATGGTATGATAGAGTGGTATCTCGCTTGCCTTTGATTATGAATGCCAAGGCACCTCTGAAGTTAAAAAGAAGACTAGAAGTAAAGATGTCAAAGATACAAGCATCAAAGTCATAACACAAATAATCAAGTAATGAGACAAGCACAAAGAATGACAACTATGCTCTTAAGAAGGTGCTCAAAGAATAAGTGGAGACTCAACAAGGAAATGAAAAGGTTTTGAATAGTTTGAAAGGCTTCCAAATGCTGAAAGTATGGTACTCATTAGCTTTGAGCTCTCATTGCCCCTATCATAAGCATCTTTAATGTGGTTAAGGTGAAAGTGAGGTCCAATATGAGTTATATGCTTGACAGACTATAAACTGAAAATCCCATGTCCCTTGAGTACGAGGGCCGCTCCTCATTCTACTCAACTTTAGTTACCGGTAAGTTCTTGTCATCGTAAATATGTGCGTATCATAGAGAACCGCCAATGGGGTACCCCTTGCCCGATGATACGGAAGAATCCCCATATCAAAATGACAAGGCAAGAAGACAATGAGTATCTCAGCAATCTTCTTATTTACCATGGGAAAATGGTGCTTTTTCTCTCTTTCCTCTTTTCATAAATATCTTTTTTTCTTTTTCTCAATAGCTATCTCTCTTTTTTTATAAGAAGAATGCTTCATAGATATCATTATGGTTAAGCTACAGGTTTCCACCATGTCAGCATGGATTAGACCAGCGGCCCAGGCGTTTATCTAACACACATACATAACTCCATGGACTTATAAGCTCCCCTTTTATTTCACACCGACGACATCTGCAAACAAAAGAGCATGGTATCAACTGGGTATATATTTACAAGTGTTGAAAGCGTTCCCCGTGACAACATGGTTCTGCTAATCCCTAGCTTATAATATGCAAGCATATAACTTTCATGGAAAGTCACAATGGTTCAGGTTTATTAAGCGCAGAAAATAAAGTGTGCCATCAAGTTCGTGAGAGCTTTACTAACTAACTTTCTCATAACAAGCAAACATTTTATTCGGAAGAAAACAAGACATATTGAATATGCATAGAAATAACAAATGATGCTAATAGGTAGGTATGGTGGACACTTTGGAAATATTTGGTTTAAGGAGTTGGAAACTTGAGTAAAACATACTCAGTGTAAGTGAAGGCTAGCAATAGTAAAGGAGAGACAAACGAGAGAGCAATAACTGACATAATCATGCTTGCAACAAAACAGGACTAAACATGGCATGAAAGTGATTCAAGATCCTCAAGGAAAAATAATTCATCGAGACTTAACTGATTATTTCAGTCATATGCATGCGTGAGCATGTGCCAAGTCAATTCAAATGAAACATTCAGAGGAGGATACCACGGTGTCATACCAAGATATGAATAGAGTAATGCAAGCAAACATTCATAAGACATGCTACAAACTATTGGCAAGCTGGAACTAATCATACGAAAGCAATAACTACTAAGCATCCAAAGATAACACACACCCTATACGAACAGGCTAAGCATGCCCACAATGATGAGTATATGTACAAAAATGAAAACAAACAGAGTTCGTTACCAGCCTCTTACCATGCCTCAAGTTATCATTAATCCTCATTATTGCTCTTCACTTGTGTGGCTTGAATAATAATATGAAACCAATATCCACTGAGGACTGCTGAACCCTGTAGCAAACTCACAAAACCAAAGAAGAACGATAAATATTTTTGTTGTTTTCGTTTTTTTAAAACAAGAACCAAAAGGAAAAACAAGCAAAGCAAAATATTTTTGGGTTTTTTGAATAGTTCAAACAAAGCAAAAAAAAGGAAAAAACAAACCAAGGCGAAATGAAGAAGCAAACCAAAGAGAAACAATAGAAATATTTTTGGTCTTTTTGTGTTTTAGAAAGCAAAAGCAAAGAAAGAACAAAAACTAAAAAGAAAACAAAACATGAATATACAAAGTACCGACGCAACATGATAAGGAGATGAGTGCGATGCCGGCGTACCTCCCCCCAAGCTTAGGCTTTTGGCCTAAGTGGGTATCAATCCCAAGCCGGCCAGGATGACGTGTCACCGTAGTATGACGAGGAGGTACCCTCGTCCTGGTGCGAGCTCGAGTACGTCCCTCCGTAGTGTGCGGAGTAATCGTAGGAGGGCACATCCTCCTGGTGCTGCTCGTGAAAGCCCAGCAAGCGAAGCTGCTCGTCCACCTCCTCCTTGGAGCACGACCATGGTCTCCCGTGAACACTAAACAAAGAAGACTGCGGCAAAGGGATCTCCCTCTCATCCCCGTCAGTAAACAACATCCTATATACTAGACTGTCCAAATCAGAAGCAACAGTGACAAAGTGATGAATTTTCATAGCAACAAGGTCAAGCCTTTGTGGTGCCAATACAGTATCATTGGATCCCACTAAAATACCTAATGCATTGACCATACGTGAGGCAATGATGCCCCCATAGATAGGCCCCCTAGTAGTTAGGCGGCGAGCAATAAGAGAGCCAAGGTTGTATCAAGTATCATTGTTAAGCGTAGCAGCAAGGAAGGCTAAATGATAGTTGGAGATATTACTTGTGTTCTCCCTACCAAGTATGCTAGTAGCAAGATAATATGCAAAGTATATGAGAGCGGGGAGTTGGATGTTTCTTATCTTTCCACGTTGCTCCACGCGGTCATCATCATTGGTCACCCCTCGATAAAGCTCCAGCAAATCAGCGGGTCGCCCTTGAATTTTCTTCACGGTCCCTGTCATGCTTACACCTACAATACTGCAAAATCTTTCCAATGGCATGGTAAAGGGCAGATTATAAATTTTGAAAGAGACAGTTGACTGATAGGGCGTGTTAGTAAACGTGAAGCTCTCAACAAAGGTTTTGGTAAGCATAGTGTATTTCTCACTCTCATCTTGCATATATGAGGTCAAACCAACCCTCTCAATCAGTAGCAAGAAATCATCAAGAAACCCTGCTGCTTGTAAGAAAGTAAAACAAGGAAAAGTAGATGGGTGAGCATCCCCATCATCCCTTTCATTACCAATATGAGTTGCAATGAGATCTTCTTTGTATGATGGCCTAAACTGAGAGGCTGATCTTGAGGGCCTCGACCTCCTAGGTGCATCCCTCTCAAATATCTCTCCAAAGGTATGGTTGTTCATGCTTGGTATTCTGAAATTTAAACACCTATTAAACAAGTGATTGCAAAGTGAATAAAATGAAGGATACTACTCATAGGGACTTGTAAGAGGCCTAAACATGCATCAAAACTATATCTCTAAGCATCAAACAAGCTTACAAGCTCTCATAACCTGTCACCTACAACAGCAAAATACTCAAGATATAATCCACTAAACACAAATCTACTTGGACAAGGGGAGGAGTCACATACCAGAGAACAAGTGCTCCAAATTTCAGCAACAAAGATGGGCTGAGCAAGGAGATCAAAAAAATTGAGAGCAAGCACAACAAGAACGTGATTTTGAGCAATGAACTGGAGCTTACTCGGGAGAGAGAAGAAAGTGGCAGGTGAGAGAGTTAGTGGAGGGCCAGGGGTGGCCCACACCATGGCATGGCGCCACCTAGGGCAGGCCGCGCCACCAGGTGGTGTGCCTGCCTGGTGGGTCCCCCTGGTACCCTCCAGGCACTCCTCTGCCCCTTTTTCACGCAAAAATTTAATATGAATTTTCTAGAATTTTTCGAGACACTTTATTTTTGGGCATTTTTCAGGTATCGAAGAATGGTTATCTGACAGACAGATTTTTTTTTTGGAAATGATGCAATGACAAAACAAGGCTAGAACTACAGGAGTTCTAAGACACTCTAACATGCAAGCAACTAACAACAAAAAGAAAACTAAACAAAAAAAACTAAAATGGATAGAATAGAAGTAAACGGAGATAATCATGGTGAAAACATTGTTTTGTTCAATGAAATCCTTTTGTTAACAAGGTTGATCAAGTCTTGTTACCAAAACAATTTCATATGAGACAACTTTGTATTCCACTAATGATTATGTTACCTCAACCTTGATAGCAATGGTCCCAATCATAATAGTTTCAAAATTTTCTCTTGGTATGGGACAATATATCTCTCCAACTTGAATGCCCTCAACATGTTCAATTGAATTCATACCATAAGTCCTTTCAATCTTCTTGGGGAAATAGACAGTATGTTCCTTGTCATTAACATTGAAAGTCACCTTTCCTTGATTACAATTAATAACATCTCCTACAGTATTAAGAAAAGGTCTCCCAAGAATAATAGACATATTATCATCTTCAGGCATTTCAAGCACAACAAAATCAGTTAATATCAAGCAATCATGAGCCACTTGAACAGGTACATCCTCACATATACCAACAGGAATAGTGGTAGATTTATCATCCATTTGCAAAGATATATCAGTTGGTATCAGTTTTTCAAGTTGAAGTCTCTTATAGAGATCGAAAGGCATAACACTAACTCCAGCTCCCAAATCACACAAAGCAGTTCTAACATAACTATTCTTAATAGAGCAAGGGATAGTTGGAATTCCTGGGTCTCCAAGTTTCTTTGGAACCTTAACATTAAAGGAATAATTAGCAAGCAAAGTAGAGATTTCTTCATTAGGGATCTTCCTTTTATTCGAGACAATATCCTTCATATACTTTGAGTAAGGAGGCAATTTAATAGCATCAATCAAAGGAATTTGCAGGAATAAAGGTTTCATCCACTCACAAAACTTATTATAGTGTTCATCTTCCTTTGACTTGTGTTTCTTATCAGGGAAATGCATAGGTTTTTGGACCCAAGGCTCTCTTTCACTACCATGTTTCTTAGCAACAAAATCTTCTTTAGTGTATTTAGTATTCTTAATGTGCTTTTCAGGTTCTTCTTCAACTTTTTCTTCATTAGGAACAACATTTTCTTCATTACCACTTTCAGTTTCGGCATCAGAGATAGATATAGTATTAGGATCTATAGCAGGTTCAGAGGGTTCTTCAACAGCTTTATGTTTCTTTTTCGTTTTCTTACGAGTAGAACCACTATTTTCAGCTTGTTGAGAATCCTGCTCAATTCTTTTGGGATGCCCCTCTGGATAAAGAGGATCCTGGGTAGCCATACCACTTCTAGTTCTAATTTCATAAGCATGTTTTTCTTTAGCAAGATTAACTAGCAATTCTTTTTGCACTTTAACGAGTTGATCTATTTGAGTTTGAATCATTTGAAAGTGTTTAACAATCATTTTAACATCATTAGAGGTTCTTTCCACAATATCTTTCAACTCAACAATAGCTCTAGTGTTTTCCATTAGATGATTTTGCACCCTTTTATTAATATTATGTTGCTTAACAATAAAGATCTCAAATTCTTCTAAGTATTGATCAGGAGGTTTAGAGTAAGGGATATCACCTTCATCAAAGTGTTGGAGAGAGTGTACCTCGATAGTGGATGAGTGTTGAATAGGCTTACATAATTCTTCTATAGGAGGTAAATTCTTGACATCTACAGCTTTAATTCCCTTCTCCTTAAGACATTTCTTAGCTTCCTTCATCACTTCATCATTTAATTCAATAACTCCCCTCTTCTTTGATGTTGGAATAGGCACTGGTATAGTTGGTTCAGGTACAATTACTTCAGGTATAGCTTGTTCAGGAGGAGTCCAATCTTCATAGTTCTTACTTATTTTAGCCATTAATTCCTCAGCTTCCTTAGGAGTCCTATTCCTGAAAACACAATCAGCACAACTATCTAGGTATGTCCTAGATTCTTCGGTTAGTCCATTATAAAATATATCAAGAAGCTCATTCTTAGGTAATGGACTTCCAGCCTGTGCATGAACCAAAGCACAAAACCTTGCCCATGATTCAGGCAATATCTCTTTTTCTCCCTTTTTAAAATCAAAAAGTTCCTGCAAAATAGCATGTCTAGCACTAGGAGGAAAATATTTTTGCAGGAAAGTAGTAATCAAGCAATCAGGGCTATCAATAGATCTAGGAGGTAAATTACTAAACTAGGTTTTAGCTTCTCCTTTCAGTGAAAAGGGGAAAATCTTAGCAACAAAGTAAGTATGCATCTTAATATCATCAGAAAACAAGACACTCATGGTAGAAAGTTCATTCATATGTGTTACCGCACTTTCATTCTTAGTCCCACAAAAAGGTTCTTTCTCAACAATAGCTATGTAAGATAGATCGAGAGAGAAATCATAATCTTCATCTATAATGTTTATGGGAGAAGCAGCAAACTTAGCAATAGGAGATAATTTGGGTCTAATAGTACGCTTCTCAAGGAGACTCTTAGCACCGCTCCTATCATGGTTTTTTTACATTCTTTAATAAATTCATCGGTCATCTCAACATAACCATCTTCAATATCATAACTTTCACTAGACTCAGGTGAACTAACAGGTGTAGTAGTAGTGTCTTCATTAAGAGTTTCAGTATTTCCAGCTATAGTTCTAGCAATCGTAGCATCTAGGAAAGGACCTAATGAACCACTCTTATCAAGCACAGTAGAAGCAGCATCATAAGCATCAGAAGTTTCAGATTCAACAGTAGTAGCAGTGTGTGTAGTATGTGTATGTGGTGGTGTAACAAGCTTACTCATAACAGATGGTGAATCAAGAGCAACATAGGTGTTCAGAACGATACCTCTTCTTGTAGTGGATGGTAAAATAGGAACCTTGCCATCACGAGACTTACCCATGATGGATGGATAGCTGCGAACAATAGAGAATCCAAGTGAGCTTGATAAATAAAGCTATGCTCCCCGACAACGATGCCAGAAAATATTCTTGATGACCCACAAGTATAGGGGGTGTATCACAGTATTTTTGAGGGAAGTGAAACCCAATTTATTGATTCGACAGAAGGGGAGCCAAAGAATATTTATTAGCCTTAACAACTGAGTTGTCAATTCAGCTGCACCTGGAAACAATCTTGCTCACAACAGTTTATCAGTAGCAACAGTTTCGTAGTAGGAATAGCAAAGTAACAGCAGTAGTAAAGTAAAGACAATAGTAACAATAGCAGTAAACAGTAGAATTCGAGTGCGGTAGGCATAGGGATGGATGGACGGGCGTTGCATGGACAAGACAATTCACATAGCAATCAGAACATAGGGCAATTGCAGATAAATAATATAAAGCATCCAAGTACTAGATAATCCTAGGCATGTGTTCCATATATAGTCATACGTGCTCGCAATGAGAACTTGCACAACATCTTTTGTCCTGCCAGCCCGTTTGCAGCGGGGCCTCAAGGGAACTACTAGCAATTAAGGTGCTCCTTTTAATAGAGCACCGGAGCAAAGCATTAACACTCCGTGAACACATGTGATCCTCACATCAAAGCCATTCCCTCCGGTTATCCCGATTTCTATCACTTCGGGGCCATTGGTTCCGGACAACAACGTGTGTATACAACTTGCACATAAGACCATAAACAATACTATCATAATGAATCAATAACATGTTCAGATCTGAAATCATGGCACTCGGGCGCTAGTGACAAGCATTAAGCATAAAAAGTCACAACAAAGTCATAAAGCACTAATAAAAGATACTAGGCACCATGCCCTAACAATCCGATGCCATTACATGAACGATCTCATCCAATCCCTACCATCCCCATAGCCTATAGCGGGGGATTACTCACTCATAGATGGGGGAAACTTGGATGGCCGATGGAGAAGCGATGATGATGATGATGGCGATGACCTCCTCCAATTCCCCATCCCGGCAGGGTGCCAGAACGGAGTTTCTGGTGCTGTTTCATGGAATCTGGTGGTTGCGGCTGAGCGGAACTCCTTCTAGAAAAACGTCGACCCCCCCTGAGTTTTTAGGTCAGAAGGCAACTTATAGGCGAAGAGGGAGACCGAGGGGGAGTCTAGGGCGGCCAGACCACCCCCTGGCGTGGCCTGGGCTTGCCCGCGTGGCCAGGTGGTGTGGCCTGGGCCCAGCCCCCCTCCGTCTCGTATTCTGGCTCCTGGAGTCTTCTGGTGAAATAGGATTTTTGGCATAT
Organism: Avena sativa; assembly: GCA_916181665.1. Lineage (NCBI taxonomy): Eukaryota > Viridiplantae > Streptophyta > Magnoliopsida > Poales > Poaceae > Avena > Avena sativa. The sequence continues at coordinate 60,266,607 of OV702287.1, read as the reverse complement.
TTTCCGGGATTTTTCCTGATAGTTGATTTTCTGCACAAAAAGTAGACACCAGGGCAATTCTGCTGAAAACAGCACTAGTCCGCGTTAGTTGCATCCAAATCACACAAGTTTAGAGGAGAAACAATAGCAAAAGTGTTTGGGAAAGTAGATACGTTTTGGACGTATCACCCCCAACCCTGCTTCGTCTCGTATTCTGGCATCTGATGACTTCCGGAAAAATAGGCACTTTGGCTTTTGTCCCGTCCAATTCCGAGAATATTCATTTTCTGACTTTCCTGGAACCAAAAACAGCAGAAAACAGGCAGCTGGCACTGTGGCTCTTGTTAATAGGTTAGTCCAAGAAATCATATGAAAAGTACTCCAAAGTGTGGAAAAAACACAAGAAAGTGGATAAAACCAAGCATGGAACATCAAAAAGTATAGATACATTTGCAATGTATCAACATCCAAGCTTAACTCCTGCTCGTCCTCGAGTAGGCAAGTGATAAAAAGAAAGAATAAATTTTGAGGTGACATGCACCATCAAAAGACTTAATCAAAGTACTTGCAAAAACATTCAAAGCTGGGATCATAGTACTTCAATCATATCATGAAAGACAAAGTTCTAGCAATAAAACAAAGAAACTATGATGCAACATGAAAAGACACAAACAAAAGATTCATGAATAACAATGCTTTGCAAGACGTTTGTTTGTTTCACATAAAGAAAACATAGCATAATAGCATTCAGCTTGTCCCTCATAGAGTAGCAAATATAAATGCATAGGACCCCTTCAAAGTTCATAAGAGTGACTAGATACAAATAGTTTAAAGCAAGCAATATCAAGTTATGCATCAATCAACTAGTCTTGGGACAATGCACATAGAACTAAGAATGGCCACTATGCTCTCAAAGTAGGTGCATACAGGTAGAAGGTGGAGACTCAATATAATGGTGGAAGAAAGGCCTTCATAGAAGGAAGTGATGACCCACAAGTATAGGAGGTGTATCGCAGTATTTTCGAGGGAAGTGAAACCCAATTTATTGATTCGACACAAGGGGAGCCAAAGAATATTTATAAGCCTTAACAACTGAGTTGTCAATTCAGCTGCACCTGGAAACAATCTTGCTCACTGCAGTTTATCAGTAGCAACAGTTTTGTAGTAGGAATAGTAAAGTAACAGTAGTAGTAAAGTAAAGACAGTAGTAACAATAGCAGTAAACAGTAGGATTCGAGTGCGGTAGGCATAGGGATGGATAGACGGGCGTTGCATGGACAAGACAATTCACATAGCAATCAGAACATAGGGCAATTGCAGATAAATAAGATAAAGCATCCAAGTACTAGATAATCCTAGGCATGTGTTCCATATATAGTCATACGTGCTCACAATGAGAACTTGCACAACATCTTTTCTCCTGCGAGCCCGTTTGCAGCGGGGCCTCAAGGGAACTACTAGCAATTAAGGTGCTCCTTTTAATAGAGCACCGGAGCAAAGCATTAACACTCCGTGAACACATGTGATCCTCACATCAAAGCCATTCCCTCCAGTTATCCCGATTTCTGTCACTTCGGGGCCATTGGTTCCGAACAACAACGTGTGTATACAACTTGCACATAAGACCATAAAAAATACTATCATAATGAATCAATAACATGTTCAGATCTGAAATCATGGCACTCGGGCCCTAGTGACAAGCATTAAGCACAACAAGTCGCAACAAAGTCATAAAGCACTAATAGAAGATACTAGGCACCATGCCCTAACAATCTGATGCCATTACATGAACGATGTCATCCAATCCCTACCATCCCCATAGCCTACAGCGGGGGATTACTCACTCATGGATCGGGGAAACATGGATGGTTGATGGAGAAGCGATGGTGATGATGATGGCGATGATCTCCTCCAATTCCCCGTCCCGGCAGGGTGCCAGAACGGAGTTTCTAGTGCTGTTTCGTGGAATCTGGTGGTGGCGGCAGAGTGAAACTCCTTCTAGAAAAACATCGACCCCCCCGAGTTTTTAGGTCAAAAGGCAACTTATAGGCAAAGAGGGAGACCGAGGGGTAGCCTGGGGCGGCTAGACCATGCCCTGGCGCGGCCAGGCCCAGCCCGCGCTTAGGGGGGGGGGGTGCCTAGGCCCTGGCCCTCCTCCGTCTCGTATTCTGGCTCCATGAGTCTTCCGAAAAAATAGGCACTTTGGATTTTGTCCCGTCCAATTCCAAGAATATTCATTTTCTGACTTTCCTGGAACCAAAAACAGCAGAAAACAGGCAGCTGGCACTGTGGCTCTTGTTAATAGGTTAGTCCAAGAAATCATATGAAAAGTACTCCAAAGTGTGGACAAAACACAAGAAAGTGGATAAAACCAAGCATGGAACATCAAAAATTATAGATACATTTGCAATGTATCAACATCCCCAAGCTTAACTCCTGCTCGTCCTCGAGTAGGTAAGTGATAAAAAGAAAGAATAATTTTTGAGGTGACATGCACCATCATAAACTTGATCAAAATATTTGTAAAACATTCAAAGCTGGGATCATAGTACTTCAACATAACATGAAAGATAAAGTTCTAACAATAAGACAAAGAAACTATGATGCAACATGAAAAGGCACAAACAGAAGATTCATGAATAACAATGGTTTGAAGACATTTGTTTGTTTCACATAAAGAAAACATAGCATAATGGCATTCAGCTTGTCCCTCATAGAGTAGCAAGTATAAATGCATAGGACACCTTCAAAGTTTATAAGAGTGACTAGATACAAATAGTTTAAAACAAGAAATATCATGGTATGCATCAATCAACAAGTCTTGGGACAATGCACATAGAACTAAGAATGGCCACTATGCTCTCAAGAAAGTGCTCATAGAATGTGTGGAGACTCAATAAGGAAATGAATAGGTTTTGAAAAGTTTGAAAGGCTTCCAAATGCTGAAAGTATGGTACTCATTAGCTTTGAGCTCTCATTGCCCCCATCATAAGCATCTTTAAATGGTTAAGGTTAAAGTGGCACAACTAAGAGGATATGCTTGACAAGTTATAAATCGAAGTCTCATGCCCCTTACTTACGAAGACCGATGCTCATGCTACTCAACTTTAGTCATGAGTAAGCTCTTGTCATTGTAAGTATATACGAATCATAGAGAACCGCCAACGGGGTACCCCTTGCACATGATACAAGAGCTATCCCATAATCAAAATGACAAGGCAAGCAGACAATGAGCATCTCAACGATCTTTTTATTTACTATGTGCATAGATTTTTATTGAGGATGCTTCATAGAATGCTCATTATGGTTATGCTGCAAGTTTCCACCATGATTAGGCATGTCTTAAGCTAGCGGCCCAGGCATTTCTCTAACATACATACAAACTCCATGATATTACAAGTTCCACTTTTATTTCACACCGCCGGGATCCATAAGCAAAAGAACATGATATCAATGAGGTACTAAGTACCCATGAAATGTTGAAAACGTTCCCCATGAAACATGGTTCTGCTAACTTCAACTTATAAAGCGCAAGCATATATGCAACAAACAAGGACACAATGGTTCAGGTTTATTAAATGCAAGAAAAATAAAGTGTGCCATCAAGTTTGTGAGAGCTTTACTAACTAACTTTCTCATAACAAGAAAACATTTTATTCTGAAGAAAACAAGGCATATTGAATATGCGCGGAAGTAGCAAATGATGCTAATAGGTAGGTATGGTGGACACTTTCGCAATATTTGGTTTTGGTGAGTTGGAAACATGAGTAAAACATACTCAGTGAAGGTGAAGGCTAACAATAGTAAGGGAGCGACAAACGAGAGAGCAATAATGGCCATAATCATGCAGAGCGACAAAACATCATTGATCAAAACATAAAGTGATACTACAAGTTGAAAACTAAAGGATCATAAAGGCTTATGGTGACTTGGTATAGTCATAACATGGTGTGAGCATGCGCCAAGTCAACCCAAATAAAGCATCAAAGGAGAATACCACTATACTATGCTAAAACAACGCATGATTCATCCAAGGCACATTAAGCAATCTCAATTGTTTATAACAAGTCATGCTACAGCAAAGAATACTAAGCATAGAGCCAAAACAATATCAAGCATGGCATGACAAAACACAGGCCACAGTCAAAAACAAGCTCTCTTTACCACTTAAGCATGAACTTTCCTACTCTTTTCCAAACCAAACCAAACTATTCGAAAACCAATGTATGAAATAGGGGGTACAACCAATTTATTCAGCAAACTAAGAAAACAAAGCAAACGAAAAACCAAAACAAAAATGAAGAAGAAGACGCTCCAAGAACAACACAACTGTGCATGAAACAATAAAAATGAAGCGTTTGGAAGAAACCTGGGATTTTATTTGATGAAGAGGGGGATGCCTTGGGCATCCCCAAGCTTTGATGCTTGTACTTCTTGGATATTTCTTGGGGTGACACGCAAGGCATCCCCAAGCTTGAGCTTTAGTCCATCCTTCATCTTATTACTCATTCCTTCCATACACCTGAAATTTTTCCTTCATACAAATCTTCACACAATCTTTATTAGCAACATTAGTGCACTCAAGATAATAGGTCTTAAGGTTCAGTTCTAACACCAAATAAACTTCCATTCGAACACTAGATACTGAAGCACTTCCCTCAAAAATCTCAATTCTCCAAAAGAACTCAAAAAGGAACCAACAAGAAGCAAATGCAAATAATGGCAAAAATCTGTCAAAACAGACCAGCAGGTAAAGACGAATTTTTTTGAAGACCTTCTGTTGCTCAAATCGAAAAGTCTTGATCTAACGAAAGTTAGATAACAACCTGGGTCAGAAGCACAAAAATTCACGCCTCAAAAGGACGTACAGAGATTTTACACAAATTGTTACGGTGAAGCACAGAAATCTGTTTTGGGACAGCAACTTTCCCAATCATTACTTCTCTCTCATTAGAGGTTACTCTTGGCACAAAAAGCAAATAAAAAAGGATAAGGAGCGGTTATTACTGAGGTAATAACTTCCAAGACTCATCTAAAACTTTTTGGTTATCTCCCAATAAGTACTTTTCTTTAACGCCTTTAAGTTAGGCATAAGCGAAAACTAAAATGGATAGAATAGAAGTAAGCGGAGATAATCATGGTGAAAACATTGTTTTGTTCAATGAAATCCTCTTGTTAACAAGGTTGATCAGGTCTCTTTACCAAAACAATTTTATATGAGACAAAACTTTGTATTCCACTAATGATTATGTTACCTCAACCTTGATAGCAATGGTCCCAATCATAATAGTTTCAAATTTTTCTCTTGGTATGGGACAATATATTTCTCCAACTTGAATGGCCTCAACATGTTCAACTGAATTCAAACCATAAGTCCTTTCAATCTTCTTGGGGAAATAGATAGTATGTTCCTTGTCATTAACATTGAAAGTCACCTTTCCTTGATTACAATTAATAACAGCTCCTGCAGTTTTAAGAAAAGGTCTCCCAAGAATAATAAACATATTATCATCTTCAGGCATTTCAAGCACAACAAAATCAGTTAATATCAAGCAATTATGAGCCACTTGAACAGGTACATCCTCACATATACCAACGGGAATAGTGGTAGATTTATCAGCCATTTGCAAAGATATATTAGTTGGTATTAATTTTTCTAGTTGAAGCCTCTTATAGAGAGAGAAAGGCATAACACTAACTCCAGCTCCCAAATCACACAAAGCAGTTCTAACATAACTGTTCTTAATAGAGAAAGGGATAGTTAGAATCCTTGGGTCTCCAAGTTTCTTTGGAACCTTACCATTAAAGGAATAATTAGCAAGCAAAGTAGAAATTTCTTCATTAGGGATCTTCCTTCCATTCGAGACAATATCCTTCATATACTTTGAATAAGGAGGCAATTTAATAGCATCAGTCAAAGGAATTTGCAAGAATAAAGGTTTCATCCACTCACAAAAACTTATTATAGTGTTCATCTTCCTTTGACTTGTGTTTCTTATCAGGGAATGACATAGGTTTTTGGACCCAAGGTTCTCTTTCACTACCATGTTTCTTAGCAATAACATCTTCTTTGGTGTATTTAGTATTCTTAGTGTGGTTTTCAGGTTCTTCTTCAACTTTTTCTTCATTAGGAACTTCATTTTCTTCATTACCACTTTTAGTTTCAGCCTCAGAGATATATATACTATTAGGATCTATAGCAGGTTCAGAGGGTTCTACAACAGTTTTATGTTTCCTTTTCCTTTTCTTACGAGTAGAGCCACTATTTTTAGCTTGTTGAGAATCCTTCTCAATTCTTTTGGGATGCCCCTCAGGATATAGAGGATCCTGGGTAGCAGCACCACTTCTAGTTCTAATTTCATAAGCATGTTTTTCTTTAGCAGCATTAACTAGCAAGTCTTTTTGCACTTTAACGAGTTGATCTATTTGAGTTTGAACCATTTGAAAGTGTTTAACAATCATTTTAACATCATTAGAGGTTCTTTCCACAATATATTTCAACTCAACAATAGCTCTAGTGTTTTCCATTAGATGATTTTGCACCCTTTTATTAAAATTATCTTGCTTAACAATAAAGATATCGAATTCTTCTAAGCATTGATCAGGAGGTTTAGAGTAAGGGATATCACCTTCATCAAAGTGTTGGAGAGAGTGTACCTCGATAGTGGATGAGTAGGGAATAGGCTTACATAATTCTTCTATAAGAGGTAAATGCTTGACATCTGCAGCTTTAATTCCCTTCTCCTTAAGACATTTCTTAGCTTCCTTCATCACTTCATCATTTAATTCAATAACCCCCCTCTTCTTTGATGTTGGAATAGGCACCGGAATAGTAGGTTTAGGTACAATTACTTCATGTATAGCTTGTTTAGGAGGAGTCCAATCTTCATAGTTCTTACTTATTTTTGCCATTAATTCCTCAGCTTCCTTAGGAGTCCTATTCCTGAAAACACAATCAGCACAACTATCTAGGTATGTCCTAGATTCTTCAGTTAGTCCATTATAAAATATATCAAGAAGATCATTCTTAGGTAATGGGTTCCAGCTTGTGCATGAATCAGAGCAAAAAACCTTGCCCAAGATTCAGGCAATACCTCGTTTTTTCCCTGTTTAAAATCAAAAAGTTCCTGCAAAATAGCTTGTCTAGCACTAGGAGGAAAATATTTCTGCAGGAAAGTACTAATCAAGCACTCAGGGCTATCAATAGATCCAGGAGGTAAATTACTAAACCAAGTTTTAGCTTCTCCTTTTAGTGAAAAGGGGAAAATCTTAGCAACAAAGTAAGTACGCATCTTAATATCATCAGAAAACAAACCACTCATGGTAGAAAGTTCATTCATATGTGCTATCGCATTTTCATTCTTAGTCCCACAAAAAGGTTCTTTCTTGACAATAGCTATGTAAGATAGATCAAGAGAGAAATCATAATCTTTATCTATAATGTTTATGGGAGAAGCAGCAAACTTAGCAATAGGAGATAATTTGGGTCTAATAGTACGCCTCTCAAGGAGAATCTTAGCAGTGCTCCTATCATGGGTGTTTTTGCATTCTTTAATAAATTCATCGGTCATCTCAACATAACCATCTTCAATATCATAGCTCTCACTAGACTCAAGTGAGCTAACAGGTGTGGTAGTGTCTTCATTAGGAGTTTCGGTATTTCCAGCTATAGTTCTAGCAATTTTAGCATCTAGGAAAGGACCTAATGAACCACTCTTATCAAGCACAATAGAAGCAGCATCATAAGCATCAGAAGTTTCAGATTCAGTAGTAGTAGCAGTGTGTGTAGCATGTGTATGTGGTGGTGTAACGAGCTTACTTATAACAGATGGTGAATCAAGAGCAGCAGAGGTGTTTAGAACCGTACCTCTTCTTGTAGTGGATGGTAAAATAGGAAACTTGCCATCACGAGACTTACCCATGATGGATGGATAGCTGCGAACAATAGAGAATCCAAGTGAACTTGATAAATAAAGCTATGCTCCCCGGCAACAGTGCCAGAAAATAATCTTGATGACCCACACGTATAGGGGGTGTATCGCAATATTTTCGAGGGAAGTGAAACCCAATTTATTGATTCGACACAAGGGGATCCAAAGAATATTTATAAGCCTTAACAACTGAGTTGTCAATTCAGCTACACCTGGAAACAATCTTGCTCACATCAGTTTATCAGTAGCAATAGGTTTGTAGCTGGAATAGCAAAGTAACATCAGTAGTAAAGTAAAGACAATAGTAACAATAGAAGTAAACAATAGAATTCGAGTGCGGTAGGCATAGTGATGGATAGACGGGCGTTGCATGGACAAGGCAATTCACATAGCAATCAGAACATAGGGCAATTGCAGATAAATAAGATAAATCATCCAAGTACTAGATAATCCTAGGCATGCGTTCCATATATAGTCATACATGCTCGCAATGAGAACTTGCACAACATCTTTTGTCCTGCCAGCCCGTTTGTAGCGGGGCCTCAAGGGAACTACTAGCAATTAAGGTGCTCCTTTTAATAGAGCACCGGAGCAAAGCATTAACACTCCGTGAACACATGTGATCCTCATATCAAAGCCATTCCCTTCAGTTATCCTGATTTCTGTCACTTCGGGGCCATTGGTTCCGGACAACAACGTGTGTATACAACTTGCAGATAAGACCATAAACAATACTATCATAATGAATCAATAACATGTTCAGATCTGAAATCATGGCACTCGGGCCCTAGTGACAAGCATTAAGCACAACAAGTCGCAACAAAGTCATAAAGCACTAATAGAAGATACTAGGCACCATGCCCTAACAATCTGATGCCATTACATGAACGATCTCATCCAATCCCTACCATCCCCATAGCCTACAACGGGGGATTACTCACACATGGATGGGGGAAACATGGATGGTCTATGGAGAAGCGATTGTGATGATGGCGATGATCTCCTCCAATTCCCCGTCCCGGCTGGGTGCCAGAACGGAGTTTCTGGTGCTGTTTCGTGGAATCTGGTGGTGGCGGTGGAGCGGAACTCCTTCTAGAAAAACGTCGACCCCCCCGAGTTTTTAGGTTAGAAGGCAACTTATAGGCAAAGAGGGAGATCGAGGGGCAGCCTGGGGCGGCCAGACCATGCCCTGGCATGGCCAGGCCCAGCCCGCGCCTGGGGGGTGGGGGGTTGTGGCTAGGCCCTGACCCACCTCCATCTCGTATTCTGGCTCCGTGAGTCTTCCGGAAAAATAGGCACTTTGGCTTTTGTCCCATCCAATTCCAAGAATATTCATTTTCTGACTTTTCTGGAACCCAAAACAGCAGAAAACAGGCAGCTGGCACTGTGGATCTTGATAATAGGTTAGTCCCAGAAATCATATGAAAAGTACTCCAAAGTGTGGACAAAACACAAGAAAGTGGATAAAACCAAGCATGGAACATCAAAAATTATAGATACATTTGCAATGTATCAGGAAGCAGGGATTCAAGTCTCATAAAGAGCTTCCAAAAATTATGGTACTTATAGCTTTCATCTCTCATTGCCCCTATCATAAGCATCTTGAAGTGATTAAGGTTAAAGTGAACAAACTATGGTGTACATGCTTGACGAAGTATAAGTTAGAAATCTCATGTCCCTTGTATACGAGGGCCGCTCCTCATGCTACTCAAGTTTAGTCACTGGTAAGTTCTTGTCATCGTAAGTACATGTGTATCATAGAGAACCACCAACGGGGTACCCCTTGCCTGATGATACGGAAGAATACCCATATCAAAATGACAAGGCAAGCAGACAACGAGCATCTCATCAATCTTCTTATTTACCATGGGAATATGGTGCTTTTTTCTCTCTTTCCTCTTTTCATAATCTCTTTTTTTCTTTTTTTCTTTTTTTCTCAATATAGGACTCTTTTTTAATAAGAAGAATGCTTCATAGACAGCTCATTATGGTTACGCTGCAGGTTTCCACCATGTCAGCATGGATTAGACCAGCGGCCCAGGCGTTTATCTAACACATATACATAACTCCATGGACTTACAAGCTCCCCTTTCATTTCACATCGATGACATCCATATACAAAAGAGCATGATATCAACTAGGTACAAGTACCAAGTGCAATGTTGAAAGCGTTCCCCATGACAACATGGTTCTGCTAATTCCCAACAAATAAGTGTAAGCATATACAACATAGACGACACAATGGTTCAAGTTTATTAAGGGTAAGAAAAGTAAAGTGTGCCATCAAGTTCGTGAGAGCTTTAATCACTAGTTTTATCATAAAAAGTTTAATTTGGAAGGTAAACAAAAGCATGAATATACTTGGAATAGCACAAGATAGTAGGTAGGTATGGTGGACTCTTTGGAATAACTTGGTTTAGGGAGTTGGATGCATGAGTGGAACTCATACTTGGTTGTCGAGGCTAGCAAAAGACTGGGAGCGACAAACTAAGAGAGCAATAATGGCCATAATCATGCAGAGCGACAAAACATCATTGATCAAAGCATAAAGTGATACTACAAGTTGAAAACTAAATGATCATAAAGGCTATGGTGACTTGGGATAGTCATAACATGGTGTGAGCATGCTCCAAGTCAACCCAAATAAAGCATCAAAGGAGAATACCACTAACTATGCTTTAATATGCTAAAACAACGCATGATTCATCCAAGGCACATTAAGCAATCTTAATTGTTTATAACAAGTCATGCTACAGCAAAGAATACTAAGCATAAAGCCAAAACAATACCAAGCATGGAATGATAGAGCATAGGCCACAGTCAAAAACAAGCTCTTTTTACCACATAAGCATGAACTTTCCTACTCTTTTCCAAACCAAACCAAACTATTTGCAAACCAATGTATGAAAGAGGGGGTCCAACCAATTTATTCAGAAAACTAAGCAAACAAAAACCAAAACGAAAACGAAAAAGAAGACGCTCCAAGAACAACACACCTGTGCACGAAACAATAAAAATGAAGCGTTCGGAAGAAACTTGGGATTTTTATTGATGAAGAATGGATGCCTTGGGCATCCCCAAGATTTGACGCTTGTACTTCTTGGGTATTTCTTGGGGTGACACGCGTGGCATCCCCAAGCTTGAGCTTTAGTCCATCCTTCATCTCATTACTCATTCCTTCCATACACCTGAAAATTTTCCTTCATACAAAACTTCACACAATTATTATTAGCAACATTAGTGCACTCAAGATAATAAGTCTTAAGGTTAAGTTCTAACACCAAATAAACTTCCATTAGAACACTAGCTACTGTAGCACTTCCCTCAAAAAGCTCAATTCCCCAAAAGAACTCAAAAAGGAACCAACAAGAAGCAAATGCAGAAAATGGCAGAAATCTGTCAAAACAGACCAGCAGGTAAAGACGAATTTTTTTGAAGACCTTCTGTTGCTCAAATCAAAAAGTGTTGAACTAACGAAAGTTAGATAACAACCTGGGTCAGAATAAAAAAAATGCACGCCTCAAAAATACTTTCAGAGATTTTACACGAATTTTTATGGTGAAGCACATAAATCTGTTTTGGGACAGCAACTTTCCCAATCATTACTTCTCTCTCATTAGAGGTTACTCTTGGAACAAAAAGCAAATAAAAAGGATAATGAGCAGTTGTTACTGAAGTAATAACTTCAAAGACTCATCTAAAACTTTTGAGTTATCTCCCAATAAGTACTTTTCTTTAACGCGTTTAAGTTAGGCATAAGAAGCAAGAAAAAGAATCAAGTGTTCTCAAATGAACAAGCATTAAGACCAAATTTCTTGCCCTTACCTATCTTACTTTTATTCTTAACCTTGCGGAAAATATGATTGTTTGGTGGAGAAGAAAGGTGCATGTTCCTCTTTCCCACATCTATTATTGCTCCAAGGAGTTCTAATAGGGACCTTCCAAGTGTAATTTGTCATTTTCCTGCACATTCAATGACAAGATAATCAGTAGAAATCATTTTCCAAGGATCTTTGTAAACACTCCTTCAGCTATTCCTGTAGGTAATATGGTAGCATTATTAGCAAGAGATATTTCTTTTCCTCCTTCAGTAAGACCCCAAAGATTCAAAGATTCATAAATATCTTTGGGCATAAGGCAAAATTCAGACATGATATCACAGCGGGCTTGAAAAGTTTCAGCGTTTATCTCGATCTTTACTGTAGGGAGCCACTTTGATGGTTCAGAATTTATTGGAACATAATTATGATGCTCCCTAAGCGTATTATAGCAATCTTTTAAGCTAGTAGTGCTAGTCTCAAGAGTGTTCAATCTAGCAAATATTCTTGCGAAAGAAATATCAGTTTGGCTAGCCAAGTTGTAAGTAAGGATCAATTTCTTTATAGCATTAATAGCATCATCCTCATTACATTGGAGGAAATCTCCTCCCACAACAGCATCTAAAGCATATCTATAGCAAAGAGCAATTCAACGTAAAAACTGCTAAGGAACAAGCTTTGAGTCATTTTAGGCTCAGTTTTTTCTTGTAGATCAGAGATTCTAGACCAAGCTTCCTTAAAACTTTCCTCAATTCCTTGTTTAAAAGTGAAAATCATTTCCTCGGGTGACATAGTGATTGGAGCAAGGCTAGACATAAAGGCAACTTAAGATAAGAACTATTTTTTTGTGTTTTTTTTAAAAGAAAGCAAACTAGAAAGGAACTAATTTTTTTGTGTGTTTTTGATAAAGAAACAAGCAAACAAAGCAAAAAGAAACTAAGCAAAACAAAAATAATAAAGTAAAGAGATTGGTTATGAGGGTCTCCTCTTGTGAAGATGTCCTTGGCTCCCCGACAACGGCGCCAGAAAAATGCTTGATGGCTCGGTGTTGATGTAGAGCTCGTTGGGAACCCCAAGAGGAAGGTATGATGAGCACAGCAGCAAGTTTCCCTCAGTTATGAAACCAAGGTTTAATCGAACCAGTAGGAGCAAGGAAACACCCCAAAGGTGTTGCTAGCTGAGCCTTGGCAGGGCGCACTACCGGTGCTAGTAGCAACGTGGAGACCTGCACAACACAACCACATAACTTTGTTCCCAACTTGCGATGAGGTTGTCAATCTCACTGGTCTTGCTGAAAACAAAGGATTAAACGTATCGAATGGAAGGAAGTAATAGTTTGCAGAAAGTAAACAGAAAGCAGTATACCGTTTGTAGATTGTATGTAAAAGAAAGGACTGGGATCCATAGTCCACTAGAGGTGGCTCTCCTTAAGATAGATAACATGCTGGGTGAACAGCGGGGCAATTGACAAACATCGAGAAAGCAATACATGCATATACTAATCATGTTGACTCCTTCGAGACTTGATTGGGCATTACAACATTATACATAGACCGCCATCCAACTGCATCTATGACTAATAATCCACCTTCAGGTTATCATCCGAACCCCCTCCAGTATTAAGTTGCAAGCAACAGATTATTGCTTTACGAATTGCGTGTAAAGTAAACAATACGATTGTTCTATGAACAAAGGATTGTTGTTTTCTCCCTAGTAGCAACAGCACATCTAGTACCTTAGAGATTTCTGTCACTTCCCTAGATTACCAGAGGCACGAACCCACTATCGAGCATAAATACTAACTCTTGGAGTTGCTAGCATCTACTTGGCCAAGATAGCTACTAACAACGGAAAGCATGCAAGATCACAAATAACAAAGACATGATAGAATCAATAATCAATATGAAATAGCATCTCAATATCCATCGGATCCTCGCAAACACAACATGCAGAATTACAAATAGATGATCTTGATCATGAACGGAGCTCACAAGATCTAGACATGAAAGCACAAAGGAGGAGAACCATCCATCTAGGTACTACATGGATCCGTAGTCCAGAGATGAATTACTCACGCATCACACCGGATGCTTGCATGGTGATGAAGAAGGCCTCTAGGGTGAATTCCCCTCTCCAGCAGGGTGCCGAGAAGAGCTTCAGATCCCTCCCGACGTAGGGATGGAGATGACGGTGGCTACAGACTCTTTCATGGATTTTTGATCGGGTACTTAGGGTTTTCGTCCTGAGGGCATCTTATAGGCGGAAGGAGAGGCCGAGGGGGTGCTGGGGTCGGCTAGACCACCCCTTGTCGTGGGCCAGGCCTGGTCGAATGGACAGGTGGTGTGGCCCGCCCCCAGCCCTTCTCTGTCTCGTATTCTGGCATCTGATGACTTCCGGAAAAATAGGCACTTTGGCTTTTGTCCCGTCCAATTCCGAGAATATTCATTTTCTGACTTTTCTGGAACCAAAAACAGCAGAAAACAGGCAGCTGACACTGTGGCTCTTGTTAATAGGTTAGTCCAAGCAATCATATGAAAAGTACTCCAAAGTGTGGACAAAACACAAGAAAGTGGATAAAACCAAGCATGGAACATCAAAAATTATAGATACATTTGCAATGTATCAGTTGTGCCGACTGTTTGCATCAGGGAAGGAGATCTTGGGAGCTCGATGATAGCTTGAGCATGGTGGACGAGGGAGAGTTGGTGCACTGCATGGCAGTTCATGTAAGGTATGGGTGGGGAGGATGCCGACGGTGTTGATGCAGATCTTGGGCAGTCGTTGACGGATTCGGCGCCGTGGAGGGGAAAGTGGGAAAAGGAAATCAGGTGCGGTGGACGACGACAGACTCGGTGACCAAGATAAGGTGCGATGGACGTCGGTGAAGCGGCAATGATGCTTTGGATGAGACCGCAGCTGATGCAGCTCCGGTATACTGTTGACTGAGGAGTGAATGTTGTCGAGTTTGCGGCGGACAAACCCAGCCGGAGAAGTGCCACGGGAGGTTCTGGGCGTGAGAAATTTCGTAGTGTTTGAGATGGAGGGGAGCGAGGGAGTGGGGACCATGTGATTTGGGTATCGTTTGAAATGGAGGGGCGCGTGAAATTTTGCAGTGTTTGAAATGGAGGGGCGCGGGGGAGTGGGGACCATGTGATTTTGGTATCGTTTGAAACGGAGGGGCGCCATATATTTTGTAGTGTTTGAAATGGAGGGGCGCGAGGGAGTGGGGACCACGTGATTTTGGTATCGTTTGAAATGGAGGGGTGCCAGAAATTTCGCAGTGTTTGAAATGGAGGTGCATGAGGGAGTGGGGACCATGTGATTTTGGTATCATTTGAAACGGAAGGGCGCTAGATATTTCATAGTGTTTGAAATGGAGGGGCGCGAGGGAGTAGGGACCACGTGATTTTGGTATTGTTTGAAAAAGAAGGGCGCTAGATATTTCATAGTGTTTGAAATGGAGGGGCGCAAGGGAGTGGGGACCACGTGATTTTGGTTGTCTAGCAATCCATCCAAAATTAACAGGACATAGGGGATACCTTCCCTTCGAAGGCTCTGGCGCGGACGCTCATGCAAGCAATCGCTGGGTGTCCCAGCATAGACTATAGGGGTAGATGTGTAGGTTACTGTAGTAGCAGACCATTAATCGGGCTAGCTGGCGCGATGTCATTTTGGCGCTCCACGAGTTCAAACTTTTACTTATGGTGTTCAGGAGTGAATGCATGCATCTCAAAAAAGGTACTTACATGATTACATGTAGGATATTATTAGGATACTGAGTTGCATGCATCGTGTAGTAATGAGTGGATTCTATTGGGTTGATCATTGTATTACTCGTATTCTCTCTCCATATATGCGTTGATCACAGTCTAGTTACTGAGTTGCATGGATGTGAGCACAATTGATTGAGTGACAAACTTTTTTTTATGTGCGGTCGAGTCCCCCGTCCGCTGATGACCCTCGCGAATCAACGCAGCTCACACATAAGTGTATTTTTACGTAGTAGTAGGAACATCATCCAGGGAGACAAATTTCAGCGTCTAGCAATCTTGTTTGTCCAATCTGAAATCAACGGGTCAAAGCGGATACCTTCCCTACGAAGGCTCTAGCGGGAATGCCTATGCAAAGAATCGTTGGGTGTCCGTGGGTAGACTATATGGATAGCTATGGTTGTGACCCAAAGTACTCCAGACAATAGCTGGGTGTTCCTAATGCTGACAGTGCATTTTATTTTCTAGATAGACACCGTGCCTCCTGATAGTATATACTACTACTGTCTAAACGGTGGAGCGTAGTTGAGTAAGAAAGATTCCCTAAGGTGATGTCTAATGCAATAAAGAAATGAAAAAGGAACTAGAGAAGAGAACAAGGTTGAACAAAACTTGTAAGTTAAACATAGACTATAACATGCATAAGTTATTAGTCTATGTTAATACATGAATAGACTAATTATTAGGTAATAGACTAATTTCAGGTTCGTATGTGTGAATAACTCACTGCCACATAAGAAATTTTACTGATTAGGACCCTTAGACCAGCCACACTGTGTAGAAAAAGCGATTCATAACACTCTCTCTCCAGCCTTTGAATCGGTTCGATATAGTGTGGGAAACCGACGCATGCGTCTGACAAATAGAAGCGGTTCAACTTGTTGGTTCGACTCATAGAATGGATGTGTGAGGAGCAAGCTGTGTAGGCCCACATAGCAGTGAGGAGGAAGAGAGGGCCTGATTGATTAAAATAAGATTGCATGGTACGAATCATCCTGCCCCTCACATGACAAACGATGCTAAACGGTGTAGAGAAAACATAGCGATTCTATGTGCTGTCACATTTTTCCTTGAACCGAATACACAGTGTGGCTGGTCTTACCTTCTCTCACCTCCTGTTGAACCGGTTCTATACATTTTAGGATTCAGTTTATATAACCTAACACAAAGAAGCGGTTCAAGAACTTAGTTCGCTTATTTCATGCAACTGTGGGGCCAAGTGGTAGAAATGTGAGGAGAGCCAGGATGCATGCATGCGGAGAAAGTAAATAGTGGGTCCCACCTGCGATTCCATACACTACAGATTTCCAAAACATTTCTTGAACCGACACAACGGTGTGGCTGATACTCATGAAGTTATTGGCACTATGACTAGCCTAAAAGGATTCTTCCCCTAGATTTTGCTTATCTCCAAGAGCAACCCTATATTATCTCCCCTATATCATAACCACAATATTTTAATAGGAAGAGCAAAAAAATCACCCAATAACTCAGTCAACGACGTAGTGGCCACGTAAAGGGAAGATAAAACAATTGATAAGTATACTAGACACTGAATTCGGATCCCTACACATCTGACAAAGTAGAAAGTATGACCAAATTTAAAGATCACTCATTGACGATTTAATTATTTTGATTTATCAGACATACTCTCCCTCCATCCTAATTTTTCTGAAAATACCCTCCAACCCAATTAAAAAGGATGTCACATATTTGACTAAATTTGAATGTAGATGTACACTAAACAGTGAGTACTTTATGGCAAGTACATCATTACAAAAGCTCCATAGAGCGCATTCGAACGCTAAAGAGTACAATATAATTATGCGAAGACGGATGAGAAAAAAATGATCCATGCACCCAAAACAAATAAAAAGGAGAGCCATTTAGGCAAGTCCTCCTCCTTCCTAGTTACTACTCCAAGATTCGGTGATTGCAACACTGTGGCTGCCCTGCGGAGGCAGGGCCTCGATGACCTCCGCAATGGTCGTGACCTTGACGGCCAACATGAGATGGCTTCTCTCTTCCTACTTAGCAGGGTGTGACCTGGACAATCTCCGCAATGGTAGCTGTTGGCTACGGAGCACCGTGACTTCCTTCTTCAATTTTTCACACTCAGCGCGAAGCATGGAGGAGTCATGCTCGTAAGATCGTGCGTGCTTCATTTGAAAAGCCAAATCGGCTCAGAGGCGATCACTCTCTAGGTTGAGCTCGAAGTTTTTCTGAAGAATTTTGATGTTATGGCTGTAGATTTCATCTACTTTGGACGAGATTCTCGTCGTGACTTCTTGCATGGAAAATGCATCATCAGTAAGAGAGCATAGGGTGCATGTAGAGAAGAACATAAAATGTCAATAAATGTATAGTGACTGCAGTACCTCTCTTCTTCGACCGAGAGTGGGCATGAGGGCATCATACACGTCAGAGATATCCATCGTGCTATCGACCCGTGGGGTGGAAAATTCGACGCTCGAGCCGCCTGCCCTGGAAGATGTACAAAGACAGTTCAATAGTAGGAGCAGACAGCCCAGGAATCAATGGAAGTACAAACCTACCCCGACTCTTGGTCCCCATGATAGTCGCTCTTCGGATACATGCGCGAAGACGATCCCTCGCCCCATTGCTGGTCTCCTTTCTCGGTCCGAGCCTGCAGGTCACCCTGCCGGCGAGATTTCTCCACAGCTCTAACCACCACCATCTTGCTATTCTTCTGAGGAGACAAGATATTCTGTGACATTGCTGGATGAAGAAGTAGAGAAGAAAGGAAGGAGCAGTGGAATAAAATGGTTTCTGCGAAGGCGGAGCGAGGTAATAGTAGGAGGAGAGAGGAGAGTGAATAGTGGAAGAAAAACATCAAGTACTGGGTCTCGTCGCCGACCTTCAAGTAATCTCGTTGGTCCATCAAGCGATCGAGCTACTAGCTACAAATATTTATGACCCACCCAAAGTTTATGGAGAAATTTGGCTAGATACATAGTGGTGCAATCAACTAGCTTATGCTGTACTAAGTGGGTGCCATCTTTAGGATTGGTTTTTGCCGGCCAGTGTAGTAATTTTCTAGTAGATTTGGAAAAAAAGTCTAGTACGTACATTTCTTAGCCACATTAGGAACGGCTCACGCTATGCTTGCTCGTAGTAGTAGTACTCCCTCCGATCCATATTTACTTGTCATTGAATTGGACATATCTAGCAATGAATAGAGGGAGTAGTAGTAGTAGTCACATTGAATATACTTAGGGCTTGACGCATAAGCATCACAAACGGTCTCAAAAAGATCGAACGACAAACTTAAAGATAACTTAGGGCTTCTTTGGATAACAGGATTTAAAAACACAGGAATTTGACTCAGTCACAGGTACAAAACAATGGATTGCAAAATAGAGGGAATAGCTTTCTTTGGATCATAGAATTTCAAAACACAAGATAACAAGGTCGGAGGTACAAAACAGAGGAAATCTGCTGGCTTAAAGTCATTTCAATGAAACATAGTAAACACGGAGGAAAATTGCCTCAATCCTACATGAATGAGTGTAAAAAAGCGGATGTTGAAATTCCTATTAGATTGGGGGTGTAGGAATGCAATCTATATGAATTTTGGAGGTATGATTCCTTTCATCCAAAGGGCTTCCTTATGAAAAAAATCCTATGGGTTGAATTCCTCCAAAATTCCTTTGAAAATCCTTCGACCAAATTGGCACTTAATCAAGATGTGCGTTCTCATGACAGACGAACACCTTCCAGCAGGAGGTGATGCGGTCGTAGATTTTCATCTTGAACCCATCTCCGGTGACCTTGAACATAAGGCAGTCACCCTCTTCAAACTCATGGAAAGCAGCAAAGGTAGCCCACTCTTTGTCCAGGACGTCTGGTCTTTGTTGCGGTTGGCATTGACAACCCACTCACATTCCTCGCATGCTTGGACCACCACTAGTTGTGGGTAGGGGTGTCCCTTCAAGTAAGGCTTGAAGTAAGTCAGGATGATAAGCATATACAAGTCATGCTGGACTAACTAGTTGTAGAAGCGCCTAGGACGATGCGTCGTGGCATGGTGTCCAACCGACCTAGGGCGTCTTCTCGGTTTGGCAGAACTAGCGACCGACCTTGCAGTACTTGCCCTTGCCAAGGCCTCCACTCTCTTGTCCGGCAGCTTCAACTCCCTTGGTATGATGGGGAGAGCATCTTCATAGCCACCTGGAGCTGGAGCTGTCTAGTCAAGAATGTAGTCTAAGTTTGGCATTACAACTAGGCCGTCCTACATGAAAATTACCATTGCGTCAGTCCTTTTGTAGCATCCCAAAACTTTAATCAAGGTTATCAAGATCCAAATCACCCAATTTAGGGTTAACAAAAACTTTTTATTATTAAAACAATTAAGCATGCATATGTGTGTTGCATTAATATGGAATTGTTTTAAATTGCCTTGTTTGTTGGTTCTAATGGTTATAAAATGATTCTATGGTGAATTCCACATCATCTAGATCATTACCAAGCAAAATCCAAAGAAAAAGAAATCAATTAGAATTAATGAAGGCAAATGGTCATTTTTGCCATTTTAATCCACTAGGTCACTTTAGGTGTTCCTAGAACTCAAAGTCCAACAGAAACATTTATGAATGTTTGCACCCCTTGCTAGTACAAGTAAAGATCTACCAAGGCCCACTTTGAAATCTTACAAAAACATTTAAACACTAATTTTAAATGGCATTTGAAAATGGATTCATTTCATATGCATAGATCACACCTTTTCAAAAACCACTCAAATGAATTCCCCTTGACCTTTCTAAACAGACATAGAATCTCAAGCTTAAGTGGAGAACACTCAAAATTTTTGAATCCAAAATTCAAAACATTTCTTCTTGCGGCCATTCTGTCGAACACATGGCAGGTACTGAACCAGAACTAGAGTAGCTTCACTGTTTCCACAGTGATCATCGACCAATTTGGTCTCCCACTTAATCCACTGTCCCCCTAGCATCTCACCTAGCCCAGACCAGCTCCCCCTTCACTGCTAGCAACAGTGGCGCGCTGCCCAAATATGGTCGTCGCCAGCCAAATGCGGGCAACGCGCCAGCGACCGCGCAACGCCAATCCAGCATGCCCTAGCTCCGCCAAACCCTACTGCCACAGACGGTCCCTTCCTCGAGATTTTCCAGCCCCTGGACCACCGAGGACAGCTCGCGCCCACTGCCTCTGCACCGTGCCCAGCTCACGCCAGAGCACCATCCCCGACAAGCCCGCACAAGCCACACCTTGCCTTCAGCTTACGTGCGCCGCTCCGCCATAACCCCAGCACCTCCCTAGACACGCCCTCTTCCTGCCGCGCGACCAGCAGCCGCCGTGAAACGCATAGAGCACCGCCTCAGCCGCACAGAGCGCTAGCCTTTCCCGACCACATGCCATCGCCCCTAGAGTCGCCATCACGCCATAGCTGACTGCCAGGAGACAAGCCACCGTCTGCCTACCCTGCCCATGCCTCTAGCGCCCTGTATCATCGTCACCGACAAGCTCACCGTCGCCCTCACGGTCCCCTCGTCGAGCCTATATAAGGAGCCCTCCCTAGCACCATTTCCTCACACCACTCAGCTCCCCTCTCACCACTGATCCTTCCCCACCGTTAGCCAGAGCCGCTCGAGCAGCTGTTCGCCGGAATTGCGCCGGAGTTCGCAGCAGCAGAGGAGGAAGGGGCCCGATGATTTTGTCCACCCCAGGAGCTGCCTTGACCTCTCCTGAGTCTGCCATCGTCTCCTCGTTCGATCGCCCCATCGCCACAATAGATGGAGCCCTAGTATGCCCCCACCGCACCCCCACCGAGCCGCTAGGGTTCTGTCTCGCCGGCGACCTGTCCGTCGTCGACGACGAGCCACATCCGCTGGTCGTAGTTCTAATCGTGCGGCCCACATCGCCCCATACCGCTTCGCGTTTGAAGAGCCGCTAACATGCGGGACCCCCCTATCAGCTATTCTCTGTGCCGTGGAGTATAACTGAGACGGACCGTTAGTGTTCCCGCGCTGGCCCTAGAATTCAAATTTAGATTTTTCTATTTAGACTTAACTAGTTTCTGTCCACTAGTTTGAAAATCAATTCAGAAAGATTTACTTAACCAAATTGAATGATTCCAATTTTGTTGCAAAGATAATGTAAATATCTATCCAAGCCCGTTGGATTTAAATCAATTAGAGTTATAGATCACATATAGGAAAAATAACAAGACAGGTACTTTTCCACCTTCAAACATTTTTCAAAAATCAACCATAATAGCTTTTGAGTTGATTCCAACTCTCAAAAAACAAATTTGACAATACCTAGCTAGCATTGAACTTCAACCCACGTTGGAGCAGTTCAGGACTGAGTTAGTTAGCAAAGGATTCCTAGCTAGCATTGAACTTCAACCCACGTTGATTAGCCAAATCAAGGAAGCCCAGAAGGGGAATGAAAGTATCGACGGAATCAAACGTCATATTAGTACATGCAAAGTACCCGGATTCACCGAAGACGAAGAAGGTGTACTGTGGTACAAGGGACGTATCTATGTGCCAGTAGATTCGGAGCTGAAGGAAATTATCATGAAGGAAGCTCATGATACTCTTTATTCTATCCACCCCGGAGGAACAAAGATGTATCAGGATTTGAAAGAGCAATTTTGGTGGCACAAGATGAAGAGAGAGATCGGAAGCTACATCGCCAAATGTGACATTTGTCAAAGAGTCAAAGCAGAGCATCAGAGACCTGCAGGATTGTTGCAACCATTGCAGATTCCGGAATGGAAATGGGATTCCGTCGGAATGGACTTTATCACCGGTTTACTTACTTCTAGTAGGGGAAATGATTCAATCTGGGTCATAGTTGATAGACTATCCAGGGTAGCCCACTTCATACCAGTCAAGACAACCTACCAGAGTGCAAAACTAGCAGAGCTGTACATTGCTAGGATTGTTAGTCTGCATGGAACCCCCAAGACCATCGTATTAGATCGAGGAACTCATTTTACTTCAATATTTTGGCAGAAAGTTTAGGAAGGTTTAGGAACCAAGTTGAACTTCAGTACCGCTTATCACCCGCAAACAGATGGACAGACTGAGAGAGTTAACCAGATCTTGGAGGATATGCTTAGAGCTTGTGTGTTGGAATATGGATCAAAATGGGAAGACTGCCTGCCCTTCGCAGAATTCTCATATAACAACAGTTATCAAGCTAGTTTGCAGATGGCACCCTTTGAATTCCTATACGGAAGAAAGTGTCGTACCCCTTTGAATTGGTCGCAAGTAGGAGAGAGTTAGATCTTTGGACCCGACATTCTCCGAGAAGCAGAAGAGAAAGTTCACCAAGTTCGTGAGCACCTCAAGACCGCCCAATCTAGACAGAAGAGCTATGCTGACAAGAGAAGGAGAGACCTGACTTTCAATGTCGGAGATTTTGTATATCTCAAGGTTTCACCATTGAAGGGAACTCAACGCTTTAGTCTGAAGGGAAAGTTAGCTCCTAGATATATCAGACCTTTCAAGATTCTGAACCGCCGAGGAGAAGTATCGTATCAACTGGAACTGCCTGAAGAGATGTCAGCCATCCACAATGTGTTCCATATCTCGTTACTTCGCAAATGCTTGGAGGTGCCTGAGAAGACTGAAGTTTTCAAGAATATCGATCACAGAGAAGTGGAAATCAACAATGACCTGACCTATCGAGAAGTGCCCATTCGTATCTTAGAAGAAGCCTACAGAACCACCAGGACCAGGAGTATCAAGTTTCTCAAGATTCAGTGGAGCAACCATACCGAGGAGGAAGCCACTTGGGAGCACGAGGATTACATTAGGACAGAGTTCCCAGATCTCTTTAGTTCCTAGTTTTCTTGTAAATCTCGGGACGAGATTTTATTTAAGGGGGGAAGGTTTGTAACATCCCAAAACTTCAATCCAAGCTTATCATGATCAAATCATCCAAAAATGGGGTTAACAAAAACTTTTCCAAATTTAAAATGAAAGCATTCATATATGTGTGCATTTAAAATAGGAGTTGTTTTGAATTGCCATGATTGTGTGATCATTTGCTTCTAAAATGTTTCTTAGGTGATTTAAGCATCATCTACATCATTCCCAAACTTTTCCTAAAAGAAATCAAATAAAAAAGAATTAAAATGAAGGAATGGTCATTTGGACAAATTTAACTCTCATGCCTACTTTGGCTATTCCTAGTACTCAATTCTTAATAGAAACAATTCTTGACCTTTGCACCCCTTGCTAGTACACATAATGAGGTACCAAGGCCCACCTTTTGATCTACTAAAAACCTTCTGTAAACTATTTTAAATGACAGTTTAAAATTGAATCTAATGCATATGCATAGATCACCCCTATTTCAAAAACCATCAAATTGAGCACCATTTTCAAAACCCTTGCAACCAGAGACTACCTATCACTAGTGGAGATCACCCAAAATTTTTGAACTCAAAATTCAAACCTTTTTCTCTTGCGGCCATTTCATCAAACACTTGGCAGGCAGAATCACACCTCTAATCCTAGCTCACTGGTTTGAACAGAGTTTTGCCCCCATTTGATCCCCATTTACTCCCTCTGTCTCCCAATGATCTAACCAAACCCTAAAAACCCATCCCCTACACCCCTAGCAACAATGCCATGCCGACCCGAGCCATGCCTCGCCGGCCAAACTTGCAACTGCTGCAGCAGACCACCCCTCTCCCCCTCTCCATGTCTAGGAGGCAGCCAGCACCGCACCGCCCCTCTGTATCCCTTGCCCGAGCCAAGACCAGCCATGGACCACAGAGGAGAACCCACGCCCAGTGCCACCGAACCATGCCGACGCCGCCCGCAGAGCGCGCACTGTCCCCGCATGCACAAGCCACCACTCGACACCAGCCCGCGCCCACTGCTCCGCCTCGACCTAGAGAACACCCCAGACACCTCCGTTCGCCGCCCAAAGCCCCACAGCCACCGCTCGCCGTGGACACAGCCGCTTCGGCTGCGCAGAGCGCCACCTCACCCCGACCGCATGCCACCGCCCCTACGGCCGCATTGAAGCACTAGAGCACCGCCAGGGGACCGCCCATCGATCGCCATCCCCAGCCATGCCGCTAGCTCGCCGTAGCCATGTCGCCACCGTCGACCGCCCATCCCGCTCGGTCTCACCGTCGAGCCTATAAAAGGAGCCCTCCCTAGCACCAAAGACTCACACCTTTCCACTCCCCTCACCTCTCTGAACCTCACCCACCCCTCGCCGGAGCAAGTGGAGCAGCAGCTCGCCAGAATTGGAGCCGGAGCCGCCGCCTCTGGAGAAGAAGGGTGCCATTGATTCCGGCCACCCCAAGCTCCGCCGCGACCACGCCTCGCCTCGCCGTCATCTTCCACTTCGTTCGCCCGCATCACCGACCCCGCTGGAGCCCTGGTACGCCCCCAGTAGACCCCAACTCTCAAAAATCACATTTCATCATATCTATCCAAATATGTAATAATATTAAGGTTTACAGGCTGTGACTTTGGACTAGTACCAAAATAATGCTATATAGGCATTTCTAGTCACTTTAAATCATTAAATAATAAACTTAAACCAAAGTAATATTGATCCAACCTTTAAATCTCATTCCCACATGTTAGAATATGTGGTGAGGACATGTGTCCACATGATCCCATATTTTGGTGGTGAATATTAAATTTTAGTTAATATTTCAATGAGTAGAAATTACTTTTCCAAAATAAAAAGGTTGAAACTATTGAATTAAAACATGTGATGTTTGGGATGATAATAGATCATCAATTGTGTGGTTTAGAATACTACTTAGCCTAAGTTAAGTACTGTTTGGTGATTATGCACTCCCTATGTATTTCTAGACGCTAGTACCGACCAAGCCTTCGAGGAGGAGGAGTTCTACCAAGAAGAAGAAGAAAACTTCAACCACTGCACCAACCAAGGCAAGCTATTAGTGGCAAGCTAACCCTTGCAAACATGCTTTAGTAAGCTATTGTATCAAGCTAGAATAAAACTAGATATTTTAGTAAAGATGCCTTAAGCATACTTTGATCACACCCCCTTAGTTTACACAAAGTTCTTTAGTTAATTTTGAAGATAGCATAAAGAGTATAAAACTTGACCTAGTTAGAAACCCTTAGATGTCATTCTATGGCATGAGATTGATCCCACCTTTCCACCTTAGTGAACACTCTTAACCTAGTGTTTTAGAATAGATCAAACTTGAGTCATTTTAGATGGGAACACTTGGTGAAAATGAGTTTATGAAAACCTTGGAATGATGAGTCATTCTATTGAGATGTTTTGACATGTGTTGAGAAACACAACTGGTTTATGATGATGAAAATGATGAGGCATGAGCCTTAACCCTTTTTATAAAACTGATGGTTGGATTCGGATGCGATACCATTCCAAATTTACCGTACAACCACATTACCTGAATTGGGTAAGGGTTAGCTGGAAATTTATATGCATTAGTATTAGTTCCCTCACGGGAGAGGTTTGAGCTGAGGCTACCTCTCAATGTTGTCCACCTATGCAGTGCCCAAGATGACTGATGGTCATGGTTGGGAGGCCATGCTCATAGGAGAGGTGCTTCTACCAGGGTGTGTAAAGGGAAGGTTATGTTTGATTATCTGCATACCAAGTATGATGATTTAGGGTTATCCCTGACAGATGTATCGAATCCTGTGGTGAAAGTGTACCACCTCTGCAGAGTGTCAAACTATTCGAATAGCCGCGTCCGCGGTTATGGACAGTTCGAATGGCCATACTGTTTCGTTGTCAGATGTTTTCTAAATAACTTGAAATGAATGATGAACCTTGACTTGACCACAACAGGGTTGTGTAGATGAAAATAGCTTCCCAACTTAAGTGATTCTAGACTTTTATTTTATCTTTTCTTGTTTCAAAACTCAGCTTAGGTTTCAAACTTAACTTGATAGTTATTCTTTCAATTCAGTACTTTAACTTAGAATCATAACCCTTGCTAGTAGTAGTTTGCGAGTACTTAAAGAGTACTCATGGCTTTTGTCCCTGGCTATTATCACGGCCAGACTATGAAGGAGATTATCAAGATGATGGTCAGCAGGACGGCTATGATAACTAGGACTATCTGCCTTCGTCAGCATTGCCTGTGCCCCTGAAGATGGACCCTACCGCTACGCTATCATTTATTTCCGCTGCTTGTTTTATTAAAGACTGGATCATGAGATCCTTATCTGTGTAAAACCTTATGTATGGTTTGTAATGGATGATGTACTGTGATATCCAATCCGTTATGTCTCGCAAAAATGGTAATCCTGGGATTGCGAGGTATGGCATAACGGGCATCTGGGATTAAAAATCTGGGTGTTGACAATCATCAAGTATGTGCCTTAGTGTGATAAATAGACTAGTTAAGTATTGTTTGGTGATTGTGTATTCCCATATGTATTTATAGACGATAGTACCGACCAAGTCTATGAGGAGGAGGAGTTCTACCCCGAAGAAGAAGAGGAGAATTTCAACCACTGTACCAATCAAGGCAAGCCATCATTAACAATGCAAGCTAACACTTGCAAGCTATTGTTAGCAAGCTAGAACTAAGCAAGTTAACACTTTCCCACTTAACTTGAGCAAAAGCATTAGGCATGCTTTGGTTATACCCTTTCTTGATTTATACCAATCCCAAGTCTTACTTACAAGCTTTACTTTCTTTTACTTTACCAAAGTTCTTTACTTTGTTTATAGATAGCATAAAGAGTATAAAACTTGGCCTAGCTAGTTAGATTTGGATGTCATTCTATGGCATGAGATTGAGATTAGCATCCCACCTTAGTGAACACTCTTAACTTAGTAATTAGAGCTAAACCAAAAACTTGATCACTTTAGATGGGAATACTTGGTGAAAATGACTTGTGAAAACCTTGGAATGATGAGTCATTCTATTGAGATGTTTTGACATGTGTTGAGAAACACTAATTGGTTTATGATGATGATGAAAATGTTGAGGCATGAGCCTTAGCCCCTTTATAAAAACTGATGTTTAGGTTCGTATGCGATACCGTTCCAATTTTACCGTACAACCACAATACCTGACTTGGGTAAGGCTTAGCTGGAAGTTTATATGCATTAGTATTAGTTCCCTCACAGGAGAGGTTTGAGCTGAGGCTACCTCTCAATGTTGTCCACCTATGTAGTGCCCAGGATGGCAGATGTCCATGGCTGGGAGGCCAAGCTCATAGGAGAGGTGCTTATACTAGAGTGTGTAAAGGAAAGGTTATGTTTGATTATCTGCATACTAAGTATGATGATTCAGGGTTATCCCTAACAGATGTATCGAATCTTGTGGTGAAAGTGTACCACCTCTGTAGAGTGTCAAACTATTCGAATAGCCGCATCCGCGGTTATGGACAGTTGGAGTGGCCATACTGTTCCGTTGTCAGATGTTTTCAAAATAACTTCTGAAATGAATTGTGACATGACTGGACCACAACTGAGTTGTGACTATGACAACTAAGTCCCCCCCTTAGGTGATTTCAAACTTTATTTTATCTTTCTTTGTTTCTGAACTCAGCTTAGGTTTCAAACTTAACTTTACAAATAAACTTAGAACTTAACATTCCTATTAGAATTACCTTACTTGTTAGTGATAGTTTGCGAGTACTTAAAGAGTACTCATGGCTTTTTTCCCTGACTATTTCTGTGGCCAGACTATGAGGAGGACTACCTTGAAGAAGGATAGCAGGACAGCTACGACAACTAGGATCATCTCCCATCGTCAGCATTGCCTGTGACACTGAAGATGGAGCCCACCGCTACGCTATTTATTCTGCTACTTGTTTGTACTAAGACTGGATCATGAGATCCTTTATTTGTGTAAGACCTTATTATGGTTTCTAATGGATGATGTACTATGATATCCAATCTGTTATGTCTCGCAAAAATGGTAATCTTGGGATTGTGATGTTTGGCATAACAGGCATCTGGGATTAAAAATCCGGGTGTTGACAAGTTGGTATCAGAGCCATCCTGACCATAGGAGACCCTAGTTAGAATGGACGTCCGAACAAAAAAACTTAGTTTCAAAACAACAAAGAAGTGAGTATTTATAAAAACCTATTTGCTCTCTTACCCTTCGGATTCTTTCTCTCAAAAAAATACATGTTCCTCAAAAATTCTTACATTACTACATAAAATTTTGACACACTTGATCACCTCACTAATTTTCTCATCCTAAATTCTTATAGATGGAAGTTCAGTACTGCAAGTTCTACCAGTTGGGTAACGGAGGCCAACTGATCTTCGAGAGGGATCTTGATGCACTATCTGAGTACTTGGAGCGCCCACATCTGGAGTTCTTTGGAGCTCAACTCAATGGTCCCAGGAGGAGATTTACAATGGCTAGTAGTTGCTGATCTTTGAGGCAAGATGGAGGCACCCCTTTCTGAGAAGATTCAATTCATCGAGAGAGAGAACAACTGGCTAGATGGATTAGCTAGGGCAATGCATGAAGCTCTCACACGTCTTTGCGCACAGAATGTCAACTTGATCCAGGGAACTCGCTTTGCTTACTATGCAAGGCGTGATTCGATGGGAATGCCTCTGGAGATGCCAAGTCACCTGGAGTTGAAGCACCAAGTGGAGAACCTCGGCTTCCTCCTGTACGACAGACAGAAGGAATTGGACAATGCTCAAGAGTTCGCCAACCACAACCTTGCCATTGCTGCCCAAAAGGCCCATTCTTTCTCCCTGCTCATCAAGGATCATCAGTCTCTTCGCCGTCAACGCGCAAAGAAGGATCACACCATCGACCGTCTTCACAAGAAGGTGGCCGACCTCGAGAAGACCATCAAGGAGCAAGAAGCTCAGCTTGTAGCAAAAGAAGAAGAGGAGGATGGTGAAGACATCCAGGGGGATATTCACTCGTACCTCAGCAATGATGATGACTATCTGGAGGATGATGCCATGGACTTCTACACCGATGATGATGACTCAGACTTCATCGATGATGAGTAGATGCATAAGAGCACTATCGTAGGAGTGAGAAGTATCGGTCCCATTGTATCTTAGCTCGCAGAATGGTTCTTAAAACCATTTGTTTTCCCTTCATGTTTTGGTGTGTGTGTTCGTATCGTGTGCTTTGCTTGAATGAATGAAAAGAAGTTAGTTGCAAAACCTGAGTCAAACTCAAAGTTTTAGCTTTGAAACCAAAACCATAAACCTTAGAACATTCCCTCTTACCCCATTATCTATCTCAATCTTCAGATGACTCGTGGAAACCAAGGAGGGAGCAGCTCATTGCAGGACCCAATGCTGCAAATTCTGTAGACACTCATTGTAGACTGCGAAGCTAGTAGGGCAGAGCACCAAGCAAATCTAGCCACACTGCAGCAGATCGCCCAGATGGCTCACAACAATTAGGGCCATGGAAATCAGGATCATCATGGTTCCAAACTCAAAAACTTCCAGAATACCAACCCCCCAATCTTTAGCAAGTCTGAAGACCCGTTGGATGCTGATGATAGGTTACAAACCATGGAGAATAACTTGGAAGTCGCCGGAGTGGATGCCAACGAGAAAGTTCTGTTTGCCACCCACTATCTGGTAGGAGATGCAAGAGCATGGTGGAACAGCACCCGCACGATGAACCACGGTCAAGTGATGACGTGGGAAGCCTTCAAAGTCAAGTTCAGCCGCACCCATGTGCCGCAGGGTCTAGTCACCAGAATGAGAGATGAATTCAGAGAACTAAAGCAAGGCAGAATGACTGTAGTGGAGTACCGTGACAGATTTTTGTCCCTCGCGAGGTATGCACCTGATGAGATCAACACGGAGGCCAAGAAGAAGGAGAGATTCCTGAACGGACTGCATGATGAGATGCAGACGGTACTAGTCAACATCCGTTTCGAGGATCTCGAAGAGCTAGTCGACTCTCCAGTCAGATGGATGGAAAGATTAATCAAGTGAACGACAACCGCAAACATCGGATGATGCACCAAGCTGGATCCAACAATACCCAGAAGTATCGCCCCAAACCCTCTACAAGATATGCTCCAAGGAACAATAGACCCCCAATGTCTTGTCCGAGCTACCCCAACCATAGCGGAGGAAATGTGAAGTTCGGAGGAAACAACAACCACCCCGGCAACTCCAACAACTTCAACCGTGCACTGCCCAAGTCCAACAACAACAACACTGCACCTAGAACTGGAAGCAATGCCATGCCCGTGGCAGCAAAAGACATGTCTCAGATTACTTGTTTCGAGTGTGGAGTGAAGGGTCACTACTCCAATGAGTGTCCCAAGAATATTGTCGCCACTGCCAATGTGAATGCCCCAGCTCAACAGCAGCGTCGTGTTCAGCCTAGAAGAAGATTCGCCCCAGGGAACCCTCACAACCGCAACAACCGTCTCTTACACATGAATGCCGAAGAAGCCCAAGAAGCGCCAGATGTAGTGCTGGGTATGTTTTCTGTCAACTCTGTTTTAGCAAGAGTGTTGTTTGATTCTGGAGCATCACACTCGTTTGTCGCCGAAGAATTTGCATGCACTAGTAAGATTCACCCAACTAACTTGAAGCATGTTATGATAGTTCAAATACCCGGTTCAACCACAAAAGCTAGAAAAATTTGCAAAGCTGTACCTATCAGAATACATGGGATAGATTTTTATGCCAATCTAATAGTACTTGGAACCAAAGGTTTGGAAGTAGTACTAGGAATGGATTGGATGTCGAAGCATAACGGATTGATAGACTGTGCCAAGAAAGCCATCACCATGACCAGTAGCTCTGGAGTATCAGTAGAGCATATATCTGAAACCTTGCCCCATCAATTCAAATGCAACAAGAGTCTAGCCCTACCCACCATAGACCAAGTCAGAGTTGTCTGTGAATACCCCGACGTATTCCCAGATGAATTGCCCGGTATGCCCCCGGATCGGGATATCGAGTTCATTATTGAACTAATTCCTGGAACTGGACCCATAGCTCAGAGACCCTATAGCATGAACCCATCAGAGTTAGTGGAACTGAAGAAGCAACTGGATGCTATGATGGAGAAAGGCTTGATTCAACCAAGCACATCGCCATGAAGATCACCCGTGTTGTTCGTCGACAAGAAGGATGGAGGCAACCGTTTGTGCATAGATTATAGGAAGCTGAATGATGTCACCATCAAGAATAATTACCCAATGCCAAAGATAGAGGATCTGTTTGATCAGTTGACTGGTGCTAGAGTGTTCTCTAAAATTGATCTTAGGACTGGTTATCACCAACTTAAGATTCGTGCAACGGATATTCCAAAGACCGCCTTTACCACCAGATATGGATTATATGAGTATACGGTCATGTCTTTTGGATTGACCAATGCCCCTGCTTATTTCATGAATCTCATGAATAAGATCTTTATGAATTTTCTGGATAAGTTTGTCGTTGTGTTTATCGATGTTATTCTTATCTACTCCAAGTCAGAAGAAGATCATGAGCAACATCTGAGAATCATCCTTGAAACCCTTAGAGAGCATCAGTTGTATGCCAAGTTCAGCAAATGTGAGTTTTGGCTGAAAGAAGTAGGATTCCTCGGACATATTGTTTCTGCCGGAGAAGTCGCTATTGATCCCGCCAAGATCACAGATGTTGAAGAATGGGAATCCCCAACCTCTCAAACCCAAGTCCGTGCATTTCTCGGATTAGCTGGATACTACCGCAAGTTCGTAGAAGGATTTTCGAGCATCGCAAGACCCATGACCCAATTGTTGAAGAAGGACAAGAAATTTGAATGGACCGACAAATGTGAAGCAAGTTTCCAAGAGTTCAAGAAGAGATTGATTTCAGCCCCAATATTGATCATGCCAGATATCAAGAAGCCATTTGATGTGTATTGTGATGCATCCAAGATTGGTCTCGGTTGTGTGTTGATGCAAGAAGGCAAAGTCATAGCATATCTGTCTCGACAATTGAAGCAACATGAGAAAAACTACCCTAACCATGATCTTGAATTAGCATCTATAGTATTAGCTTTGAAGACATGGCGTCATTACCTTATGGGTAATCGCTGCGAGATTTACTCAGATCACAAGAGTTTAAAGTATATTTTCACTCAGAAAGAGCTGAATATGAGGCAAAGGAGATGGATAGAGTTAATCAAGGATTATGACCTTGACATTCACTATCACCCCGGCAAAGCCAATGTGGTAGCGGATGCTCTTAGCAGATTGCCGTGTAGGTTAAACACCATGATCAAGGAGAAGCAACCAAGTTTGCATGAGGAGTTGGAGCAGTTTAGAACTGAGCTAGTTAGCAAAGGATTTTTAGCTAGCATTGAACTTCAACCCACTTTGATTAGCCAAATCAAGGAAGCACAGTAGGGAAATGAAAGTATCGACCGAATCAAGAGTCGTATTGGTACAGGAAAGGTACCTGGATTCACCGAAGACAAAGAAGGAGTTCTGTGGTACAAAGGACGTATCTATGTGCTAGAAGATTTGGAGCTGAAGCAACTTATCATGCAAGAAGCTCATGATACTCTTTATTCTATCCACCCCGGAGGAACAAAGATGTATCAGGATTTGAAAGAACAATTTTGGTGGCACAAGATGAAGAGAGAAATCGGAAGCTACATCACCAAGTGTGATATCTGTCAGAGAGTCAAAGCGGAACATCAGAGACCCACAGGACTGTTGCAACCATTGCAGATTCCGGAATGGAAATGGGATTCCATCGGAATGGACTTTATCACCGGTTTGCCTACTTCTAGTAGGGAAAATGACTCTATCTGGGTCATCGTTGATAGGATGTCCAAGGTAGCCCATTTTATACCTGTCAAAACAACCTACAGAGTTCGAAGCTAACAAAGTTGTACATTGCTAGAATCGTTAGTTTGGATGGAACCCCCTAGACCATAGTATCGGATCGAGGAACCCAATTTACCTCGAGATTTTGGTAGAAAGTCCAAGAAGGATTAGGAACCAAGGTGAATTTCAGCACAACTTATCACCCGCAAACTGATGGACAGACTGAAAGAGTCAACCAAATCCTAGAGGATATGTTGAGAGCTTGTGTGTTAGAGTACGGATCAAAATGGGAAGATTATCTGCCTTTCGCAGAATTCTCATACAACAACAGTTATCAAGCCAGTTTGCAAATGGCCCCATTTCAGTTCTTATATGGAAGAAAGTGCCATACCCCTTGGAATTGGTCGCAAGTAGGAGAGAGTCAGATTTTCGGACCCGACATCCTACGAGAAGCCGAAGAGAAGGTTCAGAAAGTCCGTGAGCACCTCAAGACCACCCAATCCAGGCAGAAGAGTTATGCTGACAAGAGAAGGAGAGACCTGACTTTCAATATCGGAGATTTTGTGTATCTCAAAGTTTCGCCATTGAAGGGAACACAACGTTTTAGTCTGAAAGAAAAGTTAGCCCCCAGATATATCGGACCCTCCGAGATTCTGAATCGTAGAGGAGAATTATCATATCAAGTAGAACTTCCAGAGGAGATGTCTGCCATCCACAATGTGTTCCAGATCACGTTACTTCACAAATGCCTAGAAGTGCCGGAGAAGACCGAAGTTTTCAAGAACATCAATCACCGAGCCGTTGATATCAACAAGGATCTAACGTATCGTGAAGTGCCCATCCGTATCTTGGAGGAAGCTTACAGAACCACCAGGACCCGGAGTATCAAATTTCTCAAGATCCAATGGAGCAACCATACCGAAGAAGAAGCCACTTGGGAGCAAGAAGATTACATTAGGACTAAGTTTCCAGATCTCTTTAGTTCCTAGTTTTCTTTCTTAAATGTCGGGACAAGATTTTATTTAAGGGGGGAAGGTTTGTAACATCCCAAAACTTTAATCAAGGTTATCAAGATCCAAATCACCCAATTTAGGGTTAATACAAACTTTTTATTATTAAAACAATTAAGCATGCATATGTGTGTTGCATTAATATGGAATTGTTTTGAATTGCCTCGTTTGTTGGTTCTAATGGTTGTAAAATGATTCTAAGGTGAATGCCACATCATCTAGATCATTCCCAAGCAAAATCCAAAGAAAAAGATATCAATTAGAATTAATGAAGGCAAATGTTCATTTTTGCCATTTTAATCCACTATGTCACTTTAGGTGTTCCTAGAACTCAAAGTCCAACAGAAACATTTATGAATCTTTGCACCCCTTGCTAGTACAATTAATGATCTACCAAGGACCACTTTGAAATCTTACAAAAACATTTAAACACTAATTTTAAATGGCATTTGAAAATGGAATCCATTTCATATGCATAGATCACACCTTTTCAAAAACCACTCAAATGAATTCCCCTTGACCTTTCTAAACATGCATTGAATCTCAAGCTTAAGTGGAGAACACTCAAAATTTTTGAATCCAAAATTCAAAACTTTTCTTCTTGCGGCCATTCTGTCGAACACATGGCAGGTACTGAACCAGAACTAGAGTAGCTTCACTGTTTCCATAGTGATCATCGACCAATTTGGTCTCCCACTTAATACCTTGTCCCCCTAGCATCTAACCCAGCCGAAACCAGCTCCCCTTCACCTGTAGCAACAGTGGAGCGCCGCCCAAATATGGTCGTCATCGGCGAAACGCGGGCAACACGCCAGCGACCGCGCAACGCCAATCCGGCATGCCCTTAGCTCCGCCAAATCCTACCGCCGCACACGACCCCTTCCTCGAGCCTTGCCAGCCCCTGGACCACCGAGGACAGCTTGCCGCCACTGCCTCTACACCGTGCCCAGCTCACGCCAGAGCACCGTCCCCGACAAGCCCGCACAAGCCGCGCCTTGCCTTCAGCTCGCGTGCGCCGCTCCGCCATAACCCCAGCACCTCCCTAGACACATCCTCTTCCCACCGCGCGAGCAGCAGCCGCCGTGAAACGCTTCGAGCACCGCCTCTACCGCGCAGAGCGCCAGCCTTTCCCGACCACATACCATAGCCCCTAGCGTCGCCATCACACTATAGCTGACCGCCAGGAGGCAAGCCACCGTCCGCCTACCCTGCCCATGCCTCTAGCGCCTTATATCGTCGTCACCGACGAGCTCACCGTCGCCCTCATGGTCCCCTCGTCGAGCCTATATAAGGAGCCCTCCCCAACACCATTTCCTCACACCACTCAGCTCCCCTCTCACCACTGATCCTTCCCCACTGTTAGCCGGAGCCGCTCGAGCAGCCGTTCGCCGGAATTGCGCCGGAG
The DNA here is from genome assembly GCA_916181665.1 of Avena sativa. Lineage (NCBI taxonomy): Eukaryota > Viridiplantae > Streptophyta > Magnoliopsida > Poales > Poaceae > Avena > Avena sativa. Next base: position 60,230,941 of record OV702287.1, on the reverse strand, counting down.
TTCACCGTAGCAGAGGACGAAGGGGACCGACAATTTCATCCACCCCAGGAGCTACCGTGATGTCGCCTGAGTCTGCCGTCATCTCCTCGTTCGATCGCCCCCATCGCCACACTAGCTAGAGTCCTGGTATGCCCCCACTACACCCCCACCGAGCCGTTAGGGTTCTGTCTCACCGGCGACCTGTCCGTCGTCGACGACGAGCCACAACCGTCGATCGTAGTTCTAATCGTGCGGCCCACATCGCCCTGTATGGCTTCGCGTTTGAAGAGCCACTGACATGCGGGACCCCCTGTCAGCTGTTCTCTGCGCCGCAGAGTATAACTGGGCTGGCCCATTAGTGTTCCCGCGCTGGCCCTAGAATTCAAATTTAGATTTTTCTATTTAGACTTAATCTAGTTTCTATCCACTAGTTTGAAAATCAATTTAGAAAGATTTACTTAACCAAATTGAATGATTCCAATTTTGTTGGAAAGATAATTTAAATCTGTATCCAAGCCCGTTGGATTTAAATAAATTAGAGTTATAGATCACATACAGAAAAAATAACAAGACAAAGACTTTTCCACCTTCAAACATTTTTCAAAAATCAACCATAATAGCTTTTGAGTTGATTACAACTCTCAAAAAATCACATTTGACAATACCTATCTGAATATGTAATAATATTTAGGTTTGCACGCAGTGACTTTGGACTACTACCAAAATAATGCTATATAGGCATTTCTAGTCACTTTAAATCATTAAATATTAATCTTAAACTTTATAAAATGTGATCGAACATTTAAATCCCATTCCCATGTATTAGAATATGTGGTGATAACATGTGTTCACACGATCCCATATTTTAAATAGAGAATATTAAATCTTAATTATTTTCAATGAGTAGAAATTACTTTTCTCAAATAAAATAAATGACACTTGTTCATCAAATCTTGTGATGTTTGTGATGGTACTAGATCATCAAGTATGTGCCTTAGTGTGCTAAATAGACTAGTTAAGTATTGTTTGGTGATTGTGTATTCCCGTATGTATTTATAGATGATAGTACCGACCAAGTCTACGAGGAGGAGGAGGTCTACCCCGAAGAAGAGGAGAATTTCATCCACTGTACCAATCAAGGCAAGCCATCATTAACAATGCAAGCTAACACTTGCAAGCTATTGTTAGCAAGCTAGAACTAAGCAAGTTAACACTTGCCCACTTAACTTGAGCAAAAGCATTATACATGCTTTGGTTATACCCTTTCTTGATTTATACCAATCCCATGTTTTACTTATAAGCTTTACTTTCTTTTACTTTACCAGAGTTCTTTACTTTGTTTATAGATAGCATAAAGAGTATAAAACTTGGCCTAGCTAGTTAGACTTAGATGTCATTCTATGGCATGAGATTGAGATTAACATCCCACCTTAGTGAACACTTTTAACTTAGTAATTAGAGCTAAACCAAAAACTTGATCACTTTAGATGGGAATACTTGGTGAAAATGACTTGTGAAAACCTTGGAATGATGAGTCATTATATTGAGATTTTTTGACATGTGTTGAGAAACACAAATTGGTTTATGATGATTATGAAAATGTTGAGGCCTGAGCCTTAGCCCCTTTATAAAAACTGATGGTTGGGTTCGGATGCGATACCATTCCAATTTTACTGTACAACCACAATACCTGAATTGGGTAAGGCTTAGCCGGAAGTTTATATGCATTAGTATTAGTTCCCTCGCGGGAGAGGTTTGAGATGAGGCTACCTCTCAATGTTGTCCACCTATGCAGTGCCCAGGATGGCAGATGGCCATGGCTGGGAGGCCAAGCTCATAGGGGAGGTGCTTATACTAGAGTGTGTAAAGGAAAGGTTATGTTTGACTATCTGCATACTAAGTATGATGATTCAGGGTTATCCCTGACAGATATATCGAATTTTGTGGTGAAAGTGTACCACCTCTACAGAGTGTCGAACTATTCGAATAGCCGAGTCCGCGGTTATGGACAGTTGGAGTGGCTATACTATTCTGTTGTTAGATGTTTTCAAAATAAATTATGAAATGAATTGTGACATGACTGGACCACAACAGAGTTGTAACTATGACAACTTAGTTCCCCCCTTAGGTGATTTCAAACTTTATTTTATCTTTCTTTGTTTCTAAACTCAGCTTAGGTTTCAAACTTAACTTTACAAATAAACTTAGAACTTAGCATTCCTATTAGAATTACCTTACTTGTTAGTGATAGTTTGCGAGTACTTAAAGAGTACTCATGGCTTGTGTCCCTGGCTATTCCCGTGGCCAGACTATGAGGAGGACTACCCTGAAGAAGGACAGTAGGACGGCTACGACAACTAGGATCATCTTCCATCGTCAGCATTGCCTGTGACACTAAAGATGGAGCCCACCGCTACGCTATTTATTCCGCTACTTGGTTGTACTAAGACTTGATCATGAGATCCTTTATTTGTGTAAGACCTTATTATGGTTTGTAATGGATGATGTACTATGATATCCAATCTGTTATGTCTCGCAAAAATGGTAATCCTGGGATTGTGATGTATGGCATTGTATAAATTGACACCTTTGGCATTGTAAAAATCCGGGTGTTAACACCTTTGGAATTACCAAAACACCACAATGCATTGTATAAATTGACTAAAGATCACAATGAGTCATTGCACAATAAAAATTACCACAACAACACAAGATATCAGGTAAATTAAATTGCCTACTGATCACAATGCATCATCAGAATGACCAAACCTGATGGGTCCTCAAAATTATCTGAACAACTACTAGAAGGCATAACATTTAATTAGATTGATTAAACAACACAATGCATAATTGAATGGCTAAAACAGCACAATGCGTTATCTAGATAGACAAAACAACATATATGTAGTGCATCATCAAAAATACCAAAACAACACAAGGTATCATGTATTTAAATTGAATAAGCAGTGTCTGCACAATCAAAATTACCTAAACTAATGGGTCATTGAAATAATCTGAATAGCTAGAAGGCATATCATTTAATCCTAACCAACAGAACGCAGATCAAAATGGACGAAACAAAACAGTGAGGAGACATGATACAATACATCATAAAAAATACCAAAACAGCATAATGCGTCATGGAAAATTCCTAAATAGCACAATGCATCATCTATGTACCAAAACAGAACCCTACATCATCGTCATCAAGAATATTCCACAACTAAGAAGAACAACACAAAAGACAAATATAGATACATTCGAATCTAGGAAAAGTCAAGTCAGTTATTTCTGGACGGAGGGAGTATAAAGAACAACACAGAAGGGAATTATCAAGAATATGACATACAACTAAGCAGTTCAACAAAGGACCTGTAGTACATATTGCAAAAATTTGAGTAGATGCATGTCGGATTTGGGTTAAAACCCCAATCCTCCAGATCTAACCTTGTTGTAGTTGGGGGCGCGGACTTGCACAACGGTCGATGGGTTGAGAAGATGAACAAGGCGCCACTGACGAAGAACCAGCCACATACACCGAAGAAGCATAGACAATCGCTGATGAAGGGGGGCCACCGATAGGGGTTTCACTGCGTACACTCTAAAATTTGGCACATTGGGAATGAGAGCCAACCTACAGACGAAAAGGATGCGTCCGCCGCCGCACGAGCATTCAGTCCCAACATGCACGGTGTCGGAGGCTTGGACGACTGCTCGGCAGGCGATGAGGGTTTCGGCGCGACCGGCTGAAACCCTAAGGGCGACAGACGCCTCACCTTGGGCATGACCCTCACACACACGAAAGGTGAAGGATGCTTCAGAGAGGGTGCTAAGGCCGTCGAAATCGAACAAGCCACCTGCAGCTCTAAAGCAGAGCTTGATGGGGACCCTAGCTCAACCACAGACAAAGGTTTTGGCATTGGTTTCATCGAGGCAACGACTGGGTTAACGACTGAGAGTTGTGAGGTGAGTGTGGGAATGTGATAGCGAGAGAGCGAATGGTGGGGGAGGAGTTAGAGAATGGGAGTGGGTAACCCTGTATCCGCTTTAGTAGTACCATACTACAAAAAAAACTACATTTCACATATCATCACTTTTTGACGAACTAGTTCATTTCTTTGAACCGACTAAAATAGTGGGTACCCTTTAGGTTTCAAACTTCCATCTGGTACCTGTTTTGCTAGTAGTAAGTACAGTACAATACTTTGTATTACCCTCCTTCCCAAAATATAAGGCACCTAAGGATTAGTCAAAAGTCAACATTTTTTAAGTTTGACCATGATTATACACAAAAATATAAAAATTTATAATACTAAATTCATATCAATAGATTCACCATAAAATATATTTTCTTAATATGTCCATTCAATATTGTAGATGTAGATATTTTTTTCTAAATATTTGGTCAAAGTTAGTAAGGTTTGACTTTTGAAAAATCCTTAGACGCCTTATATTTTGGGACGGAGGGAGTAGTATAAAACATTTTTTTAGATAGAGGAAATTGCACGATCCACCATATTTTCATCGCACTTTTGCACAAAACACTTGGCAGACGTTATTTTTGCACATTTTAATAGTTTTTGGCCTAATATGCACAAATTTGGCCAGTTAGTCTTGTAATGACCGATTTAACCTCATTGGTAGCAAGACTAACAAGTGGCCCCCGAATGCCATTGCTCCCATTCACATACAAAGATTTGAATGATGCTAAAAACTGGATACTAACGATATTTATCACCCACAATACTTTTTGGATGCATGTAGCTGGTATATAAGAGACTTATTTCATATGAAACATCAATGTTTACACAAAGGTACCAACATATCAGTCCGTCGCACATTGAATTTGTAAAGGCTTTATTTGGTCGTAATAAACTTGTTTTTGAACATAACTTGTTTGTACATAAGATTTGACGTTTCATTCGCATATACTAATGTCCATCGAAGAGTTTCTTTTAAAGTGTCGGACGAACGACATATGTCTATTTATTACACCTCACACAAAAAACACCCCGATTTATCATAAACTTTAAGCAGATTATTATTTTCTCGGGATTTATTTTCCTGAGAGCAAGCACGATGAATATGCCTCGGAATGCCATAAGTCCAGTTTCTAGACAACATTTATACATGTTTCACTTATGATTACCAACTTATTTGAGTTCTCAAGGTTTCCTAGCAAACTTCACATTATTAAACTAATTTAAGCTGATTTATCAATGTTAGATAAAATTTGAACTATGAGTAAGTAGTAGATTGCACATAAAGTTATACAAGCATCTTTTGAAGGTACCCACACCCAGACTGTCAATATATCGGAAACCAATGAATTTGTTGAATTCAACTTCTTGCTAAGTATTTGCATATACAAAATTTGTGTTTTATTTGAAAACAATAAAAAAACATTGCACGGTGACCTCTGACTTGTTCTACTTGCTGTGAAAAATGATTATTATCAAGAGAGTTCGCATATAAAAAACAATGTAATTGAAAATATGGCCTGCCATGTATGAACATATCCTTAGGTTTCAGGCCGAAAGACAAGCTAAATGGCCTTATATATGTACAACATACTTTATGGTAATGTTCCCATATTTGGTAGATGAGTGCATCTTGGCATGGTGAGCAATAATGCTACCAGTACTAGGAGTTTCCAAAATTTAGGAATAAAAAATTGTTTTCAAATTTGAACTACAACTAAACATGATAGAATGCTCTTAAAAAGTTACAAACATCCTTTGAGTCTTTATGGTACAGAGGCGGTTAATACTTCAAAAACCAACGAGAGTTCTATAGGATTAAAATGCTTGCCATGAATATGCATGTTGACAATTTGATCCTCACTAGCTATGAACAAAAATAATGAAAACCCTAAAAATGAAGCCTTCTTCATGGCATCCTCTTGCGTGTACTACTATTTGCACGGAAAAATAATTAATAGCCATGAGTCATCATAAATTACAAAAAATAGTTACACAATATATATGGCCCACGGTGTACGAACAGGCTTGGGTTTCAAGCCGAATAACAAAGGTAACAACCATATGCACATCGTATTGTATTGTAATGTTCCAATATTTGGTAAATGTGTGTATCTTGGTGATGTCTACACACTTCTATTCTTGTAGACAATTGTTGGGCCTCCAAGTGCAGAGGTTTGTAGAACAGCAACAAGTTTTCCCTTATGTGGATCACCCAAGGTTTATTGAACTCAGGGAGGAAGTGGTCAAAAGTATCCCCTCTCAAACAACCCTGCAATCAAGATACAACAAGTCTCTTGTGTCCCCAACACGCCCAATACACTTGTCAGGTGTATAGGTACACTAGTTCGGCAAAGAGATAGTGAAATACAAGTGGTATGGATATAAGACGACGGTGCTAGAAAAGAGTTTGACGAGAGGAAAAGACTAAAGGCAAAAAGATGGAAGCAAGCAAACATGTAACATATATAGTTGCAAACGGTGTTTCAATGCTTAGAAACAAGGCCTAGGGATCATACTTTCGCTAGTGAACACTCTCATATAAATATCTTCTCTTTATGATACTACTCTGAACTACTCTCCGGTTGGACACTCTAATCCATGGTAGGGCTATAACAGCACTCAAAGTCTGCTTTCCCTATCTAGATAACACCACACTGTCACCTTGAGTGCTAGATAGTCCCAACAAACACCACAATTTCATAGAGACATCCAACTCCAGATATAACTCATAACAAGTATTTGTAATCTCTAGCCTAAGTGCCACCACGGTGTGCACACTATCAACTTCACACACGTGGGGAGAGCAGAGATCTATTAAAGCACTTGAGTAACAAGGTAGATCTACTTGATTACAAAGCTCATGATTACAATATGATCATGCATAGAGAGAGATTAACACATAGCTACCTTAGAACCCTTAGCCTCGAGAGAGAACTACTCCCTCCTCACCATGGGAATCAACAACAACGATGGAGATGGCTCCGGGGGCACTTCCCCATCTCGGCAGGGTGCCGGAACAAAGACTTTCTGTCCCCCGAATCTCCCCTTCGGTGGCGGCAGCGTTGCGGAACTTTTCGTGGCTGGAGGCTGGATTATTTAGGGTTTTGCATCGGAGGCTTCTTATAGGTGAAAGTGCGATGTCAGTGGGTAGACCAGGGGCCCACACCACCTGGTGGTGCGGCCAGGGGGACCCGCGCCACCACATGGTGTAGCCAGCCCCTGGCCCATCTCCGTCTCGTCTTCTGGCTCTGTGAGTCTTCCGGTAAAATATCGACTTTGGCTTTTGTCCCGGCCAATTTCGAGAATATTCATTTTCTGGCTTTTCTAGAACCTAAAATAGAAGAAAATAGGCAACTGGCACTATGGCATCTTGTTAATAGGTTAGTCCTAGAAAACATATAAAAATACCTCAAAGTGTTGACAAAGCAAAGCAAAGTAGATACTAAACAAGCATGGAACATCAAAAATTATAGATACTTTTGCGATGTATCAAGCATCCCCAAGCTTAACTCCTGCTCGTCCTCGAGTAGGTAAGTGATAAAAAAGAATAATTTTTGAGGTGACATGCACCATCACAATCAAGATCAAACCATTTGCAAAGCATGAAAGCTAGGATCAAAGTACTCTAAACATGAGCATGAAAGATGAAGTTCTAACAATAAGACATAGTAACTATGTTGTAACATGAAAAGGTACAAACAAAGATCATGAATAACAATGCATTGAAAGACGTTTGTTTGTTTCACATATAGAAAACATAGCATAGTGGCATTCAACTTGTCCCTCATGGGGTAGCAAAACATAAATGCATAGGACACCTTCAAAGTTCATAAGGGTGACTAGATACAAATAGTTTAAGAACAAGCAATATCAAAGTTATGAATCAATCAACAAGTCTTGGGATAATGCACATTAAACTAAGAATGGCCAATATGCTCTCTCAATAGGTGCATAAAGATAGAAGATGGAGACTCAACATAAAAGTAAAAGAAAGGCCTTCATAGAAGGAAGAAGGGATTCAAGTCTCATAAAGATCTTCTAAAAATTATGGTACTTATTAGCTTTCATCTCTCATTTCCCCTATCATAAGCATCTTGAAGTGATTAAGGTTAAAGTGAGCAAACTGTGGAGTATATGCTTGAAAAAGTATAAGTTGGCAATCTCATGTCCCTTGAATACGAGGGCCGCTCCTCATGCTACTCATGTTTAGTTACCACTAAGTTCTTGTTATAGTAAGTACATGTGTATCATAGAGAACTGCCAATGGGGTACCCCTTGCCTGATGATACGGAAGAATCCTCATATCAAAATGACAAGGCAAGCAGACAATAAGCATCTCAGCATCTTCTTATTTACCATGGTAAAATGGTTCTTTTTTTCTCTCTTTCCTCTTTGTGTTTAATTTCTGCAAACTTTTACTTCTTTCCATTTGATACGTTTAATCCTTTGTTTTCCACAAAACACGGTGAGATTGACAACCTCATCGCAAGTTGGGGACAAAGTTCTGTGGTTGTGTTGTGCAGGTCTCAATGTTGCTACTAGCACCGGTTGTGCGCCCTGCCAAGGCTCAGCTAGCAACACCTTTGGGGTGTTTCCTTACTCCTACTGGTTCAATTAAACATTGCTTTCATAACTGAGGGAAACTTGCTGCTGTGCTCATTATACCTTCCTCTTGGGGTTCCCAACGAGCTCTACATCAACCATGCACGAACACTTTTCTGGGTGTCGTGCATTGAGCCATCAGTGAGAGATGCTGCATTGATTCTCTAAGATTTTGCAAGATGCACAAGTTTTTTTCTCTCTCTCTCTCTCTCTCTTACTTTCTCCAAGAACAAGGGACAAGAGCGTGATGCTATAATGGCACGTCGACCAGAGGGTGGGAGGTGTGCTGTGGAAGTTTGGCTAACCCAAAGGGTTGAGGTTTGATGGGGTTTTTATTTGAGGTTTTGCTTAATGTGCAAAATGGATCTACTAGATGGTTATGAAGGAAGTCTATAAACTTGAATTATGCAAGAGGGGGTCATGGTGTTGGGGGAAGGGTAAGGTCAATAGACACCTCTTGGAATTTTTTGGGATTTTTTAGTGGTGCTTAGATCCTCTTTATATCAATTCTTCAATTATTGCTGAATCTATTTATGGCTTTTAATTGAATAATTTAGATTGGACCAATATGGTTTTTGGGCTTGATATGGTCCCAAATATGATTACACACTTAGGAGATTTTCCCTGAATTTATTGATGAAGGAAAGTATTTAAAACAATTATTATTCTATTTCTGCCATTTAAGAAAATAGGCAAAAATAATTATTGAAACTCTTGAAAAATATTTATTTTTTGAAGTGGGACGATAGGGTATGATATAAAGGACTCAATTTTGCTTAAATTTAGGGAAGTGTTTTGGCAAAAACCAAACTTTCCTTTATGGAAGGAGTTTTGGAGATTTTGTCTATTAAAGAGATTAATTAGAGTTAGAGCCATAATAATTATGGATAATATTTGATAAATCTTGATGATCAAGGTAGATGATGTAGACAGGGTGTAACAAGCATTTGCAACCTTGGGAAGTGGAAATCGCGCCCCGAGATTCCGGAGAGTAGGGTTAGGGGATTTTGAGCCGGTTTGATACTAGGTGTCTTACGCGTACTATCTTGCAGTCTCCGACTTTGATCATAATTACTTTGCCAGTGAAGTTGGGCTTCAAACTTCTTGGATGCATGAGTATTGCGCAGGCTTCAATCGGGATTGTGAGGAGTGATTTTATTTCTGTAAGGATTTACGACATTTCTCTTAAGGGATTATCGTATCCTACTTTACGTCTTTGGGTCTAACTGTTGGATTGCTTCTGGCAGAGGGTTATTCTATTTTGTGGGAAAGACGGAGTCTTTCCCCCTTAGGATTAAGCTGGGTAGATCGGAGAGTTGGCCTAGTCCTTCCTTCTTGGAGTCGTGGATTGATGTTTTGAAGGCTGTCGCCCATCTTCCTCCGGGAGTTGGAAGCTTCCGATGATGTCCGCGAAGGTTGGTCCTACGGGGCTTATATATAATACGGTTATTCGTACTTAGTCTGTTGGAGTCTCAAGTCCTCTAAGCGATTGGAACTGAGCGGTTAGCGATCCTACGATCCTTCAGGTGGGTCTTCAGCTGAAGTAGCGGAGAGATTTTGTAGAATCTTTAGTGAGTTTCTCTTCGGATACTCATGGGTTGTTGTTTGGCGGAAAGACTTCGGATCCGGGGATATTTTCTGAGGTATCTTCTGGTAGACAGTCTTCTAAATATTGAGTGGAAAGACGCAGTCTTTCCACCGTGGAGCTTCACTAAGTTGCTTTAGGAGTGGTGCGAGTCTTTTGCTTGGGAGTGCTGCCCGGCGGTTAGTGGAAAGTTGTCTTCTTTCTAGGTCTTGATTGGAGTCTTCGAGTGACGTCTTATCACTTAGGCCTTATCGGGGGTGGTTTCTTAATGAAGCTTTAAGGAGTTAGCTCAGCACAAGTTAGCGGTTTATGTCTCTTCTTGCTAGTAGTTAGTCAAGGTTGAAGCAGTCAGCGTTGGGTAAGCTATCTTCATTGGGATTTCTTGCGTTGCTTCTGCTTGATGGCGGAGTGGACTCGTTGTCTTCACACTTCCTAATTGTTTGACTTCAGGGGTAGTTCTGACCTTCTACGGAGGATCATTCCGTTGGTTTGGGTAGGGTCGAATAGATTAGTTAGTCTTCTGAGGCGGTCAGAAGCTCTAATACACTAAAGGTTAGTGTGGTTAGGTCTTCACTTCTTGTCTTGGTTGACTTATCAGGTGGTTTCTTGTGGATATTGAGGATCCTTCGGTGATCGGCTTCCAGATCCAACGGAATTCTTGCGGTAGTAGACTAAGGAACAAGGGAGTGTGGTGCTATTGACGAGTCTTGTGAGGTGAGTTTGACGAGGTATGCCATCCTGCTGAGGTGAAATCTTCGAGTTGATTCTGACTTGATGATGTCAAATTCCTGGTTCTTGCTATGCTTTTCCTCTCATATACTCTCGGGGTTAGTTTGGGTCTCATTACCGACAGCTAACACAGGGGTTTCCTGAGTTACTAGGTGGGTTATCGCTCCTCGAGTCACATTTTTAAGGAGGTCAAAGCAAACGAGAGTATACAAACAAGGCGAACAGAGCGAGGGGATCGCAATGTCCTCGGCAAACAACACACATCAAGCAGCACAGGATGCACTTAGGCAAGCAAACACGATCAACGCTAGGGACCAAGGGGTTAACTACTTGCGATGTAGGGGATTCCTATTCTTATGACTATTGACCCTAGATATCGTCTTTCTTCAGGTCGGAGTCACTATCTTGCCGGTAAGTCCTTCGTCATATCTTGGACGCTTCTTGATAGTGCAACACCTGGTGTCTTCTGATTATGAGGATTCCGCTGGTAGAGCGATATTGTAGTCTCCTTCTGTTTGCTGGTAGTTGCTTGTCTTCATCTTGTTCTCATTGTCTTCACCGGGTTCTAGATCCTAGTTATTTAAAATCCGTAGGTTTGAAGTTTGGACGAGAGTTAGAGGAAAACATTTTAGAAAGCATTTACTTAGAGTAAGAGAAGAAGTAGAACTTTTTGAAACTCATTGAGAAACTCGTTTTCGAAAGCCGGGGTTTTCAAAGTAAGGTTCCTGTCTAGCGACCATGCAAACTAAGGTTCTCCTATAGTCAGGATGGCTCTGATACCAAGTCTGTGGGGGCCCCCGGATTAATCCTCCGAGAATCCCTGTTATGCATACAACCACGATCCCATGATCAGTTAGTCGTGGCACATAACCGACAAGTATCAAAGTAAACATCCAAAACATAACGAATACATGTCATACCTTATTTGCCAGTATGGCTACATCGATCAACATCAGTGGAACTTCATTAAGCGTAGAGCCTGAGCCATGCCTTAACCTACAGGCAACTAACTGGGAGAACGTCCTAGCTCGCATAGTCATCCACTTCACCTTCTCTTGATATCTGACCAAGTTAATAGCCAGGGACAATGCCAGTGAGTACTTTGAATGTACTCGTAAACCACCTTAATAGAATAATAAAACAAGAGGATATGCAATATGGCTGTGTAGTAGGAGGGCTCTAGGCGGGGTTCTTTTCTAAAATAGTTTCTCTTGTAGATATGGCATCTCCATATCTTTGTTAAAAACTTTTGTAAAGCCTTTTTGGAAACCTTTTGAAAAGTTTTGTAAACACTAGGATTGGGGTACACATTTGTTCCCGGCTTCAGGTCGTCCCACGACCAAACTCCTTTCTCCTCCTTCCGACCATCCCATGGTCAAAACCTTTCTCATTTACGACCATCCCATGGTCAAAACATTTCCAAAGACATTCCTTTTTCCGAAATCCTTTTTGAAATCAAAACCAGCACCACTCTACAGCAACCTTCCCAACCGTCCGTGACCGCAGGCACGGATATTCAAATAGATTTACACTCTGCAGAGGTTGCACACTTTACCCACACCATCTGGGTGCACTACCCTGATCTACACCGATCGTGGGTCGAGTAACCAATCAAGACTCTCCGGATGCCCACTCCAATATAAGTGCCTACCATATGAGTGTGGTTCCCCTCAACACCGGGACGTCGGGTACCGAGGACCAACCGGAGCGATTTTTCCACTGCACGAGTGTGCGCTTTCAATGAGGGGCTCATAGTAACGCGTGGAGGCTCGTAGGCCCTTTGTTCCTTCTCCAGGTCGATGTCCCACATGGACCCTTATGTGAGAAGGCCCACCCTCCAAGGATTTTTATCCCCTGTAGTTGTTGCGAGGCAGCTTATACCAGAATAGACAAACATCAAATCCAGCCCTGTCCCATTCCAGAGTAATGTGGTTGCACAGGGTTAATTGTTCTAGCAAACCTGCAAAGAACCGGGTGTGTTTTTGTAAACCTTTTTCCTCCATCTTTCCTTCAGCATTTTGTAAAACAAAACTTTTTTCTTTCTCAACATCTCTTGGGAGGTCCCACCTCACCAAGGTTTTATCATAAAACATTTGGTAAAACTTTTTCCGGGGTCTTCCCATCCTCTAGTTTTGCTTCAGCTAAAATGGGGTCTTTAGAGGGTTATGGTGGTATGCACCATCTATTCTACTAGGGACAAGTAGGTATCGTCAAGGGGGATATACTTAGTAGTACCAAAGTGTAATAGTTCGGAGGAGCCAAACCACTACCATATATACATCAACATATAGTAAACAATGCAGTTTTGATAAATAGTAGATAAAACATGCATAAGTAAAACAGTAGGACAAGGATTATGAGCAAGATGGTGGCTTGCCTGATGATCAGCAATATGGCAATATGTCCCTGTACTTCTTCTTAGAATACCAAAATAACCAAATATAATAACCAACTTCTTCTGGTCTCCGATATAATCGCATCTATAGTCGATATGGATCACATGCAAGCAAACAAAGGTCACAATCAACACCAGGCATACAAACATCAATACATACAGCAAGCAATGAACAATACAAGTTTACAAATCAGTAGGTCTTAGGAAGAATGGATTTAAGAAGATTGGCCTTATCTTGGAAACATGGAAGAAATTCCCTTAGGATTTATAGCCGGGGAACTACCTAAGAGGGGTTTTTGGACCAAGGACATATTCTGTATGATACCATTGTGTAAAATTGATACCAACATATAGGAGTTCATAAAATGAAACCAACAAAAGTGGTTTCACTCTTTTATCACTTTTCTTTAATTTCTTATGAATATTCTAGTGATAAAAGCTCTAGTTTTAGGAAATAATTCACTAGAAAAGTTCTGGAGCTCCAAAAATTATTTCCTTGAATGGTCAGGTAGAGATTGATGTACTCATTCACTGAGAGTTGGAATCATGTCAAAGTATTTACCAGAATGCCCTTAGGAAATTCCCAAAGGTAGTTCTGTAGTTGTTTTGTATTTTTCCCCAGATTTAATCTACAGAGGCTTTTTTTTTGATTCCAAGGACACATGGTAGGTATTTAGAATACCTTTCTGTATAAACTAGAATCAACCTTTTTGGAGTTGCAGAGCTACTATAGTGATTTATCTAGTGAATTAACAATGCACAAAACAGTTTAATTCCTAATAAATCAACCAGGGTTTAATTAAATTTGGTCTCCTAGGTTTTGAAGGATATTGGTATGCATGTGTTCTGGGAGTTGGAATTGGGTCCTAAGGAATTTCCCAAAGTAAGATCTAGGGACCTTTTGTCATTTTTACAGAAGTCAAACTACTAATCCACTTGGCATGCGGCTAAGTTCATGAGATAGGTGCATGCAATACCTACAAGGGGCACTTGGATTTATTTCATTTGGAGATGTGAATCTCCCTGAGGTCTTTATTGATTGAAATAGATACATTTTGGTGAGTAAATTTCTAGTAAATAATAAAGATTAATTTTGGAAAAGGGCCAGCTCTGCATGTTTTATAAAGCATGCCTGCACCCATATAAATTTAGATCTAGGCATTTAAAGTTGTTTTCCATTTTTATTTTGAAATAATCCAAACTGCAACAAACATATCTGGAGGAAAAGTAATAAAAGAGAGGCAGAAGCGGGCTGCTTTCTAGGCGAGCTGGGCTGCGCAGGGGAGAATTTGGACCACCGGGCGAGGTGCTGCGCGGGAGGGTGCGGTTTGAAGCTGCCAAGCGGGGCCCGGCCATCAGCGGCTCGCTGTACCGAAGCGGTACACGGCGATCCCGACCGTCTGACCAAGGCAGGATCGACGGCTCGCGCTCGTCTCTCTCCTCGTGATGACACTCGGGAGGGGAAACCCTAGGCAGGATCTGAGATGGTTGGCGGCTCACCTAGAGGCACGGGGGGCGGCGGGGAAGGAGGGGAACAGACGGGGTACGCCAGTGCGAGCTCAGGCATGGGCGGCGGTGGTGATTTTGGCACCAGGGATTGCTCGCATGACGACCACCGACGGGGGTTTCGAGATCTCGCCGGCGGTGCTGCTCTGAAAGCTCCTGAGGACAGAGAGGGACATGGTTAGATGCAGGGGAACCTGGAGGTCCCAAATATGCCACATGCACGGGGAGGGGAGCAGGAAGAGAGCACGTAGCTCAATCCATGGAGATGACCGAGAGGGGAAGTTCTTCTTCTCCTAGGACGGAGTAGGGGCAGGGCCCTGTGGGGAAGCTAGTGGAGGGGGAGAGGGTGCGAGGGAGAGTGGAAAATGAGAGCGGAGTGAGGAGCGGGGGTGGCCTCTGGCCTTAAAACCGAGGGAGTGTTGTCCACGGTGCACCAACTCCATTTTGGACAGAAGGGAGGGGTGCTGCTCGTTGATAGGGCCTCAGAGGCGGTGGAGTGGTGGAGTGGGGTAGGAGGGTGGCAGTGGAGGGCGTCATTACATTTGGAAAGGCCCGATTGGCTCTCCTTCTTTATCTGGGGTAAAGAAAAATAATAAGGGAGGGAGTGAGGCTAGGGAGAACTAGGGCAGTGGTTAGGGTGCAAGGAGGGTAGGGTGGGACCCTGTACTCGCCATGTGAGTGGAAGGAGGGGTGGTGAGTGATACATTGCAGATGTATCTATAATTTTTGATGTTCCATGCTTGGTTTTATCCACTTTCTTGTGTTTTGTTCCAACTTTGGAGTACTTTTCATATAATTTCTTGGACTAACCAATTAACAAGAGCCACAGTGCCAGCTGCCTGTTTTCTGCTGGTTTTGGTTCCAGGAAAGTCAGAAAATGAATATTCTCAGAATTGGACGGGACAAAAGCCAAAGTGCCTATTTTTCTGGAAGTCATCAGATGCCAGAATACGAGACGGAGAGGGGCCAGAGGCCAGCCACACCACCTGGCTGCGCGGCTAGGCTGGGCCCACGCCAGGGGCTAGTGTGGTGGCCCTTGGCACCCCCTCGGCCTCCCCTTCCGCCTATAAGATGCCCTCAGGACGAAAACCCTAAGTGCCCAATCAAAAAACCCACAAAAGAGTCTGTAGCCGCCGTCATCTCCATCCCTAGACCGGGAGGGATCTGAAGCTCTTCCCGGCACCCTGCCGAAGAGGGGAATTTACCCTGGAGGCCTTCTTCATCACCATGCAAGCCTCCGGTGTGATGCGTGCGTAGTTCATCCTTGGACTATGGATCCATGTAGTAGCTAGATGGATGGTTCTCCTCCTTTGTGCTTTCATCTCTAGATCTTGTGATCTCCGTTCATGATCAAGATCATCTATTTGTAATTCTGCATGTTGTGTTTGTGGGGATCCGATGGATATTGAGATGCTATTTCAGATTTATTATTGATTCTATCATGTCTTTGTTATTTGTGATCTTGCATGCCTTCCATTGTTAGTAGCTATCTTGGCCAAGTAGATGCTAGCAACTCCAAGAGTTAGTATTTATGCTTGATAGTGGGTTCATGCCTTTGGTAATCTGGGGAAGTGATAGAAATCTCTAAGGTACTAGATGTGATGTTGCTACTAGGGAGAAAACAACAATCCTTTGTTCATAGAACAATCGTATTGTTTACTTTACACGTAGTTCGTAAAGCAATAATCTATTGCTTGCAACTTAATACTGGAGGGATTTCGGATGATAACCTGAAGGTGGATTATTAGTCATAGATGCAGCTGGATGGCGGTCTATGTATTATGTTGTAATGCCCAATCGAATGTCAAAGGAGTCAAGATTATTAGTATATGCATGTATTGCTTTCTCAATGTTTGTCAATTGCCCCACTGTAATTTGTTCACCCAACATGTTATCTATCTAAGGAGAGCCACCTCTAGTGAACTATGGATCCCGGTCCTTGTCTTTTACATTCAATCTACAATCTTTTACTTCTTTGTGTTTACTTTCTGCAAACTTTTACTTCTTTCCATTCGATACGTTTAATACTTTGTTTTCCGCAAAACACGGTGATATTGACAACCTCATTGCAAGTTGGGGACAAAGTTCTGTGGTTGTGTTGTGCAGGTCTCCATGTTGCTACTAGCACCGGTAGTGCGCCCTGCCAAGGCTCAGCTAGCAACACCTTTGGGGTGTTTCCTTGCTCCTACTGGTTCGATTAAACCTTGGTTTCATAACTGAGGGAAACTTGTTGTTGTGCTCATCATACCTTCCTCTCGGGGTTCCCAACGAGCTCTACATCAACCACGCACCAGCACTTTTCTGGGCGCCGTGCATTGAGCCATCAAGCATTTTTCTGGCGCCGTTGCCGGGGAGTCAAGGACATCTTCACAAGGGGAGTCCCTCATAACCAATCTCTTTACTTTGTTGTTTTTGTTTTGCTTAGTTTCCTTTTGCTTTGTTTGCTTGTTTCTTTTTCAAAAAACACAAAAAAATTAGTTTTACTAGTTTGCTTTCTTTATTCAAAAACACAAAAAAAAATTAGTTCTTATCTTGAGTTGCCACTATGTCTAGCCTTGCTCCAATCACTATGTCACCCGAGGAAATTATTTTCACTTTTAAATAAGGAATTGAGGAAAGTTTTAAGGAAGCTTGGTCTAGAATCTCTGATCTACATGAAAAAACTGAGCCTAAAATGACTCAAAGCTTGTTCCTTAGCAGTTTTTAACTTGGGATTGCTCTTTGCTATAGATATGCTTTAGATGCTGTTGTGGGAGGAGATTTCCTCTAATGTAATGAGGATGATGATATTAATGCTATAAAGAAATCGATCCTCACTTACAACTTTCCTAGCCAAACTGATATTTCTTTCGCAAAAATATTTGCTAGGTTGAACACTCTTGAGACTAGCACTACTAGCTTAAAAGATTGCTATAATACGCTTAGGGAGCATCACAATTATGTTCCAATAAATTCTGAACCATCAAAGTGGCTCCCTACAGTAAAGATTGAGATAAACACTGAAACTTTTCAAGCTCGCTGTGATATCATGTCTGAATTTTGTCTTATGCCCAAAGATATTTATAAATCTCTAAATACTTGGAGGCTTACTAAAGGAGGAAAAGAAATATCTCTTGCTAATAATACTACGATATTACCTCTTGGAATAGCTGAAGGAGTGTTTACAAAGATCCTTGGGAAAATGATTTCTATTGATTATCTTGTTATTGAATGTGCAGGAAAAGGGACCATGCACCTTTCTTCTCCACCAAACAATCACATTTTCCCCAAGGTTAAGAATAAAAGTAAGAGAGGTAAGGGAAAGAAATTTGGTCTTAATGCTTCTTCATTTGAGAACACTTGATTCTTTCTTTGCTTCTTATGCCTAACTTAAAGGCGTTAAAGAAAAGTATTTATTGGGAGATAACCCAAAAGTTTTAGATGAGTCTTGGAAGTTATTACCTCTATAATAACCGCTTCTTATCCTTTTTATTTGCTTTTTGTGCCAAAAGTAACCTCTAATGAGAGAGAAGTAATGATTGGGAAAGTTGCTGTCCCGAAACAGATTTCTGTGCTTCACCGTAAAAATTCGTATAAAATCTCTGAACGTATTTTTGAGGCGTGAATTTTTGTTCTTCTGCCCCAGGTTGTTATCTAACTTTCATTAGTTCATCACTTTTTGATTTGAGAAACAGAAGGTCTTCGAAAAAATCCGTCTTTACCTGCTGGTCTGTTTTGACAGATTTCTGCCATTTTCTGCATTTACTTCTTGTTGGTTCCTTTTTGAGTTCTTTTGGGGAATTGAGCTTTTTGAGGAAAGTTCTACAGTAGCTAGTGTTCTAATGGAATTTTATTTGGTGTTATAACTGAACCTTAAGACCTTTTATCTTAAGTGCACTAATGTTGCTAATAAAGATTGTGTGAAGTTTTGTATGAAGGAAAATTTTCAGGTGTATGGAAGGAATGAGTAATGAGATGAAGGATGGACTAAAGCTCAAGCTTGGGGATGCCACGCGTGTCACCCAAAGAAATATCCAAGAAGTACAAGCGTCAAATCTTGGGGATGCCCAAGGCATCCCCTTCTTCATCAATAAAAATCCCAAGTTTCTTCCAAACGCTTCATTTTTATTGTTTCATGCACCGTTGTGTTGTTCTTGGATCGTCTTCTTTTTCGTTTTCATTTTGGTTTTTCATTTACTTGGTTTGCTGAATAAATTGGTTGGACCCCCTCTTTCATACATTGGTTTGCAAATAGTTTGGTTTGGTTTGGAAAAGAGTAGGAAAGTTCATGCTTATGTGGTAAAAAGAGCTCGTTTTTGACTGTGGCCTATGCTTTGTCATGCCATGCTTGATATTGTTTTGGCTTTATGCTTAGTATTATTTGTTGTAGCATTACTTGTTATAAACAATTGAGATTTCTTAATGTGCCTTGGATGAATCATGCGTTGTTTTAGCATATTAAAGCATAGTATAGTGGTATTCTCCTTTGATGCTTTATTTGGGTTGACTTGGCGCATGCTCACACCATGTTATGACTATCTCAAGTCACCATAGCCTTTATGATCCTTCAGTTTTCAACTTTTAGTATCACTTTATGCTTTGATCAATGATGTTTTGTCGCTCTGCATGATTATGGCCATTATTGCTCTCTTAGTTTGTCGCTCCCAGTATTTTCCTAGACTCCACAACCAAGTATGAGTTCCACTCATGCATCCAACTCCCTAAACCAAGTTATTCCAAAGAGTCCACCATACCAACCTACTATCTTAGGCTATTGCAAGTATATTCATGCTTTTGTTTACCTTCCAAATTAAACTTGTTATGAGAAAACTAGTGATTAAAGCTCTCACGAACTTGATGGCACACTTTACTTTACTTGCCCTTAATAAACTTGAACCATTGTGTATTCTATGTTGTATATGCTTGCACTTATTTGTCGGGAATTAGCAGAACCATGCTTTCATGAGGAACACTTTCAACATTGCACTTGGTACTTGTACCTAGTTGATATCATGCTCTTTTGTATATGGATGTCGTCGGTGTGAAATGAAAGGGGAGCTTGTAAGTCCATGGAGTTATGTATATGTGTTAGAGAAACGCCTAGGCCGCTGGTCTAATCCATGCTGACATGGTGGAAACATGGAGCGTAACCATAATGAGTTGTCTATGAAGCATTCTTCTTATATAAA
Organism: Avena sativa; assembly: GCA_916181665.1. NCBI lineage: Eukaryota > Viridiplantae > Streptophyta > Magnoliopsida > Poales > Poaceae > Avena > Avena sativa. Next base: position 60,210,994 of record OV702287.1, on the reverse strand, counting down.
AAAGAGTCCTATATTGAGAAAAAACAGAAAAGAGAAAAAAAAGAGATACTATGAAAAGAGGAAAGAGAGAAAAAAGCACCACATTCCCATGGTAAATAAGAAGATTGCTGAGATGCTCGTTGTCTGCTTGCCTTGTCATTTTGATATGGGGATTCTTCCGTATCATCGGGCAAGGGGTACCCCGTTGGCGGTTCTCTATGATACACATGTACTTACGATGACAAGAACTTACCGGTGACTAAACTTGAGTAGCATGAGGATCGGCCCTTGTATACAAGGGACGTGAGATTTCTGACATATATTTCGTCAACCATGTACACCATAGTTTGTTCACTTTAACCTTAATCACTTGAAGATGCTTATGATAGGGGCAATGAGAGCTGAAAGCTATAAGTACCATAATTTTTGGAACCTCTTTATGAGACTTGAATCCCTACTTCCTTCTATGAAAGCCTTTCTTCCACCATTATATTGAGTCTCCACCTTCTATCTTTATGCACCTACTTTGAGAGCATAGTGGCCATTCTTAGTTCTATGTGCATTGTCCCAAGACTAGTTGATTGATGCATACTTTGATATTGCTTGTTTTAAACTATTGTATCTAGTCACTCTTATGAACTTTGAAGGTGTCCTATGCATTTATATTTGCTACTCTATTGAGAGACAAGATGAATACTATTATGCTATGCTTTCTTTATGTGAAACAAACAAACGTCTTGCAAAGCATTGTTATTCATGAATCTTTTGTTTGTGCCTTTTCATGTTGCATCATAGTTTCTTTGTCTTATTGCTAGAATTTTGTATTTCATGTTATGATTGAAGTACTATGATCCCAGCTTTGAATGTTTTACAAATACTTTGACCAAGTCTTTGATGGTGCATGTCACCTCAAAAATTATTCTTTCTTTTTATCACTTACCTACTCGAGGACGAGCAGGAGTTAAGCTTGGGGATGTTGATACATTGCAAATGTATCTATAATATTTGATTTTCCATGCTTGGTTTTATCCACTTTCTTATGTTTTGTTCCAACTTTGGAGTACTTTTCATATGATTTATTGGACTAACCTATTAACAAGATCCATAATGCCAGCTACCTATTTTCTGCTGTTTTTGGTTATAGGAAAGTTATAAAATGAATATTCTCGGAATTTGACGGGACAAAAGCCAAAGTGCCTATTTTTACGGAAGTCATCAGATGCCAGAATACGAGATGGAGAGGGGGCAGAGGCCGGCCACACCACCTGGCCACGCGGCTAGGCTCAGCCCGCGCCAGGGGGTGGTGTGGTGGCCCCTAGCAGCCCCTTCGGCCTCCCCTTCCACCTATAAGATGCCCTCGGGACAAAAACCCTAAGTACCCGATCAAAAAATCCACGAAAGAGTCTATAGCCGCCGTCATCTCCATCCCTAGATCGGGAGGGATTTGAAGCTCTTCCCGGCACCCTGCCGGAAAGGGGAATTCACCATGGAGGCTTTCTTCATCACCATGCAAGCCTCCGGTGTGATGCGTGAGTAGTTCATCCTTGGACTACGGATCCATGTAGTAGCTAGATGGATGGTTCTCCTCCTTTGTGCTTTCATCTCAAGATCTTGTGAGCTCCATTCATGATCAAGATCATCTATTTGTAATTCTGCATGTTGTGTTTTCGGGGATCAGATGGATATTGAGATGCTATTTCAGATTGATTATTGATTCTATCATGTCTTTGTTATTTGTGATCTTGAATGATTTCCATTGTTAGTAGCTATCTTGGCCAAGTAGATGCTAGCAACTCCAAGAGTTTGTATTTACGCTCGATAGTGGGTTCATGCCTCTGGTAATCTGGGGAAGTGGCAGAAATCTCTAAGGTACTAGATGTGTTGTTACTACTAGGGAGAAAACAACAATCCTTTGTTCATAGAACAATCGTATTGTTTACTTTACATGTAGTTCATAAAGCAATAATCTGTTGCTTGCAACTTAATACTGGAGGGGGTTCGGATGATAACCTGAAGGTGGATTATTAGTCATAGATGTAGTTGGATGGCGGTCTATGTATTATGTTGTAATGCCCAATCGAATCTCAAAGGAGTCAAGATGATTAGTATATGCATGTATTGCTTTCTCGATGTTTGTCAATTGCCCCGCTGTAATTTGTTCACCCAGCATGTTATCTATCTAAGGAGAGCCACCTCTAGTGAACTATGGATCCCGGTCCTTGTCTTTTACATTCAATCTACAATCTTTTACTTCTTTGTGTTTACTTTCTACAAACTTTTACTTCTTTCCATTCGATACGTTCAATCCTTTGTTTTCCACAAAACACGGTGAGATTGACAACCTCATCGCAAGTTGGGGACAAAGTTCTATGGTTGTGTTCCTTGCTCCTACTGGTTCGATTAAACCTTGGTTTCATAACTGAGGGAAACTTGCTGCTGTGCTCATCGTACCTTCCTCTTGGGGTTCCCAACGAGCTCTAAATCAATCACGCACCAGCACTTTTCTAGGCACCGTGCATTGAGCCATCAGTGAGAGGTGCTGCATTGATTCTCTAAGATTTTGAAAGATGCACAAGTTTTCTCCCTCTCTCTCTCTCTTACTTGCTCCAAGCACAAGGGACAAGAGCGTGATGCTACAGTGGCACGTCGACAAGAGGGTGGGAGGTGTGCTGTGGAAGTTTGGCTGACCCAAAGGGTTGAGGTTTGATGGGGTTTTTATTTGAGGTTTTGCTTAATGTGAAAAATGGATCAACTAGATGGTTATGAAGGAAGTCTAGAAACATGAGTTATGCAAGAGGTGGTAAGGGTGTTGGGGGAAGGGTAAGGTCAATAGACACCTCGTGGAATTATTTGGGATTTTTCAGTGGTGCTTAGATCCTCTTTATATCAATTCTTCAATTATTGCTAAATCTGTTTTATGGCTTTTAATTGAATAATTTAGATTGGACCAATATGGTTTTTGGGCTTGATATGGTCCCAAATATGATTACACACTTAGGAGATTTTTCCCTGAATTTATTGATGAAGGAAAGTATTTAAAACAGTTATTATTCTTTTTCTGCCATTTAAGAAAATAGGCAAAAAGAATTATTGAAACTCTTGAAAAATATTTATTTTTTGAAGTGGGACGATAGGGTATGATATAAAGGACTCAATTGTTCTTAAAGTTAGGGAAGTGTTTTGGCAAAAACCAAACTTTCCTTTATGGAAGGAGTTTTGGAGATTTTGTCTATTAAAGAGATTAATTAGAGTTGGAGCCATAATAATTATGGATAATATTTGATAAATATTTATGATAAAGGTGTGATGATGTAGACAAGGTTTAAGAAGCATTTTCAACCTTGGGAAATGGAAATCCAACTTGAATTAGATGGAAAACACGGAGTTGTGGATCTAGGGTGATGTTATTTTTATACCACCAAAACCCTGCTGGATCTTGGGGCTTAGAGCTCACCTTGATGCAAGGGATATATGGATAGCTAGACCAAGTCATATATATGATCATGGAAGAAGTAGTTTGGATTGGTTATATTTGAGGTGGTCTGGAAGTGATGGCAAACTTTGTTGAAAATAAGGCAGTCATACCAGATGAGTCCTGATGCCTTATAAACCATGTGGGTTTAAGAAGCACAAAGATACACTTGGAACAAGTGAAGTAGATATTGATAGAACTATATGAGTAGAACACAACCATGTAAAGAGTTGGTCCATAGAAGGTTGGATGATGGTGTGAGCTTCTATGAAAGTAGGCATGTTGACTAGATTTGCAGGAATAGTTATTTTCTTGCCTGCAAAACCATCAAGAAAAAGTAGGTTGGAGGATGATCTAACCAAGGGAAAGAGTGGTCCTTGGTAGTCCTTAGGATGGTTAACAAGATGGTTCATATGCATTTTCAAAAATTCACAAGGGTTGAGAAAGGGAGGCATTCAAAAAGATGATGTTGGAAATAGTTTTCCAGACTTAGCCAAATTTGGCAGATTTAGGGTATTTGACTAGAGCATGAGAAGGGATGTTTTTGATGGGTCGCAAGGTACCCAAGCATCATCAAGTGGATGATGTTTAAGTGTAGATTGAGTAGAAAGGATCCATGCTTGATATTGGTCTTCATTGACTTGGAAACTTCCAAAAGGGATATCTTTAGAATTGATCTGGTTAAGGGTTTTAGATGATCACCTAGTATCTAGAGATTAGATCTTGCTTTGTATTCTTGCTTAGGGTGTGGTGATTTGGAAACCTCTTGATCCTATTGATGAGCTCCTAGAGTAGCTCATACTATATCCTAAGAAGACAAATCAAGCAGCAGATCAAGGCAACTCATCTTATAAACTAAGCAATCCACTACTAGGGTTACCATCAAGCCTATCTTGAGGTAAGATTGTGTATTTTGAAAAGGTTGGAGTTTGAATAAGATGAGAGTCCTTGGTATATCTACCAAGAGTAGAATTCAAAGGCTTAAAAAAGAGTTTTTTAGTAAACCTAGAGATAAGAATAGTTGAAGGTCTGTCTTGAAAACATAAGGAGATTATAATAGGTTGCTCTCCATAGTTTAGGGAAATAGAAGCTACTAAAAGGGTGGAGGTTGTAAAGGTATCTTGGCTCAGGTTTTGAAATGCCAGAACATTTGGGAATAAGTAAAATGAGCCAGGACAGTTTTGTTAAATAGCTTTTGTCCACTGATGTTGAGGTAAGGAGTATATCTTCTAATACACATTCATAAGCATAAACATATTCAACAACAGGCAAACACTTCACCATTAAACAAGAAAAAGTTTTTGTTCCCCCTGAATTTTGCATTCTAGACAACTAACCAGGGTTGCTGAAATTGGTATGTCACAAAAACAATATCAAGCATGCCATGATAAAGTCTAGACCACAGTCAAAAACAAGCTCCTTTTTTACCACTTAAGCATGAAGATTTCTACTCTCTTCCAACACAAAATCAACTTATTTGAAACAACTCACAAATATAATAATAAATAAAGATCAGTGAGCTTGTCTCACAAATACACAAAGAAGAACTAAAAATTTCTATGCTGAAAGCACAAGAAAACTAAGGCTAAACACAGTGCTAGCAAAAGAGAATACTCACAAAACAATAAGAATGAAAACTAGAGTGTTCTAGGCAATGAATAACGGGATGTGTCTCTATCCAAAAGAAGTGTGTTGGGATCCAACCAACTTATTTAAGCAAACCAAACAAAATAAAACTAAAAAAAACAAAGGTTCTCCAAGAACAACACAACAGTGCATGAAACAATAAAAACGAAGTGTCTAGAAAGACTTGAGATTTTTATTGATGAAGAAGGGGATGCCTTGGGAATCCCCAAGCTTTGACGCTTGTACTTCTTGAATATTTCTTGGGGTGACACGGATGGCATCCCCAAGCTTGATATTTTGTCCATACTTCATCTTATCACATTGTTCTTCCCTACATTTTAAAATTTCCTTCATACAAAACTTCACACAATCTTCATTAGCAACATTAGTGTATTCAAGATAATAAGTCTTTAGGTTCAGTTCCAACACAAGGAAAACTTCCATTAGAATACAATATACTGTAGCAAATTCTTTTAAAAGTTCAATTCACCAAAAAGAACCCAAAAAGAAATCGATAAAGAGGCAAATGCAAATAATGGCACAAATCTGTCAAAACAGACCAGCAGGTGAAAACCGATTTTTTCAAAGACCTTCTGTTGCTTAAATCGAAAAGTGTTGAACTAACGAAAGTTAGCGAACAACCTGGGGGATTTATTTAGAAAATTATAGCTCAATCCAACATACATCGATTTTTCATGAATGTTTCCAGTGAAGCACAAAAATCTGTTTTGGGACAACACTTCCCCAAATCTTACTTCCCTCTCATTAGAGGTTATTCTTGGCACAAAAATCAAATAAAAAAAGATAAGGAGAGGTTATTATAGAAGTAATAACTTCCAAGACTCAATAAAACTATTGGGTTATCTCCCAAAAAGTACTTTTCTTTAACGCCTTTAAGTTAGGCATGATAGTTTGGGAAGATACTCACATAAGAAATATGAATTGAAGTAAAAAAGATCATCAAGAAGCAAATTCAAAGCACATTTAAGTCTAACCCACTTCCTATGAAAAATAATCTTGTAAAGAAACAAGTCATGAAAGGAGAAAGCAACAAGCATAGGAAAGGAAAACAAGTGCAACTTCAAAAATTTCAACATAAAGAGGGGAAACTTAATATTGTTGAGACACATAAAACCATGTTTCCCTCTCTCATAATAACTTTCAGTAGCATCATGAATAAAATTAACAATATAACTATAAAACATTCTTATCATGAGCCACATGCATAAAATAATTAATACTCCCCACTTAAACATAGTCATTCTTATTAATTATAGTGGGAGCAAATTCAACAAAATAGCTATCATTATTATTCTCATCACCATAATCATCAAATATAGGAGGCATATTGTATTCATAATTAATTTTCTCCTCAATAGTAGGTGGCTTGAAAATATCATATTCATCATTGCAATCATCATATATCGGAGGTATAGTATCATCATAAGCAATAGAATAGTTATATTCCAAAGTGTGTTCATTTGTAAACATATCATCATTAGAAGGAACATGGATAGCACTAATAGTACATCAATTATTAATATCATCATTTTCATAATTGGTACCGAAGAGATTTTCAATATCAAAAGTAGTGTGCTTTTCCCAATAATGATCACTACTATAGGTAATAGGCATAGGAACATCATCGAGTTCAGACTCATCAAAAATTATAATAGGAGCAACATGCTTAGGGGAAAATACCGTTTCCTCTCTCCTTTTACTCCTCCTCTTCTTCTTTCTCTTCTTCTCTTTAGGAGGGAGAGGCTTGAAAGGAAGCTTCTCCATATACCCTGGTTTATTTTTAGAGACAATAGAAGAAACTTTGGAGGATTCCTTCTTTTTATTAATAAGATCAAAACACATATTAGTCCTGTCATATTTGGTAAAATCTCATTTTTTATAATATTTTATATGTAAGTATTTGTGTGGCAATTATCAACACAATAAAGATGACAACCATGTAGGACGCTATTCATACCAAAAGCACTCATATCTACCAAATAAGTTTTTCTTGATAACTCTTCACACCCCAAAAATAATTCAAGTTCATCATGCTGATTAGGAGTGATCATGTCATCACAATACAAACTTATAGTACTCATTGGATTACAAGGGCTATTATTATGGCCTAAGCATTGAAAATTGAAATGACCCACTTCAAAGCAAAGTTCACAAATAAAAGGATAGAGGGCACAAACTTTTTTACCAAGATCATTTATAGCCCTATACCACGTTCTAGTTTTTTCATTCCTGTGGGTGATACAATATTCTTATTCAATTTTATTATTCTCACAAGGGCTATGTATTCCACAAAAATTAACATGCTCATAAGAAATAGTACTTTCAGAGTTTGAGCATGTTTATTGCTATCATTAATAACAATTTCGTTTTTTCTTTAAAAGCCTCATGATACATGTCCCTTTTTCTTTAGGAGCATTAATATGAGAAGTAAAGGCTCTAAAACAATCAATAAGTATTTGAGGATCAAGACCATATTTAGCACTAAGCTCTTGAAAATTAGCAGTTTCAGCGAAAGACTTAATGCAATCATACTCATAGTTTATACCTGGTTCTTTACCTTTGTCGTTATCCCAATCTTCGGTATTTCTTTGAATTGTTTCAAGAAGATCCCACTTATCTTTGACCTCCTTACTTGTGAAGGATCCCTCTAAACAGGTATCTAGATAGTCCTTGTAATGTCCTGAAAGCCTTGCATAAAAATTATTAATAACAATATTACTAGGGAGCTCATGAATGGGACATTTCAGCATTAGTGACTTCAATCTCCCCCATGCTTGGGAAATACTTTCTCCATCATGAGGATGAAAATTATAAATGTAATTCCTATCTTTATGAACTTCATGAGGAGGATAAAACTTAGAGTAAAAGAGAGATTCAAGTTTCTTCCATTCCAAATGATAAGGATCATCTAGTAGCTCATACCACTCGATCCCTTTCTTTGCCCTTAAGTGATAAAGAGAATAGCTTCCTCTTAAATTGGTTCATTGAAATACCTGCACACTTGAACAATTCGCATAATTCGTGTATAAAGAGTAAATGATCACCAGGATGGACAGTTCCATCTCCAAAATAATAGTTATTCATAACACGTTCATCTATTTTTATAGGTATTTTAAAAGGGATGCTTTCAGTATGTGTATTTAAAATATCACAAGTATCATTAGAATTACCACATATGGGAGATAAAGTATCATCAGAGCAAAATTTCTTCTTTAAAGCTGGGAAACTAAAAAGATCATTTTCATACAAACTAACTTCCCCAAGCTTAGACGTTTCCATAGCATTAGTAACAAAGGTGTTCAAAAGATTCATACTAATAACATTGCTATTAGCATGTAAAGAAAGTTCCATGTGTTTTTTAATTTTCTTTTCTGACCATTCATGTTCTAACTTAGGAAAAATACTAAAAAGCTCTCTAATTTTGTTGTCGTTTTCCATTAAGCCTAATTAGTGAAAATAATAACAAGAAATTAAAAGATATAATTGCATAATCTAAACGAAATAACTTCGAGCACTCACACACCAGCTACAGTACTAGAAGATAGCTTAGTAGCCAGAGGATGTGAGTACCTTTTACCTTACCTCCCCGGCAACGGCGCCAGAAAATAACTTGATGTCTACGCACTTCTATTCTTGTAGACAGTTGTTGGGCCTCCAAGTGCAGAGGTTTGTAGAACAACAGCAAGTTTTCCCTTAAGTGGATCACCCAAGGTTTATCAAACTCAGGGAGGAAGTGGTCAAAGGTATCCCCTCTCAAACAACCCTGCAATCAAGATACGAGAAGTCTCTTGTGTCCCCAACACACCCAATACACTTGTCAGGTGTATAGGTGCACTAGTTCGGCGAAGAGATAGTGAAATACAAGTGGTATGGATATAAGACAACAGTGCCAGAAAAGAGTTTGACGGGAGGAAAAGACTAAATGCAAAAAGATGGAAGCAAGCAAACATGTAACATATCTAGTTGCAAACGGTGTTTCAATGCTTAGAAACAAGGCCTAGGGATCATAGTTTTGCTAGATGGTTCCAACAAACACCACAATTTCACAGAGACATCCAACTCCAAATATAAATCATAACAAATATTTGTAATCTCTAACCTAAGTGCTACCATGGTGTGCACACTGTCAACGTCACACACGTGGGGAGAGCAGAGATCTATTAAAACACTTGACTAGCAAGGTAGATCTACTTGATTACAAAGCCATGATCACAATATGATCATGCATAGAGAGAGAGATGAACACATAGCCACCGGTAGAACCCTTAGCCTCGAGAGAGAACTACTCCCTCCTCATCATGGGAATCAGCAACGGCGATGGAGATGGTGGTGGAGATTGATGGAGATGGCTCCGGGGGCACTTCCCCATCCCGGAAGGGTGCCGGAATAGAAACTTTCTGTCCCCCGAATCTCCCCTTCGGTGGCAGCAATGTTGCGGAACTTTTCGTGGCTGGAGGCTGGATTATTTAGGGTTTCTGCATTGGATGCTTCTTATAGGCGAAAGGGAGATGTCAGAGGGTGGACCAGGGGCCCACACCACCTGGTGGCGCGGCCAGGGGACCCTGCGCCACCACATGGTGTGGCCAGCCCCTGGCCCCTCTCCGTCTCGTCTTCTGGCTCCATGAGTCTTCTGGTAAAATATCGACTTTGGCTTTTGTCCCGTCCAATTTTGAGAATATTCATTTTCTAGCTTTTCTGGAACCAAAAACAGAAGAAAACATGCAACTGGCATTGTGGCATCTTGTTAATAGGTTATCCCTAGAAAACATATAAAAATACCTCAAAGTGTTGACAAAGCAAAGCAAAGTAGATACTAAACAAGCATGGAACATCAAAAAATATATATATGTTTATGACGTATCACTTGGCAAGGTGAAAAATGGTGGCATCCAATGTTTCCAACTTATAGGAACAATAAAACTAAAAGCGACAAGATTTTTTCTTTAAGCAAGTACGAAGAAAAATGGCTCAGAGTACCACAAGAACAACCCTAATGTTTAGACAAAGCGAGGACCTTGATACACTTATGATTGACTACCAAGTTTTATGAGTTCTCAAGCTTCCTAGCCAACTATTTTTCTTGCTTAATTTTAGGTTGCTTCATGCTAAATGTATGGACATAGATGTAATTTTACCTTTTTTAGGTCCTTGATGTAAAATGTACTTCCACCGCTCGTGTAAAATTCGAACCTAGAAGTAAGTGGTAAAATTTAAACATATTTAAGGTTATTAGTTGTCAATGAGTATGAACATTCTTGGAGTTTCAAGCCGAACGACCAAGGTAATGGCCATATCAACATCACACTTTATGCTGATGATGATCCCATATCCAAGAATTTGCATGCCACCAAATTTGGCCATATATTTTGAAAACAAACAAATAGGAAGTAGCAGTATGAAGAGTATGGCTCGATCAGGTGCTCTCTCGAGAATGAGCCGAACCCGGCCGTTTTATTTCTTTGCTTAATTTTGGGGTACTTCATGCTAAATGTAAGGATCTCGATGTAATTTCCCCCTTTTAAGGTCCTTGATGTAAATTATACTCCCACCATCCGTATAAAATTCGAACCTAAAAGCAAGTGGTAAAAGTTTAAACATATTTAAGATTATTAGTTGTCGATGAGTATGAACATTCTTGGGTTTCAAGCCGAACGACCAAGGTCATGTCCATATCTACATCATTCTTTATGTTGATGATGATCACATATCTAAGAATTTTCATGCCGCCAAATTTGGCCATATTTTGATAACAAACAAAGAGGAAGTAGTATGAAGAGTATGGATCGATTAGCTTCTCTCTCAAGAAAGAGCCAAACATGATTGTTTTCCCTGCTTAATTTTAGGGTGCTTCATGCTAAAAGTATGGACCTAGATGTAATTTTACCCCCTTTTAGGTCCTTACTATAAAATGTACTCCCACCGTCCGTGTAAATTCGAAGATAAAAGAAAGTGGTAAAATTCAGATGTATTTAATCTTAGCTGTGAATGAGTATGAACAATCTTGGATTTCAAGCCAAACGACCAAGGTCATGGCCATACCTACATCATACTTTATATCGATGATTCATGATCCCATATCCAAGAATTTGTATGCCGCCAAATTGGGCCATATTTGGAAAACAAACAAAGAGGGAGTAGTATGAAGAGTATGGCTCGATCATCTTTTCTCTCGAGAAGGAGCAAAACATGACTTTTTCCTGCTTAATTTTAGGATGCTTCATGCTAAATGTATGGACCTTAATGTAATTTTACCTTTTTGAGGTCCTTGATGTAAAATGTACCTCCACCGTCCGTACGTGTAACATTCGTACCTAAAAGCAAGTGGTAAGATTTAAACATATTTAGGATTATTAGTTGTCAATGAGTATGAAAATTCTTGGATTTCAAGACGAACGACCAAGGTCATTGCCATATCTACATCATACTTTATATCGATGATTCATGATCCCATGTCAAAGAATTTGCATGCCACCAAATTGGGCCATATTTTGAAAACAAATGAAGAGGAAGTAGTATGAAGAGTATGGCTCGACCAGCTGCTCTCTCGAGAAGGATCCAAACCCGAGTATTTTCCCTGCTTAATTTTAGGGTGCTTCATGCTAAATGTATGGACCTTGATGTAATTTTACCTTTTTTTAGGTCCTTGTTGTAAAATCTACTCCCACCGTCCTTGTAAAATTCGAACATAAAAGCAAGTGGTAAAATTTAAATGTATTTAAGCTTCTTAGTTGCCAATGAATATGAACATTCTTGCATTTCAATCTGAATGACCAGGGTCATGGACATATCTACATCATACGTTATGATGATGATTCATGATCCCATATTGAAGAATTTGCATGCCGCCAAATTTGGCCATATATTTTGAAAACAAATAAAGAGAAAGTAGTATGAAGAGTATGGCTCGATCAACTGCTCTCTCGAGAAGGAGCCACACCCGACTATTTCCATTGCTTAATTTTAGGGGGCTTCATGCTAAATGTAAGGACCTTTATATAATTTTTTCCATTTTTAGGTCCTTGATGTAAACTGTACTCCCACCATCCGTGATTGTCCCATATTTGGGCGTAAAATGGGTGTGAATCATGGCATGGTAACAATGTCGCCACTCGGAGTTTCCAACCATGAGGAAAGGAAAAATCAATTTTCCAAGTGAGAGGAGTGTATTTTCTATAAAGCAAGTAGGAAGAATATGTATTTCTATAGAAAATAAACAAAGATAAAGAAGAGAAACTTTGGGCACAGAGGAAGCAGCTCGAGAAGTAGCGAAGAGAAGGAGTTGAAGGCGGTGCGATATGAGAGCAAAGCTGTGATGGCTTCCTGACACGAGGTACAGGGTACAGTCACATAGTAGTACTAGTAGTACGGAACTAGTACTAGTAAATTTCAGAACCTTTACTATATACTATATGCACGCAAAACAAATTGTGTTTTCTCTCTCCTTCACTGCCTCATCACTATCCACACACCCCGGCTAGGTGATATCTCCCTCATCCAAAATGTGGTGTTGCGCACGTGTGTCGACCTGCCTTGTCGTTGGCTCCATGTCAGTATCAGGCATGCTGCGTAGAAGGAACCATTTTGGGGCTTGGCGACAAAAGGGACAGTACTCATACTACTATTAGAGTCGGAGTTCAAACTTTCACAGTTTCGAAATTTTCACTTCCTTCCCAAACATCCGGAGGGAAGGTTATTCAAAAGATTCAAAAGATAATGGTGCACAAGGAATTGTTTATACTGTCTGTAGTACGTCCCATCGCATTCGGTGCACTTCATTATGATTTGACCAGCTTTACCACTACTCTGTAGTACTACATTATCATTCCATTTTACACCCTGTGAAGAGGAAGCCACCAAGCACACCCGCAACAAGCTGGATCGAAAGTATAGTAGGAGTAGTACGAAGGGTATGGCTCGGCCGCTCGCTCGAGAAGGACCCGCACCTAACTATTTTTCATTGCTTCATTTTAGTGCCATTTGTGCTAAATGTATGGACCTCTATGCAATTTTCTATTTTTTGAGGTCTTCGATGTAAACTGTACTCCCACCGACCTTCTCAAATTTTAACTAAATTAAAGCGCAATAGGTTGCTCTTAAAATTTTCCAAAAATCTTTTCAAGCTAAGTAGGAATTCGGTACATCGAAAAACCACCGAAAGTTCAGAAAAATTCATGTTCTTTCTATGCATCCGCATCCTGAAAAAGTTGACACGGTTTTCATAACATTTCAAAAAAAGAATAAGAAGGATAATATTTTTTGTGGCATCATGTTACGTGTATCCGAAAAAACGCATTATAAAAGTATATTACAAACATTATTAATTATTCTTTGGTTTCAATAATACTTTATGTTAATGAAATTAGGTCAAACATGAACTACAAGTAATAAATTGTAGGTTGCTTTTAAAGTTTTATGAAAAAAGCTTTTGGAGGTACCCATCGAGCGGTTAATTAATATATCAGAAACCACAGAGAGTTTTGACGAGTGGTTCAACTTCTAGCTAAGATTTTGCATCATGAAAATTTTGAACACCTTTTGAAAATGATCACATGGAATAGGGAGAGAGGGGAAATGATTTTTCTATTCTCTATGGGCAACCCACAAGCTTGATGTCGTCGGATTGATGACAAGTACGCCACGAGGGGGTCCTCGGGGCGTGTGGAAGAGAGGGGTGTGAGATGTACGGTGTTCCGGGACGGTGAGCACACAAGTTTACCCAGGTTCGAATCTGCCGGATTTGGATGGATCCTACTCCTTCTAGCAATCCAGTAATACGGCAGAGCCAGAATATGGGTTACAAGGGTTCGCCTGTGCGGGTTCAGATTGTAGACTATTGAGGCTGCCCTAAAGGCTCTCCCTAGGTCGGCTTATATAGATATCCAGCCTAGGGTTTACAAGACGGATCTATCCGACTACGACTGAGAGTCGGTTACAGAGTACATCTTGAACTACAAGTAACACTATGGGCCTAAGTCGGTAAGTCTTCTGGGCCTTCCCATAACCGGACTAGACTCCGTTTCTTCTCCCTGACTGGGCTGCCCGTGAAGCAAAGCTCTAACCCGAAATGGGCCACCCTAGTCAGTGAGGATTGTGAGGATACCCGGAAAGTATATCCCCAACAGCAGCCCCCGGAAGTCTCCAAGATCCAAAGTCGGATTCATCATTTTCTAGCTTGATCTTCGGCTTGCAGAATCTTGAAGGATTCCTGAAACTTCAAAACAAAAGATACGATCCGGGTCTCAAAATAAGTCGGACATATCAACATGTTACTCGGATTTTCCACCTTGATTTTCAAACTAAGCCGGAACTTGGTCTCTAACGTCATCTGACACTCGTCATGGTCAAGTCACGTCATCTGACAAACATCATGTCAGCACGACCTTTGGTGGGTCCGCCGTTCACGGAACCGAGGCATCGTTTCAATGCGTACGCGGAGATCGAGGCAACGTAATCATCGCGTGGGTCCTTCCTAGTTCCTTCCACGACGCGTGGCGTTTACATAGTGCTATTTGCACGAATCTTGGCGCAGGTAGGTGGTTATAAGGGGTGAGGATCCTCTCTCTCATCTTCACCAGTTCCCTTGCCGTTCCTACTCCCCCACTTCTCCCTCGCGCACAGAGCTCTCCCACCTCCCAGATTCCTAGTGCCGCCCATCCAAGGTCACCGGCGCACCAGAGAAATGGCTTCTTCTTCATCTTCCGGCTTGGCTGGCTTCACAGCGGCGGCGACAGAGGAGAAAGAGAGCAACCGTGGGGTTTGGATCTCGTGGCTCCTCGATGACGAGAAGCAACGCGGCATGGAGAATGAAGGTCTCCTCCGCACCGGCGACTGGCGAAGTGGCTTCGGAGAAATCATCCCCAACCCGCACGCTGACGAGCGGGTACACTTCGGCACCCACCTCGACAGAGGTTTGTCTTTCCCTCCCTCAGAATTCTTTTCCGAGGTGATAGATCACCATGGCGTTCAGCTCCACCATCTTCCCCCGAACTCCATCTTAGAGATGAGTTCTTACGCAACTTTGTGCGAGGGGTATATCGGCATTAAGCTGAGTCTTACTTTGTTCCGGTATTACTTTCATGTCCGGAGAAACTCCATCACTACCGGTAATCCTTATATTACCGGCACTATGAGCCTTTCTGTTAGACGTGAGCGTAGTTATCCTCGCATTTCTGCCAGTGACTCGATCAAACAATGGCCGACCACTTTCTTTTACCATAAGGACATTCCTACTCCCGGCAAAGCTATTGCTTTGCCGGCTTTCATTGACAGAGCCGCCACGGCCCTTCCATCTTGGGACGAGGCTCCTACGGCTCTCAGTGACGATCTGATCCTTGCCAAGAGGCGGATCAAATATCTGATAAAACACAAGGGCTTGAAAGGATCCGACTTAGTCCAATGCTGGGTCACACGCCGGATCCAGCCTCTCCAACACCATGGCGACCGTCTGATGCACTCCATCACGGCGTCAAACAATGATTCCCTCTGCATCAGTCCTAAGGCTTTAAAGCCACAGGATTACATAAGCCAAATCAAATGGTGGATCAAGGAGCGGATTGAGAGAAAGATTCCAAACTTGTCCCTGGATATGCACACGGCGGATCGAATATCTGATAATAAACCGTTTTATGTGTTTCACCTTTTAATTTGTTTTGCAATACTGAGATATTTTCTTCTTTTCAGCTTGCCGATCTCCTCGAGTCGAAGCTAGCTCCTATCGAGGGATATCCTCCGGAGTTTTCTCAGGAGGTGGAACTGGTCCTACTGCCAGACGTTATGCCCAGGAAGCACAAAGCTCCAATAGTGGCTGTTGGCACAAAGGAGGTGCCAGTCGTGAAGAGGTAACTTTCAACACAACTTCCGCCTTTGTACCTTACTCGAATTTTCTTCCGCGATGTAATGCTTTCCATTCTATTACATTCTCAGAGCTAAGCAGCTCATCAAGGGCAAGGGGAAGGGAATTTCTTCGAAACCCCTGCGACAGACGAAGCTGACTATAGCTCGCTTGCTGCGGCTCCTCCGACTCCTGCCCCTCAATCTTCCGCAACGCCGGTGATTACTCCATCACTGGTTGTCGTAGAAGATCCGGCTCCTGCAACGGGGCCAATGATCCTTGAATCGCAGACTGACGCCACCACGGGTGGCTCAGGTTTAGATAAGGGTGAACCCTTTTCGGGTAATGATCCCTCGGCAGAGACCTTTGCTGAAAACCTCCTGAACAATCCGGGACTTGTCAAATTTGGCTTGTCTCAAAAATCTGTAGAAGAAATCTAGCTTCTGGCCCGGCAATGCCTAGAGAGCCAAAATCTCTCTGTCAAAGAAGATGCACAAGAGGCGGAGGATATCAAGTACTCCGACCTTCTTGAACAAGTCCGCCTTCGTGATGAGGGACTTAGAGCTGCTGTGCTTCCACCACCTCCGGTTATTCCACTCACTCTCGCCGAGAAGGTTACCACCGAGGTGAACATGCGCCTGAGCAAACTCACACATGAACATCATGTAAGTCGGAATTCCAACTCACGATTTTCTTTACTGTACTTTATATCATATCCTCTAGCCCCCAAGCATGAAGCATGATATACAATCCGGTTTTATGCTTCCTTAGGATGCCAAAGAATGAACTAGTGTAGCCCCCAAGGCTCGTGCTGATATTAGTAACAATATTAGCCTGAGTCTTTAGTAGACTTCTGACTCTGGGTATTCTGTCTTACAGAAAGTTAATTCATATAACCAGGATTTGTTGAAGAATATCTGCAACAAGCGGAGAGAAATCAGAGCTCTCCGACTTGAAAATGTTGAGCCAAAGGTTTCCAAGGATGAGGCCGAAGGTACACATTCCGAAACTCAAACCTTGTCTTGTGTTTTCATAGTTGAATATTTTTGCTCAACTGTTGTTCTTTTTGACTTACAGCACTGGTAAAATAGTCCTGTGCTATGATAGAAGAGGCTGAGAACCTCAAAACCTTGGTGGTGGAGAATAAAGAACTTCGCCAAGAGCTGGATAAGCTCAACATGGATCATGAGAAGAGCATCGCTCAAGTTCTCGAATCCTCCTCCATGGCTACTGATGAACATGATCGTAAGATTGCGGCTCAAAATCAGAGAATCTCGAATCTCAACAATGATCTTTGCAGAGAGAAGGATCTTTTCGAGGCGCTCCGGGCTGAACTCCAGAGTCCTCGAGAAGAGAAGACCAAAGTTGACGATGTCAACTTCGGTATGTTTCCATCTTTCTGACTTTTCTATATTCTTTGACTCTTTCAATGTCGGATTTACTTAACCGTTTTGCGTTATGTGTATAGGTCCTCTGAACTTGACGGACTCCACCTCTGCTGAGCCTCGCACCCACCGGCTTACCCAAGTCGGTGATCTGCTTCATGACTTCCGTCAATCCATTGAGGATATTGGCGAAGCTCTCAAGGTTTCGGACATGCATCGCATGACCAACTTTCAGGTGCGAGACCAGGCGAAAGATATGCCGCAGCTTGTCTGGGACTGGAACATGTCCTACGCGCGATCCGCTACGTAGAACGCTCTCACCATGGTCATGAGCCATCATGGAAACATGGAGATATGGCAAGTGACCAGAGGGTACTGCACGGTGGATGAAGACGGCCAGGAGCAAGATATCAAGGCCATCATGGACTCCTGCGCCAGATATGGATGTCGCGTGGCTGACTTAACCAGCTACGACACGCCCTTCTTCACTCGCATGGATACACCGCCCCCGCCTCCGGAAGAAGCAGCTGAACTTTTCGACGATGAACATACCGTATCGGGTTTGAACATCTCGGATCGTTATCAAACCGAGGCTGATGCATCCAGCGAGCCGGTAGCGCCTAACTCTTCTCCTGCATCATAGATCATCAGAAAACAAATGTGTTATTCTGAAAAACATTATGGATATGTAAATATGCAGTACTATAATTTTGCTAGTGCTAAGCTTTAATCTTTCCAGCACTTTTGGCTTTGAAATTTTTTGTGTGCCTGAAATGTTTACATAAGCGCTTTTACTTTTTTGCCTATACTTATCGTTTATTTGGCTTTCCGCCTCGTCCCTTTTGTGAGCCGGCTAAACCTTCTGCACGGAAACTTTGCCGAGCAACATAGCTCAATTGCTAAACCATTTTAAACTCAGAAACAAAGCCGGCTTCCAGTACCAACAATTCACTACTTGGAAAATGCCCGCATCCGGCAATCAGACAAATAACCAAAGTATAGACTAGAAACTTTAGAGTTATACCCGAAGGTAGCATTTTTAGAATCGGAAATCTAAACCAGAACAAACATGAGCATAAAGTATTTTCAAGTATTCTGGGATTTTCGACTATGACATGATCATTCGGAAATAAGATGGTAAAAACTTCTCAGAAAAAACTTAAGGCAACCAAGACTTTTATTTCTCACAGAACATGTACATATGTATGATTACAAAGAAGGATAAACTAAGAATAAAAGGGACGTAGCTGAGCAATATTCCATGGTCTGTCTAACTCATCCGGATTTGTACTGCCTCCAGCTCTCTTTCTCTTCTTAGTAGCAGGTCTTTCTTTGACCGGCCTCATGTCAGTTAAGTAGTACGAACCATTATGCAATACTCGACTAACTAAAAAGGGCCCTTCCCATACTGGAGAAAGTTTGTGCTTTCTTTGTTGCACAAGCCGGAGAACCAAATCGCCTTTATTGAAAGATCTGTTTTGGACTCTCTGGTTATGATACTTGCGTAACTTCTGCTGATAGGTTGTTGATCTCATTTCAGCAACGACGCGAACTTCTTCGACTAAGTCGATATGATTTTTTCGAGAAATCTCGGCATCCTCTTCGATATACACGGCCAGTCTAGGAGAAGTGTGAATCAAATCACTAGGAAGAACTGCTTCTGTGCCATAGACCAAGAAGAAAGGTGTGTATCCGGTTGACCTGTTCGGAGTTGTTCGTAAACTCCATATTACAGAGGGTAATTCCTCTGCCCAAGCCCCCGCAGCACGTCGTAGTGGTGCTTCGAGTCTCGGTTTTAGGCCCTGTAGGATTAAACCATTTGCCCTTTTGACTTGTCCATTAGCCTATGGATGTGCGACTAACGCAACGTCAAGCCGGTTATTTTGTTCATTGCAGAATTTGGCCAAATCTCCCATAGAGAAATTACTCCCGTTGTCCGTGATAATACTATGCGGATAACCATACCGGATTATAACATCCTCGACAAATCTTTTGGCAGTAGCTCCATCACGACTAGTGACGGGTTTAGCCTCAATCCATTTTGTGAACTTATCCACCATTACTAAGAAGTGAGTAAATCCACTTGGAGCCCGTCTAAACGGTCCTACCATGTCAAGCCCCCGGACCGCAAAAGGCCATGTTATAAGTATTGTTCATAGCTGATCAGCTAGAACGTGAGCTTGTCTGGCGTACTTTTGGCAGCCTTTGCACGTCTTGACTAGCCGTTCGGCATCTGTCTGAGCTGTAAGCTAGAAAAAACCGTGTCTGAAAGCTTTTGCCACTAAAGTTTTGGCTACAGCGTGATGACCACACTCGCCTTTGTGGATTTCCCTTAAGATTTCCACTCCTTCTTCCGGAGATGCGTAGCGCTGAAATACCCCATACACACTCCACTTATAGAGCTCACCTTTAACTATAGTGTAGGATTTTGCTCGTCGGATAATCTACCGGCTCAGAACCTCGTCTTCGGGTAATTTTCCATCTACCAGATAATCAAGGTAGGGTTGAGTCCAGCTGGGAATTATAGCCAGAACTGCTACTAGAGGTGAGTTGGATTTGGTCAGATATTCCTCATCCACTCCCTTTATTGAGGGAACTTTGAGGTGCTCTAAAAAGCGCCATCCGGGACCTCTTTCCGTGCAGAGCCTATCCGAGATAGTGCATCTGCTTCCTCATTTTCTGCTCGAGGGATGTGTTGAACCTCAAACCCTTCGAACGATTTAGATAAATCATCCACGACAGCCTTATATGCTGCCATGTGTTTATTTGCGTTACAAATATCCGACACTTGCTGAGCAACAAGATCCAAATCTCCATAACACATCAAACGTTGGATGCCGATATCCTTAGCAATCCGGATTCCATGCATCAGTGCTTCATACTCGGCAATATTGTTTGTCGCTGTGAAGTGGATCTGCAACACGTATAGAAGTTTATCTCGTTGGGGTGATTTGAGCACCACGCCAGCCCCTGAGCCCCCGCGAGCCTTAGACCCATCAAAATATAGGGTCCAATATTCCGACTCAGGGAGGGTCATATTCTCCTTCGTCTCTGTCCAATCAGCAACAAAGTCGGCAAGGATTTGGGATTTGATTGTTGTTCAGGGTTTATACTCAATATCGAAAGCTGAAAGCTCTATGCCCCATTTGGCGATGCGTCATGTGGCGTCACTATTGTTGATTATATCTCTCATGGGAGTTGTGCTCACCACGGTAATTGGATGCTCCTAAAAATAGTGTCGTAGCTTACGAGACGCTAGAAAAACACCGTAAGCCAGTTTTTCATAGTGCGGATACCGCTGTTTTGATTCTGTTAGAACCTCGCTGACAAAGTAAGTCAGACGCTGCACCAAGTGTTCCTGATTTTCCTCAGGTCTCTCCACTACCATGACGATACTAACGACTTTATTTGTTGCAGCAAGATAAAGAAACATCAGTTCATGTGGTTCCGGTGTAGCAAGGATAGGAGCAGATGAGAGTACTTTCTTCAGGTCTTGTAGTGCAACTTCAGCTTCGTCGGTCCACACAAAATCCTTGGTCTTTTCCAGGAGTTTGTATAATGGTGCGGCTCTTTCACCGAGCCGGCTTACAAACCGACTGACTGCAGTGATGCAACTAGTTAGTCTTTGTACGTCTTTCAGGCGAGTTGGCCTGGAAATATTGAGTATAGCCTTGATTTTGTCTCGGTTCACCTCTATGCCTCTTTGAGACGAGAATATCATTTTGCGGCCCAAAAGTTGGGGTGGACAGGCAACGATTTTGCGGCCCAAGTTGATTTTTATCACCGCGATTCGAAAAGTTGGGGCGCCAATTGCTGAGAGGGGTCTTTCGAGTGAATGATGGCCAAACCAAATATTTTCAAATCGCACCCGTTAAGTTAGGATATTCCGTTACACTAGTTCCTGCTGTGCCCCTCCTTCACCGGTCACTCTTCTTAGCCACCCTGCACGTGTCGTAGAGGCAAATCCATTACTATACTTTCCTAACTCTCGACACTGAATCTTGCTGCGGTGGCGGTGGCGGTCCCTTTTCTTCCCTTCCCCGACCCTAAATCTGCCGGCGGCGGAGGACCTTTTTTCTCTCTCCCCCGACACTGAATCCGGCGGTGGTGGTCCAGCATGTCTTGCAAGGCGAAGGTTGTAGCTACGTCGCTGACTGAAAAGGATTCGTCGGGGCCCAAGTCTGGGGCTCAACACGTAGCTGCGGTGAGGTCTTCAGCCCCAGTTAGCGAGGAGGCCAGCAAGGATTCTGGTCCCAAGGTACCTACGAGCAGCGGGTTGAAGAGAAAAGCAAGGCCAGCAGCGAATTGTTCGGCTCCGGTGGGCGGATGCAGCACTCAGATCTGGAAGAAAAAAACCCAGGAGAAGAGCAAGAGGTGAATTTTTCTTATCTGTTCCTTATCTTGCAAGTAGATTAATTATGGCATAATAGAATCGAATGAACTGAAATGTTCCCCTTTTTAATCAAATTAGGCACAGTTTTGATACAAGTGATATATATGAGTTCACAGTTCATGTTCGGCAGTACGCTGCAAAGCTTGATTTTGGTTGCGAGAGGGTTGTGTTCGGGCAAGATGTGCATCTGCTTGTGAATTGTAAAGAGGTCGTGTCTGTTTCGCAGCTGGTAGATATGCTTGCCGCTAGAATTCCCTGGGGTTCTAGATAGAGGACAAAATTGGTGTGGTGCAACATGAATGATACCTATCAGCAAATTGAGCACTCCCATGAGCTTCAGATGGTTTGGGAGTGTTCTGCAGCTGATCGTAAGGTGAAAGTTGAAGTGATGATTGATGATATTTATGCAAATGCTGGAGATCTTGCTGCCAGAGCTTCTGCTCCTAGAGAATACGGACTAATAGATGTTGATCTGGATAAGTTCAGTATACGCATAGAGGTGGATTCATACATGGCAAAACTTGATGAGGGAGTTAATAAGCCAGTTTCGTCATGTACTGTGGACATCACTGTCGATTCCAAAAACATAACTCTTGATGAAATGAGAGAGATGATCGGTAAGGAAATCACTATTGGCCCTAAGAAGATGGCAAAAATCCGGTGGTGGGATCATAAGAAGCAGTAATTCATAGATGTTTTGGATACTGAAGATCTTATGCAGATTATGCGGCGAAAGAAGCGAACCAGGAAGGTGTTCTTCCTTGGTACCATTTCTGATGTTGTTGAACAGGTTATAGTGGATGTAGATGCCCCTGTAGTGGCTGAACAGAATGAGGTGGTCGACATTGATGAGATCTGCTACCCTGGGCTTGTCATATGGACCGCGGGGTTCCCCTGCCTGTATTTGTAATATTGACTGCTGTTGCATTTAGAGCGTGCTTCTGTGATTATGTTTGTTGAGAGATTGCGATATAATGCTGTGGGAGCTGTTGAGATTTTCGGACATGTCACTCACTGAAACCATCATTGTTGTAATAAGACATAAGTACATTGTAGTTGACATGATTATGTTTCTTAAGATGACGTACCGTACTTGTTTCAGTTATTATGTTTGTTGGGACATTGTAATGTAATGTTTTGTGAAACCATGACTGGACTAGTGATGCATAAATACATTGTAGTTGACATGATTATGTTTCATGAGATGATGTACTATACTTGTTTCTGATATTTTGTTTGTTGAAAGACTGTAATGTAATGTTTTGCGAAACCATGACAAGACAAGTGATGTGTAAGTACCTTGTAGTCGACATGATTTTGTTTCTTGAGTTGATGTAATATACTTGTTTCTGTGATTACGTTTGTTGAGAGATTGTAATGTGATGTTTTGTGAAACCATGTTGTGGTTATGTTTGTTTGGAGATTATAATGTAATGTTTTGTGAAACCATGACTGAAGAAGTGATGCACAAGTACCTTGTAGTTGACATGATTTTGTTTCTTTGGATGATGTAATATACTGGTATGTTTTCGTTAGGCAATGAAATTGGGATGGGGAGAGTGTAGGTTTAATATTTGAAATGAGAATGTGTGAAGAGAATCCATATCAGGCAGGAGACAGTAATCCAAGGAAAGGGCATGGTATCCATTAAACTATTGTAACATGCCAATTTAGTCATCATTGCAGCAGTAGAAGGGCTGCTCTCTCTCTCTCTCTCTCTCTCTCTCTCTCTCTCTCTCTCTCTCTCTCTCTCTCTCTCTCTCTCTCTCTCTCTCTCTCTCTCTCTCTCTCTCTCTCTCTCTCTCTCTCTCTCTCTCTCTCTCTCTCTCTCTCTCTCTCTCTCTCTCTCTCTCTCTCTCTCTCTCTCTCTCTCTCTCTCCGACGCCGTCGCTGTCGCCGTCGCATTCGCCATGCTGTCCTTGAACGGCGAGGACAACCAGTCGAGCAGCAACAGCCTTCTCTCCGACATCGAGTATTCCTTCCATGATGTGAGTTCCTCTGTTTTCTCGGGCTAGGGTTAGGCAATGGTAAATCACTCGATATGAGCCCGACTAGATGTGCATGCATTCATGTTCGATTTCAGCTTTGCGTTTACCTATAGGTACCAAGGACGATCTACGGGGCCTAGATCTTGATGGAGAAGTGCCATGTGACCATGGGCTAAAACTGAGGAGATATGTTGCATTCGAAGGCAGTAACACTAGGAGAAGGTTTTTGGGCTATACAACTCAGGTTTGTTTACATTATGTGCAACTGTGACATGAAGTAAAATGTATCGTGCATGTTCATAACACTATAGTGTGTGTGTTTTTAGGTTGGCCCGGTGTGTAAAGCAGTAGAGTGGGTGGATCTTGAGTGGCCAGATGCACTTAAGAAATGTTTGGCACAGTTATGGGAGATGTATGAGTTGGAAAGGTCGGGGAGATTTACTGATGTAAGTGATGCAGCTGAAAAAAATTATAAGTTGTCGGTATGAAATAAGGAGCTGGAACAAGAGATCGAGAATTTGCAGTCAAAGCTAACTGACGGAATCAATCGGAGCTTGGTTGTTGGAACTGCAAAGAAGCTTCAGGATAGTCACAGGTTGCTGATTCATAATGCAGAAAAGGAGAGGGATCAGCTCAGGGAAGACAAGAAGGAGCTAGAGTGCTGCATTGCGGATCTTTTGAAGGAACTGAAGAAGGCGCGCGAGGGTGAACAAGGACAGACTATAGAGGATAAAGGAAATTCGAGATGAATAATTTATGTTGTACCAATGCCCGAAACTAGTTAATTGTAAGACTTGCAGTTGCGCTTTCCGAACTAAGCCAAACTCAATCCTCAAGCTAACTAATTTCAGACGAACACACATATCATGCATAGAGTTAAGTTCACGGTTACAAAATCACCACTGCAGAGGATAAACCAGGCAGTTCAGTACTAAATAGACATATGTTGTGTTCAAGCGAGCCTGGCCCGGAGCTGCCTGTTTTCCTCCCTAAGATTGGCCAGCTCCTTCAGTACTATGTCGTGCTTCAGCTGTAGGTTCTAGCGCTCCGTCACATGTCAGAGAATTTTGTCCGTAGCCATACGATTTTCCTTCAAGATCCCTTCCATGATCTTCGTCTGCTTCCTAGCCGAGGCGCGACCTTCACTGTGTAGTTTCGCCCAGTCGGTGTTTAACTCCTTCAGTTTCTGGCACTTGTCAGAAAGGACCGCGAATTCAGCACGCAGTTGGTCAAAGGCCAGTTTCTGGGAATTCCGCTTCTCCCTTTGGATTGCTATCTTGTCATTGAGCCAGGTCGCCAGGTCCTAGTCGATCTTTCTCCTCTTTCCTTGCAACAAAAATACATGGTATGGTTTGTTCAGTTCACCAGGACAAGCTGGTTAGTTTCCATAATTAACTGAATCGACTAGTGGCACTGTCATAATTTCAAGGAAGAAGCAACCTAGGACCAATCAACAATTTATGAATCGACTAGTGGCACTGTCATAATTTCAATTTCGAAGACAAATAAGATTTATCAGCAGTTTAGTGTGCTGTGGGTTTTTCCTAATATCACCAAATAGTAGTGGGAGAGGGGCAAACTCATAATGCAGAAACCCATGTCCAGATACATATGGAAAGAGAACATGGTGTCCATTCATGAACATGAACACCAACACATGTCCAGATAGATAAGGAGTTGCGCTAGGATTCTTATTGCACCCTATAATGGGAAGTAGACATGGGCATTGCTCCCTGAACGCAAAACATTACAAAAGGAGAGGAGGACGAACTGGTATTCGTGTCCCTGCTAACGGGAATCAGACTTGGGCATTGCTCCGGTACGCCTCCAGACATGCCCTTAGCTCCTCGTTCTCTTTCCGAACACCCTCGAGTATGGTGATCCCTCTGATCATGTCCGCCTTCATCCCCTTGACTGCATCCAGGCAATGGTTCCTGTCATGGTAGGCTCGGATGGTAACCTTGGTTTCCTCGACGCGTCCTCTGAGTGCCTCGCTGACTTCGTCTTGCAGGAGAATGCACCTTTCCACGATATTCTTCTTCTCCTCCATGAGCTCGTTGATTATCTTGATGGCCTGTTCTTGCTTGATCAAGTTACGGTCGAGCACTTTTTGCAGCCTAACGACGTCACGTGCAAAATCTAGCGAGATCTCCTTCTGCACAGATAATTGCTTGTGTAGGCTCTCATTAGCTTGGGTGAGGGAGCGTGCAAGCTCATGTTGGTTGGCAATCTTGGAACTGATCGCGGCCACCTTCTCACGGTACTCGGCCTTCGATCGCTGCATCGTTCATGTTAATTGAAATAGGAATTCTACAATTACACTCCAGGTCCCAGGTGAATACTAATACAGATCAAAAAAAATCCCTATTGAATCTATTGCCCGTAGTGTTAAAAAATGGACCTGGAGATCTATGCATGACCATGATAAACTAATCCTAATCACAAAAAATCCATAGTGAATCTATGAACAGCGGTATTAAGGAAAGACCAAGAGATCCAGTCATATTCATGAAAACAAATACAACTCGCAAAAGAAGAAGAAAAACTAATGCGGGGCGGACAGCATCTAAGAATTCCACATCACAACTCGGAGAAATAACAGCGTGGAGATTTGCTACCTCGCTAAGACATGGAACGGGGCCGAACGGGTCCTGCAACGCCTCCGTCGTGGTGGATTCGGGGTCCACGGCCGACCTGTAATACGTAGAAGAGGAAGAGCCAGAAGAAGAAGAAAAACAAGAAGAAGTTGATTAAGATCATGATGGAGAGGGAGATGGAGAAGAAGTAGAATAAGGAGACTATACTGGGAGGAGCCCTCGCCTGCTAGAACATTCAGCGCCATTTTCGGGGGAGATTGGGCCTCGATGAGAAGGTAGGCTTGAGCGGCTGGTAGAGCAAGAAGTGCCTCGCGGCGATTTCTCTCCCTTTTCTCCGCGAGGATCGTCGACCGGCCTCTCCCCCTCCTCAGTGGAGCCATGGCTTGCAGGGTGAGTGTGGCGGAGGCAGGAGGAAGGAGATAGTGATTATTAGTGTGGGAGAAGAGTAAAAGAGTACATGTCGTCGTCTAGTAGTACTAGTACTAATATACAAGACCACCGTGTACGGTCTACCTTCTCAAAGAAGCCAGGGAGGCAGGGGTAGGGAATCGATGGGACTTGTCTTTATTGTGATGGACACTTCAATGGTCTTCGGCACCGCCCAAAATCCAGTATATAATAAGGGGAGTGCGAGCCGGGTGGTCGTCACGGGAATCGGCGCACACATCCCGCGTGTGTGTGTCACGTGTTTATGGGGCAATGACGCGCGCAACTGCTGCACGATCACGTCGGCATGTCCAACTCCGTCGAACTCCACATGACAGGCACGCACGGGATATTTACGAGTCTAGAATACGCTGTGCCACTTTAGTTGTGATCAAATTATGTTCAGTACGCGAGATATTACTTTTTTTTGATAATCGACAAATGCACGCGTGGACACGACGCACAAAACCGCTGCTCGTCCTTGATCATATCGGCACCCCACTCTGTGTACCCGCCATCGACCATTCAGAGCAACTACCTCGAGCACGATGCCCCCTCGCCGTGGCAATGGCAGGTCCAAGCCATCCACTGACCGTCCTGTGTCCCCGGCTCTTTGCTGCATCGTCCGCGCTCGCGAGTCACCTGTTAAGGCAGCACGTCGTGTCCGACCGCGCCAGGATCCATCGACATCGGCACTCGAGGACACCGAGACATCGAAGCTCGTACCGGCCGCGCATGAGGAGCGTGGGGTACCTGCAGCGTTGGACGAGCGCAAAGTAGCAGCCAGGACGGGGGCACGTGTTGCGTCGGCGCGTACGGACAAGAAGAGGAACGAGAAGAAGACCAGGAATAAGAGAGGAGATAGCTATTTGGACGAGTCCGACTCGGCCAACGAGGAGGCGTTCATCGATCAGTTGGAGGCAGGAGCGGAGGAGAGTGACGTGGACCCGTGGGACTATGAAGAGGAGGAGGAGGAGGACTCCTACGAGGAGATAGCGCGCTTATTCGAGGAAGGGGACGGTGTCGAGTCGTCAGAGGAGGGCACCGACAGCGGCGATGGCGGGGACCATGGCCTTGACGAAGACGAGGACAAACCGGAAGACGAAGACGATGGCTTCTTCGAAATATGATCATTTATTTTATTTATTTTAGTTAGATAGATGGATTTTCACTTGTTTATGGGGGTTTAGTATCGGTGGCACGGATAGAGAGGTGGCACAGATTGACCATGCATAAAAAAAGTGGAGAAGGGAGGGGTTATCCTACCCGTTGGATCACATGGGATCAATGGTTGGTGGAGACGATCCGCATGACATCTCTGTCAGCCAATCAGGGCATAGCACCCAAAGTGAGCACATGTTTGGGATCTCCACACGTTTGGGATTTTGTGAGATTCGTGACAGAGAGAGAGGGAAAATCTCTTTTCACAATCCGCCTATGGATCCACTCGTACCATTCAAATGTCATTGCATTTGTGCTCTTTTCACAATCCACCCATGGATCCACCAGTATCATTTTGCATGTGTGTGCTTTTTAGTAACAACAACCAGAGTCATTTTGCATGTGTGATCTCTTCACATACCACCTATGGATCCACCAATGCCATTGCATGTGTGTTCTTTTCATTAACAACAACCAGAGTCATTGCATGTGTGTTGTTTTCACATACCACATATGGATCACCAGTGTCATTGCATGTGTGTTCACTTCACAATCCACCTATGGATCCACCAGTGTCATTGCGTGTGTGTTCTTTTTAGTAACAACAACCAGAGTCATTTTGCATGTGTATTCTTTTCACATACCACCTATGGATCCTCCAGTGTCATTGAAATGTGTGTTCTTTTCACAATCCACCCATGGATCCACCAGTGTCATTGCATGTGTGTTATTTTTAGTAACAACAACCAGAGTCATTTTGCATGTGTGATCTCTTCACATACCACCTATGGATCCACCAGTGCCATTGCATGTGTGTTCTTTTTAGTAACAACAACCAGAGTCATTGAAATGTGTGTTCTTCTCACATACCACATATGGATCCACCAGTGTCATTGCATGTGTGTTCATTTCACTAACAACAACTAGAGTCATTGCATGTGTGTTCTTTTCACATACCACATATGGATCCACCAGTGTGATTGAAATATGTGTTCTCTATAGAGACCACACATGGATCCACCAGTGTCATTGCATGTGTGTTCTTTTTAGTAACAACCAGAGTCATTTTGCATGTGTGGTCTTTTCACATACCACATATGGATCCACTAGTGTCATTGCATCTGTGTTCTTTTCACAATCCACCCGTGGATCCACCGGTGTCATTGCATGTGTGTTCTTTTTAGTAACAACCAGAGTCATTTTGCATGTGTGTTCTTTTCACATAGCACCTATGGATCCACCAGTGTCATTGCATGTGTTTTCTTTTCACAATCCACCCATGGATCCCACCAGTGTCATTTTGCATGTGTGTTCTTTTTAGTAACAACAACCAGAGTCATTTTGCATGTGTGTTCTCTTCACATACCACCTATGGATCCACCAGTGTCATTCCATGTGTGTTCTCTTCACAATCCACCCATGGATCCACCAGTGTCATTGCATGTGTGTTCTTTTTAGTAGCACCCACGTCTTCCCCTCCCCTTCTTTTCTTGCAAACCAAGAAGATGGCCAGACCTTCAAGCTTCGCGGCAAGGCCACCAAACTTCCTCACTGCTGCTCCCAGGGGCTACAACCACCACTACCCTGGAGCGCCTGGTGGAGTCCCTGGCTACGTTGCTCCACGTCCACCTGGTGCTTGTTACACTTGTGGAAACACTGGGCATCAATACTGGAACTGTCCGATGAAAAACAAAGCTCTTCCTCCACCACCTCCAAGATCTGCGGCAAGCTCTCCTATGGTTCGTGCACCACCACCTCGGGCTCTCAACATCAATACCAAGCCCGGGTCTACTGTTGCTCGTGCCAACTTTGTCAACGCCGCTCAAGCTGAGCATGCACCTGGAGTTGTGATGGGTATGCTATCCGTTAACTCAGTCCCTGCACGAGTTTTGTTTGATTCTGGTGCATCGCATTCTTTTGTTTCTCACAAGTTTGCACATGAGAATGAGTTAGTGTTGGATCCTCTCCTTAAGCGGTTAATGGTCCTTTCTCCTGGAGCAAAGATGGCAGCTTCTAAAATCAGCCATGGCAATCAAATTGAGATTGGTGGCTCTTCGTTCTCGGCTTCCTTAATTGTTCTGGGCAATTCTGACATTGATGTCATCTTGGGCATGGATTGGTTGACAGCAAATGCAGCTGTGATTGATTGTGCTGAACGCTCGGTTTCTTTGAAGATTCCTGAAGGCCATATAGTCTATTCTCCAAGTCAGACTCCTGCTATCCAGCTTTTCTCTTTGGCGGCTCTGAATGATGATGCTATGGAAGCTATTCAGAGTGTTCCGGTGGTCTGTGAGTTGCCAGATGTCTTTCCTGAAGAGTTGCCAGGTATGCCTCCGGATCGTGAGGTTGAGTTTGTAATTGAGCTTGAACCTGGTACCGCTCCTATCTCCAAGCGGCCTTATAAAATGGGTCCTGCTGAGTTGGCTGAACTCAAACGTCAACTTGATGAACAAGAGAAGTTGGGTTTCATTCAACACAGTACTTCTTCTTGGGGTAGCCCAACAATCTTTGTGAAGAAGCGAGACAAGACTGATAGACTTTGTGTTGACTATCGGGCTCTCAATGCTAAAACCATCAAGAATAAATATCCCCTTCCGCGGATTAATGATCTCTTCGATCAGCTGGCTGGAGCTGTGGTATTCTCTAAGCTTGACTTGAGAAGTGGTTATCATCAAATCAAGATTCGCAAGGAAGATGTTCCTAAAACAGCTTTCACCACCCGCTATGGCCTGTATGAGTACACGGTCATGTCTTTCGGTCTCACCAACGCACCTGCCACCTTCTCGAGGCTTATGAACTCGGTTTTCATGGAGTATCTTAATAAGTTCGTTGTGGTCTATCTGGATGACATCCTAGTCTATTCTAAGTCTAAGGAAGAACATGAAGAACACCTTCGGTGTGTCCTAAACAAGCTTCGTGAGAACCGCCTGTATGCAAAGTTCTCCAAGTGTGAGTTTTGGCTGCCTCAAGTAACCTATCTTGGTCACGTCATCTCTGCCAAGGGCATTGCCGTAAACCCGGAAACTGTAAAGACAATTGTTGAATGGCTTCCTCCGGTAAACGTCAAAGAAGTGCGGAGTTTCCTTGGTTTGGCTAGTTATTGCCGTCGCTTCGTTCAGAACTTTTCGAAGATAGCGAAGCCTCTTACCGATCTCCTCAAGAAAGGCAAGAAATACCTTTGGACTCCTGCATGTCAAGCAAGATTTGAAACACTCAAAGAAAAGCTCACTTCCACACGAGTCTTGGTTCCTCCGGATACATCCAAGCCCTTCCAGATATTCTGTGAAGCCTCTTTGCAAGGATTGGGTGCGGTCCTTATGCAAGAAAAACAAGTTGTTGCTTATGCCTCTCGACAGTTGAAGACGCATGAGATCAACTATCCTACACATGACCTCGAGCTCGCAGCAGTTGTCTTTGCTTTGAAAATATGGAGGCATTACTTGCTGGGCAACCGTTGTGAAATCTTTTCTGATCACAAGAGTTTGAAGTATATCTTCACTCAGCCTGATATCAACCTTCGTCAGAGGAGATGGATTGAAGCAATCAATGATTTCGATCTGACCATCAACTACACTCCGGGCAAGGCTAATGTCATGGCCGATGCTCTCAGCCGCAAAGCTTATGTCAACAACCTCATGATGGAAGAACAACAGCCTCTCTTGTGCGAGGAATTCCGTCAGCTCAACCTTGAAATTGTGGAACAAGGGTATCTCCTGAATCTTCTGGCTACTCCTCTCTTGGAAGAGAAGGTTCGCTCCTTTCAGCTTGGTGATCCGTACACCAGAAAGATCATCTCCAAACTTCAGCTCCCGAAGTATGAGTCCTTCCACGTCGATGACCAAGGCACGCTTTTCTTTGAACACCGGATGTTTGTTCCGAACTACCCGGGTTTGAGAGAGCAAGTTCTCAAGGAGGCGCATGATTCTGTTCTTTCTATCCACCCTGGCAGCACAAAGATGTACATGGACTTGAAAACACAATATTGGTGGCCGGGATTGAAACGATATTGTGCCAAGTATGTCTCGGAGTGTGATGTCTGCCGTAGAGTTAAAGCTGTCCATCAAAAACCTTCTGGTCTTCTACAGCCATTGAAACCCCCGGAATGGAAATCGGAGAAGGTGGAGATGGACTTCATAACTGGTTTTCCAAGGTCGCAGAAGGGCAACAATGCAATCTTTGTTGTCATTGACAGGCTTTCTAAAGTGGCTCACTTCTTCCCCGTCAAGGAAACAATTTCTGCAATTCAGTTGGCTGAGCTCTATATCAACAGAATTGTCTCTCTGTATGGGGTTCCGCTTGAGATCAGTTCAGACCGTGGAAGCATCTTCACTTCCAAGTTCTGGGAAAGTTTCCAAAATGCTTTGGGAACAACGTTGAACTTCAGCACAGCTTACCACCCTCAGTCGCAAGGACAAGTTGAAAGGAGCAATCAGATCCTGGAAGATATGCTCCGTGCTTGCGTCATCTCTTTTGGCATGAAGTGGGAAGAATGTCTTCCTTATGCTGAATTCTCTTACAACAACAGCTTCCAGAAAAGTCTAAAGATGGCACCATTTGAGGCTCTCTATGGTCGCAAATGCAGAACTCCGATTGGTTGGTCGGGTGCAGGAGAAAGAATATTGTTTGGCCCTGACATTGTAACTCAAGCGGAGGACAAAGTTCATATCATTCTTGAAAATCTGAAGATTGCTCAAAGTCGCCAGAAGAGCAATTATGATAAGAAGCACACGGACATGGAGTATGTCCCTGGTGATCTTGTTTACCTTCGTGTCACTCCCATGAGAGGCACGCACCGCTTTGGTATCAAAGGAAAGCTGGCTCCTAGATACATCGGTCCATTCAAAATTCGTGGAAGAAGAGGAGAAGTTGCTTATGCTCTTGAGCTCCCGGAAAAACTCAAGGTACATGATGTTTTCCACATCTCTCAACTCAAGAAGTGCTTCAAGGATCCCGGCAGGACCGTGGACCATGAGCTTATCAATCTCCAAGAAGATCTGTCTTATCAAGAACACCCCACAAAAATCCTTGAAGTCGCAGAAAGAAGGACTCGCAACAAGTCTATCAAGTTCTGCAAGGTGCAGTGGTCGCACCATTCCGATGATGAAGCCACTTGGGAACGTGAAGATGAGCTCTGTGCCAAGTATCCTACCCTCTTTGAGTCTTCTTCTTCCTAGAATCTCGGGACGAGATTCCTGTTTAGTGGGGGAGAGTTGTAGCATCCCAATTGTCTAACAATTGTAATGCTACTTGGTCTAGTAATTTAATGGCTACTTCAAATATATAATTGTTGCATCATAATTATATCATGCTCATGTCATCATGCCACCTTGCATTTGAGCATCATATAAAACCCCTTTTTCCTTTTGGGTCTTCCTCTCATAATGCATTTGTCTCATTAAATATAGTTGCTTCTTGATATATTGTATTTGTATCTTGATATATTGTTTAATGCCCAAGTTGAGTTGGGGCATATCTTTTATTTAACTCCACCACCTTTCTTGACATCACCCCATCATTCCACCATTCCACCGTATATATGTATGTGACCATTTTACCTTGCCTTGGCATTTTATTCTTGTCACTCATACATGTATGGACCCAATATTCTATTCTTACACATGCAAATCTATCCTAATCTGGATTTATTTGCTTTCTCTCACTTTTGTAGCTCACATACCTGTCACATATTTAGTTTTCACTAAATATGCTCACATACATGCATGCTCAATTACTTGCCTACATGCATTATGGATGCATTGGATGGCACATGCAATATGGGAACCATCTACACCTCTTTTCCTTCTTTTTGTTTTGGTGTTGTTTTGGGTTTTCCTAAAGAGTTGAGATTAATTGATTTTGTTCAACTAAAATCAAACCTAACTAGCCTAATCTACCCAACCTAACCACACCACACTAGCCCCCTCCCAAACCGTGGCCACCACCCATGTGCTTGCCATGGCACACATGGATGGCATGATCCCACATCACCCCATATTCCTTACCCTCTTCTTTTCTTGCAAACCAAGAAGATGGCCAGCACCCACGTCTTCCCCTCCCCTCCTGCTCCCCATCTCTTTCCTCTTTAAGCA
The DNA here is from genome assembly GCA_916181665.1 of Avena sativa. Lineage (NCBI taxonomy): Eukaryota > Viridiplantae > Streptophyta > Magnoliopsida > Poales > Poaceae > Avena > Avena sativa. The sequence goes on along the minus strand of OV702287.1, from coordinate 60,177,026 downwards.
GAGAAGGGAAGACCTAGCCTTAGACTACCGAAGCCTTCCTCCTTCTCTTTTGGCATAAAGGTGACCCCCCATGTGATCCTTCCTCTCTCATATCTCCAACCCCAACCACCCAGAAATCCCCTCAGATCCCATCTGGGCGAAGCCAGACCTCTCTCCTTCCTCCCCACCACATCCTGGCCATGGCCATGGTTCTCTAAACCCTAGCTCCGGCCTGCCTTGCTAGCCGACGATCCCGAGCGCGCCAAGCTGTACAAGGAGCACGAGGAGCTTCGTCTGCTTCGCCTACCTCACCCTGCATCGGCCAAGCCTCGCCGGAGTCCTCTGGAGCTCCCTGGGCACGCCGCGGCCACCGGATCAGACGCTCACGGGACCCCTGCCTCTGCTCCGAACCGATCCACCTCTCGCTCCAGCGACCACACCGACGAGCTCCTGGTGAGCCTCTCAACCCCCTAGACATGCTCGTCCTCCTCCTAGCGGCCCAGACGCGCCGGACACTCCGTCGAGCGAGCTCCGTGCGTCGCCGCCGCGACGTCCGTCGTGTCTGCAGCAGCAACCGCAGCACCGTCCGCCTGTTCCTCGCCCTGCCCCGCGCGCTGTGGACCACCCCAGTGCTAGCTCTCTGAACGAAAGTGGTAGCCCGAAGTCCCCTCATCGTTTTTCGTTTTTGCGGCTTGGCAAGATCCGCCGCCGTTTGGTCGCCATCGTCGTCCAAACTCCGGCCGATCCTCTGTACTCTACAGATCGGCGAGCCGCAGCAGTCCGGCGTCGTCGTCGTTTTTGCAGGAAGCCCCCTGGCCTTTTTCCCGCCTCAACCCGCCGTCCCAGGAGCCCACCTGTCAGCCTCGGTGTTGGTTTTGCAATAAAACCCCTAGGAGAAACCGGCCGGCACAGACTAGTCCCCCCCCCCCCCCCGCGACCCGGTTTGCCCACGTGTCCAGCATGCGTTGGCCGCGCGCGCGCAGTGGCCCCGCAACCCTGGGACCCACCTGTCATACTCAGGGACTAGGTAGCACCGCGGTGAGTAAAACCTTTTCTGCGTGCGTGGGCCCAATCCGCCTGGCCCCACTCGTCTGTGTCTGTGGCTAGACCTGGGTGAGTAGCAAAAGTTTTTCTGTCTGTTTGTTTAAATTTAAACCTTTTTCAAATTAGTTTAAATTCAAATTTAAATCTATTTTTAAATATCTTCTAAATTATAATTCCAAATTTAACATATGATATATGTTTTCAAATCAAAAAAATGTGAGGATTTCAAATATGCTATCCAAAATATATTTTGGACACTTTATTTTTCGAGTTGATCAAAATTACAACAAAATGCCCTTTTTCCTTAATTAATTAATAACTTTTGTTTTATAACTCCAAACTTAACAAATAATATGTCTAAAATGATTAGCTCGACGAGACCTTTCTGTTTATGCATTCCATGTTCTGTTTTGCAGCATGCATCATATAAATATAATGTATCCAGCAACTTATTTGAGTATAAAATATGACTAAAACTCAATAAAATGATTTATTCTTGTATTCCACACCTCACTATGCCATGCTACTTTATTGCCATGCAAATTATGCATCATTCATCATGGCATGATTGTTTGCTTGTCGCATTTTGTTCATATGCTTGTGCACTTTATTTATGTTGGCCCGTGTTTGTTTGGTTCTTCTTCGAATAGACGCTGAGCAGGGGATATATCAAGAAACCCAGGAGCACTACCCAGATCCTTCTCTCGCTTCAACTGAGCTCCCAGGCAAGCACTACCACATGCTTGCATACTTATAGTACCTATTGCCTCTATCTTATTCTTGCATCATTGAGTCGCGATTGCATTAATCTGGATCCCAAGTATTGCACAGCCTTTACTTTTAAACCCCACTGAAGCCCGTTCCTCCATCCCATGAGCCATTACTACATGAGTTGTTTGAGCCATGCGAGTCGTAGAACAGCATGTGTAGGGTATATGAGTGTCTGATGGATAACGAGGTACCTAAACAACTTAACCTGAGTAGAAATGGGATAACTAATGAAAGTGGCACCGGTGAGTCATATTTGCTATTTGGTTTTTCAGGCTCACTTGTGTCCTGTAGGACCCCGAGTACTTGATTCCTGTTCCTTGAATATTCGCGCTATCCACATCCGGGAGGCTTATGAACCCCCTGAGCCAGAGCTTGATTCATTCTTATTTCTTGGGGCCACAAAGTAGTTTGAGGTTTTATTACTATCCTGTACTTATGCCATGCTTTACTGCTTAATTTAAAATTGTGCGAGGAATGCACCTGTACTGTTTAGGGAAGCGGAGTGTTTTCGCGGTATCGACAAGCCCAGTCACATTTTCGGGTTCCCAGTCGTTTACAGCCACTGACGCAAACCTTGAGTCCGTCTCGGAGTCGGCTAACTTCGTTGCAGGTAGCTTAATGGGGTGGCCCCCTGAAATATTTCTGAATCCTGTGATCGCTTTGTCGTGACTGCCTCGTTGGGTTTTGATTTGGTTTTTCCGAGGTTGATCGAGTGTGTGTTGCTATTTGTGCACCCCTGCAGGGTAAAACTTTCTGAAAGCCGTGTCCACGGTTATGGACGACTTGGAGCACAGTTTCTCGATCATAGACAAGTATAACTAAAGTACCGCTTCTAATTTGACTAAGTACCTGACTAGTAAATAGTGCAACACTCATGGAATGGATAATAAAACTGCCAACGGATGGGGGTTTGTTCGTCCGCTTCCTCATCGGTAAGCGAGGAGGAGGATGGATCTGTTAATATTACCATTATAACTGTTGATATTAATTCACGGACATCCGTCTATCTCTGGTTAGGCGGATGGTTAGCGAGTATCTTTAGAATTGTTAGGGTTTCTCTTTTGCTGCAATTGCGTCACCCCAGGTTGTGTCCCCTTTAGAGGCATAAAGACTTGCTGAGTACCCCTAGGGTCTCACACGATAAATTGTTTGATTCAGATGAATAGGTGAACTCGCAAGATGGATACTGGGTGGAGGAGACGGACGATGTTGGCAACGATCATTTGGTGTAGAGATTCCGGGAACGGGGATCCGTGAGATCTGTGGGCGGGATGTGTTTATTTATGGGGCATCTTATGCCGATTTGCTTCTTATCCGTACTCGGATCTTGTTTTCCACTTCCGCTTGATACTCTGATGATTGATGTATGAGGAGATATCCTAAACTATTATATCTATCTAGGATATTTGGATCTTGCCGTATGGCGTTGCAATATTTCTATTTCTTTTAGATGGAATGGCTCTGAGGACTGTTGTATGGTGGCTTGCATACATACTCATTTGTGTATGTAGTTGATCCCTTCGCCTGCCGATTACGCCGCCCGTTCTTGTCCCGATGTTTGGAAATGGTTAGGACGGCCGAAAGGTCTACCTGTGAGTGGCATTTGGGCCCCACCGTACTATTTTAACCATTTTCAATCATCCAGGCTTGTAACTAGGAGCGTAATTCACCGAGGTAGTTACATAACAACCAGAGTCATTTTGCATGTGTGTTCTTTTCACATACCACCTATGGATCCACCAGTGTCATTGCATGTGTTTTATTTTCACAATCCACCCATGGATCCCACCAGTGTCATTTTGCATGTGTGTTCTTTTTAGTATAAACAACCAGTGTCATTGCATGTGTGTTCATTTCACAATCCACCTATAGATCCACCAGTGTCATTGCATGTATGTTCTTTTTAGTAACAACAACTAGAGTCATTTTGCATGTTTGTTCTTCTCACATACCACCTATGGATCCACTAGTGTCATTGCATGTGTGTTCTTTTTAGTAACAACAACCAGTGTCATGGAATGTGTGTTCTCTTAAGAGACCACACATGGATCCACCAGTGTCATTGCATGTGTGTTCTTTTTACTAACAACAACAAGAGTCATTGAAATATGTGCTCTCTTTAGAGACCACACATGGATCCACCAGTGTCATTGAAATGTGTGTTCTGTACAGAGACCACACATGGATCCACCAGTGTCATTGCATGTGTGTTCTTTTTAGTAACAACAACCAGTGCCATTTTGCATGTGTGTTCTTCTCACATACCACATATGGATCCACCAGTGTCATTGAAATGCGTGTTCTCTACAGAGACCACACATGGATCCACCAGTGTCATTGCATGTGTGTTCTTTTTAGTAACAACAACCAGTGTCGTTTTGCATGTGTGTTCTTCTCACATACCACCTATGGATCCACCAGTGTCATTGCATGTGTGTTCTTTTCACTAACAACAACCAGAGTCATTGCATGTGTGTTCTTTTCACATACCGCATATGGATCCACCAGTGTCATTGAAATGCGTGTTCTCTACAGAGACCACACATGGATCCACCAGTGTCATTCAATGTGTGTTCTTTTTAGTAACAACAACCAGAGTCATTTTGCATGTGTGTTCTTTTCACTAACAACAACCAGAGTCATTGCATGTGTGTTCTTTTCACATACCACATATGGATCCACCAGTGTCATTGAAATGCGTGTTCTCTACAGAGACAACACATGGATCCACCAGTGTCATTGCATGTGTGTTCTTTTTAGTAACAACAACCAGTCATTTTGCATGTGTGTTCTTTTCACATACCACCTATGGATCCACGAGTGTCATTGCATCTGTGTTCTCTTCACAATCCACCTATGGATCCACCAGTGTCATAGCATGTGTGTTCTTTTTAGTAACAACCAGAGTCATTGCATGTGTGTTCTTTTCACATACCACATATGGATCACCAGTGTCATTGCATGTGTGTTCTTTTCACAATCCACCCATGGATCCACCAGTGTCATTGCATGTGTGTTCTTTTTAGTAACAACCAGAGTCATTTTGCATCTGTGTTCTTTTCACATACCACCTATGGATCCACCAGTGTCATTGCATGTGTTTTATTTTCACAATCCACCCATGGATCCTACCAGTGTCATTTTGCATGTGTGTTCTTTTTAGTAACAACAACTAGTGTCATTGCATGTGTGTTCATTGCATAATCCACCTATGGATCCAACAGTGCCATTGCATGTATGTTCTTTTTAGTAACAACAACCAGAGTCATTTTTCCTGTGTGTTCTTCTCACATACCACCTATGGATCCACCTGTGTCATTGCATGTGTGTTCTTTTTAGTAACAACAACCAGTGTCATGGAATGTGTGTTCTCTTCAGAGACCACACATGGATCCACTAGTGTCATTGCATGTGTGTTCTTTTTACTAACAACAACAAGTGTCATTGAAATGTGTGCTCTCTTTAGAGACCACACATGGATCCACCAGTGTCATTGAAATGCGTGTTCTGTACAGAGACCACACATGGATCCACCAGTGTCATTGCATGTGTGTTCTTTTTAGTATCAACAACCAGTGTCATTTTGCATGTGTGTTCTTCTCACATACCACATATGGATCCACCAGTGTCATTGAAATGCGTGTTCTCTACAGAGACCACACATGGATCCACCAGTGTCATTGCATGTGTGTTCTTTTTAGTAACAACAACCAGTGTCATTTTGCATGTGTGTTCTTCTCACATACCACCTATGGATCCACCAGTTTCATTGCATGTGTGTTATTTTAACTAACAACAACCAGAATCATTGCATGTGTGTTCTTTTCACATACCACATATGGATCCACCAGTGTCACTGAAATGCGTGTTCTCTACAGAGACCACACATGGATCCACCAGTGTCATTGCACGTGTGTTCTTTTTAGTAACAACAACCAGAGTTATTTTGCATGTGTGTTCTTCTCACATACCACCTATGGATCCACCAGTGTCATTGCATGTGTGTTCTTTTTACTAACAACAACCAGAGTCATTGCATGTGTGTTCTTTTCAGATACCACATATCGATCCACCAGTGTCATTGAAATGCGTGTTCTCTACAGAGACAACACATGGATCCACTAGTGTCATTGCATGTGTGTTCTTTTTAGTAACAACAACCAGTCATTTTGCATGTGTATTCTTTTCACATACCACCTATGGATCCACCAGTGTCATTGCATGTGTGTTCTCTTCACAATCCACCTATGTATCCACCAGTGTCATTGCATTTGTGTTCTTTTTAGTAACAAACAGAGTCATTGCATGTGTGTTCTTTTCACATACCACATATGGATCACCAGTGTCATTGCATGTGTGTTCTTTTCACAATACACCCATGGATCCACCAGTGTCATTGCATGTGTGTTCTTTTTAGTAACAACCAGAGTCATTTTGCATGTGTGTTCTTTTCACATACCACCTATGGATCCACCAGTGTCATTGCATGTGTTTTATTTTCATAATCCACCCATGGATGCCACCAGTGTCATTTTGCATGTGTGTTCTTTTTAGTAACAACAACCAGAGTCATTTTGCATGTGTGTTCTCTTCACATACCACCTATGGATCCACCAGTGTCATTGCATGTGTGTTCTCTTCACAATCCACCTATGGATCCACCAGTGTCATTGCATGTGTTCTTTTTAGTAACAACAACCAGTGTCATTGCATGTGTGTTCATTTCATAATCCACCTATGGATCCACCACTGCCATTGCAGGTATGTTCTTTTTAGTAAAAACAACCAGAGTCATTTGGCATGTGTGTTCTTCTCACATACCACCTATGGATCCACCAGTGTCATTGCATGTGTGTTCTTTTTAGTAACAACAACCAGTGTCATGGAATGTGTGTTCTCTTCAGAGACCACACATAGATCCACCAGTGTCATTGCATGTGTGTTCTTTTTAGTAATAACAAGAAGAGTCATTGAAATGTGGGCTCTCTTTAGAGACCACAGATGGATCCACCAGTGTCATTAAAATGCGTGTTCTCTACAGAGACCACACATGGATCCACCAGTGTCATTGCATGTGTGTTCTTTTTAGTAACAACAACTAGTGTCATTTTGCATGTGTGTTCTTCCCACATACCACATATGGATCCACCAGTGTCATTGAAATGCGTGTTCTCTAAATAGACCACACATGGATCCACCAGTGTCATTGCATGTGTGTTCTTTTTAGTAACAACAACCAGTGTCATTTTGCATGTGCGTTCTTCTCACATACCACCTATGGATCCACCAGTGTCATTGCATGTGTGTTCTTTTCACTAACAACAACCAGAGTCATTGCATGTGTGTTCTTTTCACATACCACATATGGATCCACTAGTGTCATTGAAATGCGTGTTCTCTACAGAGACCACACATGGATTCACCAGTGTCATTGCATGTGTGTTCTTTTTAGTATCAACAACCAGAGTCATTTTGCATGTGTGTCATTCTCACATACCACCTATGGATCCACCAGTGTCATTGCATGTGTGTTCATTTCACTAACAACAACCAGAGTCATTGCATGTGTGTTCTTTTCACATACCACATATGGATCCACCAGTGTCATTGAAATGTGTGTTCTCTACAGAGACAACACATGGATCCACCAGTGTCATTGCATGTGTGTTCTTTTTAGTAACAACAACCAGTCATTTTGCATGTGTGTTCTCTTCACATACCACCTATGGATCCACCAGTGTCATTGCATGTGTGTTCTCTTCACAATCCACCTATGGATCCACCAGTGTCATTGCATGTGTGTTCTTTTTAGTAACAACCAGAGTCATTGCAAGTGTGTTCTTTTCACATACCACATATGGATCACCAGTGTCATTACATGTGTGTTCTTTTCACAATCCACCCATGGATCCACCAGTGTCATTGCATGTGTGTTCTGTTTTGTAACAACCATATTCATTTTGCATGTGTGTTCTTTTCACATACCACCTATGGATCCACCAGTGTCATTGCATGTGTTTTATTTTCGCAATCCCACCACTGTCATTTTGCATGTGTGTTCTTTTTAGTAACAACAACCAGTGTCATTGCATATGTGTTCACTTCACTAACAACAACGAGAGTCATTGCATGTGTGTTCTTTTCACATACCACATATGGATCCACCAGTGTCATTGAAATGCGTGTTCTCTACAGAGACCACACATGGATCCACCAGTGTCATTGCATGTCTTTTCTTTTTAGTAACAACAACCAGAGTCATTTTGCACGTGTGTTCTTCTCACATACCACCTATGGATCCACCAGTGTCATTGCATGTGTGTTCTTTTTAGTAACAACAACCAGTGTCATGGAATTTGTGTTCTCTTTAGAGACCACACATGGATCCACCAGTGTCATTGCATGTGTGTTCTTTTTACTAACAACAACAAGAGTCATTGAAATGTGTGGTCTCTTTAGAGACCACACATGGATCCACCAGTGTCATTGCAGGTGTGTTCTTTTCACTAACAACAACCAGAGTCATTGCATGTGTGTTCTTTTCACATACCACATATGGATCCACCAGTGTCATTGCATGTGTGCTCTTTTCACAATCCACCCATGGATCCACCAGTGTCATTGCATGTGTGTTCTTTTTAGTAACAACAACCAGAGTCATTTTGCATGTGTGTTCTTTTCACATACTACCTATGGATCCACCAGTGTCATTGAAATGTGTATTATTTTCAACTACCACCCATGGATCCACCAGTGTCATTGCATATGTGTTCTTTTTAGTAACAACAACTAGAGACATTTTGCATGTGTGATCTCTTCACATACCACCTATGGATCCACCAGTGTCATTGCATGTGTGTTCTTTTTAGTTACAATAACCAGAGTCATTGAAATGTGTGTTCTTCTCACAAACCACCTATGGATCCACCAGTGTCATTGCATGTGTCTTCATTTCACTAACAACAACCAGAGTCATTGCATGTGTGTTCTTTTCACATACCACATATGGATCCACCAGTGTGATTGAAATGTGTGTTCTCTATAGAGACCACACATGGATCCACTAGTGTCATTGCATGTGTGTTCTTTTTAGTAATAACCAGAGTCATTTTGCATGTGTGTTCTTTTCACATACCACATATGGATCCACAGTGTCATTGCATGTGTGTTGTTTTCACAATCCACCCATGGATCCACCGGTGCCATTGCATGTGTGTTCTTTTTAGTAACAACCAGAGTCATTTTGCATGTGTGTTCTTTTCACATACCACCTATGGATCCACCAGTGTAATTGCATGTGTTTTCTTTTCACAATCCACCCATGGATCCCACCAGTGTCATTTTGCATGTGTGTTCTTTTTAGTAACAACAACCAGAGTCATTTTGCATGTGTGTTCTCTTCACAATCCACCTATGGATCCACCAGTGTCATTGCATGTGTGTTCTTTTTAGTAACAATAACCAATGTTATTTCATTTGTGCTCTCTTCAGAGACAACACATGGATCCACCAGTGTCATTGCATGTGTGTTCTTTTCACATACCACATATGGATCACCAGTGTCATTGCATGTGTGTTCTTTTCACAATCCACCCATGGATCCACAAGTGTCATTGCATATGTGTTCTTTTTTGTAACAACCAGAGTCATTTTGCATGTGTGTTCTTTTCACATACCATCTATGGATCCACTAGTGTCATTGTATGTGTTTTATTTTTGCAATCCACCCTTGGATCCCACCAGTGTCATTTTGCATGTGTGTTCTTTTTAGTAACAACAACCAGTGTCATTGCATGTGTGTTCATTTCACTAACAACAACCAGAGTCATTGCATGTGTGTTCTTTTCACATACCACATATGGATCCACCAGTGTCATTGAAATGTGTGTTCTCTACAGAGACCACACATGGATCCACCAGTGTCATTACATGTATGTTCTTTTTAGTAACAACAACCAGAGTCATTTTGCATGTGTGTTCTTCTCACATACCACCTATGGATCCACAAGTGTCATTGCATGTGTGTTCTCTTCACATTCCACCTATGGATCCACCAGTGTCATTACATGTGTGTTCTTTTTAGTAACAACAACCAGAGTCATTGAAATGTGTGTTCTTCTCACATACCACCTATGGATCCACCAGTGTCATTGAATGTGTGTTCATTTCACTAACCACAACCAGAGTCATTGCATGTGTGTTCTTTTCACATACCACATATGGATCCACCAGTGTTATGGAAATGCGTGTTCTCTATAGAGACCACACATGGATCCACCGGTGTCATTGCATGTGTGTTCTTTTTAGTAACAACAACAAGAGTCATTGAAATGTGTGCTTTCTTTAGAGACCACACATGGATCCACCAGTGTCATTGCAGGTGTGTTCTTTTCACTAACAACAACCTGAGTCATTGCATGTGTGTTCTTTTCACAGACCATATATGGATCCACCAGTGTCATTGCATGTGTGCTCTTTTCACAATCCACCCATGGATCCACCAGTGTCATTGCATGTGTGTTCTTTTTAGTAACAACAACCAGAGTCATTTTGCATGTGTGTTCTATTCACATACCACCTATGGATCCACCAGTGTCATTGAAATGTGTATTATTTTCAACTACCACCCATGGATCCACCAGTGTCATTGCATGTCTGTTCTTTTTAGTAACAACAACTAGAGTCATTTTGCATGTGTGATCTCTTCAAATACCACCTATGGATCCACCAGTGTCATTGCATGTGTGTTCTTTTTAGTTACAACAACCAGAGTCATTGAAATGTGTGTTCTTCTCACAAACCACCTATGGATCCATCAGTGTCATTGCATGTGTGTTAATTTCACTAAGAACAACCAGAGTCATTGCATGTGTGTTCTTTTCACATACCACACATGGATCCACCAGTGTCATTGCATGTGTATTCTTTTTAGTAATAACCAGAGTCATTTTGCATGTGTGTTCTTTTCACATACGACATATGGATCCACCAGTGTGATTGAAATCTGTGTTCTCTAAAGAGACCACACATGGATCCACCGGTGTCATTGCATGTGTGTTCTTTTTAGTAACAACCAGAGTCATTTTGCATGTGTGTTCTTTTCACATACCACATATGGATCCACCAGTGTAATTGCATGTGTTTTCTTTTCACAATCCACCCATGGATCCCACCAGTGTCATTTTGCATGTGTGTTCTTTTTAGTAACAACAACTAGAGTCATTTTGCATGTGTGTTCTCTTCACATACCACCTATGGATCCACCAGTGTCATTGCATGTGTGTTCTCTTCACAATCCACCTATGGATCCACCAGTGTCATTGCATGTGTTCTTTTTAGTAACAATAACCAATGTTATTGCATCTGTGCTCTCTTCAGAGACCACGCATGGATCCACCAGTGTCATTGCATGTGTGTTCTTTTTACTAACAACAACAAGAGTCATTGAAATGTGTGCTCTCTTCAGAGACCACACATGGATCCACCAGTGTCATTGCATGCGTGTTCTTTTCACATACCACATATGGATCACCAGTGTCATTGCATGTGTGTTCTTTTTACTAACAACAACAAGAGTCATTGAAATGTGTGCTCTCTTCAGAGACCACACATGGATCCACCAGTGTCATTGCATGTGTGTTCTTTTCACATACCACATATGGATCCACCAGTGTCATTGCATGTGTGTTCTTTTTAGTAACAACAACCAGAGTCATTTTGCATGTGTGATCTCTTCATAGACCACCTATGGATCCACCAGTGTTATTGCATGTGTGTTCTTTTTAGTAACAACAACCAGAGTCATTTTGCATGTGTGTTCTTTTCACATACCACCTATGGATCCACCAGTGTCATTGAAATGTGTATTATTTTCAACTACCACCCATGGATCCACCAGTGTCATTGCATGTGTGTTCTTTTTAGTAACAACAACCAGAGTCATTTTGCATCTGTGATCTCTTCACATACCACCTATGGATCCACCAGTGTCATTGCGTGTGTGTTCTTTTTAGTTACAACAACCAGAGTCATTGAAATGTGTGTTCTTATCACATACCACCTATGGATCAACCAGTGTCATTGCATGTGTGTTCATTTCACTAACAACAACCAGAGTCATTGCATGTGTGTTCTTTTCACATACCACATATGGATCCACCAGTGTGATTGAAATGTGTGTTCTCTACAGAGACCACACATGGATCCACTAGTGTCATTGCATGTGTGTTCTTTTTAGTAATAACCAGAGTCATTTTGCATGTGTGTTCTTTTCACATACCACATATGGATCCACCAGTTTCATTGCATGTGTGTTCTTTTCACAATCCACCCATGGATCCACCGGTGTCATTGCATGTGTGTTCTTTTTAGTAACAACCAGACTCATTTTGCATGTGTGTTCTTTTCACATACCACCTATGGATCCACCAGTGTAATTGCATGTGTTTTCTTTTCACAATCCACCCATGGATCCCACCAGTGTCTTTTTGCATGTGTGTTCTTTTTAGTAACAACAACCAGAGTCATTTTGCATGTGTGTTCTCTTCACATACCACCTATGGATCCTCCAGTGTCATTGCATGTGTGTTCTGTTCACAATCCACCTATGGATCCACCAGTGTCATTGCATGTGTTCTTTTTAGTAACAACAACCAGTGTTATTGCATCTGTGCTCTCTTCAGAGACCACACATGGATCCACCAGTGTCATTGCATGTGTGTTCTTTTTACTAACAACAACAAGAGTCATTGAAATGTGTGCTCTCTTCAGAGACCACACATGGATCCACCAGTGTCATTGCATGCGTGTTCTTTTCACATACCACATATGGATCACCAGTGTCATTGCATGTGTGTTCTTTTCACAATCCACCCATGGATCCACCAGTGTCATTGCATGTGTGTTCTTTTTAGTAACAACCAGAGTTTTGCATGTGTGTTCTTTTCACATACCACCTATGGATCCACTAGTGTCATTGCATGTGTTTTCTTTTCACAATCCACCCATGGATCCCACCAGTGTCATTTTGCATGTGTGTTCTTTTTAGTAACAACAACTAGAGTCATTTTGCATGTGTGTTCTCTTCACATACCACCTATGGATCCACCAGTGTCATTATATGTGTGTTCTCTTCACAATCCACCTATGGATCCACCAGTGTCATTGCATGTGTTCTTTTTAGTAACAATAACCAATGTTATTGCATATGTGCTCTCTTCAGAGACCACGCATGGATCCACCAGTGTCATTGCATGTGTGTTCTTTTTACTAACAACAACAAGAGTCATTGAAATGTGTGCTCTCTTCAGAGACCACACATGGATCCACCAGTGTCATTGCATGCGTGTTCTTTTCACATACCACATATGGATCACCAGTGTCATTGCATGTGTGTTCTTTTTACTAACAACAACAAGAGTCATTGAAATGTGTGCTCTCTTTAGAGACCACACATGGATCCACCAGTGTCATTGCATGCGTGTTCTTTTCACATACCACATATGGATCCACCAGTGTCATTGCATGTGTGTTCTTTTTAGTAACAACAACCAGAGTCATTTTGCATGTGTGATCTCTTCATAGACCACCTATGGATCCACCAGTGTCATTGCATGTGTGTTCTTTTTAGTAACAACAACCAGAGTCATTTTGCATGTGTGTTCTTTTCACATACCACCTATGGATCCACCAGTGTCATTGAAATATGTATTATTTTCAACTACCACCCATGGATCCACCAGTGTCATTGCATGTGTGTTCTTTTTAGTAACAACAACCAGAGTCATTTTGCATCTGTGATCTCTTCACATACCACCTATGGATCCACCAGTGTCATTGCGTGTGTGTTCTTTTTAGTTACAACAACCAGAGTCATTGAAATGTGTGTTCTTATCACATACCACCTATGGATCCACCAGTGTCATTGCATGTGTGTTCATTTCACTAACAACAACCAGAGTCATTGCATGTGTGTTCTTTTCACATACCACATATGGATCCACCAGTGTGATTGAAATGTGTGTTCTCTATAGAGACCACACATGGATCCACTAGTGTCATTGCATGTGTGTTCTTTTTAGTAATAACAAGAGTCATTTTGCACGTGTGTTCTTTTCACATACCACATATGGATCCACAGTGTCATTGCATGTGTGTTCTTTTCACAATCCACCCATGGATCCACCGGTGCCATTGCATGTGTGTTCTTTTTAGTAACAACCAGAGTCATTTTGCATGTGTGTTCTTTTCACATACCACCTATGGATCCACCAGTGTAATTGCATGTGTTTTCTTTTCACAATCCACCCATGGATCCCACCAGTGTCATTTTGCATGTGTGTTCTTTTTAGTAACAACAACCAGAGTCATTTTGCATGTGTGTTCTCTTCACAATCCACCAATGGATCCAGCAGTGTCATTGCATGTGTGTTCTTTTTAGTAACAATAACCAATGTTATTGCATCTGTGCTCTCTTCAGAGACAACACATGGATCCACCAGTGTCATTGCATGTGTGTTCTTTTCACATACCACATATGGATCACCAGTGTCATTGCATGTGTGTTCTTTTCACAATCCACCCATGGATCCACAAGTGTCATTGCATATGTGTTCTTTTTTGTAACAACCAGAGTCACATTGCATGTGTGTTCTTTTCACATACCACATATGGATCCACCAGTGTCATTGAAATGCGTGTTCTCTACAGAGACCACACATGGATCCACCAGTGTCATTACATGTATGTTCTTTTTAGTAACAACAACCAGAGTCATTTTGCATGTGTGTTCTTCTCACATACCACCTATGGATCCACAAGTGTCATTGCATGTGTGTTCTCTTCACATTCCACCTATGGATCCACCAGTGTCATTACATGTGTGTTCTTTTTAGTAACAACAACCAGAGTCATTGAAATGTGTGTTCTTCACACATACCACCTATGGATCCACCAGTGTCATTGCATGTGTGTTCATTTCACTAACCACAACCAGGGTCATTGCATGTGTGTTCTTTTCACATACCACATATGGATCCACCAGTGTTATGGAAATGCGTGTTCTCTATAGAGACCACACATGGATCCACCGGTGTCATTGCATGTGTGTTCTTTTTAGTAACAACAACAAGAGTCATTGAAATGTGTGCTTTCTTTAGAGACCACACATGGATCCACCAGTGTCATTGCAGGTGTGTTCTTTTCACTAACAACAACCTGAGTCATTGCATGTGTGTTCTTTTCACATACCATATATGGATCCACCAGTGTCATTGCATGTGTGCTCTTTTCACAATCCACCCATGGATCCACCAGTGTCATTGCATGTGTGTTCTTTTTAGTAACAACAACCAGAGTCATTTTGCATGTGTGTTCTATTCACATACCACCTATGGATCCACCAGTGTCATTGAAATGTGTATTATTTTCAACTACCACCCATGGATCCACCAGTGTCATTGCATGTCTGTTCTTTTTAGTAACAACAACTAGAGTCATTTTGCATGTGTGATCTCTTCACATACCACCTATGGATCCACCAGTGTCATTGCATGTGTGTTCTTTTTAGTTACAACAACCAGAGTCATTGAAATGTGTGTTCTTCTCACAAACCACCTATGGATCCATCAGTGTCATTGCATGTGTGTTAATTTCACTAAGAACAACCAGAGTCATTGCATGTGTGTTCTTTTCACATACCACACATGGATCCACCAGTGTCATTGCATGTGTATTCTTTTTAGTAATAACCAGAGTAATTTTGCATGTGTGTTCTTTTCACATACGACATATGGATCCACCAGTGTGATTGAAATCTGTGTTCTCTAAAGAGACCACACATGGATCCACCAGTGTCATTGCATGTGTGTTCTTTTTAGTAACAACCAGAGTCATTTTGCATGTGTGTTCTTTTCACATACCACCTATGGATCCACCAGTGTAATTGCATGTGTTTTCTTTTCACAATCCACCCATGGATCCCACCAGTGTCATTTTGCATGTGTGTTCTTTTTAGTAACAACAACTAGAGTCATTTTGCATGTGTGTTCTCTTCACATACCACCTATGGATCCACCAGTGTCATTGCATGTGTGTTCTCTTCACAATCCACCTATGGATCCACCAGTGTCATTGCATGTGTTCTTTTTAGTAACAATAACCAATGTTATTGCATCTGTGCTCTCTTCAGAGACCACGCATGGATCCACCAGTGTCATTGCATGTGTGTTCTTTTTACTAACAACAACAAGAGTCATTGAAATGTGTGCTCTCTTCAGAGACCACACATGGATCCACCAGTGTCATTGCATGTGTGTTCTTTTCACATACCACATATGGATCACCAGTGTCATTGCATGTGTGTTCTTTTTACTAACAACAACAAGAGTCATTGAAATGTGTGCTCTCTTCAGAGACCACACATGGATCCACCAGTGTCATTGCATGTGTGTTCTTTTCACATACCACATATGGATCCACTAGTGTCATTGCATGTGTGTTCTTTTTAGTAACAACAACCAGAGTCATTCTGCATGTGTGATCTCTTCATAGACCACCTATGGATCCACCAGTGTTATTGCATGTGTGTTCTTTTTAGTAACAACAACCAGAGTCATTTTGCATGTGTGTTCTTTTCACATACCACCTATGGATCCACTAGTGTCATTGAAATGTGTATTATTTTCAACTACCACCCATGGATCCACCAGTGTCATTGCATGTGTGTTCTTTTTAGTAACAACAACCAGAGTCATTTTGCATCTGTGATCTCTTCACATACCACCTATGGATCCACGAGTGTCATTGCGTGTGTGTTCTTTTTAGTTACAACAACCAGAGTGAGTCATTGAAATGTGTGTTCTTATCACATACCACCTATGGATCCACCAGTGTCATTGCATGTGTGTTCATTTCACTAACAACAACCAGAGTTATTGCATGTGTGTTCTTTTCACATACCACATATGGATCCACCAGTGTGATTGAAATGTGTGTTCTCTACAGAGACCACACATGGATCCACTAGTGTCATTGCATGTGTGTTCTTTTTAGTAATAACCAGAGTCATTTTGCATGTGTGTTCTTTTCACATACCACATATGGATCCACCAGTTTCATTGCATGTGTGTTCTTTTCACAATCCACCCATGGATCCACCGGTGTCATTGCATGTGTGTTCTTTTTAGTAACAACCAGACTCATTTTGCATGTGTGTTCTTTTCACATACCACCTATGGATCCACCAGTGTAATTGCATGTGTTTTCTTTTCACAATCCACCCATGGATCCCACCAGTGTCATTTTGCATGTGTGTTCTTTTTAGTAACAACAACCAGAGTCATTTTGCATGTGTGTTCTCTTCACATACCACCTATGGATCCTCCAGTGTCATTGCATGTGTGTTCTGTTCACAATCCACCTATGGATCCACCAGTGTCATTGCATGTGTTCTTTTTAGTAACAACAACTAGTGTTATTGCATCTGTGCTCTCTTCAGAGACCACACATGGATCCACCAGTGTCATTGCATGTGTGTTCTTTTTACTAACAACAACAAGAGTCATTGAAATGTGTGCTCTCTTCAGAGACCACACATGGATCCACCAGTGTCATTGCATGCGTGTTCTTTTCACATACCACATATGGATCACCAGTGTCATTGCATGTGTGTTCTTTTCACAATCCACCCATGGATCCACCAGTGTCATTGCATGTGTGTTCTTTTTAGTAACAACCAGAGTTTTGCATGTGTGTTCTTTTCACATACCACCTATGGATCCACTAGTGTCATTGCATGTGTTTTCTTTTCACAATCCACCCATGGATCCCACCAGTGTCATTTTGCATGTGTGTTCTTTTTAGTAACAACAACTAGAGTCATTTTGCATGTGTGTTCTCTTCACATACCACCTATGGATCCACCAGTGTCATTGTATGTGTGTTCTCTTCACAATCCACCTATGGATCCACCAGTGTCATTGCATGTGTTCTTTTTAGTAACAATAACCAATGTTATTGCATCTGTGATCTCTTCAGAGACCACGCATGGATCCACCAGTGTCATTGCATGTGTGTTCTTTTTACTAACAACAACAAGAGTCATTGAAATGTGTGCTCTCTTCAGAGACCACACATGGATCCACCAGTGTCATTGCATGTGTGTTCTTTTCACATACCACATATGGATCACCAGTGTCATTGCATGTGTGTTCTTTTTACTAACAACAACAAGAGTCATTGAAATGTGTGCTCTCTTTAGAGACCACACATGGATCCACCAGTGTCATTGCATGTGTGTTCTTTTCACATACCACATATGGATCCACCAGTGTCATTGCATGTGTGTTCTTTTTAGTAACAACAACCAGAGTCATTTTGCATGTGTGATCTCTTCATAGACCACCTATGGATCCACCAGTGTTATTGCATGTGTGTTCTTTTTAGTAACAACAACCAGAGTCATTTTGCATGTGTGTTCTTTTCACATACCACCTATGGATCCACCAGTGTCATTGAAATGTGTATTATTTTCAACTACCACCCATGGATCCACCAGTGTCATTGCATGTGTGTTCTTTTTAGTAACAACAACCAGAGTCATTTTGCATCTGTGATCTCTTCACATACCACCTATGGATCCACGAGTGTCATTGCGTGTGTGTTCTTTTTAGTTACAACAACCAGAGTCATTGAAATGTGTGTTCTTATCACATACCACCTATGGATCCACCAGTGTCATTGCATGTGTGTTCATTTCACTAACAACAACCAGAGTCATTGCATGTGTGTTCTTTTCACATACCACATATGGATCCACCAGTGTGATTGAAATGTGTGTTCTCTACAGAGACCACACATGGATCCACTAGTGTCATTGCATGTGTGTTCTTTTTAGTAATAACTAGAGTCATTTTGCATGTGTGTTCTTTTCACATACCACATATGGATCCACCAGTTTCATTGCATGTGTGTTCTTTTCACAATCCACCCATGGATCCACCGGTGTCATTGCATGTGTGTTCTTTTTAGTAACAACCAGACTCATTTTGCATGTGTGTTCTTTTCACATACCACCTATGGATCCACCAGTGTAATTGCATGTGTTTTCTTTTCACAATCCACCCATGGATCCCACCAGTGTCATTTTGCATGTGTGTTCTTTTTAGTAACAACAACCAGAGTCATTTTGCATGTGTGTTCTCTTCACATACCACCTATGGATCCTCCAGTGTCATTGCATGTGTGTTCTGTTCACAATCCACCTATGGATCCACCAGTGTCATTGCATGTGTTCTTTTTAGTAACAACAACCAGTGTTATTGCATCTGTGCTCTCTTCAGAGACCACACATGGATCCACCAGTGTCATTGCATGTGTGTTCTTTTTACTAACAACAACAAGAGTCATTGAAATGTGTGCTCTCTTCAGAGACCACACATGGATCCACCAGTGTCATTGCATGCATGTTCTTTTCACATACCACATATGGATCACCAGTGTCATTGCATGTGTGTTCTTTTCACAATCCACCCATGGATCCACCAGTGTCATTGCATGTGTGTTCTTTTTAGTAACAACCAGAGTTTTGCATGTGTGTTCTTTTCACATACCACCTATGGATCCACTAGTGTCATTGCATGTGTTTTCTTTTCACAATCCACCCATGGATCCCACCAGTGTCATTTTTCATGTGTGTTCTTTTTAGTAACAACAACTAGAGTCATTTTGCATGTGTGTTCTCTTCACATACCACCTATGGATCCACTAGTGTCATTGTATGTGTGTTCTCTTCACAATCCACCTATGGATCCACCAGTGTCATTGCATGTGTTCTTTTTAGTAACAATAACCAATGTTATTGCATATGTGCTCTCTTCAGAGACCACGCATGGATCCACCAGTGTCATTGCATGTGTGTTCTTTTTACTAACAACAACAAGAGTCATTGAAATGTGTGCTCTCTTCAGAGACCACACATGGATCCACCAGTGTCATTGCATGCGTGTTCTTTTCACATACCACATATGGATCACCAGTGTCATTGCATGTGTGTTCTTTTTACTAACAACAACAAGAGTCATTGAAATGTGTGCTCTCTTTAGAGACCACACATGGATCCACCAGTGTCATTGCATGCGTGTTCTTTTCACATACCACATATGGATCCACCAGTGTCATTGCATGTGTGTTCTTTTTAGTAACAACAACCAGAGTCATTTTGCATGTGTGATCTCTTCATAGACCACCTATGGATCCACCAGTGTCATTGCATGTGTGTTCTTTTTAGTAACAACAACCAGAGTCATTTTGCATGTGTGTTCTTTTCACATACCACCTATGGATCCACCAGTGTCATTGAAATGTGTGTTATTTTCAACTACCACCCATGGATCCACCAGTGTCATTGCATGTGTGTTCTTTTTAGTAACAACAACCAGAGTCATTTTGCATCTGTGATCTCTTCACATACCACCTATGGATCCACCAGTGTCATTGCGTGTGTGTTCTTTTTAGTTACAACAACCAGAGTCATTGAAATGTGTGTTCTTATCACATACCACCTATGGATCCACCAGTGTCATTGCATGTGTGTTCATTTCACTAACAACAACCAGAGTCATTGCATGTGTGTTCTTTTCACATACCACATATGGATCCACCAGTGTGATTGAAATGTGTGTTCTCTACAGAGACCACACATGGATCCACCAGTGTCATTGCATGTGTGTTCTTTTTAGTAATAACCAGAGTCATTTTGCATGTGTGTTCTTTTCACATACCACATATGGATCCACCAGTGTCATTGCATGTGTGTTCTTTTCACAATCCACCCATGGACCCACCGGTGTCATTGCATGTGTGTTCTTTTTAGTAACAACCAGAGTCATTTTGCATGTGTGTTCTTTTCACATACCACCTATGGATCCACCAGTGTAATTGCATGTGTTTTCTTTTCACAATCCACCCATGGATCCCACCAGTGTCATTTTGCATGTGTGTTCTTTTTAGTAACAACAACCAGAGTCATTTTGCATGTGTGTTCTCTTCACATACCACCTATGGATCCACCAGTGTCATTGCATGTGTGTTCTCTTCACAATCCACCTATGGATCCACCAGTGTCATTGCATGTGTTCTTTTTAGTAACAACAACCAGTGTTATTGCATCTGTGCTCTCTTCAGAGACCACACATGGATCCACCAGTGTCATTGCATGTGTGTTCTTTTTACTAACAACAACAAGAGTCATTGAAATGTGTGCTCTCTTCAGAGACCACACATGGATCCACCAGTGTCATTGCATGTGTGTTCTTTTCACATACAACATATGTATCCACCAGTGTCATTGCATGTGTGTTCTTTTCACAATCCACCCATGGATCCACTAGTGTCATTGCATGTGTCTTCTTTTTAGTAACAACCAGAGTCATTTTGCATGTGTGTTCTTTTCACATACCACCTATGGATCCACCAGTGTCATTGCATGTGTTTTCTTTTCACAATCCACCCATGGATGTCACTAGTGTCATTTTGCATGTGTGTTCTTTTTAGTAACAACAACTAGAGTCATTTTGCATGTGTGTTCTCTTCACATACCACCTATGGATCCACTAGTGTCATTGCATGTGTGTTCTCTTCACAATCCACCTATGGATCCACCAGTGCCATTGCATGTGTTCTTTTTAGTAACAATAACCAATGTTATTGCATATGTGCTCTCTTCAGAGACCACGCATGGATCCACCAGTGTCATTGCATGTGTGTTCTTTTTACTAACAACAACAAGAGTCATTGAAATGTGTGCTCTCTTCAGAGACCACACATGGATCCACCAGTGTCATTGCATGCGTGTTCTTTTCACATACCACATATGGATCACCAGTGTCATTGCATGTGTGTTCTTTTTAGTAACAACAACCAGAGTCATTTTGCATGTGTGATCTCTTCATAGACCACCTATGGATCCACCAGTGTCATTGCATGTGTGTTCTTTTTTGTAACAACAACCAGAGTCATTTTGCATGTGTGTTCTTTTCACATACCACCTATGGATCCACCAGTGTCATTGAAATGTGTATTATTTTCAACTACCACCCATGGATCCACCAGTGTCATTGCATGTGTGTTCTTTTTAGTAAAAACAACCAGTGTCATTGCATGTGTGTTCTTTTTAGTAACAACAACCAGAGTCATTTTGCATCTGTGATCTCTTCACATACCACGTATGGATCCACAGTGTCATTGCGTGTGTGTTCTTTTTAGTTACAAAAACTAGAGTCATTGAAATGTGTGTTCTTATCACATACCACCTATGGATCCACCAGTGTCATTGCATGTGTTTTCTTTTCATAATACACCCATGGATCCCACCATTTCCATTTTGCATGTGTGTTCTTTTTAGTAACAAGAACTAGAGTCATTTTGCATGTGTGTTCTCTTCACATACCACCTATGGATCCACCAGTGTCATTGCATGTGTGTTCTCTTCACAATCCACCTATGGATCCACCAGTGTCATTGCATGTGTTCTTTCTAGTAACAACAACCAGTGTTATTGCATCTGTGCTCTCTTCTGAGACCACACATGGATCCACCAGTGTCATTGCATGTGTGTTCTTTTTACTAACAACAACAAGAGTCATTGAAATGTGTGCTCTCTTCAGAGACCACACATGGATCCACCAGTGTCATTGCATGCGTGTTCTTTACACATACCACATATGGATCACCAGTGTCACTACGTGTGTGTTCTTTTCACAATCCACCCATGGATCCACCAGTGTCATTGCATGTGTGTTCTTTTTAGTAACAACTAGAGTCATTTTGCATGTGTGTTCTTTTCACATACCACCTATGGATCCACCAGTGTCATTGCATGTGTTTTCTTTTCACAATCCACTCATGGATCCCACTAGTGTCATTTTGCATGTGTGTTCTTTTTAGTAACAACAACTAGAGTCATTTTGCATGTGTGTTCTCTTCACATACCACCTATGGATCCACCAGTGTCATTGCATGTGTGTTCTCTTCATAATCCACCTATGGATCCACCAGTGTCATTGCATGTGTTCTTTTTAGTAACAATAACCAAGGTTATTGCATCTGTGCTCTCTTCAGAGACCACGCATGGATCCACCAGTGTCATTGCATGTGTGTTCTTTTTACTAACAACAACAAGAGTCATTGAAATGTGTGCTCTCTTCAGAGACCACACATGGATCCACCAGTGTCATTGCATGCGTGTTCTTTTCACATACCACATATGGATCACCAGTGTCATTACATGTGTGTTCCTTTTACTAACAACAACAAGAGTCATTGAAATGTGTGCTCTCTTCAGAGACCACACATGGATCCACCAGTGTCATTGCATGCGTGTTCTTTTCACATACCACATATGGATCCACCAGTGTCATTGCATGTGTGTTCTTTTTAGTAACAACAACCAGAGTCATTTTGCATGTGTGTTCTTTTCACATACCACCTATGTATCCACCAGTGTCATTGAAATGTGTATTATTTTCAACTACCACCCATGGATCCACCAGTGTCATTGCATTTGTGTTCCTTTTAGTAACAACAACCAGAGTCATTTTGCATCTGTGATGTCTTCACATACCACCTATGGATCCACCTGTGTCATTGCGTGTGTGTTCTTTTTAGTTACAACAACCAGAGTCATTGAAATGTGTGTTCTTATCACATACCACCTATGGATCCACCAGTGTCATTGCATGTGTGTTCATTTCACTAACAACAACCAGAGTCATTGCATGTGTGTTCTTTTCACATACCACATATGGATTCACCAATGTGATTGAAATGTGTGTTCTCTACAGAGACCACACATGGATCCACCAGTGTCATTGCATGTGTGTTCTTTTTAGTAATAACCAGAGTCATTTTGCATGTGTGTTCTTTTCACATACCACATATGGATCCACCAGTATCATTGCATGTGTGTTCTTTTCACAATCCACCCATGGATCCACCGGTGTCATTGCATGTGTGTTCTTTTTAGTAACAACCATAGTCATTTTGCATGTGTGTTATTTTCACATAACATCTATGGATCCACCAGTGTCATTGCATGTGTTTTCTTTTCACAATCCACCCATGGATCCCACCAGTGTCAATTTGCATGTGTTCTTTTTAGTAACAACAACCAGAGTCATTTTGCATGTGTGTTCTCTTCACATACCACCTATGGATCCACCAGTGTCATTGCATGTGTGTTCTCTTCACAATCCACCTATGGATCCACCAGTGTCATTGCATGTGTTCTTTTTAGTAACAACAACCAGTGTTATTGCATTTGTGCTCTCTTCAGAGACCACACATGGATCCACCAGTGTCATTGCATGTGTGTTCTTTTTACTAAAAACAACAAGAGTCATTGAAATGTGTGCTCTCTTCAGAGACCACACATGGATCCACCAGTGTCATTGCATGCGTGTTCTTTTCACATACCACATATGGATCACCAGTGTCATTGCATGTGTGTTATTTTCACAATCCACCCATGGATCCACTAGTGTCATTGCATGTGTCTTCTTTTTAGTAACAACCAGAGTCATTTTGCATGTGTGTTCTTTTCACATACCACCTATGGATCCACCAGTGTCATTGCATGTGTTTTCTTTTCACAATCCACCCATGGATGCCACTAGTGTCATTTTGCATGTGTGTTCTTTTTAGTAACAACAACTAGAGTCATTTTGCATGTGTGTTCTCTTCACATACCACCTATGGATCCACTAGTGTCATTGCATGTGTGTTCTCTTCACAATCCACCTATGGATCCACCAGTCCCATTGCATGTGTTCTTTTTAGTAACAATAACCAATGTTATTGCATATGTGCTCTCTTCAGAGACCACGCATGGATCCACCAGTGTAATTGCATGTGTGTTCTTTTTACTAACAACAACAAGAGTCATTGAAATGTGTGCTCTCTTCAGAGACCACACATGGATCCACCAGTGTCATTGCATGCGTGTTCTTTTCACATACCACATATGGATCACCAGTGTCATTGCATGTGTGTTCTTTTTACTAACAACAACAAGAGTCATTGAAATGTGTGCTCTCTTTAGAGACCACACATGGATCCACCAGTGTCATTGCATGCGTGTTCTTTTCACATACCACATATGGATCCACCAGTGTCATTGCATGTGTGTTCTTTTTAGTAACAACAACCAGAGTCATTTTGCATGTGTGATCTCTTCATAGACCACCTATGGATCCACCAGTGTCATTGCATGTGTGTTCTTTTTTGTAACAACAACCAGAGTCATTTTGCATGTGTGTTCTTTTCACATACCACCTATGGATCCACCAGTGTCATTGAAATGTGTATTATTTTCAACTACCACCCATGGATCCACCAGTGTCATTGCATGTGTGTTCTTTTTAGTAACAACAACCAGTGTCATTGCATGTGTGTTCTTTTTAGTAACAACCAGAGTCATTTTGCATCTGTGATCTCTTCACATACCACGTATGGATCCACAGTGTCATTGCGTGTGTGTTCTTTTTAGTTACAACAACCAGAGTCATTGAAATGTGTGTTCTTATCACATACCACCTATGGATCCACCAGTGTCATTGCATGTGTTTTCTTTTCATAAAACACCCATGGATCCCACCAGTTCCATTTTGCATGTGTGTTCTCTTCACATACCACCTATGGATCCACCAGTGTCATTGCATGTGTGTTCTCTTCACAATCCACCTATGGATCCACCAGTGTCATTGCATGTGTTCTTTTTAGTAACAACAACCAGTGTTATTGCATCTGTGCTCTCTTCTGAGACCACACATGGATCCACCAGTGTCATCGCATGTGTGTTCTTTTTACTAACAACAACAAGAGTCATTGAAATGTGTGCTCTCTTCAGAGACCACACATGGATCCACCAGTGTCATTGCATGCGTGTTCTTTACACATACCACATATGGATCACCAGTGTCACTACGTGTGTGTTCTTTTCACAATCCACCCATGGATCCACCAGTGTCATTGCATGTGTGTTCTTTTTAGTAACAACTAGAGTCATTTTGCATGTGTGTTCTTTTCACATAACACCTATGGATCCACCAGTGTCATTGCATGTGTTTTCTTTTCACAATCCACTCATGGATCCCACCAGTGTCATTTTGCATGTGTGTTCTTTTTAGTAACAACAACTAGAGTCATTTTGCATGTGTGTTCTCTTCACATACCACCTATGGATCCACCAGTGTCATTGCATGTGTGTTCTCTTCATAATCCACCTATGGATCCACCAGTGTCATTGCATGTGTTCTTTTTAGTAACAATAACCAAGGTTATTGCATCTGTGCTCTCTTCAGAGACCACGCATGGATCCACCAGTGTCATTGCATGTGTGTTCTTTTTACTAAAAACAACAAGAGTCATTGAAATGTGTGCTCTCTTCAGAGACCACAAATGGATCCACCAGTGTCATTGCATGCGTGTTCTTTTCACATACCACATATGGATCACCAGTGTCATTACATGTGTGTTCCTTTTACTAACAACAACAAGAGTCATTGAAATGTGTGCTCTCTTCAGAGACCACACATGGATCCACCAGTGTCATTGCATGCGTGTTCTTTTCACATACCACATATGGATCCACCAGTGTCATTGCATGTGTTCTTTTTAGTAACAACAACCAGTGTCATTGCATGTATTCTCTCTTCAAAGACCATACATGGATCCACCAGTGTCATTGCATGTGTGTTCTTTTTACTAACAACAACAAGAGTCATTGAAATGTGTGCTCTCTTCAGAGACCACACATGGATCCACCAGTGTCATTGCATGCGTGTTCTTTTCACATACCACATATGGATCACCAGTGTCATTGCATGTGTGTTCTTTTCACAATCCACCCATGGATCCACCAGTGTCATTGCATGTGTGTTCTTTTTAGTAACAACCAGAGTTTTGCATGTGTGTTCTTTTCACATACCACCTATGGATCCACTAGTGTCATTGCATGTGTTTTCTTTTCACAATCCACCCATGGATCCCACCAGTGTCATTTTGCATGTGTGTTCTTTTTAGTAACAACAACTAGAGTCATTTTGCATGTGTGTTCTCTTCACATACCACCTATGGATCCACCAGTGTCATTGTATGTGTGTTCTCTTCACAATCCACCTATGGATCCACCAGTGTCATTGCATGTGTTCTTTTTAGTAACAATAACCAATGTTATTGCATATGTGCTCTCTTCAGAGACCACGCATGGATCCACCAGTGTCATTGCATGTGTGTTCTTTTTACTAACAACAACAAGAGTCATTGAAATGTGTGCTCTCTTCAGAGAACACACATGGATCCACCAGTGTCATTGCATGCGTGTTCTTTTCACATACCACATATAGATCACCAGTGTCATTGCATGTGTGTTCTTTTTACTAACAACAACAAGAGTCATTGAAATGTGTGCTCTCTTTAGAGACCACACATGGATCCACCAGTGTCATTGCATGCGTGTTCTTTTCACATACCACATATGGATCCACCAGTGTCATTGCATGTGTGTTCTTTTTAGTAACAACAACCAGAGTCATTTGCATGTGTGATCTCTTCATAGACCACCTATGGATCCACCAGTGTCATTGCATGTGTGTTCTTTTTAGTAACAACAACTAGAGTCATTTTGCATGTGTGTTCTTTTCACATACCACCTATGGATCCACCAGTGTCATTGAAATGTGTATTATTTTCAACTACCACCCATGGATCCACCAGTGTCATTGCATGTGTGTTCTTTTTAGTAACAACAACCAGAGTCATTTTGCATCTGTGATCTCTTCACATACCACCTATGGATCCACCAGTGTCATTGCGTGTGTGTTCTTTTTAGTTACAACAACCAGAGTCATTGAAATGTGTGTTCTTATCACATACCACCTATGGATCCACCACTGTCATTGCATGTGTGTTCATTTCACTAACAACAACCAGAGTCATTGCATGTGTGTTCTTTTCACATACCACATATGGATCCACCAGTGTGATTGAAATGTGTGTTCTCTACAGAGACCACACATGGATCCACCAGTGTCATTGCATGTGTGTTCTTTTTAGTAATAACCAGAGTCATTTTGCATGTGTGTTCTTTTCACATACCACATATGGATCCACCAGTGTCATTGCATGTGTGTTCTTTTCACAATCCACCCAAGGACCCACCGGTGTCATTGCATGTGTGTTCTTTTTAGTAACAACCAGAGTCATTTTGCATGTGTGTTCTTTTCACATACCACCTATGGATCCACCAGTGTAATTGCATGTGTTTTCTTTTCACAATCCACCCATGGATCCCACCAGTGTCATTTTGCATGTGTGTTCTTTTTAGTAACAACAACCAGAGTCATTTTGCATGTGTGTTCTCTTCACATACCACCTATGGATCCACCAGTGTCATTGCATGTGTGTTCTCTTCACAATCCACCTATGGATCCACCAGTGTCATTGCATGTGTTCTTTTTAGTAACAACAACCAGTGTTATTGCATCTGTGCTCTCTTCAGAGACCACACATGGATCCACCAGTGTCATTGCATGTGTGTTCTTTTTACTAACAACAACAAGAGTCATTGAAATGTGTGCTCTCTTCAGAGACCACACATGGATCCACCAGTGTCATTGCATGCGTGTTCTTTTCACATACCACATATGGATCACCAGTGTCATTGCATGTGTGTTCTTTTCACAATCCACCCATGGATCCACTAGTGTCATTGCATGTGTCTTCTTTTTAGTAACAACCAGAGTCATTTTGCATGTGTGTTCTTTTCACATACCACCTATGGATCCACCAGTGTCATTGCATGTGTTTTCTTTTCACAATCCACCCATGGATGTCACTAGTGTCATTTTGCATGTGTGTTCTTTTTAGTAACAACAACTAGAGTCATTTTGCATGTGTGTTCTCTTCACATACCACCTATGGATCCACTAGTGTCATTGCATGTGTGTTCTCTTCACAATCCACCTATGGATCCACCAGTGCCATTGCATGTGTTCTTTTTAGTAACAATAACCAATGTTATTGCATATGTGCTCTCTTCAGAGACCACGCATGGATCCACCAGTGTCATTGCATGTGTGTTCTTTTTACTAACAACAACAAGAGTCATTGAAATGTGTGCTCTCTTCAG
The DNA here is from genome assembly GCA_916181665.1 of Avena sativa. NCBI lineage: Eukaryota > Viridiplantae > Streptophyta > Magnoliopsida > Poales > Poaceae > Avena > Avena sativa. Next base: position 60,148,048 of record OV702287.1, on the reverse strand, counting down.
AGACCACACATGGATCCACCAGTGTCATTGCATGCGTGTTCTTTTCACATACCACATATGGATCCACCAGTGTCATTGCATGTGTGTTCTTTTTAGTAACAACAACCAGAGTCATTTTGCATGTGTGATCTCTTCATAGACCACCTATGGATCCACCAGTGTCATTGCATGTGTGTTCTTTTTTGTAACAACAACCAGAGTCATTTTGCATGTGTGTTCTTTTCACATACCACCTATGGATCCACCAGTGTCATTGAAATGTGTATTATTTTCAACTACCACCCATTGATCCACCAGTGTCATTGCATGTGTGTTCTTTTTAGTAACAACAACCAGTGTCATTGCATGTGTGTTCTTTTTAGTAACAACAACCAGAGTCATTTTGCATCTGTGATCTCTTCACATACCACGTATGGATCCACAGTGTCATTGCGTGTGTGTTCTTTTTAGTTACAACAACCAGAGTCATTGAAATGTGTGTTCTTATCACATACCACCTATGGATCCACCAGTGTCATTGCATGTGTTTTCTTTTCATAATACACCCATGGATCCCACCAGTTCCATTTTGCATGTGTGTTCTTTTTAGTAACAAGAACTAGAGTCATTTTGCATGTGTGTTCTCTTCACATACCACCTATGGATCCACCAGTGTCATTGCATGTGTGTTCTCTTCACAATCCACCTATGGATCCACCAGTGTCATTGCATGTGTTCTTTTTAGTAACAACAACCAGTGTTATTGCATCTGTGCTCTCTTCTGAGACCACACATGGATCCACCAGTGTCATTGCATGTGTGTTCTTTTTACTAACAACAACAAGAGTCATTGAAATGTGTGCTCTCTTCAGAGACCACACATGGATCCACCAGTGTCATTGCATGCGTGTTCTTTACACATACCACATATGGATCACCAGTGTCACTACGTGTGTGTTCTTTTCACAATCCACCCATGGATCCACCAGTGCCATTGCATGTGTGTTCTTTTTAGTAACAACTAGAGTCATTTTGCATGTGTGTTCTTTTCACATACCACCTATGGATCCACCAGTGTCATTGCATGTGTTTTCTTTTCACAATCCACTCATGGATCCCACCAGTGTCATTTTGCATGTGTGTTCTTTTTAGTAACAACAACTAGAGTCATTTTGCATGTGTGTTCTCTTCACATACCACCTATGGATCCACCAGTGTCATTGCATGTGTGTTCTCTTCATAATCCACCTATGGATCCACCAGTGTCATTGCATGTGTTCTTTTTAGTAACAATAACCAAGGTTATTGCATCTGTGCTCTCTTCAGAGACCACGCATGGATCCACCAGTGTCATTGCATGTGTGTTCTTTTTACTAACAACAACAAGAGTCATTGAAATGTGTGCTCTCTTCAGAGACCACACATGGATCCACCAGTGTCATTGCATGCGTGTTCTTTTCACATACCACATATGGATCACCAGTGTCATTACATGTGTGTTCCTTTTACTAACAACAACAAGAGTCATTGAAATGTGTGCTCTCTTCAGAGACCACACATGGATCCACCAGTGTCATTGCATGCGTGTTCTTTTCACATACCACATATGGATCCACCAGTGTCATTGCATGTGTGTTCTTTTTAGTAACAACAACCAGAGTCATTTTGCATGTGTGTTCTTTTCACATACCACCTATGTATCCACCAGTGTCATTGAAATGTGTATTATTTTCAACTACCACCCATGGATCCACCAGTGTCATTGCATTTGTGTTCCTTTTAGTAACAACAACCAGAGTCATTTTGCATCTGTGATGTCTTCACATACCACCTATGGATCCACCTGTGTCATTGCGTGTGTGTTCTTTTTAGTTACAACAACCAGAGTCATTGAAATGTGTGTTCTTATCACATACCACCTATGGATCCACCAGTGTCATTGCATGTGTGTTCATTTCACTAACAACAACCAGAGTCATTGCATGTGTGTTCTTTTCACATACCACATATGGATTCACCAATGTGATTGAAATGTGTGTTCTCTACAGAGACCACACATGGATCCACCAGTGTCATTGCATGTGTGTTCTTTTTAGTAATAACCAGAGTCATTTTGCATGTGTGTTCTTTTCACATACCACATATGGATCCACCAGTATCATTGCATGTGTGTTCTTTTCACAATCCACCCATGGATCCACCGGTGTCATTGCATGTGTGTTCTTTTTAGTAACAACCAGAGTCATTTTGCATGTGTGATTTTCACATAACATCTATGGATCCACCAGTGTCATTGCATGTGTTTTCTTTTCACAATCCACCCATGGATCCCACCAGTGTCAATTTGCATGTGTTCTTTTTAGTAACAACAACCAGAGTCATTTTGCATGTGTGTTCTCTTCACATACCACCTATGGATCCACCAGTGTCATTGCATGTGTGTTCTCTTCACAATCCACCTATGGATCCACTAGTGTCATTGCATGTGTTCTTTTTAGTAACAACAACCAGTGTTATTGCATTTGTGCTCTCTTCAGAGACCACACATGGATCCACCAGTGTCATTGCATGTGTGTTCTTTTTACTAACAACAACTAGAGTCATTCAAATGTGTGCTGTCTTCAGAGACCACACATGGATCCGCCAGTGTCATTGCATGCGTGTTCTTTTCACATACCACATATGGATCACAGTGTCATTGCATGCGTGTTCTTTTCACAATCCACCCATGGATCCACCAGTGTCATTGCATGTGTGTTCTTTTTAGTAACAACCAGAGTCATTTTGCATGTGTGTTCTTTTCACATACCACCTATGGATCCACCAGTGTCATTGCATGTGTTTTGTTTTCACAATCCACCCATGGATCCCACCAGTGTCATTTTGCATGTGTGTTCTTTTTAGTAACAACAACCAGAGTCATTTTGCATGTGTGTTCTCTTCACATACCTCCTATGGATCCACCAGTGTCATTGCATGTGTGTTCTTCTCACATACCACCTATGGATCCACCAGTGTCATTGCATGTGTGTTCATTTCACTAACAACAACCAGAGTCATTGCATGTGTGTTCTTTTCACATACCACATATGGATCCACCAGTGTGATTGGAATGTGTGTTCTCTACAGAGACCACACATGTATCCACCAGTGTCATTGCACGTGTGTTCTTTTCACGAACAACAACCAGAGTCATTGAAATGTGTGTTCTTCTCACATACCACATATGGATCCACCAGTGTCATTGCATGTGTGTTCATTTCACTAACAACAACCAGAGTCATTGCATGTGTGTTCTTTTCACATACCACATATGGATCCACCAGTGTGATTGAAATATGTGTTCTCTACAGAGACCACACATGGATCCACCAGTGTCATTGCATGTGTGTTCTTTTTAGTAACAACCAGAGTCATTTTGCATGTGTGTTCTTTTCACATACCACATATGGATCCACCAGTGTCATTGCATGTGCGTTCTTTTCACAATCCACCCATGGATCCACCAGTGTCATTGCATGTGTGTTCATTTTAGTAACAACCAGAGTCATTTTGCATGTGTGTTCTTTTCACATACCACCTATGGATCCACCAGTGTCATTGCATGTGTTTTGTTTTCACAATCCACCCATGGATCCCACCAGTATCATTTTGCATGTGTGTTCTTTTTAGTAACAACAACCAGAGTCATTTTGCATGTGTGTTCTCTTCACATACCACCTATGGATCCACCAGTGTCATTGCATGTGTGTTCTCTTCACAATCCACCTATGGATCCACCAGTGTCATTGCATGTGTTCTTTTTAGTAACAACAACAAGTGTCATTGCATGTGTGCTCTCTTCAGAGACCAAACATGGATCCACCAGTGTCATTGCATGTGTGTTCTTTTTACTAACAACAACAAGAGTCATTCAAATGTGTTCTCTCTTCAGAGACCACACATGTATCCACCAGTGTCATTGCATGTCTGTTCTTTTCACAATCCACCCATGGATCCACCAGTGTCATTGCATGTGTGTTCTTTTTAGTAAAAAAACAGAGTCATTTTGCATGTGCGTTCTTCTCACATACCACCTATGGATCCACCAGTGTCATTTCATGTGTCTTCTTTTCACTAACAACAACCAGAGTCATTGCATGTGTGTTCTTTTCACATACCACATATGGATCCACCAGTGTCATTGAAATGCGTGCTCTACAGAGACCACACATGGATCCACTAGTGTCATTGCATGTGTGTTCTTTTTAGTAACAACAACCAGAGTCATTTTGCATGTGTGTTCTTCTCACATACCACCTATGGATCCACCAGTGTCATTGCATGTGTGTTCTTTTCACTAACAACAACCAGAGTCATTGCATGTGTGTTCTTTTCACATACCACATATGGATGCACCAGTGTCATTGAAATGCGTGTTCTCTACAGAGACCACACATGGATCCACCAGTGTCATTGCCTGTGTTTTCTATTTAGTAACAACAGCCAGTCATTTTGCATGTGTGTTCTTTTCACATACCACCTATGGATCCACCAGTGTCATTGCATGTGTGATCTCTTCACAATCCACCTATGGATCCACCAGTGTCATTGCATGTGTGTTCTTTTTAGTAACAACCAGAGTCATTGCATGTGTGGTCTTTTCACATACCACATATGGATCACCACAATCATTGCATGTGTGTTCTTTTCTCAATCCTCCCATGGATCCACCAGTGTCATTGCATGTGTGTTCTTTTTAGTACCAACCAGAGTCATTTTGCATGTGTGTTCTTTTCACATACCACCTATGGATCCACCAGTGTCATTGCATGCTTTTTCTTTTCACAATCCACCCATGGATCCCACCAGAGTCATTTTACATGTGTGTTATTTTCACATACCACATATGGATCCACAAGTGTCATTGCATGTGCGTTCTTGTCACAATCCACCCATGGATCCACCAGTGTCATTGCATGTGTGTTCTATTTAGTAATAACCAGAGTCATTTTGCATGTGTGTTCTTTTCACATACCACATATGGATCCACCAGTGTCATTGCATGTGTGTTCTTTTCACAATCCACCCATGGATCCACCGGTGTCATTGCATGTGTGTTCTTTTTAGTAACAACCAGAGTCATTTTGCATGTGTGTTCTTTTCACATAACACCTATGGATCCACCAGTGTCATTGCATGTGTTTTCTTTTCACAATCCACCCATGGATCCCACCAGTGTCATTTTGCATGTGTTCTTTTTAGTAACAACAACCAGAGTCATTTTGCATGTGTGTTCTCTTCACATACCACCTATGGATCCACCAGTGTCATTGCATGTGTGTTCTCTTCACAATCCACCTATGGATCCACCAGTGTCATTGCATGTGTTCTTTTTAGTAACAACAACCAATGTTATTGCATCTGTGCTCTCTTTAGAGACCACACATGGATCCACCAGTGTCATTGCATGTGTGTTATTTTTACTAACAACAACAAGAGTCATTCAAATGTGTGCTCTCTTCAGAGACCACACATGGATCCGCCAGTGTCATTGCATGCGTGTTCTTTTCACATACCACATATGGATCACAGTGTCATTGCATGTGTGTTCTTTTCACAATCCACCCATGGATCCACCAGTGTCATTGCATGTGTGTTCTTTTTAGTAACAACCAGTCATTTTGCATGTGTGTTCTTTTCACATACCACCTATGGATCCACCAGTGTCATTGCATGTGTTTTGTTTTCACAATCCACCCATGGATCCCACCAGTGTCATTTTGCATGTGTGTTCTTTTTAGTAACAACAACCAGAGTCATTTTGCATGTGTGTTATCTTCACATACCACCTATGGATCCACCAGTGTCATTGCATGTGTGTTCTTCTCACATACCACCTATGGATCCACCAGTGTCATTGCATGTGTGTTCATTTCACTAACAACAACCAGAGTCATTGCATGTGTGTTCTTTTCACATACCACATATGGATCCACCAGTGTGATTGGAATATGTGTTCTATACAGAGACCACACATGGATCCACCAGTGTCATTGCACGTGTGTTCTTTTCACGAACAACAACCAGAGTCATTGAAATGTGTGTTCTTCTCACATACCACATATGGATCCACCAGTGTCATTGCATGTGTGTTCATTTCACTAACAACAACCAGAGTCATTGCATGTGTGTTCTTTTCACATACCACATATGGATCCACCACTGTCATTGCATGTGTGTTCTTTTGACAATCCACCCGTGGATCCACCGGTGTCATTGCATGTGTGTTCTTTTTAGTAACAACCAGAGTCATTTTGCATGTGTGTTCTTTTCACATACCACCTATGGATCCACCAGTGTCATTGCATGTGTTTTGTTTTCACAATCCACCCATGGATCCCACCAGTGTCATTTTGCACGTGTGTTCTTTTTAGTAGCAACAACCAGAGTCATTTTGCATGTGTGTTCTCTTCACATACCACCTATGGATCCACCAGTGCCATTGCATGTCTGTTCTTCTCACATACCACCTATGGATCCACCAGTGTCATTGCATGTGTGTTCATTTCACTAACAACAACCAGAGTCATTGCATGTGTGTTCTTTTCACATACCACATATGGATCCACCAGTGTGATTGGAATGTGTGTTCTCTACAGAGACCACACATGGATCCACCAGTGTCATTGCACGTGTGTTCTTTTCACGAACAACAACCAGAGTCATTGAAATGTGTGTTCTTCTCACATACCACATATGGATCCACCAGTGTCATTGCATGTGTGTTCATTTCACTAACAACAACCAGAGTCATTGCATGTGTGTTTTTTTCACATACCACATATGGATCCACCAGTGTCATTGCATGTGTGTTCTCTACAGAGACCACACATGGATCCACCAGTGTCATTGCATGTGTTTTATTTTTAGTAACAACCAGAGTCATTTTGCATGTGTGTTCTTTTCACATACCACATATGGATCCACCAGTGTCATTGCATGTGCGTTCTTTTCACAATCCACCCATGGATCCACCGGTGTCATTGCATGTGTGTTCATTTTAGTAACAACCAGAGTCATTTTGCATGTGTGTTCTTTTCACATACCACCTATGGATCCACCAGTGTCATTGCATGTGTTTTGTTTTCACAATCCACCCATGGATCCCACCAGTATCATTTTGCATGTGTGTTCATTTTAGTAACAACAACCAGAGTCATTTTGCATGTGTGTTCTCTTCACATACCACCTATGGATCCACCAGTGTCATTGCATGTGTGTTCTCTTCACAATCCACCTATGGATCCACCAGTGTCATTGCATGTGTTCTTTTTAGTAACAACAACAAGTGTCATTGCATGTGTGCTCTCTTCAGAGACCAAACATGGATCCACCAGTGTCATTGCATGTGTGTTCTTTTTACTAACAACAACAAGAGTCATTCAAATGTGTGCTCTCTTCAGAGACCAGACATGTATCCACCAGTGTCATTGCATGTCTGTTCTTTTCACAATCCACCCATGGATCCACCAGTGTCATTGCATGTGTGTTCTTTTTAGTAAAAACAACCAGAGTCATTTTGCATGTGTGTTCTTCTCACATACCACCTATGGATCCACCAGTGTCATTTCATGTGTCTTCTTTTCACTAACAACAACCAGAGTCATTGCATGTGTGTTCTTTTCACATACCGCATATGGATCCACCAGTGCCATTGAAATGCGTGTTCTCTACAGAGACCACACATGGATCCACTAGTGTCATTGCATGTGTGTTCTTTTTAGTAACAACAACCAGAGTTATTTTGCATGTGTGTTCTTCTCACATACCACCTATGGATCCACCAGTGTCATTGCATGTGTGTTCTTTTCACTAACAACAACCAGAGTCATTGCATGTGTGTTCTTTTCACATACCACATATGGATGCACCAGTGTCATTGAAATGCGTGTTCTCTACAGAGACCACACATGGATCCACCAGTGTCATTGCCTGTGTTTTCTATTTAGTAACAACAGCCAGTCATTTTGCATGTGTGTTCTTTTCACATACCACCTATGGATCCACCAGTGTCATTGCATGTGTGATCTCTTCACAATCCACCTATGGATCCACCAGTGTCATTGCATGTGTGTTCTTTTTAGTAACAACCAGAGTCATTGCATGTGTGGTCTTTTCACATACCACATATGGATCACCTCTATCATTGCATGTGTGTTCTTTTCACAATCCTCCCATGGATCCACCAGTGTCATTGCATGTGTGTTCTTTTTAGTACCAACCAGAGTCATTTTGCATGTGTGTTCTTTTCACATACCACCTATGGATCCACCAGTGTCAGTGCATGCTTTTTCTTTTCACAATCCACCCATGGATCCCACCAGAGTCATTTTACATGTGTGTTATTTTCACATACCACATATGGATCCACAAGTGTCAGTGCATGTGCGTTCTTGTCACAATCCACCCATGGATCCACCGGTGTCATTGCATGTCTGTTCTTTTTAGTAACAACCAGAGTCATTTTGCATGTGTGTTCTTTTCACATACCACCTATGGATCCACCAGTGTCATTGCATGTGTGATCTCTTCACAATCCACCTATGGATCCACCAGTGTCATTGCATGTGTGTTCTTTTTAGTAACAACCAGAGTCATTGCATGTGTGGTCTTTTCACATACCACATATGGATCACCACTATCATTGCATGTGTGTTCTTTTCACAATCCTCCCATGGATCCACCAGTGTCATTGCATGTGTGTTCTTTTTAGTACCAACCAGAGTCATTTTGCATGTGTGATCTTTTCACATACCACCTATGGATCCACCAGTGTCATTGCATGCTTTTTCTTTTCACAATCCACCCATGGATCCCACCAGAGTCATTTTACATGTGTGTTATTTTCACATACCACATATGGATCCACAAGTGTCATTGCATGTGCGTTCTTGTCACAATCCATCCATGGATCCACCGGTGTCATTGCATGTGTGTTCTTTTTAGTAACAACCAGAGTCATTTTGCATGTGTCTTCTTTTCACATACCACCTATGGATCCACCAGTGTCATTGCATGTGTGTTCATTTCACTAACAACAACCAGAGTCATTGCATGTGTGTTCTTTTCACATACCACATATGGATCCACCAGTGTGACTGAAATGTGTGTTCTCTACACATGGATCCACCAGTGTCATTGCATGTGTGTTCTTTTTAGTAACAACCAGAGTCATTTTGCATGTGTGTTCTTTTCACATACCACATATGGATCCACCAGTGACATTGCATGTGTGTTCTTTTCACAATCCACCCGTGGATCCACTGGTGTCATTGCATGTGTGTTATTTTTCGTAACAACCAGAGTCATTTTGCATGTGTGTTCTTTTCACATACCACCTATCGATCCACCAGTGTCATTGCATGTGTTTTCTTTTCACAATACACCCATGGATGCCACCAGTGTCATTTTGCATGTGTGTTATTTTTAGTAACAACAACCAGAGTCATCTTGCATGTGTGTTCTCTTCCCATACCACCTATGGATCCACCAGTGTCATTGCATGTGTGTTCTCTTCACAGTCCACCTATGGATCCACCAGTGTCATTGCATGTGTTCTTTTTAGTAACAACAACCAGTGTCATTGCATGTGTGCTCTCTTCAAAGACAACACATGGATCCACCACTGTCATTGCATGTGTGTTCTTTTTACTAACAACAAGAGTCATTGAAATATATGCTCTCTTCAGAGACCACACATGGATCCACCAGTGTCATTGCATGTGTCTTCTTTTCACAATCCACCCATGGATCCACTAGTGTCATTGCATGTGTCTTCTTTTCACAATCCACCCATGGATCCACCAGTGTCATTGCATGTGTGTTCTTTTTAGTAACAAAAACCAGAGTCATTTTGCATGTGTGTTCTTCTCACATACCACCTATGGATCCACCAGTGTCATTGCATGTGTGTTCTTTTCACTAACAACAACCAGAGTCATTGCATGTGTGTTCTTTTCGCATACCGCATAAGGATCCACCAGTGTCATTGAAATGCGTGTTCTCTAAAGAGAGCACACATGGATCCACCAGTGTCATTGAATGTGTGTTCTTTTTAGTAACAACAACCAGAGTCATTTTGCATGTGTGTTCTTCTCACATACCACCTATGGATCCACCAGTGTCATTGCATGTGTGTTCTTTTCACTAACAACAACCAGAGTCATTGCATGTGTGTTCTTTTCACATACCACATATGGATCCACCAGTGTCATGGAAATGCGTGTTCTCTACAGAGACCACACATGGATCCACTAGTGTCATTGCATGTGTGTTCTTTTTAGTAACAACAACCAGTCATTTTGCATGTGTGTTCTTTTCACATACCACCTATGGATCCACCAGTGTCACCGCATGTGTGTTCTCTTCACAATCCACCTATGGATCCACCACTGTCATTGCATGTGTGTTCTTTCTAGTAACTACCAGAGTCATTGCATGTGTGTTCTTTTCACATACCACATATGGATCACCAGTGTCATTGCATGTGTGTTCTTTTCACAATCCACCCATGGATCCACCGGTGTTATTGCATGTGTGTTCTTTTTAGTAACAACCAAAGTCATTTTGCATGTGTGTTCTTTTCACATACCACCTATGGATCCACCAGTGTCATTGCATGTGTGTTCTTTTTAGTTACAACAACAAGAGTCATTGAAATGTGTGTTCTTCTCACATACCACCGGATCCACCAGAGTCATTGCATGTGTGTTCTTTTCACTTTCCACATATGGATCCACCAGTGTCATTGAAATGTGTGTTCTCTATAGAGACCACACATGGATCCACCAGTGTCATTGCATGTGTGTTCTCTTCACAATCCACCTATGGATCCACCAGTGTCATTGCATGTGTGTTCTTTTTAGTAACAACCAGACTCATTGCATGTGTGTTCTTTTCACATACCACAGATGGATCACCACTATCATTGCATGTGTGTTCTTTTCACAATCCACCCATGGATCCACCAGTGTCATTGCATGTGTGTTCTTTTTAGTAACAACCAGAGTAATTTTGCATGTGTGTTCTTTTCACATACCACCTATGGATCCACCAGTGTCATTGCATGCGTTTTCTTTTCACAATCCACCCATGGATCCCACTAGTGTCATTTCGCATGTGTGTTCTTTTTAGTAACAACAACCAATACCATTGCATGTGTGTTCATTTCATAAACCACCTATGGATCCACCAGTGTCATTGCATGTGTGTTCTTTTTAGTAACAACAACCAGAGTCATTTTGCATGTGTGTTCTTCTCACATACCACCTATGGATCCACCAGTGTCATTGCATGTGTGTTCTTTTTAGTAACAACAACCAGTGTCATTGCATGTGTGTTCTATTCAGAGACCACACATGGATCCACCGGTGTCATTGCATGTGTGTTCTTTTTAGTAACAACCAGAGTCATTTTGCATGTGTGTTCTTTTCACATACCACCTATGGATCCACCCGTGTCATTGCATGTGTGTTATTTTTACTAACAACAACAAGAGTCATTGAAATGTATGCTCTCTTCAGAGACCACACATGGATCCACCAGTGTGATTGCATGTGTCTTGTTTTCACAATCCACCCATGGATCCACCAGTGTCATTGCATGTGTGTTCTTTTTAGTAACAACAACCAGAGTCATTTGCATGTGTGTTCTTCTCACATACCACCGATGGATCCACCAGTGTCATTGCATGTGTGTTCTTTTCACTAACAACAACCAGAGTCATTGCATGTGTGTTCTTTTCACATAACACATATGGATCCACCAGTGTCATTGAAATGCGTGTTCTCTAAAGAGACCACAGATGGATCCACCAGTGTCATTGCATGTGTGTTCTTTTTAGTAACAACAACCTGTGTCATTGCATGTGTGTTCTCTTCAGAGACCACACATGGATCCACCAGTGTCATTGCATGTGTGTTCTTTTTACTAACAACAAGAGTCATTGAAATGTGTGCTCTCTTTAGAGACCACACATGGATCCACCAGTGTCATTGCATGTGTGTTCTTTTCACTAACAACAACCAGAGTCATTGCATGTGTGTTCTTTTGACATACCACATATGGATCCACCTGTGTCATTGCATTTGTGCTCTTTTCACAATCCACCCATGGATCCACAAGTGTCATTGCATGTGTGTTCTGTTTAGTAACAACAAGAGTCATTTTGCATGTGTGATCTCTTCACATACCTCCTATGGATCCACCCGTGTCATTGCATGTGTGTTCTTTTTAGTAACAACAACCAAAGTCATTTTGCATGTGTGTTCTTTTCACATACCACCTATGGATCCACCAGTGTCATTGAAATATGTATTATTTTCAACTCCCACCCATGGATCCACCAGTGTCATTGCATGTGTGTTCTGTTTAGTAACAACAACTAGTCATTTTGCATGTGTGATCTCTTCACATACCACCTATGGAACCACCAGTGTCATTGCATGTGTGTTCTTTTTAGTTACAACAACCAGAGTCATTGAAATGTGTGTTCTTCTCACATACCACCTATGGATCCACCAGTGTCATTGCATGTTTGTTCATTTCACTAACAACAATCAGAGTCATTGCATGTGTGTTATTTTCACATACCACAAATGGATCCACCAGTGTGATTGAAATGTGTGTTCTCTACAGATACCACACATGGATCCACCAATGTCATTGCATGTGTGTTCTTTTCAGTAACAACCAGAGTCATTTTGCATGTGTGTTCTTTTCACATACAACATATGTATCCACCAGTGTCATTGCATGTGTGTTCTTTTCACAATCCACCCATGGATCCACCGGTGTCATTGCATGTGTGTTCTTTTTAGTAACAACCAGAGTCATTTTGCATGTGTGTTCTTTTCACATACCACCTATGGATCCACCCGTGTCATTGCATGTGTGTTCTTTTTACTAACAACAACAAGAGTCATTGAAATGTATGCTCTCTTCAGGGACCACACATGGATCCACCAGTGTGATTGCATGTGTCTTGTTTTCACAATCCACCCATGGATCCACCAGTGTCATTGCATGTGTGTTCTTTTTAGTAACAACAACCAGAGTCATTTGCATGTGTGTTCTTCTCACATACCACCGATGGATCCTCCAGTGTCATTGCATGTGTGTTCTTTTCACTAACAACAACCAGAGTCATTGCATGTGTGTTCTTTTCACATACCACATATGGATCCACCAGTGTCATTGAAATGCGTGTTCTCTAAAGAGACCACAGATGGATCCACCAGTGTCATTGCATGTGTGTTCTTTTTAGTAACAACAACCAGTGTCATTGCATGTGTGTTCTCTTCAGAGACCACGCATGGATCCACCAGTGTCATTGCATGTGTGTTCTTTTTACTAACAACAAGAGTCATTGAAATGTGTGCTCTCTTTAGAGACCACACATGGATCCACCAGTGTCATTGCATGTGTGTTCTTTTCACTAACAACAACCAGAGTCATTGCATGTGTGTTCTTTTGACATACCACATATGGATCCACCTGTGTCATTGCATGTGTGCTCTTTTCACAATCCACCCATGGATCCACCAGTGTCATTGCATGTGTGTTCTTTTTAGTAACAACAACCAGAGTCATTTTGCATGTGTGTTCTTTTCACATACCACCTATGGATCCACCAGTGTCATTGAAATGTGTATTATTTTCAACTACCACCCATGGATCCATAAGTGTCATTGCATGTGTGTTCTGTTTAGTAACAACAACCAGAGTCATTTTGCATGTGTGATCTCTTCACATACCTCCTATGGATCCACCCGTGTCATTGCATGTGTGTTCCCTTTAGTAACAACAACCAAAGTCATTTTGCATGTGTGTTCTTTTCACATACCACCTATGGATCCACCAGTGTCATTGAAATATGTATTATTTTCAACTACCACCCATGGATCCACCAGTGTCATTGCATGTGTGTTCTGTTTACTAACAACAACTAGTCATTTTGCATGTGTGATCTCTTCACATACCACCTATGGAACCACCAGTGTCATTGCATGTGTGTTCTTTTTAGTTACAACAACCAGAGTCATTGAAATGTGTGTTCTTCTCACATACCACCTATGGATCCACTAGTGTCATTGCATGTTTGTTCATTTCACTAACAATAATCAGAGTCATTGCATGTGTGTTATTTTCACATACCACATATGGATCCACCAGTGTGATTGAAATGTGTGTTCTCTACAGAGACCACACATGGATCCACCAGTGTCATTGCATGTGTGTTCTTTTCAGTAACAACCAGAGTCATTTTGCATGTGTGTTCTTTTCACATACCAAATATGTATCCACCAGTGTCATTGCATGTGTGTTCTTTTTACAATCCACCCATGGATCCACCGGTGTCATTGCATGTGTGTTCTTTTTAGTAACAACCAGAGTCATTTTGCACGTGTGTTCTTTTCACATACACCTAGGGATCCACCCGTGTCATTGCATGTGTGTTCTTTTTACTAAAAACAACAAGAGTCATTGAAATGTATGCTCTCTTCAGAGACCACACATGGATCCACCAGTGTCATTGCATGTGTGTTCTTTTTACTAACAACAAGAGTCATTGAAATGTGTGCTCTCTTTAGAGACCACACATGGATCCACCAGTGTCATTGCATGTGTGTTCTTTTCACTAACAACAACCAGAGTCATTGCATGTGTGTTCTTTTGACATACCACATACGGATCCACCTGTGTCATTGCATGTGTGCTCTTTTCACAATCCACCCATGGATCCACCAGTGTCATTGCATGTGTGTTCTTTTTAGTAACAACAACCAGAGTCATTTTGCATTTGTGTTCTTTTCACATACCACCTATGGATCCACCAGTGTCATTGAAATGTGTATTATTTTCAACTACCACCCATGGATCCACAAGTGTCATTGCATGTGTGTTCTGTTTAGTAACAACAACCAGAGTCATTTTGCATGTGTGATCTCTTCACATACCTCCTATGGATCCACCCGTGTCATTGCATGTGTGTTCCTTTTAGTAACAACAACCAAAGTCATTTTGCATGTGTGTTCTTTTCACATACCACCTATGGATCCACCAATGTCATTGAAATATGTATTATTTTCAACTACCACCCATGGATCCACCAGTGTCATTGCATGTGTGTTCTGTTTACTAACAACAACTAGTCATTTTGCATGTGTGATCTCTTCACATACCACCTATGGAACCACCAGTGTCATTGCATGTGTGTTCTTTTTAGTTACAACAACCAGAGTCATTGAAATGTGTGTTCTTCTCACATACCACCTATGGATCCACTAGTGTCATTGCATGTTTGTTCATTTCACTAACAATAATCAGAGTCATTGCATGTGTGTTATTTTCACATACCACATATGGATCCACCAGTGTGATTGAAATGTGTGTTCTCTACAGAGACCACACATGGATCCACCAGTGTCATTGCTTGTGTGTTCTTTTCAGTAACAACCAGAGTCATTTTGCATGTGTGTTCTTTTCACATACCAAATATGTATCCACCAGTGTCATTGCATGTGTGTTCTTTTCACAATCCACCCATGGATCCACCGGTGTCATTGCATGTGTGTTCTTTTTAGTAACAACCAGAGTCATTTTGCATGTGTGTTCTTTTCACATACCACCTATGGATCCACTCGTGTCATTGCATGTGTGTTCTTTTTACTAACAACAACAAGAGTCATTGAAATGTATGCTCTCTTCAGAGACCACACATGGATCCACCAGTGTGATTGCATGTGTCTTGTTTTCACAATCCACCCATGGATCCACCAGTGTCATTGCATGTGTGTTCTTTTTAGTAACAACAACCAGAGTCATTTGCATGTGTGTTCTTCTCACATACCACTGATGGATCCACCAGTGTCATTGCATGTGTGTTCTTTTCACTAACAACAACCAGAGTCATTGCATGTGTGTTCTTTTCACATACCACATATGGATCCACCAGTGTCATTGAAATGCGTGTTCTCTAAAGAGACCACAGATGGATCCACCAGTGTCATTGCATGTGTGTTCTTTTTAGTAACAACAACCAGTGTCATTGCATGTGTGTTCTCTTCAGAGACCACACATGGATCCACCAGTGTCACTGCATGTGTGTTCTTTTTAGTAACAACAACCAGAGTCATTTTGCATGTGTGTTCTTCTCACATACCACCTATGGATCCACCAGTGTCATTGCATGTGTGTTCTTTTCACTAACAACAACCAGAGTCATTGCATGTGCGTTCTTTTGACATACCACATATGGATCCACCTGTGTCATTGCATGTGTGCTCTTTTCACAATCCACCCATGGATCCACCAGTGTCATTGCATGTGTGTTCTTTTTAGTAACAACAACCAGAGTCATTTTGCATGTGTGTTCTTTTCACATACCACCTATGGATCCACCAGTGTCATTGAAATGTGTATTATTTTCAACTACCACCCATGGATCCACAAGTGTCATTGCATGTGTGTTCTGTTTAGTAACAACAACCAGAGTCATTTTGCATGTGTGATCTCTTCACATACCTCCTATGGATCCACCCGTGTCATTGCATGTGTGTTCCTTTTAGTAACAACAACCAAAGTCATTTTGCATGTGTGTTCTTTTCACATACCACCTATGGATCCACCAGTGTCATTGAAATATGTATTATTTTCAACTACCACCCATGGATCCACCAGTGTCATTGCATGTGTGTTCTGTTTACTAACAACAACTAGTCATTTTGCATGTGTGGTCTCTTCACATACCACCTATGGAACCACCAGTGTCATTGCATGTGTGTTCTTTTTAGTTACAACAACCAGAGTCATTGAAATGTGTGTTCTTATCACATACCACCTATGGATCCACTAGTGTCATTGCATGTTTGTTCATTTCACTAACAATAATCAGAGTCATTGCATGTGTGTTATTTTCACATACCACATATGGATCCACCAGTGTGATTGAAATGTGTGTTCTCTACAGAGACCACACATGGATCCACCAGTGTCATTGCATGTGTGTTCTTTTCAGTAACAACCAGAGTCATTTTGCATGTGTGTTCTTTTCACATACCAAATATGTATCCACCAGTGTCATTGCATGTGTGTTCTTTTCACAATCCACCCATGGATCCACCGGTGTCATTGCATGTGTGTTCTTTTTAGTAACAACCAGAGTCATTTTGCACGTGTGTTCTTTTCACATACCACCTAGGGATCCACCCGTGTCATTGCATGTGTGTTCTTTTTACTAAAAACAACAAGAGTCATTGAAATGTATGCTCTCTTCAGAGACCACACATGGATCCACCAGTGTGATTGCATGTGTCTTGTTTTCACAATCCACCCATGGATCCACCAGTGTCATTGCATGTGTGTTCTTTTTAGTAACAACAACCAGAGTCATTTGCATGTGTGTTCTTCTCACATACCACCTATGGATCCACCAGTGTCATTGCATGTGTGTTCTTTTCACTAACAACAACCAGAGTCATTGCATGTGTGTTCTTTTCACATAACACATATGGATCCACCAGTGTCATTGAAATGCGTGTTCTCTAAAGAGACCACAGATGGATCCACCAGTGTCATTGCATGTGTGTTGTTTTTAGTAAGAACAACCAGTGTCATTGCATGTGTGTTCTCTTCAGAGACCACACATGGATCCACCAGTGTCATTGCATGTGTGTTCTTTTTACTAACAACAAGAGTCATTGAAATGTGTGCTCTCTTTAGAGACCACACATGGATCCACCAGTGTCATTGCATGTGTGTTCTTTTCACTAACAACAACCAGAGTCATTGCATGTGTGTTCTTTTGATATACCACATATGGATCCACCTGTGTCATTGCATTTGTGCTCTTTTCACAATCCACCCATGGATCCACCAGTGTCATTGCATGTGTGTTCTTTTTAGTAACAACAACCAGAGTCATTTTGCATGTGTGTTCTTTTCACATACCACCTATGGATCCACCAGTGTCATTGAAATGTGTATTATTTTCAACTACCACCCATGGATCCACAAGTGTCATTGCATGTGTGTTCTGTTTAGTAACAACAAGAGTCATTTTGCATGTGTGATCTCTTCACATACCTCCTATGGATCCACCCGTGTCACTGCATGTGTGTTCTTTTTAGTAACAACAACCAAAGTCATTTTGCATATGTGTTCTTTTCACATACCACCTATGGATCCACCAGTTTCATTGAAATATGTATTATTTTCAACAACCACCCATGGATCCACCATTGTCATTGCATGTGTGTTCTGTTTAGTAACAAAACCAAGTCATTTTGCATGTGTGATCTCTTCACATACCACCTATGGAACCACCAGTGTCATTGCATGTGTGTTCTTTTTAGTTACAACAACCAGAGTCATTGAAATGTGTGTTCTTCTCACATACCACCTATGGATCCACCAGTGTCATTGCATGTTTGTTCATTTCACTAACAACAATCAGAGTCATTGCATGTGTGTTATTTTCACATACCACATATGGATCCACCAGTGTGATTGAAATGTGTGTTCTCTACAGAGACCACACATGGATCCACCAATGTCATTGCATGTGTGTTCTTTTCAGTAACAACCAGAGTCATTTTGCATGTGTGTTCTTTTCACATACCACATATGTATCCACCAGTGTCATTGCATGTGTGTTCTTTTCACAATCCACCCATGGATCCACCGGTGTCATAGCATGTGTGTTCTTTTTAGTAACAACCAGAGTCATTTTGCATGTGTGTTCTTTTCACATACCACCTATGGATCCACCCGTGTCATTGCATGTGTGTTCTTTTTACTAACAACAACAAGAGTCATTGAAATGTATGCTCTCTTTAGAGACCACACATGGATCCACCAGTGTCATTGCACGTGTCTTCTTTTCACAATCCACCCATGGAAACACCAGTGTCATTGCATATGTGTTCTTTTTAGTAACAACAACCAGAGTCATTTTGCATGTGTGTTCTTCTCACATACCACCTATGGATCCACCAGTGTCATTGCATGTGTGTTCTTTTCACTAACAACAACCAGAGTCATTGCATGTGTGTTCTTTTCACATACCACATATGGATCCACCAGTGTCATTGAAATGCGTGTTCTCTAAAGAGACCACACATGGATCCACCAGTGTCATTGCATGTGTGTTCTTTTTAGTAACAACAACCAGTCATTTTGCATGTGTGTTCTTTTCACATACCACCTATGGATCCACCAGTGTCATTGCATGTGTGTTCTCTCCACAATCCACCTATGGATCCACTAGTGTCATTGCATGTGTGTTCTTTTTAGTAACAACCAGTGTCATTGCATGTGTGTTCATTTCATAATCCACCTATGGATCCACCAGTGTCATTGCATGTGTGTTCTTTTTAGTAACAACAACCAGAGTCATTTTGCATGTGTGTTCTTCTCACATACCACCTATGGATCCACCAGTGTCATTGCATGCGTGTTCTTTTTAGTAATAACAACCAGTGTCATTGCATGTGTGTTCTCTTCAGAGACCACACATGGATCCACCAGTGTCATTGCATGTGTGTTCTTTTTACTAACAACAACAAGAGTCATTGAAATGTGTGCTCTCTTTAGAGACCACACATGGATCCACCAGTGTCATTGCATGTGTGTTCTTTTCACTAACAACAACCAGAGTCATTGCATGTGTGTTCTTTTGACATACCACATATGGATCCACCTGTGTCATAGCTTGTGTGCCCTTTTCACAATCAACCCATGGATCCACCAGTGTCAGTGCATGTGTGTTCTTTTTAGTAACAACAACCAGAGTCATTTTGCATGTGTGTTATTTTCACATACCACCTATGGATCCACCAGTGTCATTGAAATGTGTATTATTTTCAACTACCACCCATGGATCCACAAGTGTCATTGCATGTGTGTTTTGTTTAGTAACAACAACCAGAGTCATTTTGCATGTGTGATCTCTTCACATACCACCTATGGATCCACCAGTGTTATTGCATGTGTGTTCTTTTTAGTAACAACAACCAAAGTCATTTTGCATGTGTGTTCTTTTCACATACCACCTATGGATCCACCAGTGTCATTGAAATATGTATTATTTTCAACTACCACCCATGGATCCACTAGTGTTATTGCATGTGTGTTCTTTTTAGTAACAACAACCAGAGTCATTTTGCATGTGTGATCTCTTCACATACCACCTATGGAACCACAAGTGTCATTGCATGTGTGTTCTTTTTAGTTACAACAACCAGAGTCATTGAAATGTGTGTTCTTCTCACATACCACCTATGGATCCACCAGTGTCATTGCATGTTTGTTCATGTCACTAACAACAATCAGAGTCATTGCATGTGTGTTATTTTCACATACCACATATGGATCCACCAGTGTGATTGAAATTTGTGTTCTCTACAGAGACCACACATGGATCCACCAGTGTCATTGCATGTGTGTTCTTTTCTGTAACAACCAAAGTCATTTTGCATGTGTGTTCTTTTCACATACCACATATGTATCCACCAGTGTCATTGCATGTGTGTTCTTTTCACAATCCACCCATGGATCCACCGGTGTCATTGCATGTGTGTTCCTTTTAGTAACAACCAGAGTCATTTTGCATGTGTGTTCTTTTCACATACCACCTATGGATCCACCAGTGTCATTGCATGTGTGTTCTTTTTACTAACAACAACAAGAGTCATTGAAATGTATGCTCTCTTCAGAGACCACACATGGATCCACCAGTGTGATTGCATGTGTCTTGTTTTCACAATCCACCCATGGATCCACCAGTGTCATTGCATGTGTGTTCTTTTTAGTAACAACAACCAGAGTCATTTGCATGTGTGTTCTTCTCACATACCACCTATGGATCCACCAGTGTCATTGCATGTGAGTTCTTTTCACTAACAACAACCAAAGGCATTGCATGTGTGTTCTTTTCACATACCACATATGGATCCACCAGTGTCATTGAAATGCGTGTTCTCTAAAGAGACCGCACATGGATCCACCAGTGTCATTGCATGTGTGTTCTTTTTAGAAACAACAACCAGTCATTTTGCATGTGTGTTCTTTTCACATACCACATATGGATCCACCAGTGTCATTGCATGTGTGTTCTCTTCACAATCCACCTATGGATCCACTAGTGTCATTGCATGTGTGTTCTTTTTAGTAACAACCAGTGTCATTGCATGTGTGTTCATTTCATAATCCACCTATGGATCCACCAGTGTCATTGCATGTGTGTTCTTTTTAGTAACAACAACCAGAGTCATTTTGCATGTGTGTTCTTCTCACATACCACCTATGGATCCACCAGTGTCATTGCATGCGTGTTCTTTTTAGTAATAACAACCAGTGTCATTGCATGTGTGTTCTCTTCAGAGACCAGACATGGATCCACTAGTGTCATTACATGTGTGTTCTTTTTACTAACAACAACAAGAGTCATTGAAATGTGTGCTCTCTTTGGAGACCACACATGGATCCACCAGTGTCATTGCATGTGTGTTCTTTTCACTAACAACAACCAGAGTCATTGCATGTGTGTTCTTTTGACATACCACATATGGATCCACCTGTGTCATTTCATGTGTGCCCTTTTCACAATACACCCATGGATCCACCAGTGTCATTGCATGTGTGTTCTTTTTAGTAACAACAACCAGAGTCATTTTGCATGTGTGTTCTTTTCACATACCACCTATGGATCCACCAGTGTCATTGAAATG
This sequence comes from Avena sativa, assembly GCA_916181665.1. NCBI lineage: Eukaryota > Viridiplantae > Streptophyta > Magnoliopsida > Poales > Poaceae > Avena > Avena sativa. The sequence continues at coordinate 60,126,299 of OV702287.1, read as the reverse complement.
TGTATTATTTTCAACTACCACCCATGGATCCACAAGTGTCATTGCATGTTTGTTCTGTTTAGTAACAACACCCAGAGTCATTTTGCATGTGTGATCTCTTCACATACCACCTATGGAACCACAAGTGTCATTGCATGTGTGTTCTTTTTCGTTACAACAGCCAGAGTCATTGAAATGTGTGTTCTTCTCACATACCACCTATGGATCCACCAGTGTCATTGCATGTGTGTTCATTTCACTAACAACAACCAAAATCATTGCATGTGTGTTCTTTTCACATACCACATATGGATCCACCAGTGTGATTAAAATGTGTGTTCTCTACAGAGACCACACATGGATCCACCAGTGTCATTGCATGTGTGTTCTTTTTAGTAACAACCAGAGTCATTTTGCATGTGTGTTCTTTTCACATACCACATATGGATCCACCAGTGTCATTGCATGTGTGTTCTTTTCACAATCCACCCATGGATCCATCGGTGTCATTGCATGTGTGTTCTTTTTAGTAACAACCAGAGTCATTTTGCATGTGTGTTCTTTTCACATACCACCTATGGATCCACCAGTGTCATTGCATCTGTGTTCTTTTTACTAACAACAACAAGAGTCATTGAAATGTATGCTCTCTTTAGAGACCACACATGGATCCACCAGTGTCATTGCACGTGTCTTCTTTTCACAATCCACCCATGGATCCACCAGTGTCATTGCATATGTGTTCTTTTTAGTAACAACAACCAGAGTCATTTTGCATGTGTGTTCTTCTCACATAGCACCTATGGATCCACCAGTGTCATTGCATGTGTGTTCTTTTCACTAACAACAACCAGAGTCATTGCATGTGTGTTCTTTTCACATACCACATATGGATCCACCAGTGTCTTTGAAATGCGTGTTCTCTAAAGAGACCACACATGGATCCACCAGTGTCATTGCATGTGTGTTCTTTTTAGTAACAACAACAAGAGTCATTGAAATGTATGCTCTCTTTAGAGACCACACATGGATCCACCAGTGTCATTGCACGTGTCTTCTTTTCACAATCCACCCATGGATCCACCAGTGTCATTGCATATGTGTTCTTTTTAGTAACAACAACCAGAGTCATTTTGCATGTGTGTTCTTCTCACATACCACCTATGGATCCACCAGTGTCATTGCATGTGTGTTCTTTTCAATAACAACAACCAGAGTCATTGCATGTGTGTTCTTTTCACATACCACATATGGATCCACCAGTGTCATTGAAATGCGTGTTCTCTAAAGAGACCACACATGGATCCACCAGTGTCATTGCATGTGTGTTCTTTTTAGTAACAACAACCAGTCATTTTGCATGTGTGTTCTTTTCACATACCACCTATGGATCCACCAGTGTCATTGCATGTGTGTTCTCTCCACAATCCACCTATGGATCCACTAGTGTCATTGCATGTGTGTTCTTTTTAGTAACAACCAGTGTCATTGCATGTGTGTTCATTTCATAATCCACCTATGGATCCACCAGTGTCATTGCATGTGTGTTCTTTTTAGTAACAACAACCAGAGTCATTTTGCATGTGTGTTCTTCTCACATACCACCTATGGATCCACTAGTGTCATTGCATGCGTGTTATTTTTAGTAACAACAACCAGTGTCATTGCATGTGTGTTCTCTTCAGAGACCACACATGGATCCACCAGTGTCATTGCATGTGTGTTCTTTTTACTAACAACAACAAGAGTCATTGAAATGTGTGCTCTCTTTAGAGACCACACATGGATCCACCAGTGTCATTGCATGTGTGTTCTTTTCACTAACAACAACCAGAGTCATTGCATGTGTGTTCTTTTGACATACCACATATGGATCCACCTGTGTCATTGCTTGTGTGACCTTTTCACAATCCACCCATGGATCCACCGGTGTTATTGCATGTGTGTTCTTTTTAGTAACAACCAGAGTCATTTTGCATGTGTGTTCTTTTCACATACCACCTATGGATCCACCAGTGTCATTGCATGTGTGTTCTTTTTACTAACAACAACAAGAGTCATTGAAATGTATGCTCTCTTTAGAGACCACACATGGATCCACCAGTGTCATTGCACGTGTCTTCTTTTCACAATCCACCCATGGATCCACCACTGTCATTGCATATGTGTTCTTTTTAGTAACAACAACCAGAGTCATTTTGCATGTGTGTTCTTCTCACATACCACCTATGGATCCACCAGTGTCATTGCATGTGTGTTCTTTTCACTAACAACAACCAGAGTCATTGCATGTGTGTTCTTTTCACATACCACATATGGATCCACCAGTGTCATTGAAATGCGTGTTCTCTAAAGAGACCACACATGGATCCACCAGTGTCATTGCATGTGTGTTCCTTTTAGTAACAACAACCAGTCATTTTGCATGTGTGTTCTTTTCACATACCACCTATGGATCCACCAGTGTCATTGCATGTGTGTTCTCTTCACAATCCACCTATGGATCCACTAGTGTCATTGCATGTGTGTTCTTTTTAGTAACAACCAGTGTCATTGCATGTGTGTTCATTTCATAATCCACCTATGGATCCACCAGTGTCATAGCATGTGTGTTCTTTTTAGTAAGAACAACCAGAGTCATTTTGCATGTGTGTTCTTCTCACATACCACCTATGGATCCACTAGTGTCATTGCATGCGTGTTCTTTTTAGTAACAACAACCAGTGTCATTGCATGTGTGTTCTCTTCAGAGACCACACATGGATCCACCAGTGTCATTGCATGTGTGTTCTTTTTACTAACAACAACAAGAGTCATTGAAATGTGTGCTCTCTTTAGAGACCACACATGGATCCACCAGTGTCATTGCATGTGTGTTCTTTTCACTAACAACAACCAGAGTCATTGCATGTGTGTTCTTTTGACATACCACATATGGATCCACCTGTGTCATTGCTTGTGTGCCCTTTTCACAATCCACCCATGGATCCACCAGTGTCAGTGCATTTGTGTTCTTTTTAGTAACAACAACCAGAGTCATTTTGCATGTGTGTTCTTTTCACATACCACATATGGATCCACCAGTGTCATTGCATGTGTGTTCTTTTCACAATCCACCCATGGATCCATCGGTGTCATTGCATGTGTGTTCTTTTTAGTAACAACCAGAGTCATTTTGCATGTGTGTTCTTTTCACATACCACCTATGGATCCACCAGTGTCATTGCATCTGTGTTCTTTTTACTAACAACAACAAGAGTCATTGAAATGTATGCTCTCTTTAGAGACCACACATGGATCCACCAGTGTCATTGCACGTGTCTTCTTTTCACAATCCACCCATGGATCCACCAGTGTCATTGCATATGTGTTCTTTTTAGTAACAACAACCAGAGTCATTTTGCATGTGTGTTCTTCTCACATACCACCTATGGATCCACCAGTGTCATTGCATGTGTGTTCTTTTCACTAACAACAACCAGAGTCATTGCATGTGTGTTCTTTTCACATACCACATATGGATCCACCAGTGTCATTGAAATGCGTGTTCTCTAAAGAGACCACACATGGATCCACCAGTGTCATTGCATGTGTGTTCTTTTTAGTAACAACAACAAGAGTCATTGAAATGTATGCTCTCTTTAGAGACCACACATGGATCCACCAGTGTCATTGCACGTGTCTTCTTTTCACAATCCACCCATGGATCCACCAGTGTCATTGCATATGTGTTCTTTTTAGTAACAACAACCAGAGTCATTTTGCATGTGTGTTCTTCTCACATACCACCTATGGATCCACCAGTGTCATTGCATGTGTGTTCTTTTAAATAACAACAACCAGAGTCATTGCATGTGTGTTCTTTTCACATACCACATATGGATCCACCAGTGTCATTGAAATGCGTGTTCTCTAAAGAGACCACACATGGATCCACCAGTGTCATTGCATGTGTGTTCTTTTTAGTAACAACAACCAGTCATTTTGCATGTGTGTTCTTTTCACATACCACCTATGGATCCACCAGTGTCATTGCATGTGTGTTCTCTCCACAATCCACCTATGGATCCACTAGTGTCATTGCATGTGTGTTCTTTTTAGTAACAACCAGTGTCATTGCATGTGTGTTCATTTCATAATCCACCTATGGATCCACCAGTGTCATTGCATGTGTGTTCTTTTTAGTAACAACAACCAGAGTCATTTTGCATGTGTGTTCTTCTCACATACCACCTATGGATCCACTAGTGTCATTGCATGCGTGTTATTTTTAGTAACAACAACCAGTGTCATTGCATGTGTGTTCTCTTCAGAGACCACACATGGATCCACCAGTGTCATTGCATGTGTGTTCTTTTTACTAACAACAACAGGAGTCATTGAAATGTGTGCTCTCTTTAGAGACCACACATGGATCCACCAGTGTCATTGCATGTGTGTTCTTTTCACTAACAACAACCAGAGTCATTGCATGTGTGTTCTTTTGACATACCACATATGGATCCACCTGTGTCATTGCTTGTGTGCCCTTTTCACAATCCACCCATGGATCCACCGGTGTCATTGCATGTGTGTTCTTTTTAGTAACAACCAGAGTCATTTTGCATGTGTGTTCTTTTCACATACCACCTATGGATCCACCAGTGTCATTGCATGTGTGTTCTTTTTACTAACAACAACAAGAGTCATTGAAATGTATGCTCTCTTTAGAGACCACACATGGATCCACCAGTGTCATTGCACGTGTCTTCTTTTCACAATCCACCCATGGATCCACCACTGTCATTGCATATGTGTTCTTTTTAGTAACAACAACCAGAGTCATTTTGCATGTGTGTTCTTCTCACATACCACCTATGGATCCACCAGTGTCATTGCATGTGTGTTCTTTTCACTAACAACAACCAGAGTCATTGCATGTGTGTTCTTTTCACATACCACATATGGATCCACCAGTGTCATTGAAATGCGTGTTCTCTAAAGAGACCACACATGGATCCACCAGTGTCATTGCATGTGTGTTCCTTTTAGTAACAACAACCAGTCATTTTGCATGTGTGTTCTTTTCACATACCACCTATGGATCCACCAGTGTCATTGCATGTGTGTTCTCTTCACAATCCACCTATGGATCCACTAGTGTCATTGCATGTGTGTTCTTTTTAGTAACAACCAGTGTCATTGCATGTGTGTTCATTTCATAATCCACCTATGGATCCACCAGTGTCATAGCATGTGTGTTCTTTTTAGTAAGAACAACCAGAGTCATTTTGCATGTGTGTTCTTCTCACATACCACCTATGGATCCACTAGTGTCATTGCATGCGTGTTCTTTTTAGTAACAACAACCAGTGTCATTGCATGTGTGTTCTCTTCAGAGACCACACATGGATCCACCAGTGTCATTGCATGTGTGTTCTTTTTACTAACAACAACAAGAGTCATTGAAATGTGTGCTCTCTTTAGAGACCACACATGGATCCACCAGTGTCATTGCATGTGTGTTCTTTTCACTAACAACAACCAGAGTCATTGCATGTGTGTTCTTTTGACATACCACATATGGATCCACCTGTGTCATTGCTTGTGTGCCCTTTTCACAATCCACCCATGGATCCACCAGTGTCAGTGCATTTGTGTTCTTTTTAGTAACAACAACCAGAGTCATTTTGCATGTATGTTCTTTTCCCATACCACCTATGGATCCACCAGTGTCATTGAAATGTTTATTATTTTCAACTACCACCCATGGATCCACAAGTGTCATTGCATGTGTGTTCTTTTTAGTAACAACCAGAGTCATTTTGCATGTGTGTTCTTTTCACATACCACCTATGGATCCACCAGTGTCATTGCATGTGTGTTCTTTTTACTAACAACAACAAGAGTCATTGAAATGTATGCTCTCTTTAGAGACCACACATGGATCCACCAGTGTCATTGCACGTGTCTTCTTTTCACAATCCACCCATGGATCCACCACTGTCATTGCATATGTGTTCTTTTTAGTAACAACAACCAGAGTCATTTTGCATGTGTGTTCTTCTCACATACCACCTATGGATCCACCAGTGTCATTGCATGTGTGTTCTTTTCACTAACAACAACCAGAGTCATTGCATGTGTGTTCTTTTCACATACCACATATGGATCCACCAGTGTCATTTAAATGCGTGTTCTCTAAAGAGACCACACATGGATCCACCAGTGTCATTGCATGTGTGTTCCTTTTAGTAACAACAACCAGTCATTTTGCATGTGTGTTCTTTTCACATACCACCTATGGATCCACCAGTGTCATTGCATGTGTGTTCTCTTCACAATCCACCTATGGATCCACTAGTGTCATTGCATGTGTGTTCTTTTTAGTAACAACCAGTGTCATTGCATGTGTGTTCATTTCATAATCCACCTATGGATCCACCAGTGTCATAGCATGTGTGTTCTTTTTAGTAAGAACAACCAGAGTCATTTTGCATGTGTGTTCTTCTCACATACCACCTATGGATCCACTAGTGTCATTGCATGCGTGTTCTTTTTAGTAACAACAACCAGTGTCATTGCATGTGTGTTCTCTTCAGAGACCACACATGGATCCACCAGTGTCATTGCATGTGTGTTCTTTTTACTAACAACAACAAGAGTCATTGAAATGTGTGCTCTCTTTAGAGACCACACATGGATCCACCAGTGTCATTGCATGTGTGTTCTTTTCACTAACAACAACCAGAGTCATTGCATGTGTGTTCTTTTGACATACCACATATGGATCCACCTGTGTCATTGCTTGTGTGCCCTTTTCACAATCCACCCATGGATCCACCAGTGTCAGTGCATTTGTGTTCTTTTTAGTAACAACAACCAGAGTCATTTTGCATGTATGTTCTTTTCCCATACCACCTATGGATCCACCAGTGTCATTGAAATGTTTATTATTTTCAACTACCACCCATGGATCCACAAGTGTCATTGCATGTGTGTTCTGTTTAGTAACAACAACCAGAGTCATTTTGCATGTGTGATCTCTTCACATACCACCTATGGAAACACCAGTGTCATTGCATGTGTGTTCTTTTTAGTAACAACAACCAAAGTCATTTTGCATGTATGTTCTTTTCACATACCACCTATGGATCCACCAGTGTTATTGAAATATGTATTATTTTCATCTACCACCCATGGACCCACTAGTGTTATTGCATGTGTGTTCTTTTTAGTAACAACAACCAGAGTCATTTTGCATGTGTGATATCTTCACATACCACCTATGGAACCACAAGTGTCATTGCATGTGTGTTCTTTTCACAATCCACCCATGGATCCACCAGTGTCATTGCATGTGTGTTCTTTTTAGTAACAACCAGAGTCATTTTGCATGTGTGTTCTTTTCACATACCACCTACGGATCCACCAATGTCATTGCATGTGTGTTCTTTTTACTAACAACAACAAGAGTCATTGAAATGTATGCTCTCTTCAGAGACCACACATGGATCCACCATTGTCATTGCACGTGTCTTCTTTTCACAATCCACCCATGGATCAACAAGTGTCATTGCATGTGTGTTCTGTTTAGTAACAACAACCAGAGTCATTTTGCATGTGTGATCTCTTCACATACCACCTATGGATCCACCCGTGTCATTGCATGTGTGTTCTTTTTAGTAACAACAACCAAAGTCATTTTGCATGTGTGTTCTTTTCACATACCACCTATGGATCCACCAGTGTCATTGAAATATGTATTATTTTCAACTACCACCCATGGATCCACCAGTGTCATTGCATGTGTGTTCTGTTTAGTAACAACAACTAGTCATTTTGCATGTGTGATCTCTTCACATACCACCTATGGAACCACCAGTGTCATTGCATGTGTGTTCTTTTTAGTTACAACAACCAGAGTCATTGAAATGTGTGTTCTTCTCACATACCACCTATGGATCCACCAGTGTCATTGCATGTTTGTTCATTTCACTAACAACAATCAGAGTCATTGCATGTGTGTTATTTTCACATACCACATATGGATCCACCAGTGTGATTGAAATGTGTGTTCTCTACAGAGACCACACATGGATCCACCAGTGTCATTGCATGTGTGTTCTTTTCAGTAACAACCAGAGTCATTTTGCATGTGTGTTCTTTTCACATACCACATATGTATCCACCAGTGTCATTGCATGTGTGTTCTTTTCACAATCCACCCATGGATCCATCGGTGTCATTGCATGTGTGTTCTTTTTAGTAACAACCAGAGTCATTTTGCATGTGTGTTCTTTTCACATACCACCTATGGATCCACCCGTGTCATTGCATGTGTGTTCTTTTTACTAACAACAACAAGAGTCATTGAAATGTATGCTCTCTTCAGAGACCACACATGGATCCACCAGTGTGATTGCATGTGTCTTGTTTTCACAATCCACCCATGGATCCACCAGTGTCATTGCATGTGTGTTCTTTTTAGTAACAACAACCAGAGTCATTTGCATGTGTGTTCTTCTCACATACCACCTATGGATCCACCAGTGTCATTGCATGTGTGTTCTTTTCACTAACAACAACCAGAGTCATTGCATGTGTGTTATTTTCACATACCACATATGGATCCACCAGTGTCATTGAAATGCGTGTTCTCTAAAGAGACCGCACATGGATCCACCAGTGTCATTGCATGTGTGTTCTTTTTAGTAACAACAACCAGTCATTTTGCATGTGTGTTCTTTTCACATACCACATATGGATCCACCAGTGTCATTGCATGTGTGTTCTCTTCACAATCCACCTATGGATCCACTAGTGTCATTGCATGTGTGTTCTTTTTTGTAACAACCAGTGTCATTGCATGTGTGTTCATTTCATAATCCACCTATGGATCCACCAGTGTCATTGCATGTGTGTTCTTTTTAGTAACAACAACCAGAGTCATTTTGCATGTGTGTTCTTCTCACATACCACCTATGGATCCACCAGTGTCATTGCATGTGTGTTCTTTTTAGTAATAACAAGCAGTGTCATTGCATGTGTGTTCTCTTCAGAGACCACACATGGATCCACCAGTGTCATTGCATGTGTGTTCTTTTTACTAACAACAACAAGAGTCATTGAAATGTGTGCTCTCTTTAGAGACCACACATGGATCGACAAGTGTCATTGCATGTGTGTTCTTTTCACTAACAACAACCAGAGTCATTGCATGTGTGTTCTTTTGACATACCACATATGGATCCACCTGTGTCATTACATGTGTGCCCTTTTCACAATCCACCCATGGATCCACCAGTGTCATTGCATGTGTGTTCTTTTTACTAACAACAACAAGAGTCATTGAAACGTATGCTCTCTTCAGAGACCACACATGGATCCACCAATGTCATTGCACGTGTCTTCTTTTCACAATCCACCCAAGGATCCACAAGTGTCATTGCATGTGTGTTCTGTTTAGTAACAACAACCAGAGTCATTTTGCATGTGTGATCTCTTCACATACCACCTATGGATCCACCCGTGTCATTGCATGTGTGTTCTTTTTAGTAACAACAACCAAAGTTATTTTGCATGTGTGTTCTTTTCACATACCACCTATGGATCCACTAGTGTCATTGAAATATGTATTATTCTCAACTACCACCCATGGATCAACCAGTGTCATTGCATGTGTGTTCTGTTTAGTAACAACAACTAGTCATTTTGCATGTGTGATCTCTTCACATACCACCTATGGAACCACAAGTGTCATTGCATGTGTGTTCTTTTTAGTTACAATAACCAGAGTCATTGAAATGTGTGTTCTTCTCACATACCACCTATGGATCCACCAGTGTCATTGCATGTTTGTTCATTTCAATAACAACAATCAGAGTCATTGCATGTGTGTTATTTTCACATACCACATATGGATCCACCAGTGTGATTGAAATGTGTGTTCTCTATAAAGACCACACATGGATCCACCAGTGTCATTGCATGTGTGTTCTTTTCAGTAACAACCAGAGTCATTTTGCATGTGTGTTCTTTTCACATACCACATATGTATCCACCAGTGTCATTGCATGTGTGTTCTTTTCACAATCCACCCATGGATCCATCGGTGTCATTGCATGTGTGTTCTTTTTAGTAACAACCAGAGTCATTTTGCATGTGTGTTCTTTTCACATGCTACCTATGGATCCACCCGTGTCATTGCATGTGTGTTCTTTTTACTAACAACAACAAGAGTCATTGAAATGTATGCTCTCTTCAGAGACCACACATGGATCCACCAGTGTGATTGCATGTGTCTTGTTTTCACAATCCACCCATGGATCCACCAGTGTCATTGCATGTGTGTTCTTTTTAGTAACAACAACCAGAGTCATTTGCATGTGTGTTCTTCTCACATACCACCTATGGATCCACCAGTGTCATTGCATGTGTGTTCTTTTCACTAACAACAACCAGAGTCATTGCATGTGTGTTCTTTTCACATACCACATATGGATCCACCAGTGTCATTGAAATGCGTGTTCTCTAAAGAGACCACACATGGATCCACCAGTGTCATTGCATGTGTGTTCATTTTAGTAACAACAACCAGTCATTTTGCATGTGTGTTCTTTTCACATACCACCTATGGATCCTCCAGTGTCATTGCATGTGTGTTCTCTTCACAATCCACCTATGGATCCACTAGTGTCATTGCATGTGTGTTCTTTTTAGTAACAACCAGTGTCATTGGATGTGTGTTCATTTCATAATCCACCTATGGATCCACCAGTGTCATTGCATGTGTGTTCTTTTTAGTAACAACAACCAGAGTCAATTTGCATGTGTGTTCTTATCACATACCACCTATGGATCCACCAGTGTCATTGCATGCGTGTTCTTTTTAGTAACAACAACCAGTGTCATTGCATGTGTGTTCTCTTCAGAGACCACACATGGATCCACCAGTGTCATTGCATGTGTGTTCTTTTTACTAACAACAACAAGAGTCATTGAAATGTGTGCTCTCTTTAGAGACCACACATGGATCCACCAGTGTCATTGCATGTGTGTTCTTTTCACTAACAACAACCAGAGTCATTGCATGTGTGTTCTTTTGACATACCACATATGGATCCACCTGTGTCATTGCTTGTGTGCCCTTTTCACAATCCACCCATGGATCCACTAGTGTTAGTGCATATGTGTTGTTTTTAGTAACAACCAGAGTCATTTTGCATGTGTGTTATTTTCACATACCACCTATGGATCCACCAGTGTCATTGAAATGTGTATTATTTTCAACTACCACCCATGGATCCACAAGTGTCATTGCATGTTTGTTCTGTTTAGTAACAACAACCAGAGTCATTTTGCATGTGTGATCTCTTCACATACCACCTATGGAACCACAAGTGTAATTGCATGTGTGTTCTTTTTAGTTACAACAACTAGAGTCATTGAAATGTGTGTTCTTCTCACATACCACCTATGGATCCACCAGTGTCATTGCATGTGTGTTCATTTCACTAACAACAAGCAGATTCATTGCATGTGTGTTCTTTTCACATACCACATATGGATCCACCAGTGTGATTGAAATGTGTGTTCTCTATAGAGACCACACATGGATCCACCAGTGTCATTGCATGTGTGTTCTTTTTAGTAACAACCAGAGTCATTTTGCATGTGTGTTCTTTTCACATACCACATATGGATCCACCAGTGTCATTGCATGTGTGTTCTTTTCACAATCCACCCATGGATCCATCGGTGTCATTGCATGTGTGTTCTTTTTAGTAACAACCAGAGTCATTTTGCATGTGTGTTCTTTTCACATACCACCTATGGATCCACCAGTGTCATTGCATTTGTGTTCTTTATACTAACAACAACCAGAGTCATTGCATGTGTGTTCTTTTTACATACCATCTATGGTTCCACCAGTGTCATTGCATGTGTGTTCTTTTTAGTAACAACAACCAAAGTCATTTTGCATGTGTGTTCTTTTCACATACCACCTATGGATCCACCAGTGTCATTGAAATATGTATTATTTTCAACTACCACCCACGGACCCACTAGTGTTATTGCATGTGTGTTCTTTTTAGTAACAACAACCAGAGTCATTTTGCATGTGTGATATCTTCACATACCACCTATGGAACCACAAGTGTCATTGCATGTGTGTTCTTTTCACAATCCACCCATGGATCCACCAGTGTCATTGCATGTGTGTTCTTTTTAGTAACAACCAGAGTCATTTTGCATGTGTGTTCTTTTCACATACCACCTATGGATCCACCAGTGTCTTTTTAGTAACAACAACCAGTGTCATTGCATGTGTGTTCTCTTCAGAGACCACACATGGATCCACCAGTGTCATTGCATGTGTGTTCTTTTTACTAACAACAACAAGAGTCATTGAAATGTATGCTCTCTTCAGAGACCACACATGGATCCACCAGTGTCATTGCACGTGTCTTCTTTTCACAATCCACCCAAGGATCCACAAGTGTCATTACATGTGTGTTCTGTTTAGTAACAACAACCAGAGTCATTTTGCATGTGTGATCTCTTCACATACCACCTATGGATCCACCCGTGTCATTGCATGTGTGTTCTTTTTAGTAACAACAACCAAAATTATTTTGCATGTGTGTTCTTTTCACATACCACCTATGGATCCACCAGTGTCATTGAAATATGTATTATTTTCAACTACCACCCATGGATCCACCAGTGTCATTGCATGTGTGTTCTGTTTAGTAACAACAACTAGTCATTTTGCATGTGTGATCTCTTCACATACCACCTATGGAACCACCAGTGTCATTGCATGTGTGTTCTTTTTAGTAACAACAACCAGAGTCATTTTGCATGTGTGTTCTTCTCACATACCACCTATGGATCCACCAGTGTCATTGCATGTGTGTTCTTTTCACTAACAACAACCAGAGTCATTGCATGTGTGTTCTTTTCACATACCACATATGGATCCACCAGTGTCATTGAAATGTGTGTTCTCTAAAGAGACCACACATGGATCCACCAGTGTCATTGCATGTGTGTTCATTTTAGTAACAACAACCAGTCATTTTGCATGTGTGTTCTTTTCACATACCACCTATGGATCCACCAGTGTCATTGCATGTGTGTTCTCTTCACAATCCACCTATGGATCCACTAGTGTCATTGCATGTGTGTTCTTTTTAGTAACAACCAGTGTCATTGCATGTGTGTTCATTTCATAATCCACCTATGGATCCACCAGTGTCATTGCATGTGTGTTCTTTTTAGTAAGAACAACCAGAGTCATTTTGCATGTGTGTTCTTCTCACATACCACCTATGGATCCACTAGTGTCATTGCATGCGTGTTCTTTTTAGTAACAACAACCAGTGTCATTGCATGTGTGTTCTCTTCAGAGACCACACATGGATCCACTAGTGTCATTGCATGTGTGTTCTTTTTACTAACAACAACAAGAGTCATTGAAATGTGTGCTCTCTTTAGAGACCACACATGGATCCACCAGTGTCATTGCATGTGTGTTCTTTTCACTAACAACAACCAGAGTCATTGCATGTGTGTTCTTTTGACATACCACATATGGATCCACCTGTGTCATTGCTTGTGTGCCCTTTTCACAATCCACCCATGTATCCACCAGTGTTAGTGCATGTGTGTTCTTTTTAGTAACAACCAGAGTCATTTTGCATGTGTGTTCTTTTCACATACCACCTATGGATCCACCAGTGTCATTGAAATGTGTATTATTTGCAACTACCACCCATGGATCCACAAGTGTCATTGCATGTTTGTTCTGTTTAGTAACAACAACCAGAGTCATTTTGCATGTGTGATCTCTTCACATACCACCTATGGATCCACCAGTGTCATTGCATGTGTGTTCTGTTTAGTAACAACAACCAGAGTCATTTTGCATGTGTGATCTCTTCACATACCACCTATGGATCCACCCGTGTCATTGCATGTGTGTTCTTTTTAGTAACAACAACCAAAGTCATTTTGCATGTGTGTTCTTTTCACATACCACCTATGGATCCACCAGTGTCATTGAAATATGTATTATTTTCAACTACCACCCATGGATCCACCAATGTCATTGCATGTGTGTTCTGTTTAGTAACAACAAATAGTCATTTTGCATGTGTGATCTCTTCACATACCACCTATGGAACCACCAGTGTCATTGCATGTGTGTTCTTTTTAGTTACAACAACCAGAGTCATTGAAATGTGTGTTCTTCTCACATACCACCTATGGATCCACCAGTGTCATTGCATGTTTGTTCATTTCACTAACAACAATCAGAGTCATTGCATGTGTGTTATTTTCACATACCACATATGGATCCACCAGTGTGATTGAAATGTGTGTTCTCTACAGAGACCACACATGGATCCACCAGTGTCATTGCATGTGTGTTCTTTTCAGTAACAACCAGAGTCATTTTGCATGTGTGTTCTTTTCACATACCACATATGTATCCACCAGTGTCATTGCATGTGTGTTCTTTTCACAATCCACCCATGGATCCATCGGTGTCATTGCATGTGTGTTCTTTTTAGTAACAACCAGAGTCATTTTGCATGTGTGTTCTTTTCACATACCACCTATGGATCCACCAGTGTCATTGCATGCGTGTTCTTTTTAGTAACAACAACCAGTGTCATTGCATGTGTGTTCTCTTCAGAGACCACACATGGATCCACCAGTGTCATTGCATGTGTGTTCTTTTTACTAACAACAACAAGAGTCATTGAAATGTGTGCTCTCTTTAGAGACCACACATGGATCCACCAGTGTCATTGCATGTGTGTTCTTTTCACTAACAACAACCAGAGTCATTGCATGTGTGTTCTTTTGACATACCACATATGGATCCACCTGTGTCATTGCTTGTGTGCCCTTTTCACAATCCACCATGGATCCACCAGTGTTAGTGCATGTGTGTTCTTTTTAGTAACAACCAGAGTCATTTTGCATGTGTGTTCTTTTCACATACCACCTATGGATCCACCAGTGTCATTGAAATGTGTATTATTTTCAACTACCACCCATGGATCCACAAGTGTCATTGCATGTTTGTTCTGTTTAGTAACAACAACCAGAGTCATTTTGCATGTGTGATCTCTTCACATACCACCTATGGAACCACAAGTGTAATTGCATGTGTGTTCTTTTTAGTTACAACAACTAGAGTCATTGAAATGTGTGTTCTTCTCACATACCACCTATGGATCCACCAGTGTCATTGCATGTGTGTTCATTTCACTAACAACAAGCAGATTCATTGCATGTGTGTTCTTTTCACATACCACATATGGATCCACCAGTGTGATTGAAATGTGTGTTCTCTATAGAGACCACACATGGATCCACCAGTGTCATTGCATGTGTGTTCTTTTTAGTAACAACCAGAGTCATTTTGCATGTGTGTTCTTTTCACATACCACATATGGATCCACCAGTGTCATTGCATGTGTGTTCTTTTCACAATCCACCCATGGATCCATCGGTGTCATTGCATGTGTGTTCTTTTTAGTAACAACCAGAGTCATTTTGCATGTGTGTTCTTTTCACATACCACCTATGGATCCACCAGTGTCATTGCATTTGTGTTCTTTTTACTAACAACAACCAGAGTCATTGCATGTGTGTTCTTTTTACATACCATCTATGGTTCCACCAGTGTCATTGCATGTGTGTTCTTTTTAGTAACAACCAGAGTCATTTTGCATGTGTGTTCTTTTCACATACCACCTATGGATCCACCAGTGTCTTTTTAGTAACAACAACCAGTGTCATTGCATGTGTGTTCTCTTCAGAGACCACACATGGATCCACCAGTGTCATTGCATGTGTGTTCTTTTTACTAACAACAACAAGAGTCATTGAAATGTATGCTCTCTTCAGAGACCACACATGGATCCACCAGTGTCATTGCACGTGTCTTCTTTTCACAATCCACCCAAGGATCCACAAGTGTCATTACATGTGTGTTCTGTTTAGTAACAACAACCAGAGTCATTTTGCATGTGTGATCTCTTCACATACCACCTATGGATCCACCCGTGTCATTGCATGTGTGTTCTTTTTAGTAACAACAACCAAAATTATTTTGCATGTGTGTTCTTTTCACATACCACCTATGGATCCACCAGTGTCATTGAAATATGTATTATTTTCAACTACCACCCATGGATCCACCAGTGTCATTGCATGTGTGTTCTGTTTAGTAACAACAACTAGTCATTTTGCATGTGTGATCTCTTCACATACCACCTATGGAACCACCAGTGTCATTGCATGTGTGTTCTTTTTAGTAACAACAACCAGAGTCATTTTGCATGTGTGTTCTTCTCACATACCACCTATGGATCCACCAGTGTCATTGCATGTGTGTTCTTTTCACTAACAACAACCAGAGTCATTGCATGTGTGTTCTTTTCACATACCACATATGGATCCACCAGTGTCATTGAAATGTGTGTTCTCTAAAGAGACCACACATGGATCCACCAGTGTCATTGCATGTGTGTTCATTTTAGTAACAACAACCAGTCATTTTGCATGTGTGTTCTTTTCACATACCACCTATGGATCCACCAGTGTCATTGCATGTGTGTTCTCTTCACAATCCACCTATGGATCCACTAGTGTCATTGCATGTGTGTTCTTTTTAGTAACAACCAGTGTCATTGCATGTGTGTTCATTTCATAATCCACCTATGGATCCACCAGTGTCATTGCATGTGTGTTCTTTTTAGTAAGAACAACCAGAGTCATTTTGCATGTGTGTTCTTCTCACATACCACCTATGGATCCACTAGTGTCATTGCATGCGTGTTCTTTTTAGTAACAACAACCAGTGTCATTGCATGTGTGTTCTCTTCAGAGACCACACATGGATCCACTAGTGTCATTGCATGTGTGTTCTTTTTACTAACAACAACAAGAGTCATTGAAATGTGTGCTCTCTTTAGAGACCACACATGGATCCACCAGTGTCATTGCATGTGTGTTCTTTTCACTAACAACAACCAGAGTCATTGCATGTGTGTTCTTTTGACATACCACATATGGATCCACCTATGTCATTGCTTGTGTGCCCTTTTCACAATCCACCCATGTATCCACCAGTGTTAGTGCATGTGTGTTCTTTTTAGTAACAACCAGAGTCATTTTGCATGTGTGTTCTTTTCACATACCACCTATGGATCCACCAGTGTCATTGAAATGTGTATTATTTGCAACTACCACCCATGGATCCACAAGTGTCATTGCATGTTTGTTCTGTTTAGTAACAACAACCAGAGTCATTTTGCATGTGTGATCTCTTCACATACCACCTATGGATCCACCAGTGTCATTGCATGTGTTTTCTGTTTAGTAACAACAACCAGAGTCATTTTGCATGTGTGATCTCTTCACATACCACCTATGGATCCACCCGTGTCATTGCATGTGTGTTCTTTTTAGTAACAACAACCAAAGTCATTTTGCATGTGTGTTCTTTTCACATACCACCTATGGATCCACCAGTGTCATTGAAATATGTATTATTTTTCAACTACCACCCATGGATCCACCAATGTCATTGCATGTGTGTTCTGTTTAGTAACAACAAATAGTCATTTTGCATGTGTGATCTCTTCACATACCACCTATGGAACCACCAGTGTCATTGCATGTGTGTTCTTTTTAGTTACAACAACCAGAGTCATTGAAATGTGTGTTCTTCTCACATACCACCTATGGATCCACCAGTGTCATTGCATGTTTGTTCATTTCACTAACAACAATCAGAGTCATTGCATGTGTGTTATTTTCACATACCACATATGGATCCACCAGTGTGATTGAAATGTGTGTTCTCTACAGAGACCACACATGGATCCACCAGTGTCATTGCATGTGTGTTCTTTTCAGTAACAACCAGAGTCATTTTGCATGTGTGTTCTTTTCACATACCACATATGTATCCACCAGTGTCATTGCATGTGTGTTCTTTTCACAATCCACCCATGGATCCATCGGTGTCATTGCATGTGTGTTCTTTTTAGTAACAACCAGAGTCATTTTGCATGTGTGTTCTTTTCACATACCACCTATGGATCCACCAGTGTCATTGCATGCGTGTTCTTTTTAGTAACAACAACCAGTGTCATTGCATGTGTGTTCTCTTCAGAGACCACACATGGATCCACCAGTGTCATGGCATGTGTGTTCTTTTTACTAACAACAACAAGAGTCATTGAAATGTGTGCTCTCTTTAGAGACCACACATGGATCCACCAGTGTCATTGCATGTGTGTTCTTTTCACTAACAACAACCAGAGTCATTGCATGTGTGTTCTTTTGACATACCACATATGGATCCACCTGTGTCATTGCTTGTGTGCCCTTTTCACAATCCACCCATGGATCCACCAGTGTTAGTGCATGTGTGTTCTTTTTAGTAACAACCAGAGTCATTTTGCATGTGTGTTCTTTTCACATACCACCTATGGATCCACCAGTGTCATTGAAATGTGTATTATTTTCAACTACCACCCATGGATCCACAAGTGTCATTGCATGTTTGTTCTGTTTAGTAACAACAACCAGAGTCATTTTGCATGTGTGATCTCTTCACATACCACCTATGGAACCACAAGTGTAATTGCATGTGTGTTCTTTTTAGTTACAACAACTAGAGTCATTGAAATGTGTGTTCTTCTCACATACCACCTATGGATCCACTAGTGTCATTGCATGTGTGTTCATTTCACTAACAACAACCAGATTCATTGCATGTGTGTTCTTTTCACATACCACATATGGATCCACCAGTGTGATTGAAATGTGTGTTCTCTATAGAGACCACACATGGATCCACCAGTGTCATTGCATGTGTGTTCTTTTTAGTAACAACCAGAGTCATTTTGCATGTGTGTTCTTTTCACATACCACATATGGATCCACCAGTGTCATTGCATGTGTGTTCTTTTCACAATCCACCCATGGATCCATCGGTGTCATTGCATGTGTGTTCTTTTTAGTAACAACCAGAGTCATTTTGCATGTGTGTTCTTTTCACATACCACCTATGGATCCACCAGTGTCATTGCATTTGTGTTCTTTTTACTAACAACAACCACAGTCATTGCATGTGTGTTCTTTTTACATACCATCTATGGATCCACCAGTGTCATTGCATGTGTGTTCTTTTTAGTAACAACAACCAAAGTCATTTTGCATGTGTGTTCTTTTCACATACCACCTATGGATCCACCAGTGTCATTGAAATATGTATTATTTTCAACTACCACCCATGGACCCACTAGTGTTATTGCATGTGTGTTCTTTTTAGTAACAACAACCAGAGTCATTTTGCATGTGTGATATCTTCACATACCACCTATGGAACCACAAGTGTCATTGCATGTGTGTTCTTTTCACAATCCACCCATGGATCCACCAGTGTCATTGCATGTGTGTTCTTTTTAGTAACAACCAGAGTCATTTTGCATGTGTGTTCTTTTCACATACCACCTATGGATCCACCAGTGTCTTTTTAGTAACAACAACCAGTTTCATTGCATGTGTGTTCTCTTCAGAGACCACACATGGATCCACCAGTGTCATTGCATGTGTGTTCCTTTTACTAACAACAACAAGAGTCATTGAAATGTATGCTCTCTTTAGAGACCACACATGGATCCACCAGTGTCATTGCACGTGTCTTCTTTTCACAATCCACCCAAGGATCCACAAGTGTAAGTACATGTGTGTTCTGTTTAGTAACAACAACCAGAGTCATTTTGCATGTGTGATCTCTTCACATACCACCTATGGATCCACCCGTGTCATTGCATGTGTGTTCTTTTTAGTAACAACAACCAAAGTTATTTTGCATGTGTGTTCTTTTCACATACCACCTATGGATCCACCAGTGTCATTGAAATATGTATTATTTTCAACTACCACCCATGGATCCACCAGTGTCATTGCATGTGTGTTCTGTTTAGTAACAACAACTAGTCATTTTGCATGTGTGATCTCTTCACATACCACCTATGGAACCACCAGTGTCATTGCATGTGTGTTCTTTTTAGTAACAACAACCAGAGTCATTTTGCATGTGTGTTCTTCTCACATACCACCTATGGATCCACCAGTGTCATTGCATGTGTGTTCTTTTCACTAACAACAACCAGAGTCATTGCATGTGTGTTCTTTTCACATACCACATATGGATCCACCAGTGTCATTGAAATGTGTGTTCTCTAAAGAGACCACACATGGATCCACCAGTGTCATTGCATGTGTGTTCATTTTAGTAACAACAACCAGTCATTTTGCATGTGTGTTCTTTTCACATACCACCTATGGATCCACCAGTGTCATTGCATGTGTGTTCTCTTCACAATCCACCTATGGATCCACTAGTGTCATTGCATGTGTGTTCTTTTTAGTAACAACCAGTGTCATTGCATGTGTGTTCATTTCATAATCCACCTATGGATCCACCAGTGTCATTGCATGTGTGTTCTTTTTAGTAAGAACAACCAGAGTCATTTTGCATGTGTGTTCTTCTCACATACCACCTATGGATCCACTAGTGTCATTGCATGCGTGTTCTTTTTAGTAACAACAACCAGTGTCATTGCATGTGTGTTCTCTTCAGAGACCACACATGGATCCACTAGTGTCATTGCATGTGTGTTCTTTTTACTAACAACAACAAGAGTCATTGAAATGTGTGCTCTCTTTAGAGACCACACATGGATCCACCAGTGTCATTGCATGTGTGTTCTTTTCACTAACAACAACCAGAGTCATTGCATGTGTGTTCTTTTGACATACCACATATGGATCCACCTGTGTCATTGCTTGTGTGCCCTTTTCACAATCCACCCATGTATCCACCAGTGTTAGTGCATGTGTGTTCTTTTTAGTAACAACCAGAGTCATTTTGCATGTGTGTTCTTTTCACATACCACCTATGGATCCACCAGTGTCATTGAAATGTGTATTATTTGCAACTACCACCCATGGATCCACAAGTGTCATTGCATGTTTGTTCTGTTTAGTAACAACAACCAGAGTCATTTTGCATGTGTGATCTCTTCACATACCACCTATGGATCCACCAGTGTCATTGCATGTGTGTTCTGTTTAGTAACAACAACCAGAGTCATTTTGCATGTGTGATCTCTTCACATACCACCTATGGATCCACCCGTGTCATTGCATGTGTGTTCTTTTTAGTAACAACAACCAAAGTCATTTTGCATGTGTGTTCTTTTCACATACCACCTATGGATCCACCAGTGTCATTGAAATATGTATTATTTTTCAACTACCAGCCATGGATCCACCAATGTCATTGCATGTGTGTTCTGTTTAGTAACAACAAATAGTCATTTTGCATGTGTGATCTCTTCACATACCACCTATGGAACCACCAGTGTCATTGCATGTGTGTTCTTTTTAGTTACAACAACCAGAGTCATTGAAATGTGTGTTCTTCTCACATACCACCTATGGATCCACCAGTGTCATTGCATGTTTGTTCATTTCACTAACAACAATCAGAGTCATTGCATGTGTGTTATTTTCACATACCACATATGGATCCACCAGTGTGATTGAAATGTGTGTTCTCTACAGAGACCACACATGGATCCACCAGTGTCATTGCATGTGTGTTCTTTTCAGTAACAACCAGAGTCATTTTGCATGTGTGTTCTTTTCACATACCACATATGTATCCACCAGTGTCATTGCATGTGTGTTCTTTTCACAATCCACCCATGGATCCATCGGTGTCATTGCATGTGTGTTCTTTTTAGTAACAACCAGAGTCATTTTGCATGTGTGTTCTTTTCACATACCACCTATGGATCCACCAGTGTCATTGCATGCGTGTTCTTTTTAGTAACAACAACCAGTGTCATTGCATGTGTGTTCTCTTCAGAGACCACACATGGATCCACCAGTGTCATGGCATGTGTGTTCTTTTTACTAACAACAACAAGAGTCATTGAAATGTGTGCTCTCTTTAGAGACCACACATGGATCCACCAGTGTCATTGCATGTGTGTTCTTTTCACTAACAACAACCAGAGTCATTGCATGTGTGTTCTTTTGACATACCACATATGGATCCACCTGTGTCATTGCTTGTGTGCCCTTTTCACAATCCACCCATGGATCCACCAGTGTTAGTGCATGTGTGTTCTTTTTAGTAACAACCAGAGTCATTTTGCATGTGTGTTCTTTTCACATACCACCTATGGATCCACCAGTGTCATTGAAATGTGTATTATTTTCAACTACCACCCATGGATCCACAAGTGTCATTGCATGTTTGTTCTGTTTAGTAACAACAACCAGAGTCATTTTGCATGTGTGATCTCTTCACATACCACCTATGGAACCACAAGTGTAATTGCATGTGTGTTCTTTTTAGTTACAACAACTAGAGTCATTGAAATGTGTGTTCTTCTCACATACCACCTATGGATCCACTAGTGTCATTGCATGTGTGTTCATTTCACTAACAACAACCAGATTCATTGCATGTGTGTTCTTTTCACATACCACATATGGATCCACCAGTGTGATTGAAATGTGTGTTCTCTATAGAGACCACACATGGATCCACCAGTGTCATTGCATGTGTGTTCTTTTTAGTAACAACCAGAGTCATTTTGCATGTGTGTTCTTTTCACATACCACATATGGATCCACCAGTGTCATTGCATGTGTGTTCTTTTCACAATCCACCCATGGATCCATCGGTGTCATTGCATGTGTGTTCTTTTTAGTAACAACCAGAGTCATTTTGCATGTGTGTTCTTTTCACATACCACCTATGGATCCACCAGTGTCATTGCATTTGTGTTCTTTTTACTAACAACAACCACAGTCATTGCATGTGTGTTCTTTTTACATACCATCTATGGATCCACCAGTGTCATTGCATGTGTGTTCTTTTTAGTAACAACAACCAAAGTCATTTTGCATGTGTGTTCTTTTCACATACCACCTATGGATCCACCAGTGTCATTGAAATATGTATTATTTTCAACTACCACCCATGGACCCACTAGTGTTATTGCATGTGTGTTCTTTTTAGTAACAACAACCAGAGTCATTTTGCATGTGTGATATCTTCACATACCACCTATGGAACCACAAGTGTCATTGCATGTGTGTTCTTTTCACAATCCACCCATGGATCCACCAGTGTCATTGCATGTGTGTTCTTTTTAGTAACAACCAGAGTCATTTTGCATGTGTGTTCTTTTCACATACCACCTATGGATCCACCAGTGTCTTTTTAGTAACAACAACCAGTTTCATTGCATGTGTGTTCTCTTCAGAGACCACACATGGATCCACCAGTGTCATTGCATGTGTGTTCCTTTTACTAACAACAACAAGAGTCATTGAAATGTATGCTCTCTTTAGAGACCACACATGGATCCACCAGTGTCATTGCACGTGTCTTCTTTTCACAATCCACCCAAGGATCCACAAGTGTAAGTACATGTGTGTTCTGTTTAGTAACAACAACCAGAGTCATTTTGCATGTGTGATCTCTTCACATACCACCTATGGATCCACCCGTGTCATTGCATGTGTGTTCTTTTTAGTAACAACAACCAAAGTTATTTTGCATGTGTGTTCTTTTCACATACCACCTATGGATCCACCAGTGTCATTGAAATATGTATTATTTTCAACTACCACCCATGGATCCACCAGTGTCATTGCATGTGTGTTCTGTTTAGTAACAACAACTAGTCATTTTGCATGTGTGATCTCTTCACATACCACCTATGGAACCACCAGTGTCATTGCATGTGTGTTCTTTTTAGTAACAACAACCAGAGTCATTTTGCATGTGTGTTCTTCTCACATACCACCTATGGATCCACCAGTGTCATTGCATGTGTGTTCTTTTCACTAACAACAACCAGAGTCATTGCATGTGTGTTCTTTTCACATACCACATATGGATCCACCAGTGTCATTGAAATGCGTGTTCTCTAAAGAGACCACACATGGATCCACCAGTGTCATTGCATGTGTGTTCATTTTAGTAACAACAACCAGTCATTTTGCATGTGTGTTCTTTTCACATACCACCTATGGATCCACCAGTGTCATTGCATGTGTGTTCTCTTCACAATCCACCTATGGATCCACTAGTGTCATTGCATGTGTGTTCTTTTTAGTAACAACCAGTGTCATTGCATGTGTGTTCATTTCATAATCAACCTATGGATCCACCAGTGTCATTGCATGTGTGTTCTTTTTAGTAAGAACAACCAGAGTCATTTTGCATGTGTGTTCTTCTCACATACCACCTATGGATCCACTAGTGTCATTGCATGCGTGTTCTTTTTAGTAACAACAACCAGTGTCATTGCATGTGTGTTCTCTTCAGAGACCACACATGGATCCACCAGTGTCATTGCATGTGTGTTCTTTTTACTAACAACAACAAGAGTCATTGAAATGTGTGCTCTCTTTAGAGACCACACATGGATCCACCAGTGTCATTGCATGTGTGTTCTTTTCACTAACAACAACCAGAGTCATTGCATGTGTGTTCTTTTGACATACCACATATGGATCCACCTGTGTCATTGCTTGTGTGCCCTTTTCACAATCCACCCATGTATCCACCAGTGTTAGTGCATGTGTGTTCTTTTTAGTAACAACCAGAGTCATTTTGCATGTGTGTTCTTTTCACATACCACCTATGGATCCACCAGTGTCATTGAAATGTGTATTATTTGCAACTACCACCCATGGATCCACAAGTGTCATTGCATGTTTGTTCTGTTTAGTAACAACAACCAGAGTCATTTTGCATGTGTGATCTCTTCACATACCACCTATGGATCCACCAGTGTCATTGCATGTGTGTTCTGTTTAGTAACAACAACCAGAGTCATTTTGCATGTGTGATCTCTTCACATACCACCTATGGATCCACCCGTGTCATTGCATGTGTGTTCTTTTTAGTAACAACAACCAAAGTCATTTTGCATGTGTGTTCTTTTCACATACCACCTATGGATCCACCAGTGTCATTGAAATATGTATTATTTTCAACTACCACCCATGGATCCACCAATGTCATTGCATGTGTGTTCTGTTTAGTAACAACAAATAGTCATTTTGCATGTGTGATCTCTTCACATACCACCTATGGAACCACCAGTGTCATTGCATGTGTGTTCTTTTTAGTTACAACAACCAGAGTCATTGAAATGTGTGTTCTTCTCACATACCACCTATGGATCCACCAGTGTCATTGCATGTTTGTTCATTTCACTAACAACAATCAGAGTCATTGCATGTGTGTTATTTTCACATACCACATATGGATCCACCAGTGTGATTGAAATGTGTGTTCTCTACAGAGACCACACATGGATCCACCAGTGTCATTGCATGTGTGTTCTTTTCAGTAACAACCAGAGTCATTTTGCATGTGTGTTCTTTTCACATACCACATATGTATCCACCAGTGTCATTGCATGTGTGTTCTTTTCACAATCCACCCATGGATCCATCGGTGTCATTGCATGTGTGTTCTTTTTAGTAACAACGAGAGTCATTTTGCATGTGTGTTCTTTTCACATACCACCTATGGATCCACCCGTGTCATTGCATGTGTGTTCTTTTTACTAACAACAACAAGAGTCATTGAAATGTATGCTCTCTTCAGAGACCACACATGGATCCACCAGTGTGATTGCATGTGTCTTGTTTTCACAATCCACCCATGGATCCACCAGTGTCATTGCATGTGTGTTCTTTTTAGTAACAACAACCAGAGTCATTTGCATGTGTGTTCTTCTCACATACCACCTATGGATCCACCAGTGTCATTGCATGTGTGTTCTTTTCACTAACAACAACCAGAGTCATTGCATGTGTGTTCTTTTCACATACCACATATGGATCCACCAGTGTCATTGAAATGCGTGTTATCTAAAGAGACCGCACATGGATCCACCAGTGTCATTGCATGTGTGTTCTTTTTAGTAACAACAACCAGTCATTTTGCATGTGTGTTCTTTTCACATACCACATATGGATCCACCAGTGTCATTGCATGTGGGTTCTCTTCACAATCCACCTATGGATCCACTAGTGTCATTGCATGTGTGTTCTTTTTAGTAACAACCAGTGTCATTGCATGTGTGTTCATTTCATAATCCACCTATGGATCCACCAGTGTCATTGCATGTGTGTTCTTTTTAGTAACAACAACCAGAGTCATTTTGCATGTGTGTTCTTCTCACATACCACCTATGGATCCACCAGTGTCATTGCATGCGTGTTCTTTTTAGTAATAACAACCAGTGTCATTGCATGTGTGTTCTCTTCAAAGGCCACACATGGATCCACCAGTGTCATTGCATGTGTGTTCTTTTTACTAACAACAACAAGAGTCATTGAAATGTGTGCTCTCTTTGGAGACCACACATGGATCCACCAGTGTCATTGCATGTGTGTTCTTTTCACTAACAACAACCAGAGTTATTGCATGTGTGTTCTTTTGACATACCACATATGGATCCACCTGTGTCATTGCATGTGTGCCCTTTTCACAATCCACCCATGGATCCACCAGTGTCATTGCATGTGTGTTCTTTTTAGTAACAACAACCAGAGTCATTTTGCATGTGTGTTCTTTTCACATACCACCTATGGATCCACCAGTGTCATTGAAATGTGTATTATTTTCAACTACCACCCATGGATCCACAAGTGTCATTGCATGTTTGTTCTGTTTAGTAACAACAACCAGAGTCATTTTGCATGTGTGATCTCTTCACATACCACCTATGGAACCACAAGTGTCATTGCATGTGTGTTCTTTTTAGTTACAATAACCAGAGTCATTGAAATGTGTGTTCTTCTCACATACCACCTATGGATCCACTAGTGTCATTGCATGTGTGTTCATTTCACTAACAACAACCAGATTCATTGCATGTGTGTTCTTTTCACATACCACATATGGATCCACCAGTGTGATTGAAATGTGTGTTCTCTACAGAGACCACACATGGATCCACCAGTGTCATTGCATGTGTGTTCTTTTTAGTAACAACCAGAGTCATTTTGCATGTGTGTTCTTTTCACGTACCACATATGGATCCACCAGTGTCATTGCATGTGTGTTCTTTTCACAATCCACCCATGGATCCACCGGTGTCATTGCATGTGTGTTCTTTTTAGTAACAACCAGAGTCATTCTGCATGTGTGTTCTTTTCACATACCACCTATGGATCCACCAGTGTCATTGCATGTGTGTTCTTTTTACTAACAACAACAAGAGTCACTGAAATGTATGCTCTCTTCAGAGACCACACATGGCTCCACCAGCGTCATTGCACGTGTCTTCTTTTCACAATCCACCCATGGATCCACCAGTGTCATTGCATGGGTGTTCTTTTTAGTAACAACAACCAGAGTCATTTTGCATGTGTGTTCTTCTCACATACCACCTATGGATCCACCAGTGTCATTGCATGTGTGTTCTTTTCACTAACAACAACCAGAGTCATTGCATGTGTGTTCTTTTCACATACCACATATGTATCCACTAGTGTCATTGAAATGCGTGTTCTCTAAAGAGACCACACATGGATCCACCAGTGTCATTGCATGTGTGTTCATTTTAGTAACAACAACCAGTCATTTTGCATGTGTGTTATTTTCACAGACCACCTATGGATCCACCAGTGTCATTGCATGTGTGTTCTCTTCACAATCCACCTATGGATCCACTAGTGTCATTGCATGTGTGTTCTTTTTAGTAACAACCAGTGTCATTGCATGTGTGTTCATTTCATAATCCACCTATGGATCCACCAGTGTCATTGCATGTGTATTCTTTTTAGTAACAACAACCAGAGTCATTTTGCATGTGTGTTCTTCTCACATACCACCTATGGATCCACTAGTGTCATTGCATGCGTGTTCTTTTTAGTAACAACAACCAGTGTCATTGCATGTGTGTTCTCTTCAGAGACCACACATGGATCCACCAGTGTCATTGCATGTGTGTTCTTTTTACTAACAACAACAAGAGTCATTGAAATGTGTGCTCTCTTTAGAGACCACACATGGATCCACCAGTGTCATTGCATGTGTGTTCTTTTCACTAACAACAACCAGAGTCATTGCATGTGTGTTCTTTTGACATACCACATATGGATCCACCTGTGTCATTGCTTGTGTGCCCTTTTCACAATCAACCCATGGATCCACCAGTGTCAGTGCATGTGTGTTCTTTTTAGTAACAACAACCAGAGTCATTTTGCATGTGTGTTCTTTTCACATACCACCTATGGATCCACCAGTGTCATTGAAATGTGTATTATTTTAAACTACCACCCATGGATCCACAAGTGTCATTGCATGTGTGTTTTGTTTAGTAACAACAACTAGAGTCATTTTGCATGTGTGATCTCTTCACATACCACCTATGGATCCACAAGTGTCATTGCATGTGTGTTCTTTTTAGTAACAACAACCAGAGTCATTTTTCATGTGTGTTCTTCTCACATACCACCTATGGATCCACCAGTGTCATTGCATGCGTGTTCTTTTTAGTAATAACAACCAGTGTCATTGCATGTGTGTTCTCTTCAAAGACCATACATGGATCCACCAGTGTCATTGCATGTGTGTTCTTTTTACTAACAACAACAAGAGTCATTGAAATGTGTGCTCTTTGGAGACCACACATGGATCCACCAGTGTCATTGCATGTGTGTTCTTTTCACTAACAACAACCAGAGTCATTGCATGTGTGTTCTTTAGACATACCACATATGGATCCACCTGTGTCATTGCATGTGTGCCCTTTTCACAATCCACCCATGGATCCACCAGTGTCATTGCATGTGTGTTCTTTTTAGTAACAACAACCAGAGTCATTTTACATGTGTGTTCTTTTCACATACCACCTATGGATCCACCAGTGTCATTGAAATGTGTATTATTTTCAACTACCACCCATGGATCCACAAGTGTCATTGCATGTTTGTTCTGTTTAGTAACAACAACCAGAGTCATTTTGCATGTGTGATCTCTTCACATACCACCTATGGAACCACAAGTGTCATTGCATGTGTGTTCTTTTTAGTTACAACAACCAGAGTCATTGAAATGTCTGTTCTTCTCACATACCACCTATGGATCCACCAGTGTCATTGCATGTGTGTTCATTTCACTAACAACAACCAGATTCATTGCATGTGTGTTCTTTTCACATACCACATATGGATCCACCAATGTGATTGAAATGTGTGTTCTCTACAGAGACCAGACATGGATCCACCAGTGTCATTGCATGTGTGTTCTTTTTAGTAACAACCAGAGTCATTTTGCATGTGTGTTCTTTTCACGTACCACATATGGATCCACCAGTGTCATTGCATGTGTGTTCTTTTCACAATCCACCCATGGATCCACCGGTGTCATTGCATGTGTGTTCTTTTTAGTAACAACCAGAGTCATTTTGCATGTGTGTTCTTTTCACATACCACCTATGGATCCACCAGTGTCATTGCATGTGTGTTCTTTTTACTAACAACAACAAGAGTCATTGAAATGTATGCTCTCTTCAGAGACCACACATGGATCCACCAGTGTCATTGCACGTGTCTTCTTTTCACAATCCACCCATGGATCCACCAGTGTCATTGCATGTGTGTTCTTTTTAGTAACAACAACCAGAGTCATTTTGCATGTGTGTTCTAATCACATACCACCTATGGATCCACCAGTGTCATTGCATGTGTGTTCTTTTCACTAACAACAACCAGAGTCATTGCATGTGTGTTCTTTTCACATACCAAATATGGATCCACCAGTGTCATTGAAATGCGTGTTCTCTAAAGAGACCACACATGGATCCACCAGTGTCATTGCATGTGTGTTCATTTTAGTAACAACAACCAGTCATTTTGCATGTGTGTTCTTTTCACATACCACCAATGGATCCACCAGTGTCATTGCATGTGTGTTCTCTTCACAATCCACCTATGGATCCACTAGTGTCATTGCATGTGTGTTCTTTTTAGTAACAACCAGTGTCATTGCATGTGTGTTCATTTCATAATCCACCTATGGATCCACCAGTGTTATTGCATGTGTGTTCTTTTTAGTAAGAACAACCAGAGTCATTTTGCATGTGTGTTATTCTCACATACCACCTATGGATCCACTAGTGTCATTGCATGCGTGTTCTTTTTAGTAACAACAACCAGTGTCATTGCATGTGTGTTCTCTTCAGAGACCACACATGGATCCACCAGTGTCATTGCATGTGTGTTCTTTTTACTAACAACAACAAGAGTCATTGAAATGTGTGCTCTCTTTAGAGACCACACATGGATCCACCAGTGTCATTGCATGTGTGTTCTTTTCACTAACAACAACCAGAGTCATTGCATGTGTGTTCTTTTGACATACCACATATGGATCCACCTGTGTCATTGCTTGTGTGCCCTTTTCACAATCCACCCATGGATCCACCAGTGTCAGTGCATGTGTGTTCTTTTTAGTAACAACAACCAGAGTCATTTTGCATGTGTGTTCTTTTCACATACCACCTATGG
Source organism: Avena sativa (assembly GCA_916181665.1). Lineage (NCBI taxonomy): Eukaryota > Viridiplantae > Streptophyta > Magnoliopsida > Poales > Poaceae > Avena > Avena sativa. The sequence goes on along the minus strand of OV702287.1, from coordinate 60,095,672 downwards.
ATCCACCAGTGTCATTGAAATGTGTATTATTTTCAACTACCACCCATGGATCCACAAGTGTCATTGCATGTGTGTTCTGTTTAGTAACAACAACCAGAGTCATTTTGCATGTGTGATCTCTTCACATACCACCTATGGATCCACCAGTGTCATTGCATGTGTGTTCTTTTTAGTAACAACAACCAAAGTCATTTTGCATGTGTGTTCTTTTCACATACCACCTATGGATCCACCAGTTTCATTGAAATATGTATTATTTTCAACTACCACCCATGGATCCACTAGTGTTATTGCATGTGTGTTCTTTTTAGTAACAACAACCACAGTCATTTTCCATGTGTGATCTCTTCACATACCACCTATGGAACCACAAGTGTCATTGCATGTGTGTTCTTTTCACAATCCACCATGGATCCACCGGTGTCATTGCATGTGTGTTCTTTTTTAGTAACAACCAGAGTCATTTTGCATTTGTGTTCTTTTCACATACCACCTATGGATCCACCAGTGTCATTGCATGTGTGTTCTTTTTACTAACAACAACAAGAGTCATTGAAATGTATGCTCTCTTCAGAGACCACACATGGATCCACCAGTATCATTGCACGTGTCTTCTTTTCACAATCCACCCATGGATCCACCAGTGTCATTGCATGTGTGTTCTTTTTAGTAACAACAACCAAAGTCATTTTGCATGTGTGTTCTTTTCACATACCACCTATGGATCCACCAGTGTCATTGAAATATGTATTATTTTCAACTACCACCCATGGATCCACCAGTGTCATTGCATGTGTGTTCTGTTTAGTAACAACAACTAGTCATTTTGCATGTGTGATCTCTTCACATACCACCTATGGAACCACCAGTGTCATTGCATGTGTGTTCTTTTTAGTTACAAGAACCAGAGTCATTGAAATGTGTGTTCTTCTCACATACCACCTATGGATCCACCAGTGTCATTTCATGTTTGTTCATTTCACTAACAACAATCAGAGTCATTGCATGTGTGTTATTTTCACATACCACATATGGATCCACCAGTATGATTGAAATGTGTGTTCTCTACAGAGACCACACATGGATCCACCAGTGTCATTGCATGTGTGTTCTTTTCAGTGACAACCAGAGTCATTGTGCATGTGTGTTCTTTTCACATACCACGTATGTATCCACCAGTGTCATTGCATGTGTGTTCTTTTCACAATCCACCCATGGATCCACCGGTGTCATTGCATGTGTGTTATTTTTAGTAACAACCAGAGTCATTTTGCATGTGTGTTCTTTTCACATACCACCTATGGATCCACCCGTGTCATTGCATGTGTGTTCTTTTTACTAACAACAACAAGAGTCATTGAAATGTATGCTCTCTTCAGAGACCACACATGGATCCACTAGTGTGATTGCATGTGTCTTGTTTTCACAATCCACCCATGGATCCACCAGTGTCATTGCATGTGTGTTCTTTTTAGTAACAACAACCAGAGTCATTTGCATGTGTGTTCTTCTCACATACCACCTATGGATCCACCCGTGTCATTGCATGTGTGTTCTTTTCACTAACAACAACCAGAGTCATTGCATGTGTGTTCTTTTCACATACCACATATGGATCCACCAGTGTCATTGAAATGAGTGTTCTCTAAAGAGACCACACATGGATCCACCAGTGTCATTGCATGTGTGTTATTTTTAGTAACAACAACCAGTCATTTTGCATGTGTGTTCTTTTCACATACCACATATGGATCCACCAGTGTCATTGCATGTGTGTTCTCTTCACAATCCACCTATGGATCCACTAGTGTCATTGCATCTGTGTTCTTTTTAGTAACGACCAGTGTCATTGCATGTGTGTTCATTTCATAATCCACCTATGGATCCACCAGTGTCATTGCATGTGTGTTATTTTTAGTAACAACAACCAGAGTCATTTTGCATGTGTGTTCTTCTCACATACCACCTATGGATCCACCAGTGTCATTGCATGCGTGTTCTTTTTAGTAATAACAACCAGTGTCATTGCATGTGTGTTCTCTTCAGAGACCACACATGGATCCACCAGTGTCATTGCATGTGTGTTCTTTTTACTAACAACAACAAGAGTCATTGAAATGTGTGCTCTCTTTGGAGACCACACATGGATCCACCAGTGTCATTGCATGTGTGTTCTTTTCACTAACAACAACCAGAGTCATTGCATGTGTGTTCTTTTGACATACCACATATGGATCCACCTGTGTCATTGCATGTGTGCCCTTTTCACAATCCACCCATGGATCCACCAGTGTCATTGCATGTGTGTTCTTTTTAGTAACAACCAAAGTCATTTTGCATGTGTGTTCTTTTGACATACCACCTATGGATCCACCAGTGTCATTGAAATGTGTATTATTTTCAACTACCACCCATGGATCCACAAGTGTCATTGCATGTTTGTTTTGTTTAGTAACAACAACCAGAGTCATTTTACATGTGTGATCTCTTCACATACCACCTATGGAACCACAAGTGTCATTGCATGTGTGTTCTTTTTAGTTACAACAACCAGAGTCATTGAAATGTGTGTTCTTCTCACATACCACCTATGGATCCACCAGTGTCATTTCATGTTTGTTCATTTCACTAACAACAATCAGAGTCATTGCATGTGTGTTATTTTCACATACCACATATGGATCCACCAGTGTGATTGAAATGTGTGTTCTCTACAGAGACCACACATGGATCCACCAGTGTCATTGCATGTGTGTTCTTTTCAGTAACAACCAGAGTCATTTTGCATGTGTGTTCTTTTCACATACCACATATGTATCCACCAGTGTCATTGCATGTGTGTTCTTTTCACAATCCACCCATGGATCCACCAGTGTCATTGCATGTGTGTTCTTTTTAGTAACAACCAGAGTCATTTTGCATGTGTGTTCTTTTCACATACCACCTATGGATCCACCAGTGTCATTGCATGTGTGTTCTTTTTACTAACAACAACAAGAGTCATTGAAATGTATGCTCTCTTCAGAGACCACACATGGATCCACCAGTGTCATTGCACGTGTCTTCTTTTCACAATCCACCCATGGATCCACCAGTGTCATTGCATGTGTGTTCTTTTTAGTAACAACAACCAGAGTCATTTTGCATGTGTGTTCTTCTCACATACCACCTATGGATCCACCAGTGTCATTGCATGTGTGTTCTTTTCACTAACAACAACCAGAGTCATTGCATGTGTGTTCTTTTCACATACCACATATGGATCCACCAGTGTCATTGAAATGCGTGTTCTCTAAAGAGACCACACATGGATCCACCAGTGTCATTGCATGTGTGTTCTTTTTAGTAACAACAACCAGTCATTTTGCATGTGTGTTCTTTTCACATACCACCTATGGATCCACCAGTGTCATTGCATGTGTGTTCTCTTCACAATCCACCTATGGATCCACTAGTGTCATTGCATGTGTGTTCTTTTTAGTAACAACCAGTGTCATTGCATGTGTGTTCATTTCATAATCCACCTAAGGATCCACCAGTGTCATTGCATGTGTGTTCTTTTTAGTAACAACAACCAAAGTCATTTTGCATGTGTGTTCTTCTCACATACCACCTATGGATCCACCAGTGTCATTGCATGCGTGTTCTTTTTAGTAACAACAACCAGTGTCATTGCATGTGTGTTCTCTTCAGAGACCACACATGGATCCACCAGTGTCATTGCATGTGTGTTCTTTTTACTAACAACAACAAGAGTCATTGAAATGTGTGCTCTCTTTAGAGACCACACATGGATCCACCAGTGTCATTGCATGTGTGTTCTTTTCACTAAGAACAACCAGAGTCATTGCATGTGTGTTCTTTTGACATACCACATATGGATCCACCTGTGTCATTGCATGTGTGCCCTTTTCACAATCCACCCATGGATCCACCAGTGTCAGTGCATGTGTGTTCTTTTTAGTAACAACAACCAGAGTCATTTTGCATGTGTGTTCTTTTCACATACCACCTATGGATCCACCAGTGTCATTGAAAAGTGTATTATTTTCAACTACCAGCCATGGATCCACAAGTGTCATTGCATGTGTGTTCTGTTTAGTAACAACAACCAGTGTCATTGCATGTGTGTTCTTTTTAGTAACAACCAGAGTCATTTTGCATGTGTGTTCTTTTCGCATACCACCTATGGATCCACCAGTGTCATTGCATGTGTGTTCTTTTTACTAACAACAACAACAATCATTGAAATGTATGCTCTCTTCAGAGACCACACATGGATCCACCAGTGTCATTGCATGTGACTTCTTTTCACAATCCACCCATGGATCCACCAGTGTCATTGCATGTGTGTTCTTTTTAGTAACAACAACTAGAGTCATTTTGCATGTGTGTTCTTCTCACATACCACCTATGGATCCACCAGTGTCATTGCATGTGTGTTCTTTTCACTAACAACAACCAGAGTCATTGCATGTCTGTTCTTTTCACATACCACATATGGATCCACCAGTGTCATTGAAATGCGTGTTCTCTAAAGAGACCACACATGGATCCACCAGTGTCATTGCATGTGTGTTCTTTTTAGTAACAACAACTAGTCATTTTGCATGTGTGTTCTTTTCACATAGCACCTATGGATCCACCAGTGTCATTGCATGTGTGTTCTCTTCACAATCCACCTATGGATCCACTAGTGTCATTTCATGTGTGTTCTTTTTAGTAAAAACCAGTGTCGTTGCATGTGTGTTCATTTCATAATCCACCTATGGATCCACAAGTGTCATTGCATGTGTGTTCTTTTTAGTAACAACAACCAGAGTCATTTTGCATGTGTGTTTTTCTCACATACCACCTATGGATCCACCAGTGTCATTGCATGGGTGTTCTTTTTAGTAACAACAACCAGTGTCATTGCATGTGTGTTCTCTTCAGAGACCACACATGGATCCACCAGTGTCATTGCATGTGTGTTCTTGTTAATAACAACAACAAGAGTATTGAAACGTGTGCTCTCTTTAGAGACCACACATGGATCCACCAGTGTCATTGCATGTGTGTTCTTTTCACTAACAACAACCAGAGTCATTGCATGTGTGTTCTTTTGACATACCACATATGGATCCACCTGTGTCATTGCATGTGTGCCCTTTTCACAATCCACCCATGGATCCACCAGTGTCATTGCATGTGTGTTCTTTTTAGTAACAACAACCAGAGTCATTTTGCATGTGTGTTCTTTTCACATACCACCTATGGATCCACTAGTGTCATTGAAATGTGTATTATTTTCAACTACCACCCATGGATCCACAAGTGTGATTGCATGTGTGTTCTTTTTAGTAACAACCAGAGTCATTTTGCATGTGTGATCTCTTCACATACCACCTATGGATCCACCAGTGTCATTGCATGTGTTTTCTTTTTAGTAACAACAACCAAAGTCATTTTGCATGTGTGTTCTTTTCACATACCACCTATGGATCCACCAGTGTCATTGAAATATGTATTATTTTCAACTACCACCCATGGATCCACTAGTGTCCTTGCATGTGTGTTCTTTTTAGTAACAACAACAAGAGTCATTTTGCATGTGTGATCTCTTCACATACCACCTATGGAACCACAAGTGTCATTGCATGTGTGTTCTTTTTAGTTAAAACAACCAGAGTCATTGAAATGTGTGTTCTTTTCACATACCACCTATGGATCCACCAGTGTCATTGCATGTGTGTTCATTTCACTAACAACAACCAGATTCATTGCATGTGTGTTCTTTTCACATACCACATACGGATCCACCAGTGTGATTGAAATGTGTGTTCTCTACAGAGACCAGACATGGATCCACCAGTGTCATTGCATGTGTGTTCTTTTTAGTAACAACCAGAGTCATCTTGCATGTGTGTTCTTTTCACATACGACATATGGATCCACCAGTGTCATTGCATGTGTGTTCTTTTCACAATCCACCCATGGATCCACCGGTGTCATTGCATGTGTGTTCTTTTTAGTAACAACCATAGTCATTTTGCATGTTTGTTCTTTTCACAGACCACCTATGGATCCCCCTGTGTCATTGCATGTGTGTTCTTTTTACTAACAACAACAAGAGTCATTGAAATGTATGCTCTCTTCAGAGACCACACATGGATCCACCAGTGTCATTGCATGTGTCTTCTTTTCACAATCCACCCATGGATCCACCAGTGTCATTGCATGTGTGTTCTTTTTTGTAACAACAACCAGAGTCATTTTGCATGTGTCTTCTTCTCACATACCACCTATGGATCCACCAGTGTCATTGCATGTGTGTTCTTTTCACTAACAACAACCAGAGTCATTGCATGTGTGTTCTTTTCACATACCACATACGGATCCACCAGTGTGATTGAAATGTGTGTTCTCTACAGAGACCAGACATGGATCCACCAGTGTCATTGCATGTGTGTTCTTTTTAGTAACAACAACCAGAGTCATTTTGCATGTGTGTTCTTCTCACATACCACCTATGGATCCACCAGTGTCATTGCATGTGTGTTCTTTTCACTAACAACAACCAGAGTCATTGCATGTGTGTTCTTTTCACATACCACATATGGATCCACCAGTGTCATTGAAATGCGTGTTCTCTAAAGAGACCACACATGGATCCACCAGTGTCATTGCATGTGTGTTCTTTTTAGTAACAACAACTAGTCATTTTGCATGTGTGTTCTTTTCACATAGCACCTATGGATCCACCAGTGTCATTGAAATATGTATTATTTTCAACTACCACCCATGGATCCACTAGTGTCATTGCATGTGTGTTCTTTTTAGTAACAACAACCAGAGTCATTTTGCATGTGTGATCTCTTCACATACCACCTATGGAACCACAAGTGTCATTGCATGTGTGTTCTTTTTAGTTAAAACAACCAGAGTCATTGAAATGTGTGTTCTTCTCACATACCACCTATGGATCCACCAGTGTCATTGCATGTGTGTTCATTTCACTAACAACAACCAGATTCATTGCATGTGTGTTCTTTTCACATACCACATACGGATCCACCAGTGTGATTGAAATGTGTGTTCTCTACAGAGACCAGACATGGATCCACCAGTGTCATTGCATGTGTGTTCTTTTTAGTAACAACCAGAGTCGTCTTGCATGTGTGTTCTTTTCACATACGACATATGGATCCACCAGTGTCATTGCATGTGTGTTCTCTTCAGAGACCACACATGGATCCACCAGTGTCATTGCATGTGTGTTCTTTTTACTAACAACAACAAGAGTATTGAAATGTGTGCTCTCTTTAGAGACCACACATGGTTCCACCAGTGTCATTGCATGTGTGTTCTTTTCACTCACAACAACCAGAGTCATTGCATGTGTGTTCTTTTGACATACCACATATGGATCCACCTGTGTCATTGCATGTGTGCCCTTTTCACAATCCACCCATGGATCCACCAGTGTCATTGCATGTGTGTTCTTTTTAGTAACAACAACCAGAGTCATTTTGCATGTGTGTTCTTTTCACATACCACCTATGGATCCACCAGTGTCATTGAAATGTGTATTATTTTCAACTACCACCCATGGATCCACAAGTGTCATTGCATGTGTGTTCTGTTTAGTAACAACAACCAGAGTCATTTTGCATGTGTGATCTCTTCACATACCACCTATGGATCCACCACTGTCATTGCATGTGTGTTCTTTTTAGTAACAACAACCAAAGTCATTTTGCATGTGTGTTCTTTTCACCTACATCCTATGGATCCACCAGTGTCATTGAAATATGTATTATTTTCAACTACCACCCATGGACCCACCAGTGTCATTGCATGTTTGTTCTTTTTAGTAACAACAACCAGAGTCATTTTGCATGTGTGATCTCTTCACATACCACCTATGGAACCACCAGTGTCATTGCATGTGTGTACTTTTTAGTTACAACAACCAGAGTCATTGAAATGTGTGTTCTTCTCACATACCACCTATGGATCCACCAGTGTCATTGCATGTGTGTTCATTTCACTAACAACAACCAGAGTCATTGCATGTGTGTTCTTTTCACATACCACATATGGATCCACCAGTGTGATTGAAATGTGTTCTCTATAGAGACCACACATGGATCCACCAGTGTCATTGCATGTGTGTTCTTTTTATTAACAACCAGAGTCATTTTGCATGTGTGTTCTTTTCACATACCACATATGGATCCACCGACGAGCTCTGGTGAAGATTTCGGTGAACCCAGGCCGCCCGGCGCCCTCCCCTCTGTCCCATCTATTTCACCATGCCCTAGTGCACCTACTGACCAAGCCACGTGTTTTCATTTGCCCCAGATCGACGACACGGACCAAGTCCGGTGAGCTCCTCTGCTGTCGCCGTCCCTCGCTTGTTCCGGTGAAGGTAGGTTCCCGCCGCCCTACTTTGGTCACCGCAAGATTCTACACGACCACACACACCGCACTGACCCCTTTGTTGGCTGGTTTGAGCCCCAGGTCGTCATCTCCGTCTCGAGGCCGTGACCTCCGCCGTCGGTAGCAACTCCGGCGAGGAATACCGAGCGAAGCAGAGCACCCCTCCCTCCACCACGACCACCATCGAGATCACCAAAACCACCACAACCCGCTGGTAAGTTCGCCGCTTCCCCTACCCCTCTAGAACCACCGGAGAGCCACCCACCCGACGCACCGCCGCCGCGCACCGTTGCCAGCACCACCAGTCTGTGGTCGACGCGCTGAGCACCATCCGATCCATTACCAGCGGTTGAGAATAGATCACTAATCAAACGGGTACCGGTCGATCTGATCCGCTCGTTATCACTTAAAATCCAACGGCCCGCAGCAGTCGATCCGCCTGAACCGGTACCGGCCAATAAGAACACGCCACGTCGCCCAGGCTATTTGTTTAAATTAGAAAATAGACAGAATAAATCTTAAACTTAGAAATTCAATAACTTTTGATCCACAAATCAGAAAAATACAATTTTGGTGTCTATGGATTCAGAAAAATGAGAGCTTCACTACTGAGGCCTTATTTCAGCATTTAGCTTCTGTAAAATAGAAGTTTTAGGCAGAACCTTTTTAGGAGTATTTTACCCATAAAAATTGTTTTGTAAATTATTTTTGGGTGAATCTTTTTTCTATGGATTGCAAATTGAACCCTCTGTCCAGTGAGACCAAAATATAGGTTTGGTTGGCTATGCCTAATAGCATGGAAATTATTTAGTGAGTCTAGCCTTTCCAAATGATAGAAATTATTGCTAATTGTTACAATTGCACAAATGGTTGCATTTGTAATCTTGCAATTGTAAAATGTTCAGAAAACACTTAGTAGCGTTCAAAACCTTTGTTATAACAAATTGTGCAATAAAATTGCCATCTTGCATACTTGCATATTTTGCATGATTTTTGTATTGCCATTAGTGTTGACTTTGTGCATGTTTTGTCTTGTTTGTTTTGTTTGATAGATTGTGTGGATTGTCAAGTGTGTTACTGCAAAGAGTGTACCAACACCTCCAACTACTAAGGAAAGTGGCACTATCATCCATGTCCCACTATTTTTCGTTACACTTAGTGGATTTTTGTAGTATGCATGATAGGACTACTATGATACTATGATGTGCTATGTCCTATTTAGGATATCCTTTATATATTCCTTAGTGGAAATACTGTAGTTGTAGTATGCTTAGCCCTACTATAGTTTCAGGGTGGAATATACCATATTGTGATTATATGAAGTGTTGGAAAATATAAGTTTTATATAATAAAACAAGAACTCAATGAATCACCTGGGTGGAGTGTGGATACTCAGTTGAGAATAAGGTGGCAACGAAAGGAACCCTGTCTATGGCTATCTCTTTTGTGTGTGCACTAGAGGAATACCACCCAGGAACTTAGAGCTTGAACATGTTTCTCGTACAGTGGCTTTCGTGTACAGCCACATGCCAAATGGGCTCTGGCCTAGTCAATTACATAGTGGAAGACCCATGCATTGGTACCTCTTCAGGTTAACTGGAATTATGCATTGGAGGTTTATCCTTGCATTGGTGCCTGGTAGATGTGTTGGCATTATGTATTGGGAGGACTTCTATGGAAAGACTTTGTCACATTCTCGATCTGCCGGTACTCCATCTTGGTGAGTACTAATCCAGCGGCCACTGGTGGCGTCAAGACGAGATTGTGTCTTGTGGGTAAAGTGTACAACTTCTGCAGAAGATTAAATTCTAAGTACTTAGCCGTGTCCCCGGTTATCGACAACTCTGAGCAACTAAGGCCTGAAGCTATGGAAGATCTCGACATTCTAATTTCTCAAAGTAAAACTTGATGGTGACAACAAGAGAGTAGAAGCACTTGGAGTTTGCCAAGTTCAGAAAGTTGTTGAAAGATCAAAACTATTTTGCAAAGATAGGATAAAACCATGTTGCTTTCTACAAATGAGCCTAGATCTACTTAGCCAAATATGCATGTAGTGATAGTCCAACTTATATTCGCCAACTTGTGACACTTGCCAATACATTCAAAGTATTGACCCTTTTTGGCTACAACCTATCATGTTGCAGGTTATTCTATTGATGAGTGTGGATTGATGATAGAGGTTATGAGTCTACACCCAACATGTTTGCCTGTGGAACATGAACATGAAGGACTCCATGCTTTACTTGTATTCTGTTGCTTTGTAATGAGATAGCCTATGGCTATGAGTATGAAATAAAGTATTTATATTCTGGATCATGCGATGTAATATGACCTTTGTATCTTGATATTACATCTTAAACTGTGGTGCTAGCTATTCGATCCAGGGACTAGCACTGTAATCACAGGGATTCAAACCAAGCCAGGTTTGGGTTTTTACATTGCATGTGTGTTCTTTTCACATACCACATATGGATCCACCAGTGTCATTGAAATGCGTGTTCTCTACAGAGACCACACATGGATCCACCAGTGTCATTGCATGTGTGTTCTTTTTAGTAACAACAACCAGAGTCATTTTGCATGTTTGTTCTTCTCACATACCACCTATGGATCCACCAGTGTCATTGCATGTGTGCTCTTTTCACTAACAACAACCATAGTCATTGCATGTGTGTTCTTTTCACATACCACATATGGATCCACCAGTGTCATGGAAATGCGTGTTCTCTACAGAGACCACACATCGATCCACCAGTGTCATTGCATGTGTGTTCTTTTTAGTAACAACAACCAGTCATTTTGCATGTGTGTTCTTTTCACACACCACCTATGGATCCACCAGTGTCATTGCATGTGTATTCTCTTCACAATCCACCTATGGATCCATCAGTGTCATTGCATGTGTGTTCTTTTTAGTAACAACCATAGTCATTGCATGTGTGTTCTTTTCACATACCACATATGGATCACCAGTGTCATTGCATGTGTGTTCATTTCACAATCCACCCATGGATCCACCGGTGTCATTGCATGTGTGTTCTTTTTAGTAACAACAAGAGTCATTTTGCATGTGTGTTCTTTTCACATACCACCTATGGATCCACCAGTTTCATTGCATGTGTGTTCTTTTTAGTTACAACAACAAGAGTCATTGAAATGTGTGTTCTTCTCACATACCACCTATAGATCCACCAGAGTCATTGCATGTGTGTTCTTTTCACGTACAACATATGGATCCACCAGTGTCATTGAAATGCGTGTTCTCTACAGAGACCACACATGGATCCACCAGTGTCATTGCCTGTGTGTTCTTTTTAGTAACAACAACCAGTCATTTTGCATGTGTCTTTCCACATACCACCTATGGATCCACCAGTGTCATTGCATGTGTGTTCTCTTCACAATCCACCTATGGATCCACCAGTGTCATTGCATGTGTGTTCTTTTTAGTAACAACCAGAGTCATTGCATGTGTGTTCTTTTCACATACCACATATGGATCACCACTGTCATTGCATGTGTGTTCTTTTTGAGGGAAATATGCCCTGAGAGGCAATAATGAAGTTGTTATTATGTATTCCTTGTATATGATAGATGTTTATTTTACATGATATAATTCTATTGATAGGAAACATCAATACCTGTGTGTTTAATAAACAAAAAGGGTTCCTAGTCATGCCTCTCTTATAGACTAGCTTGTTGATTAACAGGATGATCAAGGTTTCATGATCATGGACATTGGATGTTGTTAATAACAAGGTCACACCATTGGTGGAATGATGTGATGAACATTCATCCGAAGTATAGCATTACGATCAAGTCATTGTGTTTATATTTCTATAACATCATACGAAGTAATCTTTATCCTTAGACCACGAGATCATGTTAATTGCTAACACCGGAAGAGTATCTTGATAACATCAAACGTCACACCGTAACAGGGTGACTATAAAGATGGGTTCAGTGCTACGAAGGTGTTATGTTGAGTCTCATGGATCAAGAGTGGAATTTGTCAATCCATATGACGGATAGATATACTCTGGGCCCTCTCGGTGATATCACATTAGGATAGCTTGCAAGCAAGTGATGTGATCACTAGAATGTTATATCACGGGAACGAGAAAAGAGTGCATGTCGGTAACGAGATCAAACTAGGTATGGAGATACCGATGATCGAATCTCGTACATGTAATATATCGAGAGACAAAGGGATTTAGTTACAAGCGTTAAAGGTTCTCACGATCATAGGAGTCATCGTTGAATGTGTAGGAGTCAGTACGGATCTCCAGGTCCCGCTGCTGATTATTGATCGGAGAAGGGTCTCGATCATGTATGCATTATTCGCGAACCGTAGGGTGGCACACTTAAGAGTTACCGGACACCATTTTGGAGCACATATGTTTCAGACGAAAGAATTGCAAAGAACATGAGTTGTTTCAATAGAAATCGGAAATTGTTTCAGGTGAAATTGCAGAAGGTGGTTCTGCATGTGATATTGAAATATTGCAAGGGGCTATATGTGAATGTTTGTTAATTAAAGTAATTAACAAAATTCTGAATAAATTTAATAAAAGGTTTTTATTAAATGAGAGAGCATTAAATTTGGAGAAACTTAATGCATTTAAAGTGCAGACTTTAAAAGGGAATGTGAAGAGGCATTTTAATGTGGAGGAGTTACCACCACATGAATGGGGAGGTGAGGGGTCACCCCCCCATGCGCCGGCCATGGAGAGAGGGGGCACCCCCCTCCTCCTATAAAAGGCCACCCATTCCCTCCTTCTTCCACACACCTCCTTATGAAGGATCTCTCTCCCCCTCTAGAATTATTCCCCCATGGTCTCGGATTAGCGAGATACATGTTCCCGGTGGCATTTCGTCTGGAAGGAGTTGCTGCTTCCGCTGGATCACTAGAGCGAGGAGGTGGAGGTTGTCCGGTGGCTTGAACGTGTGTGCGAGTGCAGAGGCGCTGCTGAGTTGCGGCGCTCGGACTTCCTCACGATCTTGAGATCGGCAAGTGTACGACTACATCAACCACGAGTTCCTACTCGTTAACAAAGCTCGTTGTCTACGAAGGTAAGTTCTCTATGGATGTATGTCCACCCGTTTGCTTTGTACCTAGTAGATAGATCTTGGCGTGTAGATCACACCGTAGGAAAAATGTGTGCTCTCTTCAGAGACCACACATGGATCCACCAGTGTTATTGCATGTGTGTTCTTTTCACAATCAACCCATGGATCCACCAGTGTCATTGCATGTGTGTTCTTTTTAGTAACAACAACCAGAGTCATTTTGCATGTGTGTTCTTCTCACATACCACCTATGGATCCACCAGTGTAATTGCATGTGTGTTCTTTTCACTAACAACAACCAGAGTCATTGCATGTGTGTTTTTTTCACATACCACATATGGATCCACCAGTGTCATTGAAATGCGTGTTCTCTACAGAGACCACATATGGATCCACCAGTGTCATTGCATGTGTGTTCTTTTTAGTAACAACAACCAGAGTCATTTTGCATGTGTGTTCTTCTCACATACCACCTATGGATCCACCAGTGGCATTGCATGTGTGTTCTTTTCACTAACAACAACCAGAGTCATTGGATGTGTGTTCTTTTCACATACCACATATGGATCCACCAGTGTCATGGAAATGTGTGTTCTCTACAGAGACCACACATGGATCCACCAGTGTCATTGCATGTGTGTTCTTTTTAGTAACAACAACCAGTGATTTTGCATATGTGTTCTTTTCACATACCACCTATCGATCCACCAATGTCATTGCATGTGTGTTCTCTTCACAATCCACCTATGGATCCACCAGCGTCATTGCATGTGTGTTCTTTTTAGTAACAACCAGAGTCATTGCATGTGTGTTCTTTTCACATACCACACATGGATCACCAGTGTCATTGCATGTGTGTTCTTTTCACAATCCACCCATGGATCCACCGGTGTCATTGCATGTGTGTTCTTTTTAGTAACAACCAGAGTCATTTTGCATGTGTGTTCTTTTCACATACCACCTATGGATCCACCAGTGTCATTGCATGTGTTTTCTTTTCACAATCCACCCATGGATCCCACTAGTGTCATTTTGCATGTGTGTGGTTTTTAGTAACAACAACCACTGTCATTGCATGTGTATTCATTTCATAATCCACCTATGGATCCACCAGTGTCATTGCATGTGTGTTCTTTTTAGTAACAACAACCAGAGTCATTTTGCATGTGTGTTCTTCTCACATACCACCTATGGATCCACCAGTGTCATTGCATGTGTGTTATTTTTAGTAACAACAACCAGTGTCATTGCATGTGTGTTCTCTTCAGAGACCACACATGGATCCACCAGTGTCATTGCATGTGTGTTCTTTTTAGTAACAACAACAAGAGTCATTGAAATGTGTGCTCTCTTTAGAGACCACACATGGATCCACCAGTGTCATTCCATGTTTGTTCTTTTCACTAACAACAACCAGACTCATTGCATGTTTTTTTTTCACATACCACATATGGATCCACCAGTGTCATTGCATGTGTGCTCTTTTCACAATCCACCCATGGATCCACCAGTGTCATTGCATGTGTGTTCTTTTTAGTAACAACAACCAGAGTCATTTTGCATGTGTGTTCTTTTCACATACCACCTATGGATCCACTAGTGACATTCCATGTGTGTTCTTTTCACAATCCACCAGTGGATCCACCAGTGTCATTGCATGTGTGTTCTATTTAGTAACAACCAGAGTCATTTTGCATGTGTGTTCTTTTCACATACCACCTATGGATCTACCAGTGTCATTGCATGTGTTTTCTTTTCACAATACACCCATGGATCCCACCAGTGTCATTTTGCATGTGTGTTCTTTTTAGTAACAACAACCAGAGTCATTTTGCATGTGTGTTCTCTTCACATACCACCTATGGATCCACCAGTGTCATTGCATGTGTGTTCTTTTTAGTTACAACAACCAGAGTCATTGAAATGTGTGTTCTTCTCACATACCACCTATGGATCCACCAGTGTCATTGCATGTGTGTTCATTTCACTAACAACCAGAGTCATTGCATGTGTGTTCTTTTCACATACCACATATGGATCCACCAGTGTCCTGGAAATGCGTGTTCTCTATAGAGACCACACATGGCTCCACCAGTGTCATTGCATGTGTGTTCTTTTTAGTAACAACAACCAGTCATTTTGCATGTGTGTTCTTTTCACATACCAACTATGGATCCACCAGTGTCATTGCATGTGTGTTCTCTTCACAATCCACCTATGGATCCACCAGTGTCATTGCATGTGTGTTCTTTTTAGTAACAACCAGAGTCATTGCATGTGTGTTCTTTTCACATACCACATATGGATCACCAGTGTCATTGCATGTGTGTTCTTTTGACAATCCACCCGTGGATCCACCGGTGTCATTGCATGTGTGTTCATTTTAGTAACAACCAGAGTCATTTTGCAGGTGTGTTCTTTTCACATACCACCTATGTATCCACCAGTGTCATTGCATGTGTTTTCTTTTCACAATCCACCCATGGATCCTACTAGTGTCATTTTGCATGTGTGTTATTTTTAGTAACAACAACCAGTGTCATTGCATGTGTGTTCATTTTATAATCCACCTATGGATCCACCAGAGTCATTTTGCATGTGTGTTCTTCTCACATACCACCTATGGATCCACCAGTGTCATTGCATGTGTGTTCTTTTTAGTAACAACAACAAGTGTCATTGCATGTGTGTTCTCTTCAGAGACCACACATGGATCCACCAGTGTCATTGCATGTGTGTTCTTTTTACTAACAACAACAAGAGTCATTGAAATGTGTGCTCTCCTTAGAGACCACACATGGATCCACCAGTGTCATTGCATGTGTGTTCTTTTCACTAACAACAACCAGAGTCATTGCATGTTTTTCTTTTCACATACCACATATGGATCCACCAGTGTGATTGAAATATGTGTTCTCTACAGAGACCACACATGGATCCACCAGTGTCATTGCATGTGTGTTCTTTTTAGTAACAACAACAAGTGTCATTGCATGTGTGTTCTCTATAGAGACCACACATGGATCCACCAGTGTCATTGCATGTGTGTTCTTTTTAGTAACAACCAGAGTCATTTTGCATGTGTGTTCTTTTCACATACCACATATGGATCCACCAGTGTCATTGCATGTGTGTTCTTTTCAAAATCCACCCGTGGATCCACTGGTGTCATTGCATGTTTGTTCTTTTTAGTAACAACCAGAGTCATTTTGCATGTGTGTTCTTTTCACATACCACCTATGGATCCACCAGTGTCATTGCATGTGTTTTATTTTCACAATCCACCCATGGATCCCACCAGTGTCATTTTGCATGTGTGTTCTTTTTAGTAACAACAACCAGAGTCATTTTGCATTTGTGTTCTCTTCACATACCACCTATGAATCCACCAGTGTCATTGCATGTGTGTTCTCTTCACAATCCACCTATGGATCCACCAGTGTCATTGCATGTGTTCTTTTTAGTAACAACAACCAGTGTCATTGCATGTGTGCTCTCTTCAGAGACCACACATGGATCCACCCGTGTCATTGCATGTCTGTTCTTTTTACTAACAACAACAAGAGTCATTGAAATGTGTGCTCTCTTCAGAGACCACACATGTATCCACCAATGTCATTGCATGTGTGTTCTTTTCACTAACAACAACCAGAGTCATTGCATGTGTGTTCTTTTCACAATCCACCCATGGATCCCACCAGTGTCATTTTGCATGTGTGTTCTTTTTAGTAACAACAACCAGAGTCATTTTGCATGTGTGTTCTTTTCACATACCACCTATGGATCCACCAGTGTCATTCCATGTTTGTTCTTTTCACTAACAACAACCAGACTCATTGCATGTGTTTTTTTTCACATACCACATATGGATCCACCAGTGTCATTGCATGTGTGCTCTTTTCACAATCCACCCATGGATCCACCAGTGTCATTGCATGTGTGTTCTTTTTAGTAACAACAACCAGAGTCATTTTGCATGTGTGTTCTTTTCACATACCACCTATGGATCCACTAGCGTCATTGCATGTGTGTTCTTTTTAGTTACAACAACCAGAGTCATTGAAATGTGTGTTCTTCTCACATACCACCTATGGATCCACCAGTGTGATTGCATGTGTGTTCATTTCACTAACAACAACCGGAGTCATTGCATGTGTGTTCTTTTCACATACCACATATGGATCCACCAGTGTGATTGAAATGTGTGTTCTCTATAGAGACCACACATGGATCCACCAGTGTCATTGCATGTGTGTTCTTTTTAGTAACAACCAGAGTCATTTTGCATGTGTGTTCTTTCCATATACCACATATGGATCCACCAGTGTCATTGCATGTGTGTTCTTTTCACAATCCACCCATGGATCCACCAGTGTCATTGCATGTGTGTTCTTTTTAGTAACAAACAGAGTCATTTTGCATGTGTGTTCTTTTCACATACCACCTATGGATCCACAGTGGCATTGCATGTGTGTTCATTTCACTAACAACAACCAGAGTCATTGCATGTGTGTTCTTTTGACATACCACATATGGATCCACCAGTGTGATTGAAATGTGTGTTCTCTACACATGGATCCACCAGTGTCATTGCATGTGTGTTCTTTTTAGTAACAACCAGAGTCATTTTGCATGTGTGTTATTTTCCCATACCACATATGGATCCACCAGTGACATTCCATGTGTGTTCTTTTCACAATCCACCCGTGGATCCACCAGTGTCATTGCATGTGTGTTCTTTTTAGTAACAACCAGAGTCATTTTGCATGTGTGTTCTTTTCACATACCACCTATGGATCTACCAGTGTCATTGCATGTGTTTTCTTTTCACAATACACCCATGGATCCCACCAGTGTCATTTTGCATGTGTGTTCTTTTTAGTAACAACAACCAGAGTCATTTTGCATGTGTGTTCTCTTCACATACCACCTATGGATCCACCAGTGTCATTGCATGTGTGTTCTTTTTAGTTACAACAACCAGAGTCATTGAAATGTGTGTTCTTCTCACATACCACCTATGGATCCACCAGTGTCATTGCATGTGTGTTCATTTCACTAACAACCAGAGTCATTGCATGTGTGTTCTTTTCACATACCACATATGGATCCACCAGTGTCCTGGAAATGCGTGTTCTCTATAGAGACCACACATGGCTCCACCAGTGTCATTGCATGTGTGTTCTTTTTAGTAACAACAACCAGTCATTTTGCATGTGTGTTCTTTTCACATACCAACTATGGATCCACCAGTGTCATTGCATGTGTGTTCTCTTCACAATCCACCTATGGATCCACCAGTGTCATTGCATGTGTGTTCTTTTTAGTAACAACCAGAGTCATTGCATGTGTGTTCTTTTCACATACCACATATGGATCACCAGTGTCATTGCATGTGTGTTCTTTTGACAATCCACCCGTGGATCCACCGGTGTCATTGCATGTGTGTTCATTTTAGTAACAACCAGAGTCATTTTGCAGGTGTGTTCTTTTCACATACCACCTATGTATCCACCAGTGTCATTGCATGTGTTTTCTTTTCACAATCCACCCATGGATCCTACTAGTGTCATTTTGCATGTGTGTTATTTTTAGTAACAACAACCAGTGTCATTGCATGTGTGTTCATTTTATAATCCACCTATGGATCCACCAGTGTCATTGCATGTGTGTTCTTTTTTGTAACAACAACCAGAGTCATTTTGCATGTGTGTTCTTCTCACATACCACCTATGGATCCACCAGTGTCATTGCATGTGTGTTCTTTTTAGTAACAACAACAAGTGTCATTGCATGTGTGTTCTCTTCAGAGACCACACATGGATCCACCAGTGTCATTGCATGTGTGTTCTTTTTACTAACAACAACAAGAGTCATTGAAATGTGTGCTCTCCTTAGAGACCACACATGGATCCACCAGTGTCATTGCATGTGTGTTCTTTTCACTAACAACAACCAGAGTCATTGCATGTTTTTCTTTTCACATACCACATATGGATCCACCAGTGTGATTGAAATATGTGTTCTCTACAGAGACCACACACGGATCCACCAGTGTCATTGCATGTGTGTTCTTTTTAGTAACAACCAGAGTCATTTTGCATGTGTGTTCTTTTCACATACCACATATGGATCCACCAGTGTCATTGCATGTGTGTTCTTTTCAAAATCCACCCGTGGATCCACTGGTGTCATTGCATGTTTGTTCTTTTTAGTAACAACCAGAGTCATTTTGCATGTGTGTTCTTTTCACATACCACCTATGGATCCACCAGTGTCATTGCATGTGTTTTATTTTCACAATCCACCCATGGATCCCACCAGTGTCATTTTGCATGTGTGTTCTTTTTAGTAATAGCAACCAGAGTCATTTTGCATTTGTGTTCTCTTCACATACCACCTATGAATCCACCAGTGTCATTGCATGTGTGTTCTCTTCACAATCCACCTATGGATCCACCAGTGTCATTGCATGTGTTCTTTTTAGTAACAACAACCAGTGTCATTGCATGTGTGCTCTCTTCAGAGACCACACATGGATCCACCCGTGTCATTGCATGTCTGTTCTTTTTACTAACAACAACAAGAGTCATTGAAATGTGTGCTCTCTTCAGAGACCACATATGTATCCACCAATGTCATTGCATGTGTGTTCTTTTCACTAACAACAACCAGAGTCATTGCATGTGTGTTCTTTTCACAATCCACCCATGGATCCCACCAGTGTCATTTTGCATGTGTGTTCTTTTTAGTAACAACAACCAGAGTCATTTTGCATGTGTGTTCTTTTCACATACCACCTATGGATCCACCAGTGTCATTGCATGTGTTTTCTTTTCACAATCCACCCATGGATCCCACCAGTGTCATTTTGCATGTGTGTTCTTTTTAGTAACAACAACCACTGTCATTGCATGTGTGTTCATTTCATAATCCACCTATGGATCCACCAGTGTCATTGCATGTGTGTTCTTTTTAGTAACAACAACCAGAGTCATTTTGCATGTGTGTTCTTCTCACATACCACCTATGGATCCACCAGTGTCATTGCATGTGTGTTATTTTTAGTAACAACAACCAGTGTCATTGCATGTGTGTTCTCTTCAGAGACCACACATGGATCCACCAGTGGCATTGCATGTGTGTTCTTTTTAGTAACAACAACAAGAGTCATTGAAATGTGTGCTCTCTTTAGAGACCACACATGGATCCACCAGTGTCATTGCATGTATGTTCTTTTCACTAGCAACAACCAGAGTAATTGCATGTGTTTTTTTTCACATACCACATATGGATCCACCAGTGTCATTGCATGTGTGCTCTTTTCACAATCCACCCATGGATCCACCAGTGTCATTGCATGTGTGTTCTTTTTAGTAACAACAACCAGAGTGATTTTGCACGTGTGTTCTTCTCACATACCACCTATGGATCCACCAGTGTCATTGCATGTGTGTTCATTTCACTAACAACAACTGGAGTCATTGCATGTGTGTTCTTTTCACATACCACATATGGATCCACCAGTGTGATTGAAATGTGTGTTCTCTATAGAGACCACACATGGATCCACCAGTGTCATTGCATGTGTGTTCTTTTTAGTAACAACCAGAGTCATTTTGCATGTGTGTTCTTTTCATATACCACCTATGGATCCACCAGTGTCATTGCATGTGTGTTCTTTTCAGAATCCACCCATGGATCCACCAGTGTCATTGCATGTGTGTTCTTTTTAGTAACAACCAGAGTCATTTTGCATGTGTGTTCTTTTCACATACCACCTATGGATCCACCAGTGGCATTGCATGTGTGTTCATTTCACTAACAACAACCAGAGTCATTGCATGTGTGTTCTTTTCACAATCCACCCATGGATCCACCGGTGTCATTGCATGTGTGTTCTTTTTAGTAACAAGCAGAGTCATTTTGCGAGTGTGTTCTTTTCACATACCACCTATGGATCCACCAGTGTCATTGCATGTGTATTCTTTTTAGTTACAACAACCAGAGTCATTGAAATGTGTGTTCTTCACACATACCACCTATGGATCCACCAGTGTCATTGCATGTGTGTTCATTTCACTAACAACAACCAGAGTCATTGCATGTGTGTTCTTTTCACATACCACATATGGATCCACCAGTGTCATGGAAATGCGTGTTCTCTATAGAGACCACACATGGATCCACCAGTGTCATTGCATGTGTGTTCTTTTTAGTAACAACAACCAGTCATTTTGCATGTGTGTTCTTTTCACATACCAACTATGGATCCACCAGTGTCATTGCATGTGTGTTCTCTTCACAATCCACCTATGGATCCACTACTGTCATTGCATGTGTGTTCTTTTTAGTAACAACCAGAGTCATTGCATGTGTGTTCTTTTCACATACCACATATGGATCACCAGTGTCATTGCATGTGTGTTCTTTTCACAATCCACCCGTGGATCCACCGGTGTCACTGCATGTGTGTTCTTTTTAGTAACAACAACAAGTGTCATTGCATGTGTGTTCTCTTCAGAGACCACACATGGATCCACCAGTGTCATTGCATGTGTGTTCTTTTTACTAACAACAACAAGAGTCATTGAAATGTGTGCTCTCCTTAGAGACCACACATGGATCCACCAGTGTCATTGCATGTGTGTTCTTTTCACTAACAACAACCAGAGTCATTGCATGTTTTTCTTTTCACATACCACATATGGATCCACCAGTGTGATTGAAATATGTGTTCTCTACAGAGACCACACACGGATCCACCAGTGTCATTGCATGTGTGTTCTTTTTAGTAACAACCAGAGTCATTTTGCATGTGTGTTCTTTTCACATACCACATATGGATCCACCAGTGTCATTGCATGTGTGTTCTTTTCAAAATCCACCTGTGGATCCACTGGTGTCATTGCATGTTTGTTCTTTTTAGTAACAACCAGAGTCATTTTGCATGTGTGTTCTTTTCACATACCACCTATGGATCCACCAGTGTCATTGCATGTGGTTTATTTTCACAATCCACCCATGGATCCCACCAGTGTCATTTTGCATGTGTGTTCTTTTTAGTAACAGCAACCAGAGTCATTTTGCATTTGTGTTCTCTTCACATACCACCTATGAATCCACCAGTGTCATTGCATGTGTGTTCTCTTCACAATCCACCTATGGATCCACCAGTGTCATTGCATGTGTTCTTTTTAGTAACAACAACCAGTGTCATTGCATGTGTGCTCTCTTCAGAGACCACACATGGATCCACCCGTGTCATTGCATGTCTGTTCTTTTTACTAACAACAAGAGTCATTGAAATGTGTGCTCTCTTCAGAGACCACATATGTATCCACCAATGTCATTGCATGTGTGTTCTTTTCACTAACAACAACCAGAGTCATTGCATGTGTGTTCTTTTCACAATCCACCCATGGATCCCACCAGTGTCATTTTGCATGTGTGTTCTTTTTAGTAACAACAACCAGAGTCATTTTGCATGTGTGTTCTTTTCACATACCACCTATGGATCCACCAGTGTCATTGCATGTGTTTTCTTTTCACAATCCACCCATGGATCCCACCAGTGTCATTTTGCATGTGTGTTCTTTTTAGTAACAACAACCACTGTCATTGCATGTGTGTTCATTTCATAATCCACCTATGGATCCACCAGTGTCATTGCATGTGTGTTCTTTTTAGTAACAACAACCAGAGTCATTTTGCATGTGTGTTCTTCTCACATACCACATATGGATCCACCAGTGGCATTGCATGTGTGTTCATTTCACTAACAACAACCAGAGTCATTGCATGTGTGTTCTTTTCACAATCCACCCATGGATCCACCGGTGTCATTGCATGTGTGTTCTTTTTAGTAACAAGCAGAGTCATTTTGCGAGTGTGTTCTTTTCACATACCACCTATGGATCCACCAGTGTCATTGCATGTGTATTCTTTTTAGTTACAACAACCAGAGTCATTGAAATGTGTGTTCTTCACACATACCACCTATGGATCCACCAGTGTCATTGCATGTGTGTTCATTTCACTAACAACAACCAGAGTCATTGCATGTGTGTTCTTTTCACATACCACATATGGATCCACCAGTGTCATGGAAATGCGTGTTCTCTATAGAGACCACACATGGATCCACCAGTGTCATTGCATGTGTGTTCTTTTTAGTAACAACAACCAGTCATTTTGCATGTGTGTTCTTTTCACATACCAACTATGGATCCACCAGTGTCATTGCATGTGTGTTCTTTTTAGTAACAACCAGAGTCATTTTGCATGTGTGTTCTTTTCATATACCACCTATGGATCCACCAGTGTCATTGCATGTGTGTTCTTTTCAGAATCCACCCATGGATCCACCAGTGTCATTGCATGTGTGTTCTTTTTAGTAACAACCAGAGTCATTTTGCATGTGTGTTCTTTTCACATACCACCTATGGATCCACCAGTGGCATTGCATGTGTGTTCATTTCACTAACAACAACCAGAGTCATTGCATGTGTGTTCTTTTCACAATCCACCCATGGATCCACCGGTGTCATTGCATGTGTGTTCTTTTTAGTAACAAGCAGAGTCATTTTGCGAGTGTGTTCTTTTCACATACCACCTATGGATCCACCAGTGTCATTGCATGTGTATTCTTTTTAGTTACAACAACCAGAGTCATTGAAATGTGTGTTCTTCACACATACCACCTATGGATCCACCAGTGTCATTGCATGTGTGTTCATTTCACTAACAACAACCAGAGTCATTGCATGTGTGTTCTTTTCACATTCCACATATGGATCCACCAGTGTCATGGAAATGCGTGTTCTCTATAGAGACCACACATGGATCCACCAGTGTCATTGCATGTGTGTTCTTTTTAGTAACAACAACCAGTCATTTTGCATGTGTGTTCTTTTCACATACCAACTATGGATCCACCAGTGTCATTGCATGTGTGTTCTCTTCACAATCCACCTATGGATCCACTACTGTCATTGCATGTGTGTTCTTTTTAGTAACAACCAGAGTCATTGCATGTGTGTTCTTTTCACATACCACATATGGATCACCAGTGTCATTGCATGTGTGTTCTTTTCACAATCCACCCGTGGATCCACCGGTGTCACTGCATGTGTGTTCTTTTTAGTAACAACAACAAGTGTCATTGCATGTGTGTTCTCTTCAGAGACCACACATGGATCCACCAGTGTCATTGCATGTGTGTTCTTTTTACTAACAACAACAAGAGTCATTGAAATGTGTGCTCTCCTTAGAGACCACACATGGATCCACCAGTGTCATTGCATGTGTGTTCTTTTCACTAACAACAACCAGAGTCATTGCATGTTTTTCTTTTCACATACCACATATGGATCCACCAGTGTGATTGAAATATGTGTTCTCTACAGAGACCACACACGGATCCACCAGTGTCATTGCATGTGTGTTCTTTTTAGTAACAACCAGAGTCATTTTGCATGTGTGTTCTTTTCACATACCACATATGGATCCACCAGTGTCACTGCATGTGTGTTCTTTTCAAAATCCACCCGTGGATCCACTGGTGTCATTGCATGTTTGTTCTTTTTAGTAACAACCAGAGTCATTTTGCATGTGTGTTCTTTTCACATACCACCTATGGATCCACCAGTGTCATTGCATGTGGTTTATTTTCACAATCCACCCATGGATCCCACCAGTGTCATTTTGCATGTGTGTTCTTTTTAGTAACAACAACCAGAGTCATTTTGCATTTGTGTTCTCTTCACATACCACCTATGAATCCACCAGTGTCATTGCATGTGTGTTCTCTTCACAATCCACCTATGGAGCCACCAGTGTCATTGCATGTGTTCTTTTTAGTAACAACAACCAGTGTCATTGCATGTGTGCTCTCTTCAGAGACCACACATGGATCCACCCGTGTCATTGCATGTCTGTTCTTTTTACTAACAACAAGAGTCATTGAAATGTGTGCTCTCTTCAGAGACCACATATGTATCCACCAATGTCATTGCATGTGTGTTCTTTTCACTAACAACAACCAGAGTCATTGCATGTGTGTTCTTTTCACAATCCACCCATGGATCCCACCAGTGTCATTTTGCATGTGTGTTCTTTTTAGTAACAACAACCAGAGTCATTTTGCATGTGTGTTCTTTTCACATACCACCTATGGATCCACCAGTGTCATTGCATGTGTTTTCTTTTCACAATCCACCCATGGATCCCACCAGTGTCATTTTGCATGTGTGTTCTTTTTAGTAACAACAACCACTGTCATTGCATGTGTGTTCATTTCATAATCCACCTATGGATCCACCAGTGTCATTGCATGTGTGTTCTTTTTAGTAACAACAACCAGAGTCATTTTGCATGTGTGTTCTTCTCACATACCACCTATGGATCCACCAGTGTCATTGCATGTGTGTTATTTTTAGTAACAACAACCAGTGTCATTGCATGTGTGTTCTCTTCAGAGACCACACATGGATCCACCAGTGGCATTGCATGTGTGTTCTTTTTAGTAACAACAACAAGAGTCATTGAAATGTGTGCTCTCTTTAGAGACCACACATGGATCCACCAGTGTCATTGCATGTATGTTCTTTTCACTAGCAACAACCAGAGTAATTGCATGTGTTTTTTTTCACATACCACATATGGATCCACCAGTGTCATTGCATGTGTGCTCTTTTCACAATCCACCCATGGATCCACCAGTGTCATTGCATGTGTGTTCTTTTTAGTAACAACAACCAGAGTGATTTTGCACGTGTGTTCTTCTCACATACCACCTATGGATCCACCAGTGTCATTGCATGTGTGTTCATTTCACTAACAACAACTGGAGTCATTGCATGTGTGTTCTTTTCACATACCACATATGGATCCACCAGTGTGATTGAAATGTGTGTTCTCTATAGAGACCACACATGGATCCACCAGTGTCATTGCATGTGTGTTCTTTTTAGTAACAACCAGAGTCATTTTGCATGTGTGTTCTTTTCATATACCACCTATGGATCCACCAGTGTCATTGCATGTGTGTTCTTTTCAGAATCCACCCATGGATCCACCAGTGTCATTGCATGTGTGTTCTTTTTAGTAACAACCAGAGTCATTTTGCATGTGTGTTCTTTTCACATACCACCTATGGATCCACCAGTGGCATTGCATGTGTGTTCATTTCACTAACAACAACCAGAGTCATTGCATGTGTGTTCTTTTCACAATCCACCCATGGATCCACCGGTGTCATTGCATGTGTGTTCTTTTTAGTAACAAGCAGAGTCATTTTGCGAGTGTGTTCTTTTCACATACCACCTATGGATCCACCAGTGTCATTGCATGTGTATTCTTTTTAGTTACAACAACCAGAGTCATTGAAATGTGTGTTCTTCACACATACCACCTATGGATCCACCAGTGTCATTGCATGTGTGTTCATTTCACTAACAACAACCAGAGTCATTGCATGTGTGTTCTTTTCACATACCACATATGGATCCACCAGTGTCATGGAAATGCGTGTTCTCTATAGAGACCACACATGGATCCACCAGTTTCATTGCATGTGTGTTCTTTTTAGTAACAACAACCAGTCATTTTGCATGTGTGTTCTTTTCACATACCAACTATGGATCCACCAGTGTCATTGCATGTGTGTTCTCTTCACAATCCACCTATGGATCCACTACTGTCATTGCATGTGTGTTCTTTTTAGTAACAACCAGAGTCATTGCATGTGTGTTCTTTTCACATACCACATATGGATCACCAGTGTCATTGCATGTGTGTTCTTTTCACAATCCACCCGTGGATCCACCGGTGTCACTGCATGTGTGTTCTTTTTAGTAACAACCAGAGTCATTTTGCAGGTGTGTTCTTTTCACATACCACCTATGTATCCACCAGTGTCATTGCATGTGTTTTCTTTTCACAATCCACCCATGGATCCTACTAGTGTCATTTTGCATGTGTGTTCTTTTTAGTAACAACAACCAGTGTCATTGCATGTGTGTTCATTTCATAATCCACCTATGGATCCACCAGTGTCATTGCATGTGTGTTCTTTTTAGTAACAGAACCAGAGTCATTTTGCATGTGTGTTCTTCTTACATACCACCTATGGATCCACCAGTGTCATTGCATGTGTGTTCTTTTTAGTCACAACAACCAGTGTCATTGCATGTGTGTTCTTTTTAGTCACAACAACCAGTGTCATTGCATGTGTGTTCTCTTCAGAGACCACACATGGATCCACCAGTGTCATTGCATGTGTGTTCTTTTTACTAACAACAACAAGAGTCATTGAAATGTGTGCTCTCCTTAGAGACCACACATGGATCCACCAGTGTCATTGCATGTGTGTTCTTTTCACTAACAACAACCAGAGTTATTGCATGTGTTTCTTTTCACATACCACATATGGATCCACCAGTGTGATTGAAATATGTGTTCTCTACAGAGACCACACACGGATCCACCAGTGTCATTGCATGTGTGTTCTTTTTAGTAACAACCAGAGTCATTTTGCATGTGTGTTCTTTTCACATACCACATATGGATCCACCAGTGTCATTGCATGTGTGTTCTTTTCAAAATCCACCCGTGGATCCACTGGTGTCATTGCATGTTTGTTCTTTTTAGTAACAACCAGAGTCATTTTGCATGTGTGTTCTTTTCACATACCACCTATGGATCCACCAGTGTCATTGCATGTGTTGTCTTTTCACAATCCACCCATGGATCCCACCAGTGTCATTTTGCATGTGTGTTCTTTTTAGTAACAACAACCAGAGTCATTTTGCATGTGTGTTCTCTTCACATACCACCTATGAATCCACCAGTGTCATTCATGTGTGTTCTCTTCACAATCCACCTATGGATCCACCAGTGTCATTGCATGTGTTCTTTTTAGTAACAACAACCAGTGTCATTGCATGTGTGCTCTCTTTAGAGACCACACATGGATCCACCCGTGTCATTGCATGTCTGTTCTTTTTACTAACAACAAGAGTCATTGAAATGTGTGCTCTCTTCAGAGACCAGTCATGTATCCACCCATGTCATTGCATGTGTGTTCTTTTCACTAACAACAACCAGAGTCATTGCATGTGTGTTCTTTTCACAATCCACCCATGGATCCCACCAGTGTCATTTTGCATGTGTGTTCTTTTTAGTAACAACAACCAGAGTCATTTTGCATGTGTGTTCTTCTCATATGCCACCTATGGATCCACTAGTGTCATAGCATGTGTGTTCTTTTTAGTAACAACAACCGGTGTCATTGCATGTGTGTTCTCTTCAGAGACCACACATGGATCCACCAGTGTCACTGCATGTGTGTTCTTTTTACTAACAACAACAAGAGTCATTGAAATGTGTGCTCTCTTTAGAGACCACACATGCATCCACCAATGTCATTGCATGTGTGTTCTTTTCACTAACAACAACCAGAGTCATTGCATGTGTGTTCTTTTCATATACCACATATGGATCCACCAGTGTCATTGCATGTGTGCTCTTTTCACAATCCACCCATGGATCCACCAGTGTCAGTTCATGTGTGTTCTTTTTAGTAACAACAACCAGAGTCATTTTGCATGTGTGTTCTTTTCACATACCACCTATGGATCCACCAGTGTCATTGCATGTGTTTTCTTTTCACAATCCACCCATGGATCCCACCAGTGTCATTTTGCATGTGTGTTCTTTTTAGTAACAACAACCACTGTCATTGCATGTGTGTTCATTTCATAATCCACCTATGGATCCACCAGTGTCATTGCATGTGTGTTCTTTTTAGTAACAACAACCAGAGTCATTTTGCATGTGTGTTCTTCTCACATACCACCTATGGATCCACCAGTGTCATTGCATGTGTGTTCATTTCACTAACAACAACCAGAGTCATTGCATGTGTGTTCTTTTCACATACCACATATGGATCCACCAGTGTGATTGAAATGTGTGTTCTCTACAGAGACCACACATGGCTCCACCAGTGTCATTGCATGTGTGTTCTTTTCACTAACAACCAGAGTCATTGAAATGTGTGTTCTTCTCACATACCACCTATGGATCCACCAGTGTCATTGCATATGTGTTCTTTTCACATACCACATATGGATCCACCAGTGTGATTGAAATATGTGTTCTCTACAGAGACCACACACGGATCCACCAGTGTCATTGCATGTGTGTTCTTTTTAGTAACAACCAGAGTCATTTTGCATGTGTGTTCTTTTCACATACCACATATGGATCCACCAGTGTTATTGCATCCGTGTTGTTTTCAAAATCCACCCGTGGATCCACTGGTGTCATTGCATGTTTGTTCTTTTTAGTAACAACCAGAGTCATTTTGCATGTGTGTTCTTTTCACATACCACCTATGGATACACCCGTGTCATTGCATGTGTTTTCTTTTCACAATCCACCCACGGATCCCACCAGTGTCATTTTGCATGTGTGTTCTTTTTAGTAACAACAACCAGAGTCATTTTGCATGTGTGTTCTCTTCACATACCACCTATGAATCCACCAGTGTCATTGCATGTGTGTTCTCTTCACAATCCACCTATGGATCCACCAGTGTCATTGCATGTGTTCTTTTTAGTAACAACAACCAGTGTCATTGCATGTGTGCTCTCTTCAGAGACCACACATGGATCCACCCGTGTCATTGCATGTCTGTTCTTTTTACTAACAACAACAAGAGTCATTGAAATGTGTGCTCTCTTCAGAGACCACACATGTATCCACCAATGTCATTGCATGTGTGTTCTTTTCACTAACAACAACCAGAGTCATTGCATATGTGTTCTTTTCACAATCCACCCATGGATCCCACCAGTGTCATTTTGCATGTGTGTTCTTTTTAGTAACAACAACCAGAGTCATTTTGCATGTGTGTTCTTCTCATATGCCACCTATGGATCCACCAGTGTCATAGCATGTGTGTTCTTTTTAGTAATAACAACCAGTGTCATTGCATGTGTGTTCTCTTCAGAGACCACACATGGATCCACCAGTGTCATTGCATGTGTGTTCTTTTTACTAACAACAACAAGAGTCATTGAAATGTGTGCTCTCTTTAGAGACCACACATGCATCCACCAATGTCATTGCATGTGTGTTCTTTTCACTAACAACAACCAGAGTCATTGCATGTGTGTTCTTTTCATATACCACATATGGATCCACCAGTGTCATTGCATGTGTGCTCTTTTCACAATCCACCCATGGATCCACCAGTGTCATTGCATGTGTGTTTTTTTTAGTAACAACAACCAGAGTCATTTTGCATGTGTGTTCTTTTCACATACCACCTATGGATCCACCAGTGTCATTGCATGTGTTTTCTTTTCACAATCCACCCATGGATCCCACCAGTGTCATTTTGCATGTGTGTTCTTTTTAGTAACAACAACCATTGTCATTGCATGTGTGTTCATTTCATAATCCACCTATGGATCCACCAGTGTCATTGCATGTGTGTTCTTTTTAGTAACAACAACCAGAGTCATTTTGCATGTGTATTCTTCTCACATACCACCTAAGGATCCACCAGTGTCATTGCATGTGTGTTATTTTTAGTAACAACAACCAGTGTCATTGCATGTGTGTTCTCTTCAGAGACCACACATGGATCCACCAGTGTCATTGCATGTGTGTTCTTTTTAGTAACAACAACAAGAGTCATTGAAATGTGTGCTCTCTTTAGAGACCACACATGGATCCACCAGTGTCATTGCATGTATGTTCTTTTCACTAACAACAACCAGAGTCATTGCATGTGTTTTTTTTTCACATACCACATATGGATCCACCAGTGTCATTGCATGGGTGCTCTTTTCACAATCCACCCATGGATCCACCAGTGTCATTGCATGTGTGTTCTTTTTAGTAACAACAACCAGAGTGATTTTGCACGTGTGTTCTTTTCACATACCACCTATGGATCCACTAGTGTCATTGCATGTGTGTTCTTTTTAGTTACAACAACCAGAGTCATTGAAATGTGTGTTCTTCTCACATACCGCCTATGGATCCACCAGTGTCATTGCATGTGTGTTCATTTCACTAACAACAATCGGAGTCATTGCATGTGTGTTCTTTTCACATACCACATATGGATCCACCAGTGTCATTGCATGTGTGTTCTTTTTAGTAACAACCAGAGTCATTTTGCATGTGTGTTCTTTTCATATACCACATATGGATCCACCACTGTCATTGCATGTGTGTTCTTTTCACAATCCACCCATGGATCCACCAGTGTCATTGCATGTGTGTTCTTTTTAGTAACAACAACCAGAGTCATTTTGCATGTGTGTTCTTCTCAAATACCACCTATGGATCCACCAGTGTCATTGCATGTGTGTTCTTTTTAGTAACAACAACCAATGTCATTGCATGTGTGTTCTCTTCAGAGACCACACATGGATCCACCAGTGTCATTGCATGTTTGTTCTTTTTTTACTTACAACAACAAGAGTCATTGAAATGTGTGCTCTCCTTAGAGACCACACATGGATCCACCAGTGTCATTGCATGTGTGTTCTTTTCACTAACAACAACCAGAGTAATTGCAAGTGTTTTTTTTCACATACCACATTTGGATCCACCAGTGTCATTGCATGTGTGCTCTTTTCACAATCCACCCATGGATCCACCAGTGTCATTGCATGTGTGCTCTTTAGTAATAACAACCAGGGTCATTTTGCATGTGTGTTCTTTTCACATACCACCTATGGATCCACTAGTGTCATTGAAATGTGTATTATTTTCAACTACCACTCATGGATCCACTAGTGTCATTGCATGTGTGTTCTTTTTAGTAACAACAACCAGAGTCATTTTGCATGTGTGATCTCTTCACATACCACCTATGGATCCACCAGTGTCATTGCATGTGTGTTCTTTTTAGTAACAACAACCAGTGTCATTTTGCATGTGTGTTCTTTTCACATACCACCTATGGATCCACCAGTGTCATTGAAATGTGTATTATTTTCAACTACCACCCATGGATCCACCAGTGTCATTGCATGTGTGTTCTTTTTAGTAACAACAACCAGAGTCATTTTGCATGTGTGTTCTCTTCACATACCACCTATGGATCCACCAGTGTCATTGCATGTGTGTTCTTCTCACATACCACCTATGGATCCACCAGTGTCATTGCATGTGTGTTCATTTCACTAACAACAACCAGAGTCATTGCATGTGTGTTCTTTTCACATACCACATATGGATCCACCAGTGTGATTGAAATGTGTGTTCTCTACAGAGACCACACATGGCTCCACCAGTGTCATTGCATGTGTGTTCTTTTCACTAACAACCAGAGTCATTGAAATGTGTGTTCTTCTCACATACCACCTATGGATCCACCAGTGTCATTGCATATGTGTTCTTTTCACATACCACATATGGATCCACCAGTGTGATTGAAATATGTGTTCTCTACAGAGACCACACACGGATCCACCAGTGTCATTGCATGTGTGTTCTTTTTAGTAACAACCAGAGTCATTTTGCATGTGTGTTCTTTTCACATACCACATATGGATCCACCAGTGTTATTGCATCCGTGTTCTTTTCAAAATCCACCCGTGGATCCACTGGTGTCATTGCATGTTTGTTCTTTTTAGTAACAACCAGAGTCATTTTGCATGTGTGTTCTTTTCACATACCACCTATGGATACACCCGTGTCATTGCATGTGTTTTCTTTTCACAATCCACCCACGGATCCCACCAGTGTCATTTTGCATGTGTGTTCTTTTTAGTAACAACAACCAGAGTCATTTTGCATGTGTGTTCTCTTCACATACCACCTATGAATCCACCAGTGTCATTGCATGTGTGTTCTCTTCACAATCCACCTATGGATCCACCAGTGTCATTGCATGTGTTCTTTTTAGTAACAACAACCAGTGTCATTGCATGTGTGCTCTCTTCAGAGACCACACATGGATCCACCCGTCTCATTGCATGTCTGTTCTTTTTACTAACAACAACAAGAGTCATTGAAATGTGTGCTCTCTTCAGAGACCACACATGTATCCACCAATGTCATTGCATGTGTGTTCTTTTCACTAACAACAACCAGAGTCATTGCATATGTGTTCTTTTCACAATCCACCCATGGATCCCACCAGTGTCATTTTGCATGTGTGTTCTTTTTAGTAACAACAACCAGAGTCATTTTGCATGTGTGTTCTTCTCATATGCCACCTATGGATCCACCAGTGTCATAGCATGTGTGTTCTTTTTAGTAATAACAACCAGTGTCATTGCATGTGTGTTCTCTTCAGAGACCACACATGGATCCACCAGTGTCATTGCATGTGTGTTCTTTTTACTAACAACAACAAGAGTCATTGAAATGTGTGCTCTCTTTAGAGACCACACATGCATCCACCAATGTCATTGCATGTGTGTTCTTTTCACTAACAACAACCAGAGTCATTGCATGTGTGTTCTTTTCATATACCACATATGGATCCACCAGTGTCATTGCATGTGTGCTCTTTTCACAATCCACCCATGGATCCACCAGTGTCATTGCATGTGTGTTTTTTTTAGTAACAACAACCAGAGTCATTTTGCATGTGTGTTCTTTTCACATACCACCTATGGATCCACCAGTGTCATTGCATGTGTTTTCTTTTCACAATCCACCCATGGATCCCACCAGTGTCATTTTGCATGTGTGTTCTTTTTAGTAACAACAACCATTGTCATTGCATGTGTGTTCATTTCATAATCCACCTATGGATCCACCAGTCTCATTGCATGTGTGTTCTTTTTAGTAACAACAACCAGAGTCATTTTGCATGTGTATTCTTCTCACATACCACCTAAGGATCCACCAGTGTCATTGCATGTGTGTTATTTTTAGTAACAACAACCAGTGTCATTGCATGTGTGTTCTCTTCAGAGACCACACATGGATCCACCAGTGTCATTGCATGTGTGTTCTTTTTAGTAACAACAACAAGAGTCATTGAAATGTGTGCTCTCTTTAGAGACCACACATGGATCCACCAGTGTCATTGCATGTATGTTCTTTTCACTAACAACAACCAGAGTCATTGCATGTGTTTTTTTTTCACATACCACATATGGATCCACCAGTGTCATTGCATGGGTGCTCTTTTCACAATCCACCCATGGATCCACCAGTGTCATTGCATGTGTGTTCTTTTTAGTAACAACAACCAGAGTGATTTTGCACGTATGTTCTTTTCACATACCACCTATGGATCCACTAGTGTCATTGCATGTGTGTTCTTTTTAGTTACAACAACCAGAGTCATTGAAATGTGTGTTCTTCTCACATACCGCCTATGGATCCACCAGTGTCATTGCATGTGTGTTCATTTCACTAACAACAATCGGAGTCATTGCATGTGTGTTCTTTTCACATACCACATATGGATCCACCAGTGTCATTGCATGTGTGTTCTTTTTAGTAACAACCAGAGTCATTTTGCATGTGTGTTCTTTTCATATACCACATATGGATCCACCACTGTCATTGCATGTGTGTTCTTTTCACAATCCACCCATGGATCCACCAGTGTCATTGCATGTGTGTTCTTTTTAGTAACAACCAGAGTCATTTTGCATGTGTGTTCTTTTCACATACCACCTATGGATCCACCAGTGGCATTGCATGTGTGTTCATTTCACTAACAACAACCAGAGTCATTGCATGTGTGTTCTTTTCACATACCACATATGGATCCACTAGTGTGATTGAAATGTGTGTTCTCTACACATGGATCCACAAGTGTCATTGCATATGTGTTCTTTTTAGTAACAACGAGAGTCATTTTGCATGTGTGTTCTTTTCCCATACCACATATGGATCCACCAGTGACATTCCATGTGTGTTCTTTTCACAATCCACCCGTGGATCCACCAGTGTCATTGCATGTGTGTTCTTTTTAGTAACAACCAGAGTCATTTTGCATGTGTGTTCTTTTCACATACCACCTATGGATCCACCAGTGTCATTGCATGTGTTTTCTTTTCACAATACACCCATGGATCCCACCAGTGTCATTTTGCATGTGTGTTCTTTTTAGTAACAACAACCAGAGTAATTTTGCATGTGTGTTCCCTTCACATACCACCTATGGATCCGCCAGTGTCATTGCATGTGTGTTCTTTTTAGTTACAACAACCAGAGTCATTGAAATGTGTGTTCTTCTCACATACCACCTATGGATCCACCAGTCTCATTGCATGTGTGTTCATTTCACTAACAACAACCAGAGTCATTGCATGTGTGTTCTTTTCACATACCACATATGGATCCACCAGTGTCATGGAAATGTGTGTTCTCTATAGAGACCACACATGGATCCACCAGTGTCATTGCATGTGTGTTCTTTTTAGTAACAACAACCAGTCATTTTGCATGTGTGTTCTTTTCACATACCACCTATGGATCCACCAGTGTCATTGCATGTGTGTTCTCTTCACAATCCACCTATGGATCCACCAGTGTCATTGCATGTGTGTTCTTTTTAGTTACAACAACCAGTCATTGAAATGTGTGTTCTTCTCACATACCACCTATGGATCCACCAGTGTCATTGCATGTGTGTTCATTTCACTAACAACAACCAGAGTCATTGCATGTGTGTTCTTTTCACATACCACATATGGATCCACCAGTGTCATGGAAATGCGTGTTCTCTATAGAGACCACACATGGATCCACCAGTGTCATTGCATGTGTGTTCTTTTTAGTAACAACAACCAGTCATTTTGCATGTGTGTTCTTTTCACATACCACCTATGGATCCACCAGTGTCATTGCATGTGTGTTCTCTTCACAATCCACCTATGGATCCACCAGTGCCATTGCATGTGTGTTCTTTTTAGTAACAACCAGAGTCGTTGCATGTTTGTTCTTTTCACATACCACATATGGATCACCAGTGTCATTGCATGTGTGTTCTTTTCACAATCCACCCGTGGATCCACCGGTGTCATTGCATGTGTGTTCTTTTTAGTAACAACCAGAGTCATTTTGCAGGTGTGTTCTTTTCACATACCACCTATGGATCCACCAGTGTCATTACATGTGTTTTCTTTTCACAATCCACCCATGGATCCCACTAGTGTCATTTTGCATGTGTGTTCTTTTTAGTAACAACAACCAGTGTCATTGCATGTGTGTTCATTTCATAATCCACCTATGGATCCACCAGTGTCATTGCATGTGTGTTCTTTTTAGTAACAACAACCAGCGTCATTTTGCATATGTGTTCTCATATACCACCTATGGATCCACCAGTGTCATTGCGTGTGTGTTCTTTTTAATAACAACCACCAGTGTCATTGCATGTGTGTTCTCTTTAGAGACCACACATGGATCCACCAGTGTCATTGCATGTGTGTTCTTTTTACTAACAACAACAAGAGTCATTGAAATGTGTGCTCTCCTTAGAGACCACACATGGATCCACCAGTGTCATTGCATGTGTGTTCTTTTCCCATACCACATATGGATCCACCAGTGACATTCCATGTGTGTTCTTTTCACAATCCACCCGTGGATCCACCAGTGTCATTGCATGTGTGTTCTTTTTAGTAACAACCAGAGTCATTTTGCATGTGTGTTCTTTTCACATACCACCTATGGATCCACCAGTGTCATTGCATGTGTTTTCTTTTCACAATACACCCATGGATCCCACCAGTGTCATTTTGCATGTGTGTTCTTTTTAGTAACAACAACCAGAGTAATTTTGCATGTGTGTTCCCTTCACATACCACCTATGGATCCGCCAGTGTCATTGCATGTGTGTTCTTTTTAGTTACAATAACCAGAGTCATTTAAATGTGTGTTCTTCTCACATACCACCTATGGATCCACCAGTCTCATTGCATGTGTGTTCATTTCACTAACAACAACCAGAGTCATTGCATGTGTGTTCTTTTCACATACTACATATGGATCCACCAGTGTCATGGAAATGCGTGTTCTCTATAGAGACCACACATGGATCCACCAGTGTCATTGCATGTGTGTTCTTTTTAGTAACAACAACCAGTCATTTTGCATGTGTGTTCTTTTCACATACCACCTATGGATCCACCAGTGTCATTGCATGTGTGTTCTCTTCACAATCCACCTATGGATCCACCAGTGTCATTGCATGTGTGTTCTTTTTAGTAACAACTAGAGTCATTGCATGTTTGTTCTTTTCACATACCACAGATGGATCACCAGTGTCATTGCATGTGTGTTCTTTTCACAATCCACCCGTGGATCCACCGGTGTCATTGCATGTTTGTTCTTTTTAGTACCAACCAGAGTCATTTTGCATGTGTGTTCTTTTCACATACCACCTATGGATCCACCAGTGTCATTGCATGTGTTTTCTTTTCACAATACACCCATGGATCCCACCAGTGTCATTTTGCATGTGTGTTCTTTTGAGTAACAACAACCAGAGTCATTTTGCATGTGTGTTCTCTTCACATACCACGTATGGATCCACCAGTGTCATTGCATGTGTGTTCTTTTTAGTTACAACAACCAGTCATTGAAATGTGTGTTCTTCTCACATACCACCTATGGATCCACTAGTGTCATTGCATGTGTGTTCATTTCACTAACAACAACCAGAGTCATTGCATGTGTGTTCTTTTCACATACCACATATGGATCCACCAGTGTCATTGAAATGCGTGTTCTCTATAGAGACCACACATGGATCCACCAGTGTCATTGCATGTGTGTTCTTTTTAGTAACAACAACCAGTCATTTTGCATGTGTGTTCTTTTCACATACCACCTATGGATCCACCAGTGTTATTGCATGTGTGTTCTCTTCACAATCCACCTATGAATCCACCAGTGTCATTGCATGTGTGTTCTTTTTAGTAACAACCAGAGTCATTGCATGTGTGTTCTTTTCACATACCACATATGGATCACCAGTGTCATTGCATGTGTGTTCTTTTCACAATCCACCCGTGGATCCACCGGTGTCATTGCATGTGTGTTCTTTTTAGTAACAACCAGAGTCATTTTGCAGGTGTGTTCTTTTCACATACCACCTATGGATCCACCAGTGTCATTGCATGTGTTTTCTTTTCACAATCCACCCATGGATCCCACTAGTGTCATTTTGCATGTGTGTTCTTTTTAGTAACAACAACCAGTGTCATTGCATGTGTGTTCATTTCATAATCCACCTATGGATCCACCAGTGTCATTGCATGTGTGTTCTTTTTAGTAACAACAACCAGAGTCATTTTGCATGTGTGTTTTTCTCATATACCACCTATGGATCCACCAGTGTCATTGCATGTGTGTTCTTTTTAGTAACAACAACCAGTGTCATTGCATGTGTGTTCTCTTCAGAGACCACACATGGATCCACCAGTGTCATTGCATGTGTGTTCTTTTTACTAACAACAACAAGAGTCATTGAAATGTGTGCTCTCCTTAGAGACCACACATGGATCCACCAGTGTCGTTGCATGTGTGTTCTTTTCTCTAACAACAACCAGAGTCATTGCATGTTTTTTTTTCACATACCACATATGGATCCACCAGTGTCATTGCATGTGTGCTCTTTTCACAATCCACCCATGGATCCACCAGTGTCATTGCATGTGTGTTCTTTTTAGTAATAACAACCAGAATCATTTTGCATGTGTGTTCTTTTCACATACCACCTATGGATACACCAGTGTCATTGAAATGTGTATTATTTTCAACTACCACCCATGGATCCACTAGTGTCATTTCATGTGTGTTCTTTTTAGTAACAACAACCAGAGTCATTTTGCATGTGTGATCTCTTCACATACCACCTATGGATCCACCAGTGTCATTGCATGTGTGTTCTTTTTAGTAACAACAACCAGTGTCATTTTGCATGTGTGTTCTTTTCACATACCACTTATGGATCCACCAGTGTCATTGAAATGTGTATTATTTTCAACTACCACCCATGGATCCACCAGTGTCATTGCATGTGTGTTCTTTTTAGTAACAACCAGAGTCATTTTGCATGTGTATTCTTTTCACATACCACATATGGATCCTCCAGTGTCATTGCATGTGTGTTCTTTTCACAATCCACCCGTGGATCCACTAGTGTCATTGCATGTGTGTTCTTTTTAGTAACAACAACCAGAGTCATTTTGCATGTGTGTTCTTTTCACATACCACCTATGGATCCACCAGTGTCATTGCATGTGTTTTCTTTTCACAATCCACCCATGGATCCCACCAGTGTCATTTTGCATGTGTGTTCTTTTTAGTAACAACAACCAGAGTCATTTTGCATGTGTGTTCTCTTCACATACCACCTATGAATCCACCAGTGTCATTGCATGTGTGTTCTCTTCACAATCCACCTATGGATCCACCAGTGTCATTGCATGTGTTCTTTTTGGTAACAACAACCAGTGTCATTGCATGTGTGCTCTCTTCAGAGACCACACATGGATCCACCCGTGTCATTGCATGTTTGTTCTTTTTACTAACAACAACAAGAGTCATTGAAATGTGTGCTCTCTTCAGAGACCACACATGTATCCACCAATGTCATTGCATGTGTGTTGTTTTCACTAACAACAACCGGAGTCATTGCATGTGTGTTCTTTTCACAATCCACCCATGGATCCCACCAGTGTCATTTTGCATGTGTGTTCTTTTTACTAACAACAACCAGAGTCATTTTGCATGTGTGTTCTTCTCATATGCCACCTATGGATCCACCAGTGTCATAGCATGTGTGTTCTTTTTAGTAACAACAACCAGTGTCATTGCATGTGTGTTCTCTTCAGAGACCACACATGGATCCACCAATGTCATTGCATGTGTGTTCTTTTTACTAACAACAACAAGAGTCATTGAAATGTGTGCTCTCTTTAGAGACCACACATGCATCCACCAATGTCATTGCATGTGTGTTCTTTTCACTAACAACAACCAGAGTCATTGCATGTGTGTTCTTTTCATATACCACATATGGATCCACCAGTGTCATTGCATGTGTTCTCTTTTCAGAATCCACCCATGGATCCACTAGTGTCATTGCATGTGTGTTCTTTTTAGTAACAACAACCAGAGTCATTTTGCATGTGTGTTCTTTTCACATACCACCTATGGATCCACCAGTGTCATTGCATGTGTTTTCTTTTCACAATCCACCCATGGATCCCACTAGTGTCATTTTGCATGTGTGTTCTTTTTAGTAACAACAACCACTGTCATTGCATGTGTGTTCATTTCATAATCAACCTATGGATCCACCAGTGTCATTGCATGTGTGTTCTTTTTAGTAACAACAACCAGAGTCATTTTGCATGTGTGTTCTTCTCACATACCACCTATGGATCCACTAGTGTCATTGCATGTGTGCTCTTTTTAGTAACAACAACCAGTGTCATTGCATGTGTGTTCTCTTCAGAGACCACACATGGATCCACCAGTGTCATTGCATGTATGTTCTTTTTACTAACAACAACAAGAGTCATTGAAATGTGTGCTCTCCTTAGAGACCACACATGGATCCACCAGTGTCATTGCATGTGTGTTCTTTTCACTAACAACAACAAGAGTCATTGCATGTGTTTTTTTTCACATACCACATATGGATCCACCAGTGTCATTGCATGTGTGCTCTTTTCACAATCCACCCATGGATCCACCAGTGTCATTGCATGTGTGTTCTTTTTAGTAATAACAACCAGAGTCATTTTGCATGTGTGTTCTTTTCACATACCACCTATGGATCCACCAGTGTCATTGAAATGTGTATTATTTGCAACTACCACCCATGGATCCACTAGTGTCATTGCATGTGTGTTCTTTTTACTAACAACAACCAGAGTCATTTTGCATGTGTGATCTCTTCACATACCACCTATGGATCCACCAGTGTCATTGCATGTGTGTTCTTTTCACATACCACATATGGATCCACCAGTGTCATGGAAATGCGTGTTCTCTATAGAGACCACACATGGATCCACCAGTGTCATTGCATGTGTGTTCTTTTTAGTAACAACAACCAGTCATTTTGCATGTGTGTTCTTTTCACATACCACCTATGGATCCACCAGTGTCATTGCATGTGTGTTCTCTTCACAATCCACCTATGGATCCACCAGTGTCATTGCATGTGTGTTCTTTTTAGTAACAACCAGAGTCATTGCATGTTTGTTCTTTTCACATACCACATATGGATCACCAGTGTCATTGCATGTGTGTTCTTTTCACAAT
The DNA here is from genome assembly GCA_916181665.1 of Avena sativa. Taxonomy (NCBI): domain Eukaryota; kingdom Viridiplantae; phylum Streptophyta; class Magnoliopsida; order Poales; family Poaceae; genus Avena; species Avena sativa. Next base: position 60,053,894 of record OV702287.1, on the reverse strand, counting down.
CCACCCGTGGATCCACCGGTGTCATTGCATGTTTGTTCTTTTTAGTACCAACCAGAGTCATTTTGCATGTGTGTTCTTTTCACATACCACCTATGGATCCACCAGTGTCATTGCATGTGTTTTCTTTTCACAATACACCCATGGATCCCACCAGTGTCATTTTGCATGTGTGTTCTTTTTAGTAACAACAACCAGAGTCATTTTGCATGTGTGTTCTCTTCACATACCACGTATGGATCCACCAGTGTCATTGCATGTGTGTTCTTTTTAGTTACAACAACCAGTCATTGAAATGTGTGTTCTTCTCACATACCACCTATGGATCCACCAGTGTTATTGCATGTGTGTTCATTTCACTAACAACAACCAGAGTCATTGCATGTGTGTTCTTTTCACATACCACATATGGATCCACCAGTGTCATGGAAATGCGTGTTCTCTATAGAGACCACACATGGATCCACAGTGTCATTGCATGTGTGTTCTTTTTAGTAACAACAACCAGTCATTTTGCATGTGTGTTCTTTTCACATACCACCTATGGATCCACCAGTGTCATTGCATGTGTGTTCTCTTCACAATCCACCTATGGATCCACCAGTGTCATTGCATGTGTGTTCTTTTTAGTAACAACCAGAGTCATTGCATGTTTGTTCTTTTCACATACCACATATGGATCACCAGTGTCATTGCATGTGTGTTCTTTTCACAATCCACCCGTGGATCCACCGGTGTCATTGCATGTGTGTTCTTTTTAGTAACAACCAGAGTCATTTTGCAGGTGTGTTCTTTTCACATACCACCTATGGATCCACCAGTGTCATTGCATGTGTTTTCTTTTCACAATCCACCCATGGATCCCACTAGTGTCATTTTGCATGTGTGTTCTTTTTAGTAACAACAACCAGTGTCATTGCATGTGTGTTCATTTCATAATCCACCTATGGATCCACCAGTGTCATTGCATGTGTGTTCTTTTTAGTAACAACAACCAGAGTCATTTTGCATGTGTGTTCTTCTCATATACCACCTATGGATCCACCAGTGTCATTGCATGTGTGTTCTTTTTAGTAACAACAACCAGTGTCATTGCATGTGTGTTCTCTTCAGAGACCACACATGGATCCACCAGTGTCATTGCATGTGTGTTCTTTTTACTAACAACAACAAGAGTCATTGAAATGTGTGCTCTCCTTAGAGACCACACATGGATCCACCAGTGTCATTGCATGTGTGTTCTTTTCTCTAACAACAACCAGAGTCATTGCATGTTTTTTTTCACATACCACATATGGATCCACCAGTGTCATTGCATGTGTGCTCTTTTCACAATCCACCCATGGATCCACCAGTGTCATTGCATGTGTGTTCTTTTTAGTAATAACAACCAGAATCATTTTGCATGTGTGTTCTTTTCACATACCACCTATGGATACACCAGTGTCATTGAAATGTGTATTATTTTCAACTACCACCCATGGATCCACTAGTGTCATTGCATGTGTGTTCTTTTTAGTAACAACAACCAGAGTCATTTTGCATGTGTGATCTCTTCACATACCACCTATGGATCCACCAGTGTCATTGCATGTGTGTTCTTTTTAGTAACAACAACCAGTGTCATTTTGCATGTGTGTTCTTTTCACATACCACCTATAGATCCACCAGTGTCATTGAAATGTGTATTATTTTCAACTACCACCCATGGATCCACCAGTGTCATTGCATGTGTGTTCTTTTTAGTAACAACCAGAGTCATTTTGCATGTGTATTCTTTTCACATACCACATATGGATCCTCCAGTGTCATTGCATGTGTGTTCTTTTCACAATCCACCCGTGGATCCACTAGTGTCATTGCATGTGTGTTCTTTTTAGTAACAACAACCAGAGTCATTTTGCATGTGTGTTCTTTTCACATACCACCTATGGATCCACCAGTGTCATTGCATGTGTTTTCTTTTCACAATCCACCCATGGATCCCACCAGTGTCATTTTGCATGTGTGTTCTTTTTAGTAACAACAACCAGAGTCATTTTGCATGTGTGTTCTCTTCACATACCACCTATGAATCCACCAGTGTCATTGCATGTGTGTTCTCTTCACAATCCACCTATGGATCCACCAGTGTCATTGCATGTGTTCTTTTTAGTAACAACAACCAGTGTCATTGCATGTGTGCTCTATTCAGAGACCACACATGGATCCACCCGTGTCATTGCATGTCTGTTCTTTTTACTAACAACAACAAGAGTCATTGAAATGTGTGCTCTCTTCAGAGACCACACATGTATCCACCAATGTCATTGCATGTGTGTTGTTTTCAGTAACAACAACCGGAGTCATTGCATGTGTGTTCTTTTCACAATCCACCCATGGATCCCACTAGTGTCATTTTGCATGTGTGTTCTTTTTACTAACAACAACCAGAGTCATTTTGCATGTGTGTTCTTCTCATATGCCACCTATGGATCCACCAGTGTCATAGCATGTGTGTTATTTTTAGTAACAACAACCAGTGTCATTGCATGTGTGTTCTCTTCAGAGACCACACATGGATCCACCAATGTCATTGCATGTGTGTTCTTTTTACTAACAACAACCAGAGTCATTGCATGTGTGTTCTTTTCACATACCACCTATGGATCCACCAGTGTCATTGAAATGTGTGCTCTCTTTAGAGACCACACATGCATCCACCAATGTCATTGCATGTGTGTTCTTTTCACTAACAACAACCAGAGTCATTGCATGTGTGTTCTTTTCATATACCACATATGGATGAACCAGTGTCATTGCATGTGTTCTCTTTTCACAATCCACCCATGGATCCACTAGTGTCATTGCATGTGTGTTCTTTTTAGTAACAACAACCAGAGTCATTTTGCATGTGTGTTCTTTTCACATACCACCTATGGATCCACCAGTGTCATTTCATGTGTTTTCTTTTCACAATCCACCCATGGGTCCCACCAGTGTCATTTTGCATGTGTGTTCTTTTTAGTAACAACAACCACTGTCATTGCATGTGTGTTCATTTCATAATCCACCTATAGATCCACCAGTGTCATTGCATGTGTGTTCTTTTTAGTAACAACAACCAGAGTCATTTTTCATGTGTGTTCTTCTCACATACCACCTAAGGATCCACCAGTGTCATTGCATGTGTGCTCTTTTTAGTAACAACAACCAGTGTCATTGCATGTGTTCTCTTCAGAGACCACACATGGATCCACCAGTGTCATTGCATGTGTGCTCTTTTTACTAACAACAACAAGAGTCATTGAAATGTGTGCTCTCCTTAGAGACCACACATGCATCCACCAGTGTCATTGCATGTGTGTTCTTTTCACTAACAACAACAAGAGTCATTGCATGTGTTTTTTTTCACATACCACATATGGATCCACCAGTGTCATTGCATGTGTGCTCTTTTCACAATCCACCCATGGATCCACCAGTGTCATTGCATGTGTGTTCTTTTTAGTAATAACAACCAGAGTCATTTTGCATGTGTGTTCTTTTCACATACCACCTATGGATCCACCAGTGTCATTGCATGTGTTTTATTTTCACAATCCACCCATGGATCCCACCAGTGTCATTTTGCATGTGTGTTCTTTTTAGTAACAACAACCAGAGTCATTTTGCATGTGTGTTCTCTTAACATACCACCTATGAATCCACCAGTGTCATTGCATGTGTGTTCTCTTCACAATCCACCTATGGATCCACCAGTGTCATTGCATGTGTTCTTTTTAGTAACAACAACCAGTGTCATTGCATGTGTGCTCTCTTCATAGACCACACATGGATCCACCCGTGTCATTGCATGTCTGTTCTTTTTACTAACAACAACAAGAGTCATTGAAATGTGTGCTCTCTTCAGAGACCACACATGTATCCACCAATGTCATTGCATGTGTGTTGTTTTCACTAACAACAACCGGAGTCATTGCATGTGTGTTCTTTTCACAATCCACCCATGGATCCCACCAGTGTCATTTTGCATGTGTGTTCTTTTTACTAACAACAACCAGAGTCATTTTGCATGTGTGTTCTTCTCATATGCCACCTATGGATCCACCAGTGTCATAGCATGTGTGTTCTTTTTAGTAACAACAACCAGTGTCATTGCATGTGTGTTCTCTTCAGAGACCACACATGGATCCACCAATGTCATTGCATGTGTGTTCTTTTTACTAACAACAAGAGTCATTGAAATGTGTGCTCTCTTTAGAGACCACACATGCATCCACCAATGTCATTGCATGTGTGTTCTTTTCACTAACAACAACCAGAGTCATTGCATGTGTGTTCTTTTCATATACCACATATGGATCCACCAGTGTCATTGCATGTGTTCTCTTTTCACAATCCACCCATGGATCCACTAGTGTCATTGCATGTGTGTTCTTTTTAGTAACAACAACTAGAGTCATTTTTCATGTGTGTTCTTTTCACATACCACCTATGGATCCACCAGTGTCATTGCATGTGTTTTATTTTCACAATCCACCCATGGATCCCACCAGTGTCATTTTGCATGTGTGTTCTTTTTAGTAACAACAACCACTGTCATTGCATGTGTGTTCATTTCATAATCCACCTATGGATCCACCAGTGTCATTGCATGTGTGTTCTTTTTAGTAACAACAACCAGAGTCATTTTGCATGTGTGTTCTTCTCACATACCACCTATGGATCCACCAGTGTCATTGCATGTGTGCTCTTTTTAGTAACAACAACCAGTGTCATTGCATGTGTGTTCTCTTCAGAGACCACACATGGATCCACCAGTGTCATTGCATGTGTGTTCTTTTTACTAACAACAACAAGAGTCATTGAAATGTGTGCTCTCCTTAGAGACCACACATGGATCCACCAGTGTCATTGCATGTGTGTTCTTTTCACTAACAACAACCAGAGTCATTGCATGTGTTTTTTTTCACATACCACATATGGATCCACCAGTGTCATTGCATGTGTGCTCTTTTCACAATCCACCCATGGATCCACCAGTGTCATTGCATGTGTGTTCTTTTTAGTAACAACCAGAGTCATTGCATGTTTGTTCTTTTCACATACCACATATGGATCACCAGTGTCATTGCATGTGTGTTCTTTTCACAATCCACCCGTGGATCCACCGGTGTCATTGCATGTTTGTTCTTTTTAGTACCAACCAGAGTCATTTTGCATGTGTGTTCTTTTCACATACCACCTATGGATCCACCAGTGTCATTGCATGTGTTTTCTTTTCACAATACACCCATGGATCCCACCAGTGTCATTTTGCATGTGTGTTCTTTTTAGTAACAACAACCAGAGTCATTTTGCATGTGTGTTCTCTTCACATACCACGTATGGATCCACCAGTGTCATTGCATGTGTGTTCTTTTTAGTTACAACAACCAGTCATTGAAATGTGTGTTCTTCTCACATACCACCTATGGATCCACCAGTGTCATTGCATGTGTGTTCATTTCACTAACAACAACCAGAGTCATTGCATGTGTGTTCTTTTCACATACCACATATGGATCCACCAGTGTCATGGAAATGCGTGTTCTCTATAGAGACCACACATGGATCCACCAGTGTCATTGCATGTGTGTTCTTTTTAGTAACAACAACCAGTCATTTTGCATGTGTGTTCTTTTCACATACCACCTATGGATCCACCAGTGTCATTGCATGTGTGTTCTCTTCACAATCCACCTATGGATCCACCAGTGTCATTGCATGTGTGTTCTTTTTAGTAACAACCAGAGTCATTGCATGTTTGTTCTTTTCACATACCACATATGGATCACCAGTGTCATTGCATGTGTGTTCTTTTCACAATCCACCCGTGGATCCACCGGTGTCATTGCATGTGTGTTCTTTTTAGTAACAACCAGAGTCATTTTGCAGGTGTGTTCTTTTCACATACCACCTATGGATCCACCAGTGTCATTGCATGTGTTTTCTTTTCACAATCCACCCATGGATACCACTAGTGTCATTTTGCATGTGTGTTCTTTTTAGTAACAACAACCAGTGTCATTGCATGTGTGTTCATTTCATAATCCACCTATGGATCCACCAGTGTCATTGCATGTGTGTTCTTTTTAGTAACAACAACCAGAGTCATTTTGCATATGTGTTCTCATATACCACCTATGGATCCACCAGTGTCATTGCATGTGTGTTCTTTTTAGTAACAACCACCAGTGTCATTGCATGTGTGTTCTCTTCAGAGACCACACATGGATCCACCAGTGTCATTGCATGTGTGTTCTTTTTACTAACAACAACAAGAGTCATTGAAATGTGTGCTCTCCTTAGAGACCACACATGGATCCACCAGTGTCATTGCATGTGTGTTCTTTTCTCTAACAACAACCAGAGTCATTGCATGTTTTTTTTTCACATACCACATATGGATCCACCAGTGTCATTGCATGTGTGCTCTTTTCACAATCCACCCATGGATCCACCAGTGTCATTGCATGTGTGTTCTTTTTAGTAATAACAACCAGAATCATTTTGCATGTGTGTTCTTTTCACATACCACCTATGGATACACCAGTGTCATTGAAATGTGTATTATTTTCAACTACCACCCATGGATCCACTAGTGTCATTGCATGTGTGTTCTTTTTAGTAACAACAACCAGAGTCATTTTGCATGTGTGATCTCTTCACATACCACCTATGGATCCACCAGTGTCATTGCATTTGTGTTCTTTTTAGTAACAACAACCAGTGTCATTTCGCATGTGTGTTCTTTTCACATACCACCTATGGATCCACCAGTGTCATTGAAATGTGTATTATTTTCAACTACCACCCATGGATCCACCAGTGTCATTGCATGTGTGTTCTTTTTAGTAACAACCAGAGTCATTTTGCATGTGTATTCTTTTCACATACCACATATGGATCCTCCAGTGTCATTGCATGTGTGTTCTTTTCACAATCCACCCGTGGATCCACTAGTGTCATTGCATGTGTGTTCTTTTTAGTAACAACAACCAGAGTCATTTTGCATGTGTGTTATTTTCACATACCACCTATGGATCCACCAGTGTCATTGCATGTGTTTTCTTTTCACAATCCACCCATGGATCCCACCAGTGTCATTTTGCATGTGTGTTCTTTTTAGTAACAACAACCAGAGTCATTTTGCATGTGTGTTCTCTTAACATACCACCTATGAATCCACCAGTGTCATTGCATGTGTGTTCTCTTCACAATCCACCTATGGATCCACCAGTGTCATTGCATGTGTTCTTTTTAGTAACAACAACCAGTGTCATTGCATGTGTGCTCTCTTCATAGACCACACATGGATCCACCCGTGTCATTGCATGTCTGTTCTTTTTACTAACAACAACAAGAGTCATTGAAATGTGTGCTCTCTTCAGAGACCACACATGTATCCACCAATGTCATTGCATGTGTGTTGTTTTCACTAACAACAACCGGAGTCATTGCATGTGTGTTCTTTTCGCAATCCACCCATGGATCCCACCAGTGTCATTTTGCATGTGTGTTCTTTTTACTAACAACAACTAGAGTCATTTTGCATGTGTGTTCTTCTCATATGCCACCTATGGATCCACCAGTGTCATAGCATGTGTGTTCTTTTTAGTAACAACAACCAGTGTCATTGCATGTGTGTTCTCTTCAGAGACCACACATGGATCCACCAGTGTCATTGCATGTGTGTTCGTTTTACTAACAGCAACAAGAGTTATTGAAATGTGTGCTCTCTTTAGAGACCACACATGCATCCACCAATGTCATTGCATGTGTGTTCTTTTCACTAACAACAACCAGAGTCATTGCATGTGTGTTCTTTTCATATACCACATATGGATCCACCAGTGTCATTGCATGTGTTCTCTTTTCACAATCCACCCATGGATCCACTAGTGTCATTGCATGTGTGTTCTTTTTAGTAACAACAACTAGAGTCATTTTTCATGTGTGTTCTTTTCACATACCACCTATGGATCCACCAGTGTCATTGCATGTGTTTTCTTTTCACAATCCACCCATGGATCCCACCAGTGTCATTTTGCATGTGTGTTCTTTTTAGTAACAACAACCACTGTCATTGCATGTGTGTTCATTTCATAATCCACCTATGGATCCACCAGTGTCATTGCATGTGTGTTCTTTTTAGTAACAACAACCAGAGTCATTTTGCATGTGTGTTCTTCTCACATACCACCTATGGATCCACCAGTGTCATTGCATGTGTGCTCTTTTTAGTAACAACAACCAGTGTCATTGCACGTGTGTTCTCTTCAGAGACCACACATGGATCCACCAGTGTCATTGCATGTGTGTTCTTTTTACTAACAACAACAAGAGTCATTGAAATGTGTGCTCTCCTTAGATACCACAAATGGATCCACCAGTGTCATTGCATGTGTGTTCTTTTCACTAACAACAACCAGAGTCATTGCATGTGTTTTTTTTCACATACCACATATGGATCCACCAGTGTCATTGCATGTGTGCTCTTTTCACAATCCACCCATGGATCCACCAGTGTCATTGCATGTGTGTTCTTTTTAGTAATAACAACCAGAGTCATTTTGCATGTGTGTTCTTTTCACATACCACCTATGGATCCACCAGTGTCATTGAAATGTGTATTATTTGCAAATACCACCCATGGATCCACTAGTGTCATTGCATGTGTGTTCTTTTTACTAACAACAACCAGAGTCATTTTGCATGTGTGATCTCTTCACATACCACCTATGGATCCACCAGTGTCATTGCATGTGTGTTCTTTTTAGTAACAACAACCAGTGTCATTTTGCATGTGTGTTCTTTTCACATACCACCTATGGATCCACCAGTGTCATTGAAATGTGTATTATTTTCAACTACCACCCATGGATCCACTAGTGTCATTGCATGTGTGTTCTTTTTAGTAACAACCAGAGTAATTTTGCATGTGTGGTCTTTTCCCATACCACATATGGATCCACCAGTGACATTCCATGTGTGTTCTTTTCACAATCCACCCGTGGTTCCACCAGTGTCATTGCATGTGTGTTCTTTTTAGTAACAACCAGAGTCATTTTGCATGTGTGTTCTTTTCACATACCACCTATGGATCCACCAGTGTCATTGCATGTGTTTTCTTTTCACAATCCACCCATGGATCCCACCAGTGTCATTTTGCATGTGTGTTCTTTTTAGTAACGACAAACAGAGTCATTTTGCATGTGTGTTCTCTTCACATACCACCTATGAATCCACCAGTGTCATTGCATGTGTGTTCTCTTCACAATCCACCCATGGATCCACCAGTGTCATTGCATGTGTTCTTTTTAGTAACAACAACCAGTGTCATTGCATGTGTGCTCTCTTCAGAGACCACACATGGATCCACCCGTGTCATTGCATGTCTGTTCTTTTTACTAACAACAACAAGAGTCATTGAAATGTGTGCTCTCTTCAGAGACCACACATGTATCCACCAATGTCATTGCATGTGTGTTGTTTTCACTAACAACAACCAGAGTCATTGCATGTGTGTTCTTTTCACAATCCACCCATGGATCCCACCAGTGTCATTTTGCATGTGTGTTCTTTTTAGTAACAAGAACCAGAGTCATTTTGCATGTGTGTTCTTCTCATATGCCACCTATGGATCCACCAGTGTCATAGCATGTGTGTTCTTTTTAGTAACAACAACCAGTGTCATTGCATGTGTGTTCTCTTCAGAGACCACACATGGATCCACCAGTGTCATTGCATGTGTGTTCGTTTTACTAACAGCAACAAGAGTTATTGAAATGTGTGCTCTCTTTAGAGACCACACATGCATCCACCAATGTCATTGTATGTGTGTTCTTTTCACTAACAACAACCAGAGTCATTGCATGTGTGTTCTTTTCATATACCACATATGGATCCACCAGTGTCATTGCATGTGTGCTCTTTTCACAATCCACCCATGGATCCACCAGTGTCATTGCATGTGTGTTCTTTTTAGTAACAATAACCAGAGTCATTTTGCATGTGTGTTCTTTTCACATACCACCTATGGATCCACCAGTGTCATTGCATGTTATTTCTTTTCACAATCCACCCATGGATCCCACCAGTGTCATTTTGCATGTGTGTTCTTTTTAGTAACAACAACCACTGTCATTGCATGTGTGTTCATTTCATAATCCACCTATGGATCCACAAGTGTCATTGCATGTGTGTTCTTTTTAGTAACAACAACCAGAGTCATTTTGCATGTGTGTTCTTCTCACATACCACCTATGGATCCACCAGTGTCATTGCATGTGTGTTATTTTTAGTAACAACAACCAGTGTCATTGCATGTGTGTTCTCTTCAGAGACCACACATGGATCCACCAGTGTCATTGCATGTGTGTTCTTTTTACTAACAACATCAAGAGTCATTGAAATGTGTGCTCGCTTTAGAGACCACACATGGATCCACCAGTGTCATTGCATGTGTGTTCATTTCACTAACAACAACCAGAGTCATTGCATGTGTGTTCTTTTCACATACCACATATGGATCCACCAGTGTGATTGAAATGTGTGTTCTCTACACATGGATCCACTAGTGTCATTGCATGTGTGTTCTTTTTAGTAACAACCAGAGTAATTTTGCATGTGTGGTCTTTTCCCATACCACATATGGATCCACCAGTGACATTCCATGTGTGTTCTTTTCACAATCCACCCGTGGTTCCACCAGTGTCATTGCATGTGTGTTCTTTTTAGTAACAACCAGAGTCATTTTGCATGTGTGTTCTTTTCACATACCACCTATGGATCCACCAGTGTCATTGCATGTGTTTTCTTTTCACAATACACCCATGGATCCCACCAGTGTCATTTTGCATGTGTGTTCTTTTTAGTAACAACAACCAGAGTCATTTTGCATGTGTGTTCTCTTCACATACCACCTATGGATCCACCAGTGTCATTGCATGTGTGTTCTTTTTAGTTACAACAACCAGAGTCATTGAAATGTGTGTTCTTCTCACATACCACCTATGGATCCACCAGTGTCATTGCATGTGTGTTCATTTCACTAACAACAACCAGAGTCATTGCATGTGTGTTCTTTTCACATACCACATATGGATCCACCAGTGTCATGGAAATGCGTGTTCTCTATTGAGACCACACATGGATCCACCAGTGTCATTGCATGTGTGTTCTTTTCACAATCCACCCGTGGATCCACCGGTGTCATTGCATGTTTGTTCTTTATAGTACCAACCAGAGTCATTTTGCATGTGTGTTCTTTTCACATACCACCTATGGATCCACCAGTGTCATTGCATGTGTTTTCTTTTCACAATACACCCATGGATCCCACCAGTGTCATTTTGCATGTGTGTTCTTTTTAGTAACAACAACCAGAGTCATTTTGCATGTGTGTTCTCTTCACATACCACCTATGGATCCACCAGTGTTATTGCATGTGTGTACTTTTTAGTTACAACAACCAGAGTCATTGAAATGTGTGTTCTTCTCACATACCACCTATGGATCCACCAGTGTCATTGCATGTGTGTTCATTTCACTAACAACAACCAGAGTCATTGCATGTGTGTTCTTTTCACATACCACATATGGATCCACCAGTGTCATGGAAATGCGTGTTCTCTATAGAGACCACACATGGATCCACCAGTGTCATTGCATGTGTGTTCTTTTTAGTAACAACAACCAGTCATTTTGCATGTGTGTTCTTTTCACATACCACCTATGGATCCACCAGTGTCATTGCATGTGTGTTCTCTTCACAATCCACCTATGGATCCACCAGTGTCATTGCATGTGTGTTCTTTTTAGTAACAACCAGAGTCATTGCATGTGTGTTCTTTTCACATACCACATATGGATCACCAGTGTCATTGCATGTGTGTTCTTTTCACAATCCACCCGTGGATCCACCGGTGTCATTGCATGTGTGTTCTTTTTAGTAACAACCAGAGTCATTTTGCAGGTGTGTTCTTTTCACATACCACCTATGGATCCACCAGTGTCATTGCATGTGTTTTCTTTTCACAATCCACCCATGGATCCCACTAGTGTCATTTTGCATGTGTGTTCTTTTTAGTAACAACAACCAGTGTCATTGCATGTGTGTTCATTTCATAATCCACCTACGGATCCACCAGTGTCATTGCATGTGTGTTCTTTTTAGTAACAACAACCAGAGTCATTTTGCATGTGTGTTCTTCTCACATACCACCTATGGATCCCCCAGTGTCATTGCATGTGTGTTCTTTTTAGTAACAACAACCAGTGTTATTGCATGTGTGTTCTCTTCAGAGACCACACATGGATCCACCAGTGTCATTGCATGTGTGTTCTTTTTACTCACAACAACAAGAGTCATTGAAATGTGTGCTCTCCTTAGAGACCACACATGGATCCACCAGTGTCATTGCATGTGTGTTCTTTTCACTAACAACAACCAGAGTCATTTTATGTGTTTTTTTTCACATACCACATATGGATCCACCAGTGTCATTTCATGTGTGCTCTTTTCACAATCCACCCATGGATCCACCAGTGTCATTGCATGTGTGTTCTTTTTAGTAATAACAACCAGAGTCATTTTACATGTGTGATCTCTTCACATACCACCTATGGATCCACCAGTGTCATTGCATGTGTGTTCTTTTTAGTAACAACAACCAGTGTCATTTTGCATGTGTGTTCTTTTCACATACCACCTATGGATCCACCAGTGTCATTGAAATGTGTATTATTTTCAACTACCACCCATGGATCCACCGGTGTCATTGCATGTGTGTTCTTTTTAGTAACAACAACCAGAGTCATTTTGCATGTGTGTTCTCTTCACATACCACCTATGGATCCACCAGTGTCATTGCATGTGTGTTCTTCTCACATACCACCTATGGATCCACCAGTGTCATTGCATGTGTGTTCATTTCACTAACAACAACCAGAGTCATTGCATGTGTGTTCTTTTCACATACCAAATATGGATCCACCAGTGTGATTGAAATGTGTGTTCTCTACAGAGACCACACATGGCTCCACCAGTGTCATCGCATGTGTGTTCTTTTCACTAACAACAACCAGAGTCATTGAAATGTGTGTTCTTCTCACATACCACCTATGGATCCACCAGTGTCATTGCATATGTGTTCTTTTCACATACCACATATGGATCCACCAGTGTGATTGAAATATGTGTTCTCTACAGAGACCACACACGGATCCACCAGTGTTATTGCATGTGTGTTCTTTTTAGTAACAACCAGAGTCATTTTGCATGTGTGTTCTTTTCACATACCACATATGGATCCACCAGTGTCATTGCATGTGTGTTCTTTTCACAATCCACCCGTGGATCCACTGGTGTCATTGCATGTTTGTTCTTTTTAGTAACAACCAGAGTCATTTTGCATGTGTGTTCTTTTCACATACCACATATGGATCCACCAGTGTCATTGCATGTGTTTTCTTTTCACAATCCACCCATGGATCCCAAAAGTGTCATTTTGCATGTGTGTTCTTTTTAGTAACAACAACCAGAGTCATTTTGCATGTGTGTTCTGTTCACATACCACCTATGAATCCACCAGTGTCATTTCATGTGTGTTCTCTTCACAATCCACCTATGGATCCACCAGTGTCATTGCATGTGTTCTTTTTTGTAACAACAACCAGTGTCATTGCATGTGTGCTCTCTTCAGAGACCACACCTGGATCCACCCGTGTCATTGCATGTCTGTTCTTTTTACTAACAACAACAAGAGTCATTGAAATGTGTGCTCTCTTCAGAGACCACACATGTATCCACCAATGTCATTGCATGTGTGTTCTTTTCACTAACAACAATCAGAGTCATTGCATGTGTGTTCTTTTCACAATCCACCCATGGATCCCACCAGTGTCATTTTGCATGTGTGTTCTTTTTAGTAACAACAACCAGAGTCATTTTGCATGTGTTTTCTTCTCATATGCCACCTTTGGATCCACCAGTGTCATAGCATGTGTGTTCTTTTTAGTAACAACAAACAGTGTCATTGCATGTGTGTTCTCTTCAGAGACCACACATGGATCCACTAGTGTCATTGCATGTGTGTTCTTTTTACTAACAACAACAAGAGTCATTGAAATGTGTGCTCTCTTTAGAGACCACACATGCATCCACCAATGTCATTGCATGTGTGTTCTTTTCACTAACAACAACCAGAGTCATTGCATGTGTGTTCTTTTAATGTACCACATATGGATCCACCAGTGTCATTGCATGTGTGCTCTTTTCACAATCCACCCATGGATCCACCAGTGTCATTGCATGTGTGTTCTTTTTAGTAGCAACAACCAGAGTCATTTTGCATGTGTGTTCTTTTCACATACCACCTATGGATCCACCAGTGTCATTGAAATGTGTATTATTTTCAACTACCACCCACGGATCCACAAGTGTCATTGCATGTGTGTTCTTTTTAGTAACAATAACCAGAGTCAATTTGCATGTGTGATCTCTTCACATACCACCTATGGATCCACCAGTGTCATTGCATGTGTGTTCTTTTTAGGTCCACAACCAGAGTCATTGAAATGTGTGTTCTTCTCACATACCACCTATGGATCCACCAGTGTCATTGCATGTGTGTTCATTTCACTAACAACAACCAGAGTCATTGCATGTGTGTTCTTTTCACATACCACATATGGATCCACTAGTGTGATTGAAATGTGTGTTCTCTACAGAGACCACACATGGCTCCACCAGTGTCATCGCATGTGTGTTCTTTTCACTAACAACAACCAGAGTCATTGAAATGTGTGTTCTTCTCACATACCACCTATGGATCCACCAGTGTCATTGCATATGTGTTCTTTTCACATACCACATATGGATCCACCAGTGTGATTGAAATATGTGTTCTCTACAAAGACCACACACGGATCCACCAGTGTCATTGCATGTGTGTTCTTTTTAGTAACAAACAGAGTCATTTTGCATGTGTGTTCTTTTCACATACCACATATGGATCCACCAGTGTCATTGCATGTGTGTTCTTTTCACAATCCACCCGTGGATCCACTGGTGTCATTGCATGTTTGTTCTTTTTAGTAACAACCAGAGTCATTTTGCATGTGTGTTCTTTTCACATACCACCTATGGATCCACCAGTGTCATTGCATGTGTTTTCTTTTCACAATCCACCCATGGATCCCACCAGTGTCATTTTGCATGTGTGTTCTTTTTAGTAACAACAACCAGAGTCATTTTGCATGTGTGTTCTCTTCACATACCACCTATGAATCCACCAGTGTCATTGCATGTGTGTTCTCTTCACAATCCACCTATGGATCCACCAGTGTCATTGCATGTGTTCTTTTTAGTAACAACAACCAGTGTCATTGCATGTGTGCTCTCTTCAGAGACCACACATGGATCCACCCGTGTCATTGCATGTGTGTTCTTTTTACTAACAACAACAAGAGTCATTGAAATGTGTGCTCTCTTCAGAGACCACACATGTATCCACCAATGTCATTGCATGTGTGTTCTTTTCACTAACAACAATCAGAGTCATTGCATGTGTGTTCTTTTCACAATCCACCCATGGATCCCACCAGTGTCATTTTGCATGTGTGTTCTTTTTAGTAACAACAACCAGAGTCATTTTGCATGTGTGTTCTTCTCATATGCCACCTATGGATCCACCAGTGTCATAGCATGTGTGTTCTTTTTAGTAACAACAACCAGTGTCATTGCATGTGTGTTCTCTTCAGAGACCACACATGGATCCACCAGTGTCATTGCATGTGTGTTCTTTTTACTAACAACAACAAGAGTCATTGAAATGTGTGCTCTCTTTAGAGACCACACATGCATCCACCAATGTCATTGCATGTGTGTTCTTTTCACTAACAACAACCAGAGTCATTGCATGTGTGTTCTTTTAATATACCACATATGGATCCACCAATGTCATTGCATGTGTGCTCTTTTCACAATCCACCCATGGATCCACCAGTGTCATTGCATGTGTGTTCTTTTTAGTAACAATAACCAGAGTCATTTTGCATGTGTGATCTCTTCATATACCACCTATGGATCCACCAGTGTCATTGCATGTGTGTTCTTTTTAGTAACAACAACCAGAGTCATTTTGCATGTGGTGTTCTTTTCACATACCGCCTATGGATCCACCAGTGTCATTGAAATGTGCATTATTTTCAACTACCACCCATGGATCCACCAGTGTCATTGCATGTGTGTTCTTTTTAGTAACAACAACCAGAGTCATTTTGCATCTGTGATCTCTTCACATACCACCTATGGATCCACCAGTGTCATTGCATGTGTGTTCATTTCACTAACAACAACCAGAGTCATTGCATGTGTGTTCTTTTCACATACCACATATGGATCCACTAGTGTGATTGAAATGTGTGTTCTCTACAGAGACCACACATGGATCCACCGGTGTCATTGCATGTGTGTTCTTTTTTAGTAACAACCAGAGTCATTTTGCATGTGTGTTCTTTTCACATACCATATATGGATCCACCAGTGTCATTGCATGTGTGTTCTTTTCACAATCCACCCATGGATCCACCAGTGTCATTGCATGTGTGTTCTTTTTAGTAACAACCAGAGTCATTTTGCACGTGTGTTCTTTTCACATACCACCTATGGATCCACCAGTGTCATTGCATGTGTGTTCATTTCACTAACAACAACCAGAGTCATTGCATGTGTGTTCTTTTCACATTCCACATATGGATCCACCAGTGTGATTGAAATGTGTGTTCTCTACAGAGACCACACATGGATCCGCCAGTGTCATTGCATGTGTGTTCTTTTTAGTAACAACCAGAGTCATTTTGCATGTGTGTTATTTTCACATACCACATATGGATCCACCAGTGTCATTGCATGTGTGTTCTTTTCACAATCCACCCGTGGATCCACCGGTGTCATTGCATGTGCGTTCTTTTTAGTAACAACCAGAGTCATTTTGCAAGTGTGTTCTTTTCACATACCACCTATGGATCCACTAGTGTCATTGCATTTGTTTTCTTTTCACAATACACCCATGGATCCCACCAGTGTCATTTTGCATGTGTGTTCTTTTTAGTAATAACAACCAGAGTCATTTTTCATGTGTGTTCTCTTCACATACCACCTATGGATCCACAAGTGTCATTGCATGTGTGTTCTCTTCACAATCCACCTATGGATCCACCAGTGTCATTGCATGTGTTCTTTTTAGTAACAACAACCAGTGTCGTTGCATGTGTGCTCTCTTCAGAGACCACACATATATCCACCAGTGTCATTGCATGTGTGTTCTTTTTAGTAACAACAACCAGAGTCATTTTGCATCTGTGATCTCTTCACATACCACCTATGGATCCACCAGTGTCATTGCATGTGTGTTCATTTCACTAACAACAACCAGAGTCATTGCATGTGTGTTCTTTTCACATACCACATATGGATCCACTAGTGTGATTGAAATGTGTGTTCTCTACAGAGACCACACATGGATCCACCGGTGTCATTGCATGTGTGTTCTTTTTTAGTAACAACCAGAGTCATTTTGCATGTGTGTTCTTTTCACATACCATATATGGATCCACCAGTGTCATTGCATGTGTGTTCTTTTCACAATCCACCCATGGATCCACCGATGTCATTGCATGTGTTATCTTTTTAGTAACAACCAGAGTCATTTTGCACGTGTGTTCTTTTCACATACCACCTATGGATCCACCAGTGTCATTGCATGTGTGTTCATTTCACTAACAACAACCAGTCATTGCATGTGTGTTCTTTTCACATTCCACATATGGATCCACCAGTGTGATTGAAATGTGTGTTCTCTACAGAGACCACACATGGATCCGCCAGTGTCATTGCATGTGTGTTCTTTTTAGTAACAACCAGAGTCATTTTGCATGTGTGTTATTTTCACATACCACATATGGATCCACTAGTGTCATTGCATGTGTGTTCTTTTCACAATCCACCCGTGGATCCACCGGTGTCATTGCATGTGCGTTCTTTTTAGTAACAACCAGAGTCATTTTGCAAGTGTGTTCTTTTCACATACCACATATGGATCCACTAGTGTCATTGCATCTGTTTTCTTTTCACAATACACCCATGGATCCCACCAGTGTCATTTTGCATGTGTGTTCTTTTTAGTAATAACAACCAGAGTCATTTTGCATGTGTGTTCTCTTCACATACCACCTATGGATCCACAAGTGTCATTGCATGTGTGTTCTCTTCAAAATCCACCTATGGATCCACCAGTGTCATTGCATGTGTTCTTTTTAGTAACAACAACCAGTGTCGTTGCATGTGTGCTCTCTTCAGAGACCACACATATATCCACCAGTGTCATTGCATGTGTGTTCTTTTTACTAACAACAACAAGAGTCATTGAAATGTGTGCTCTCTTCAGAGACCACACATGGATCCACCAGTGTCATTGCATGTGTGTTCTTTTCACAATCCACCCATGGATCCACCAGTGTCATTGCATGTGTGTTCTTTTTAGTAACAACCAGAGTCATTTTGCATGTGTGTTCTTCTCACATACCACCTATGGGTCCACCAGTGTGATTGCATATGTGTTCTTTTCACTAACAACAACCAGAGTCATTGCATGTGTGTTCTTTTCCCATACCACATATGGATCCACAAGTGTCATTGAAATACGTTTTCTCTACAGAGACCACACAAGGATCCAGCAGTGTCATTGCATGTGTGTTCTTTTTAGTAACAACAACCAGTCATTTTGCATGTGTGTTCTTTTCACATACCACCTATGGATCCACCAGTGTCATTGAAATGTGTGTTCTCTATAGAGACCACACATGGATCCACCAGTGTCATTGCATGTGTGTTCTTTTTAGTAACAACTAGAGTCATTTTGCATGTGTGTTCTTTTCACATACCACATATGGATCCACCAGTGTCATTGCATGTGTGTTCTTTTCACAATCCACCCATTGATCCATCGGTGTCATTGCATCTATGTTCTTTTAGTAACAACCAGAGTCATTTTGCATGTGTGTTCTTTTCACATACCACCTACGGATCCACTAGTGTAATTGCATGTGTTTTCTTTTCACAATCCACCCATGGATCCCACCAGTGTCATTTTGCATGTGTGTTCTTTTTAGTAACAACAACCAGAGTCTCATTGCATGTGTGTTCTCTTCACAATCCACCTATAGATCCACCAGTGTCATTGCACTTGTTCTTTTTAGTAACAACAACCAGTGTCATTGCATGTGTGCTCTCTTCAGAGACCACACATGGATCCACCAGTGTCATTGCATGTGTGTCCTTTTTACTAACAACAACAAGAGTCATTGAAATGTGTGCTCTCTTCAGAGACCACACATGGATCCACCAGTGTCATTGCATGTGTGTTCTTTTCACATACCACATATGGATCACCAGTGTCATTGCATGTGTGTTCTTTTCACAATCCACCCATGGATCCACTAGTGTCATTGCATGTGTGTTCTTTTTAGTAACAACCAGAGTTATTTTGCATGTGTGTTCTTTTCACATACCACCTATGGATCCACCAGTGTCATTGCATGTGTTTTCTTTTCACAATCCAACCATGGATCCCACCAGTGTCATTTTGCATGTGTGTTCTTTTTAGTAACAACAATCAGAGTCATTTTGCATGTGTGTTCTCTTCACATACCACCTATGGATCCACCAGTGTCATTGCATGTGTCTTCTTCTCACATACCACCTATGGATCCACCAGTGTCATTGCATGTGTGTTCATTTCACTAACAACAACCAGAGTCATTGCATGTGTGTTCTTTTCACATACCACATATGGATCCACCAGTGCGATTGAAATGTTTGTTCTCTACAGAGACCACACATGGATCCACCAGTGTCATTGCATGTGTGTTCTTTTCACATACCACATATGGATCCACCGGTGTCATTGAAATGCGTGTTCTCTACAGAGACCACACATGGATCCACCAGTGTCATTGCATGTGTGTTCTTTTTAGTAACAACAACCAGAGTCATTTTGCATGTGTGTTCTTCTCACATACCACCTATGGATCCACCAGTGTCATTGCATATGTGTTCTTTTCACTAACAACAACCAGAGTTGTTGCGTGTGTGTTCTTTTCACATACCACATATGGATCCAGCAGTGTCATTGAAATGCGTGTTCTCTACAGAGACCACACAAGGATCCACCAGTGTCATTGCATGTGTGTTCTTTTTAGTAACGACAACCAGTCATTTTGCATGTGTGTTCTTTTCACATACCACCTATGGATCCACCAGTGTCATTGCATGTGTGTTCTCTTCACAATTCACCTATGGATCCACCAGTGTCATTGCATGTGTGTTATTTTCACATACCACATAAGGATCACCAGTGTCATTGCATGTGTGTTCTTTTTAGTAACAACCAGAGTCATTTTGCATGTGTGTTCTTTTCACATACCACCTATGGATCCACTGGTGTCATTGCATGTGTTTTCTTTTCACAATCCACCCATGGATCCACCAGTGTCATTGCATGTGTGTTCTTTTTAGTAACAACCAGAGTCATTTTGCATGTGTGTTCTTTTCACATACCACCTATGGATCCACCAGTGTCATTGCATGTGTTTTCTTTTTCACAATCCACCCATGGATCCCACCAGTGTCATTTTGCATGTGTGTTCTTTTTAGTAACAACAACCAGTGTCATTGCATGTGTGTTCTTTTCACAATCCACCCATGGATCCCACCAGTGTCATTTTGCATGTGTGTTCTTTTTACTAACAACAACCAGAGTCATTTTGCATGTGTGTTCTTCTCATATGCCACCTATGGATCCACTAGTGTCATTGCATGTGTGTTCTTTTTAGTAACAACAATCAGTGTCATGGCATGTGTGTTCTCTTCAGAGACCACACATGGATCCACGAGTGTCATTGCATGTGTGTTCTTTTTACTAACAACAACAAGAGTCATTGAAATGTGTGCTCTCTTTAGAGACCACACATGGATCGACCAGTGTCATTGCATGTGTGTTCTTTCCACATACCACATATCGATCCACCAGTGTCATTGCATGTGTGCTCTTTTCACAATCCACCCATGGATCCACCAGTGTCATTGCATGTGTGTTCTTTTTAGTAACAACAACCAGAGTCATTTTGCATGTGTGTTCTTTTCACATACCACCTATGGCTCCACTAGTGTCATTGAAATGTGTATTATTTTCAACTACCACCCATGGATCCACCAGTGTCATTGCATGTGTCTTCTTTTTAGTAACAACAACCAGAGTCATTTTGCACGTGTGATCTCTTCAAATTCCACCTATGGATCCACCAGTGTCATTGCATGTGTGTTATTTTTAGTTACAACAACCAGAGTCATTGAAATGTGTGTTCTTCCCACATACCACCTATGGATCCACCAGTGTCATTGCATGTGTGTTCATTTCACTAACAACCACCAGAGTTATTGCATGTCTGTTCTTTTCACATACCACATATGGATCCACAAGTGTGATTGAAATGTGTTTTCCCTACAGAGACCACACATGGATCCACTAGTGTCATTGCATGTGTGTTCTTTTTAGTAACAACCAAAGTCATTTTGCATGTGTGTTCTTTTCACATACCACATGTGGATCCACCAGTGTCATTGCATGTGTGTTCTTTTCACAATCCACCCATGGATCCACCGTTGTCATTGCATGTGTGTTCTTTTTAGTAACAACCAGAGTCATTTTGCATGTGTGGTCTTTTCTCATACCACCTATGGATCCACCAGTGTAATTGCATGTGTTTTCTTTTCACAATCCACCCATGGATCCCACCAGTGTCATTTTGCATGTGTGTTCTTTTTAGTAACAACAACCAGAGTCATTTTGCATGTGTGTTCTCTTCACATACCACCTATGGATCCACCAGTGTCATTGCATGTGTGTTCTTCTCACATACCACCTATGGATCCACCAGTGTCATTGCATGTGTGTTCATTTCACTAACAACAACCAGAGTCATTGCATGTGTGTTCTTTTCACATACCAAATATGGATCCACCAGTGTGATTGAAATGTGTGTTCTCTACAGAGACCACATATGGATCCACCAGTGTCATTGCATGTGTGTTCTTTTCACTAACAACAACCAGAGTCATTTCATGTTTGTTCTTTTCACATACCACATATGGATCCACTAGTGTCATTGAAATGCGTGTTTTCTACAGAGACCACACATGGATCCACCAGTGTCATTGCATGTGTGTTCTTTTTAGTAACAACAGCCAGAGTCATTTTGCATGTGTGTTCTTCTCACATACCACCTTTGGATCCACCAGTGTCATTGCATGTGTGTTCTTTTCACTAACAACAACCAGAGTTATTGCGTGTGTGTTCTTTTCACATACCACATATGGATCCACCAGTGTCATTGAAATGCATGTTCTCTACAGAGACCACACAAGGATCCACCAGTGTCATTGCATGTGTGTTCTTTTTAGTAACGACAACCAGTCATTTTGCATGTGTGTTCTTTTCACATACCACCTATGGATCCACCAGTGTCATTGCATGTGTGTTCTCTTCACAATACACCTATGGATCCACCAGTGTCATTGCATGTGTGTTCTTTTCACATACCACATATGGATCACCAGTGTCAAGGCATGTGTGTTCTTTTCACAATCCACCCATGGATCCACCAGTGTCATTGCATGTGTGTTCTTTTTAGTAACAACCAGAGTCATTTTGCATGTGTGTTCTTTTCACATACCACCTATGGATCCACCGGTGTCATTGCATGTGTTTTCTTTTCACAATCCACCCATGGATCCCACCAGTGTCATTTTGCATGTGTGTTCTTTTTAGTAACAACAACCAGTGTCATTGCCTGTGTGTTCATTTCATAATCCACCTATGGATCCACCAGTGTCATTGCATGTGTGTTCTTTTTAGTAACAACAAATAGAGTCATTTTGCATGTGTGTTCTTCTCACGTACCACCTATGGATCCACTAGTGTCATTGCATGTGTGTTCTTTTTAGTAACAACAATCAGTGTCATGGCATGTGTGTTCTCTTCAGAGACCACACATGGATCCACGAGTGTCATTGCATGTGTGTTCTTTTTACTAACAACAACACGAGTCATTGAAATGTGTGCTCTCGTTAGAGACCACACATGGATCGACTAGTGTCATTGCATGTGTGTTCTTTTCACTAACAACAACCAGAGTCATTGCTTGTGTGTTCTTTCCACATACCACATATGGATCCACCAGTGTCATTGCATGTGTGCTCTTTTCATAATCCACCCATGGATCCACCAGTGTCATTGCATGTGTGTTCTTTTTAGTAATAACAACTAGAGTCATTTTGCATGTGTGTTCTTTTCACATACCACCTATGGATCCACTAGTGTCATTGAAATGTGTATTATTTTCAACTACCACCCATGGATCCACTAGTGTCATTGCATGTGTGTTCTTTTTAGTAACAACAACCAGAGTCATTTTGCATGTGTGATCTCTTCACATACCACCTATGGATCCACCAGTGTCATTGCATGTGTGTTCTTTTTAGTAACAACAACCAGAGTCATTTTGCATGTGTGTTCTTTTCACATACCACCTATGGCTCCACCAGTGTGATTGAAATGTGTATTATTTTCAACTACCACCCATGGATCCACCAGTGTCATTGCATGTGTCTTCTTTTTAGTAACAACAACCAGAGTCATTTTGCACGTGTGATCTCTTCAAATTCCACCTATGGATCCACCAGTGTCATTGCATGTGTGTTCTTTTTAGTTACAATAACCAGAGTCATTGAAATGTGTGTTCTTCTCACATACCACCTATGGATCCACCAGTGTCATTGCATGTGTGTTCATTTCACTAACAACCACCAGAGTTATTGCATGTCTTTTATTTTCATATACCACATATGGATCCACCAGTGTGATTGAAATGTGTGTTCTCTACAGAGACCACACATGGATCCACTAGTGTCATTGCATGTGTGTTCTTTTTAGTAACAACCAGAGTCATTTTGCATGTGTGTTCTTTTCACATACCACATATGGATCCACCAGTGTCATTGCATGCGTGTTGTTTTCACATACCACCTATGGATCCACCAGTGTCATTGCATGTGTTTTCTTTTCACAATCCACCCATGGATCCCACCAGTGTCATTTTGCATGTGCGTTCTTTTTAGTAACAACAACCAGAGTCATTTTGCATGTGTGTTCTCTTCACATACCACCTATGGATCCACCAGTGTTATTGTATGTATGTTCTCTTCACAATCCACCTATGGATCCACCAGTGTCATTGCACTTGTTCTTTTTAGTAACAACAACCAGTGTCATTGCATGTGTGTTCTTCTCACATACCACCTATGGATCCACAAGTGTCATTGCATGTGTGTTCTATTCACTAACAACAACCAGAGTTATTGCGTGTGTGTTCTTTTCACATACCACATATGGATCCACCAGTGTCATTGAAATGCATGTTCTCTACAGAGACCACACAAGGATCCACCAGTGTCATTGCATGTGTGTTCTTTTTAGTAACGACAACCAGTCATTTTGCATGTGTGTTCTTTTCACATACCACCTATGGATCCACCAGTGTCATTGCATGTGTGTTCTCTTCACAATACACCTATGGATCCACCAGTGCCATTGCATGTGTGTTCTTTTCACATACCACATATGGATCACCAGTGTCATTGCATGCGTGTTCTTTTCACAATCCACCCATGGATCCACCAGTGTCATTGCATGTGTGTTCTTTTTACTAACAACCAGAGTCATTTTGCATGTGTGTTCTTTTCACATACCACCTATGGATCCACCGGTGTCATTGCATGTGTTTTCTTTTCACAATCCACCCATGGATCCCACCAGTGTAAGTTTGCATGTGTGTTCTTTTTAGTAACAACAACCAGTGTCATTGCATGTGTGTTCATTTCATAATCCACCTATGGATCCACCAGTGTCATTGCATGTGTGTTCTTTTTAGTAACAACAACTAGAGTCATTTTGCATGTGTGTTCTTCTCACATACCACCTATGGATCCACTAGTGTCATTGCATGTGTGTTCTTTTTAGTAACAACAATTAGTGTCATGGCATGTGTGTTCTCTTCAGAGACCACACATGGATCCACCAGTGTCATTGCATGTGTGTTCTTTTTACTAACAACAACAAGAGTCATTGAAATGTGTGCTCTCTTTAGAGACCACACATGGATCGACCAGTGTCATTGCATGTGTGTTCTTTTCACTAACAACAACCAGAGTCATTGCATGTGTGTTCTTTGCACATACCGCATATGGATCCACCAGTGTCATTGCATGTGTGCTGTTTTCACAATCCACCCATGGATCCACCAGTGTCATTGCATGTGTATTCTTTTTAGTAACAACAACCAGAGTTATTTTGCATGTGTGTTCTTTTCACATACCACCTATGGATCCACCAGTGTCATTGAAATGTGTATTATTTTCAACTACCACCCATGGATCCACTAGTGTCATTGCATGTGTGTTCTTTTTAGTAACAACAACCAGAGTCATTTTGCATGTGTGATCTCTTCACATACCACCTATGGATCCACCAGTGTCATTGCATGTGTGTTCTTTTTAGTAACAACAACCAGAGTCATTTTGCATGTGTGTTCTTTTCACATACCACCTATGGCTCCACCAGTGTCATTGAAATGTGTATTATTTTCAACTACCACCCATGGATCCACCAGTGTCATTGCATGTGTCTTCTTTTTAGTAACAACAACCAGAGTCATTTTGCACGTGTGATCTCTTCGAATTCCACCTATGGATCCACCAGTGTCATTGCATGTGTGTTCTTTTTAGTTACAACAACCAGAGTCATTGAAATGTGTGTTCTTCTCACATACCACCTATGGATCCACCAGTGTCATTGCATGTGTGTTCATTTCACTAACAACCACCAGAGTTATTGCATGTCTGTTCTTTTCATATACCACATATGGATCCACCAGTGTGATTGAAATGTGTGTTCTCTACAGAGACCACACATGGATCCACTAGTGTCATTGCATGTGTGTTCTTTTTAGTAACAACCAGAGTCATTTTGCATGTGTGTTCTTTTCACATACCACATGTGGATCCACTAGTGTCATTGCATGTGTGTTCTTTTCACAATCCACCCATGGATCCACCGGTGTCATTGCATGTGTGTTCTTTTTAGTAACAACCAGAGTCATTTTGCATGTGTGTTCTTTTCTCATACCACCTATGGATCCACCAGTGTCATTGAAATGTGTATTATTTTCACAATCCACCCATGGATCCCACCAGTTTCATTCTGCATGCGTGTTCTTTTTAGTAACAACAACCAGAGTCATTTTGCATGTGTGTTCTCTTCACATACCACCTATGGATCCACCAGTGTCATTGCATGTGTGTTCTTCTCACATACCACCTATGGATCCACCAGTGTCATTGCATGTGTGTTCATTTCACTAACAACAACCAGAGTCATTGCATGTGTGTTCTTTTCACATACCAAATATGGATCCACCAGTGTGATTGAAATGTGTGTTCTCTATAGAGACCACACATGGATCCACCAGTGTCATTGCATGTGTGTTCTTTTCACTGACAACAACCAGAGTCATTGCATGTTTGTTCTTTTCACATACCACATATGGATCCACCAGTGTCATTGAAATGCGTGTTCTCTACAGAGACCACACATGGATCCACCAGTGTCATTGCATGTGTGTTCTTTTTAGTAACAACAGCCAGAGTCATTTTGCATGTGTGTTCTTCTCACATACCACCTATGGATCCACCAGTGTCATTGCATGTGTGTTCTTTTCACTAACAACAACCAGAGTTATTGCGTGTGTGTTCTTTTCACATACCACATATGGATCCACCAGTGTCATTGAAATGCATGTTCTCTACAAAGACCACACAAGGATCCACCAGTTTCATTGCATGTGTGTTCTTTTTAGTAACAACCAGAGTCATTTTGCATGTGTGTTCTTTTCACATACCACCTATGGATCCACCAGTGTCATTGCATGTGTTTTCTTTTCACAATCCACCCATGGATCCCACTAGTGTCATTTTGCATGTGTGTTCTTTTTAGTAACAACAACCACTGTCATTGCATGTGTGTTCATTTCATAATCCACCTATGGATCCACCAGTGTCATTGCATGTGTGTTCTTTTTAGTAACAACAACCAGAGTCATTTTGCATGTGTGTTCTTCTCACATACCACCTATGGATCCACTAGTGTCATTGCATGTGTGCTCTTTTTAGTAACAACAACCAGTGTCATTGCATGTGTGTTCTCTTCAGAGACCACACATGGATCCACCAGTGTCATTGCATGTGTGTTCTTTTTACTAACAACAACAAGAGTCATTGAAATGTGTGCTCTCCTTAGAGACCACACATGGATCCACCAGTGTCATTGCATGTGTGTTCTTTTCACTAACAACAACAAGAGTCATTGCATGTGTTTTTTTTCACATACCACATATGGATCCACCAGTGTCATTGCATGTGTGCTCTTTTCACAATCCACCCATGGATCCACCAGTGTCATTGCATGTGTGTTCTTTTTAGTAATAACAACCAGAGTCATTTTGCATGTGTGTTCTTTTCACATACCACCTATGGATCCACCAGTGTCATTGAAATGTGTATTATTTGCAACTACCACCCATGGATCCACTAGTGTCATTGCATGTGTGTTCTTTTTAGTAACAACAACCAGAGTCATTTTGCATGTGTGATCTCTTCACATACCACCTATGGATCCACCAGTGTCATTGCATGTGTGTTCTTTTCACATACCACATATGGATCCACCAGTGTCATGGAAATGCGTGTTCTCTATAGAGACCACACATGGATCCACCAGTGTCATTGCATGTGTGTTCTTTTTAGTAACAACAACCAGTCATTTTGCATGTGTGTTCTTTTCACATACCACCTATGGATCCACCAGTGTCATTGCATGTGTGTTCTCTTCACAATCCACCTATGGATCCACCAGTGTCATTGCATGTGTGTTCTTTTTAGTAACAACCAGAGTCATTGCATGTTTGTTCTTTTCACACACCACATATGGATCACCAGTGTCATTGCATGTGTGTTCTTTTCACAATCCACCCGTGGATCCACCGGTGTCATTGCATGTTTGTTCTTTTTAGTACCAACCAGAGTCATTTTGCATGTGTGTTCTTTTCACATACCACCTATGGATCCACCAGTGTCATTGCATGTGTTTTCTTTTCACAATACACCCATGGATCCCACCAGTGTCATTTTGCATGTGTGTTCTTTTTAGTAACAACAACCAGAGTCATTTTGCATGTGTGTTCTCTTCACATACCACGTATGGATCCACCAGTGTCATTGCATGTGTGTTCTTTTTAGTTACAACAACCAGTCATTGAAATGTGTGTTCTTCTCACATACCACCTATGGATCCACCAGTGTTATTGCATGTGTGTTCATTTCACTAACAACAACCAGAGTCATTGCATGTGTGTTCTTTTCACATACCACATATGGATCCACCAGTGTCATGGAAATGCGTGTTCTCTATAGAGACCACACATGGATCCACAGTGTCATTGCATGTGTGTTCTTTTTAGTAACAACAACCAGTCATTTTGCATGTGTGTTCTTTTCACATACCACCTATGGATCCACCAGTGTCATTGCATGTGTGTTCTCTTCACAATCCACCTATGGATCCACCAGTGTCATTGCATGTGTGTTCTTTTTAGTAGCAACCAGAGTCATTGCATGTTTGTTCTTTTCACATACCACATATGGATCACCAGTGTCATTGCATGTGTGTTCTTTTCACAATCCACCCGTGGATCCACCGGTGTCATTGCATGTGTGTTCTTTTTAGTAACAACCAGAGTCATTTTGCAGGTGTGTTCTTTTCACATACCACCTATGGATCCACCAGTGTCATTGCATGTGTTTTCTTTTCACAATCCACCCATGGATCCCACTAGTGTCATTTTGCATGTGTGTTCTTTTTAGTAACAACAACCAGTGTCATTGCATGTGTGTTCATTTCATAATCCACCTATGGATCCACCAGTGTCATTGCATGTGTGTTCTTTTTAGTAACAACAACCAGAGTCATTTTGCATGTGTGTTCTTCTCATATACCACCTATGGATCCACCAGTGTCATTGCATGTGTGTTCTTTTTAGTAACAACAACCAGTGTCATTGCATGTGTGTTCTCTTCACATACCACGTATGGATCCACCAGTGTCATTGCATGTGTGTTCTTTTTAGTTACAACAACCAGTCATTGAAATGTGTGTTCTTCTCACATACCACCTATGGATCCACCAGTGTCATTGCATGTGTGTTTATTTCACTAACAACAACCAGAGTCATTGCATGTGTGTTCTTTTCACATACCACATATGGATCCACCAGTGTCATGGAAATGCGTGTTCTCTATAGAGACCACACATGGATCCACCAGTGTCATTGCATGTGTGTTCTTTTTAGTAACAACAACCAGTCATTTTGCATGTGTGTTCTTTTCACATACCACCTATGGATCCACCAGTGTCATTGCATGTGTGTTCTCTTCACAATCCACCTATGGATCCACCAGTGTCATTGCATGTGTGTTCTTTTTAGTAACAACCAGAGTCATTGCATGTTTGTTCTTTTCACATACCACATATGGATCCACCAGTGTCATTGAAATGCATGTTCTCTACAGAGACCACACAAGGATCCACCAGTGTCATTGCATGTGTGTTCTTTTTAGTAACGACAACCAGTCATTTTGCATGTGTGTTCTCTTCACAATACACCTATGGATCCACCAGTGTCATTGCATGTGTGTTCTTTTCACATACCACATATGGATCACCAGTGTCATTGCATGCGTGTTCTTTTCACAATCCACCCATGGATCCACCAGTGTCATTGCATGTGTGTTCTTTTTACTAACAACCAGAGTCATTTTGCATGTGTGTTCTTTTCACATACCACCTATGGATCCACCGGTGTTATTGCATGTGTTTTCTTTTCACAATCCACCCATGGATCACACCAGTGTCAGTTTGCATGTGTGTTCTTTTTAGTAACAACAACCAGTGTCATTGCATGTGTGTTCATTTCATAATCCACCTATGGATCCACCAGTGTCATTGCATGTGTGTTCTTTTTAGTAACAACAACCAGAGTCATTTTGCATGTGTGTTCTTCTCACATACCACCTATGGATCCACTAGTGTCATTGCATGTGTGTTCTTTTTAGTAACAACAATTAGTGTCATGGCATGTGTGTTCTCTTCAGAGACCACACATGGATCCACCAGTGTCATTGCATGTGTGTTCTTTTTACTAACAACAACAAGAGTCATTGAAATGTGTGCTCTCTTTAGAGACCACACATGGATCGACCTGTGTCATTGCATGTGTGTTCTTTTCACTAACAACAACCAGAGTCATTGCATGTGTGTTCTTTGCACATACCGCATATGGATCCACCAGTGTCATTGCATGTGTGCTGTTTTCACAATCCACCCATGGATCCACCAGTGTCATTGCATGTGTATTCTTTTTAGTAACAACAACCAGAGTTATTTTGCATGTGTGTTCTTTTCACATACCACCTATGGATCCACTAGTGTCATTGAAATGTGTATTATTTTCAACTACCACCCATGGATCCACTAGTGTCATTACATGTGTGTTCTTTTTAGTAACAACAACCAGAGTCATTTTGCGTGTGTGATCTCTTCACATACCACCTATGGATCCACCAGTGTCATTGCATGTGTGTTCTTTTTAGTAACAAAAACCAGAGTCATTTTGCATGTGTGTTCTTTTCACATACCACCTATGGCTCCACCAGTGTCATTGAAATGTGTATTATTTTCAACTACCACCCATGGATCCACCAGTGTCATTGCATGTGTCTTCTTTTTAGTAACAACAACCAGAGTCATTTTGCACGTGTGATCTCTTCAAATTCCACCTATGGATCCACCAGTGTCATTGCATGTGTGTTCTTTTTAGTTACAACAACCAGAGTCATTGAAATGTGTGTTCTTCTCACATACCACCTATGGATCCACCAGTGTCATTGCATGTGTGTTCATTTCACTAACAACCAGCAGAGTTATTGCATGTCTGTTCTTTTCATATACCACATATGGATCCACCAGTGTGATTGAAATGTGTGTTCTCTACAGAGACCACACATGGATCCACTAGTGTCATTGCATGTGTGTTCTTTTTAGTAACAACCAGAGTCATTTTGCATGTGTGTTCTTTTCACATACCACATGTGGATCCACTAGTGTCATTGCATGTGTGTTCTTTTCACAATCCACCCATGGATCCACCGGTGTCATTGCATGTGTGTTCTTTTTAGTAACAACCAGAGTCATTTTGCATGTGTGTTCTTTTCTCATACCACCTATGGATCCACCAGTGTCATTGAAATGTGTATTATTTTCACAATCCACCCATGGATCCCACCAGTTTCATTCTGCATGCGTGTTCTTTTTAGTAACAACAACCAGAGTCATTTTGCATGTGTGTTCTCTTCACATACCACCTATGGATCCACCAGTGTCATTGCATGTGTGTTCTTCTCACATACCACCTATGGATCCACCAGTGTCATTGCATGTGTGTTCATTTCACTAACAACAACCAGAGTCATTGCATGTGTGTTCTTTTCACATACCAAATATGGATCCACCAGTGTGATTGAAATGTGTGTTCTCTATAGAGACCACACATGGATCCACCAGTGTCATTGCATGTGTGTTCTTTTCACTGACAACAACCAGAGTCATTGCATGTTTGTTCTTTTCACATACCACATATGGATCCACCAGTGTCATTGAAATGCGTGTTCTCTACAGAGACCACACATGGATCCACCAGTGTCATTGCATGTGTGTTCTTTTTAGTAACAACAGCCAGAGTCATTTTGCATGTGTGTTCTTCTCACATACCACCTATGGATCCACCAGTGTCATTGCATGTGTGTTCTTTTCACTAACAACAACCAGAGTTATTGCGTGTGTGTTCTTTTCACATACCACATATGGATCCACCAGTGTCATTGAAATGCATGTTCTCTACAAAGACCACACAAGGATCCACCAGTTTCATTGCATGTGTGTTCTTTTTAGTAACAACCAGAGTCATTTTGCATGTGTGTTCTTTTCACATACCACCTATGGATCCACCAGTGTCATTGCATGTGTTTTCTTTTCACAATCCACCCATGGATCCCACTAGTGTCATTTTGCATGTGTGTTCTTTTTAGTAACAACAACCACTGTCATTGCATGTGTGTTCATTTCATAATCCACCTATGGATCCACCAGTGTCATTGCATGTGTGTTCTTTTTAGTAACAACAACCAGAGTCATTTTGCATGTGTGTTCTTCTCACATACCACCTATGGATCCACCAGTGTCATTGCATGTGTGCTCTTTTTAGTAACAACAACCAGTGTCATTGCATGTGTGTTCTCTTCAGAGACCACACATGGATCCACCAGTGTCATTGCATGTGTGTTCTTTTTACTAACAACAACAAGAGTCATTGAAATGTGTGCTCTCCTTAGAGACCACACATGGATCCACCAGTGTCATTGCATGTGTGTTCTTTTCACTAACAACAACAAGAGTCATTGCATGTGTTTTTTTTCACATACCACATATGGATCCACCAGTGTCATTGCATGTGTGCTCTTTTCACAATCCACCCATGGATCCACCAGTGTCATTGCATGTGTGTTCTTTTTAGTAATAACAACCAGAGTCATTTTGCATGTGTGTTCTTTTCACATACCACCTATGGATCCACCAGTGTCATTGAAATGTGTATTATTTGCAACTACCACCCATGGATCCACTAGTGTCATTGCATGTGTGTTCTTTTTAGTAACAACAACCAGAGTCATTTTGCATGTGTGATCTCTTCACATACCACCTATGGATCCACCAGTGTCATTGCATGTGTGTTCTTTTCACATACCACATATGGATCCACCAGTGTCATGGAAATGCGTGTTCTCTATAGAGACCACACATGGATCCACCAGTGTCATTGCATGTGTGTTCTTTTTAGTAACAACAACCAGTCATTTTGCATGTGTGTTCTTTTCACATACCACCTATGGATCCACCAGTGTCATTGCATGTGTGTTCTCTTCACAATCCACCTATGGATCCACCAGTGTCATTGCATGTGTGTTCTTTTTAGTAACAACCAGAGTCATTGCATGTTTGTTCTTTTCACATACCACATATGGATCACCAGTGTCATTGCATGTGTGTTCTTTTCACAATCCACCCGTGGATCCACCGGTGTCATTGCATGTTTGTTCTTTTTAGTACCAACCAGAGTCATTTTGCATGTGTGTTCTTTTCACATACCACCTATGGATCCACCAGTGTCATTGCATGTGTTTTCTTTTCACAATACACCCATGGATCCCACCAGTGTCATTTTGCATGTGTGTTCTTTTTAGTAACAACAACCAGAGTCATTTTGCATGTGTGTTCTCTTCACATACCACGTATGGATCCACCAGTGTCATTGCATGTGTGTTCTTTTTAGTTACAACAACCAGTCATTGAAATGTGTGTTCTTCTCACATACCACCTATGGATCCACCAGTGTTATTGCATGTGTGTTCATTTCACTAACAACAACCAGAGTCATTGCATGTGTGTTCTTTTCACATACCACATATGGATCCACCAGTGTCATGGAAATGCGTGTTCTCTATAGAGACCACACATGGATCCACAGTGTCATTGCATGTGTGTTCTTTTTAGTAACAACAACCAGTCATTTTGCATGTGTGTTCTTTTCACATACCACCTATGGATCCACCAGTGTCATTGCATGTGTGTTCTCTTCACAATCCACCTATGGATCCACCAGTGTCATTGCATGTGTGTTCTTTTTAGTAACAACCAGAGTCATTGCATGTTTGTTCTTTTCACATACCACATATGGATCACCAGTGTCATTGCATGTGTGTTCTTTTCACAATCCACCCGTGGATCCACCGGTGTCATTGCATGTGTGTTCTTTTTAGTAACAACCAGAGTCATTTTGCAGGTGTGTTCTTTTCACATACCACCTATGGATCCACCAGTGTCATTGCATGTGTTTTCTTTTCACAATCCACCCATGGATCCCACTAGTGTCATTTTGCATGTGTGTTCTTTTTAGTAACAACAACCAGTGTCATTGCATGTGTGTTCATTTCATAATCCACCTATGGATCCACCAGTGTCATTGCATGTGTGTTCTTTTTAGTAACAACAACCAGAGTCATTTTGCATGTGTGTTCTTCTCATATACCACCTATGGATCCACCAGTGTCATTGCATGTGTGTTCTTTTTAGTAACAACAACCAGTGTCATTGCATGTGTGTTCTCTTCAGAGACCACACATGGATCCACCAGTGTCATTGCATGTGTGTTCTTTTTACTAACAACAACAAGAGTCATTGAAATGTGTGCTCTCCTTAGAGACCACACATGGATCCACCAGTGTCATTGCATGTGTGTTCTTTTCTCTAACAACAACCAGAGTCATTGCATGTTTTTTTTCACATACCACATATGGATCCACCAGTGTCATTGCATGTGTGCTCTTTTCACAATCCACCCATGGATCCACCAGTGTCATTGCATGTGTGTTCTTTTTAGTAATAACAACCAGAATCATTTTGCATGTGTGTTCTTTTCACATACCACCTATGGATACACCAGTGTCATTGAAATGTGTATTATTTTCAACTACCACCCATGGATCCACTAGTGTCATTGCATGTGTGTTCTTTTTAGTAACAACAACCAGAGTCATTTTGCATGTGTGATCTCTTCACATACCACCTATGGATCCACCAGTGTCATTGCATGTGTGTTCTTTTTAGTAACAACAACCAGTGTCATTTTGCATGTGTGTTCTTTTCACATACCACCTATGGATCCACCAGTGTCATTGAAATGTGTATTATTTTCAACTACCACCCATGGATCCACCAGTGTCATTGCATGTGTGTTCTTTTTAGTAACAACCAGAGTCATTTTGCATGTGTATTCTTTTCACATACCACATATGGATCCTCCAGTGTCATTGCATGTGTGTTCTTTTCACAATCCACCCGTGGATCCACTAGTGTCATTGCATGTGTGTTCTTTTTAGTAACAACAACCAGAGTCATTTTGCATGTGTGTTCTCTTCACATACCACCTATGAATCCACCAGTGTCATTGCATGTGTGTTCTCTTCACAATCCACCTATGGATCCACCAGTGTCATTGCATGTGTTCTTTTTAGTAACAACAACCAGTGTCATTGCATGTGTGCTCTATTCAGAGACCACACATGGATCCACCCGTGTCAGTGCATGTCTGTTCTTTTTACTAACAACAACAAGAGTCATTGAAATGTGTGCTCTCTTCAGAGACCACACATGTATCCACCAATGTCATTGCATGTGTGTTGTTTTCACTAACAACAACCGGAGTCATTGCATGTGTGTTCTTTTCACAATCCACCCATGGATCCCACCAGTGTCATTTTGCATGTGTGTTCTTTTTACTAACAACAACCAGAGTCATTTTGCATGTGTGTTCTTCTCATATGCCACCTATGGATCCACCAGTGTCATAGCATGTGTGTTATTTTTAGTAACAACAACCAGTGTCATTGCATGTGTGTTCTCTTCAGAGACCACACATGGATCCACCAATGTCATTGCATGTGTGTTCTTTTTACTAACAACAACAAGAGTCATTGAAATGTGTGCTCTCTTTAGAGACCACACATGCATCCACCAATGTCATTGCATGTGTGTTCTTTTCACTAACAACAACCAGAGTCATTGCATGTGTGTTCTTTTCATATACCACATATGGATGAACCAGTGTCATTGCATGTGTTCTCTTTTCACAATCCACCCATGGATCCACTAGTGTCATTGCATGTGTGTTCTTTTTAGTAACAACAACCAGAGTCATTTTGCATGTGTGTTCTTTTCACATACCACCTATGGATCCACCAGTGTCATTTCATGTGTTTTCTTTTCACAATCCACCCATGGGTCCCACCAGTGTCATTTTGCATGTGTGTTCTTTTTAGTAACAACAACCACTGTCATTGCATGTGTGTTCATTTCATAATCCACCTATGGATCCACCAGTGTCATTGCATGTGTGTTCTTTTCACTAACAACAACCAGAGTCATTGCATGTGTGTTCTCTTCACATACCACCTATGGATCCACCAGTGTCATTGTATGTGTGTTCTTCTCACATACCACGTATGGATCCACCAGTGTCATTGCATGTGTGTTCTTTTCACAATCCACCCATGGATCCACCGGTGTCATTGCATGTGTGTTCTTTTTAGTAACAACCAGAGTCATTTTGCATGTGTGTTCTTTTCTCATACCACCTATGGATCCACCAGTGTCATTGAAATGTGTATTATTTTCACAATCCACCCATGGATCCCACCAGTTTCATTCTGCATGCGTGTTCTTTTTAGTAACAACAACCAGAGTCATTTTGCATGTGTGTTCTCTTCACATACCACCTATGGATCCACCAGTGTCATTGCATGTGTGTTCTTCTCACATACCACCTATGGATCCACCAGTGTCATTGCATGTGTGTTCATTTCACTAACAACAACCAGAGTCATTGCATGTGTGTTCTTTTCACATACCAAATATGGATCCACCAGTGTGATTGAAATGTGTGTTCTCTATAGAGACCACACATGGATCCACCAGTGTCATTGCATGTGTGTTCTTTTCACTGACAACAACCAGAGTCATTGCATGTTTGTTCTTTTCACATACCACATATGGATCCACCAGTGTCATTGAAATGCGTGTTCTCTACAGAGACCACACATGGATCCACCAGTGTCATTGCATGTGTGTTCTTTTTAGTAACAACAGCCAGAGTCATTTTGCATGTGTGTTCTTCTCACATACCACCTATGGATCCACCAGTGTCATTGCATGTGTGTTCTTTTCACTAACAACAACCAGAGTTATTGCGTGTGTGTTCTTTTCACATACCACATATGGATCCACCAGTGTCATTGAAATGCATGTTCTCTACAAAGACCACACAAGGATCCACCAGTTTCATTGCATGTGTGTTCTTTTTAGTAACAACCAGAGTCATTTTGCATGTGTGTTCTTTTCACATACCACCTATGGATCCACCAGTGTCATTGCATGTGTTTTCTTTTCACAATCCACCCATGGATCCCACTAGTGTCATTTTGCATGTGTGTTCTTTTTAGTAACAACAACCACTGTCATTGCATGTGTGTTCATTTCA
Source organism: Avena sativa (assembly GCA_916181665.1). Classification (NCBI taxonomy): domain Eukaryota; kingdom Viridiplantae; phylum Streptophyta; class Magnoliopsida; order Poales; family Poaceae; genus Avena; species Avena sativa. The sequence continues at coordinate 60,016,433 of OV702287.1, read as the reverse complement.
TAATCCACCTATGGATCCACCAGTGTCATTGCATGTGTGTTCTTTTTAGTAACAACAACCAGAGTCATTTTGCATGTGTGTTCTTCTCACATACCACCTATGGATCCACCAGTGTCATTGCATGTGTGCTCTTTTTAGTAACAACAACCAGTGTCATTGCATGTGTGTTCTCTTCAGAGACCACACATGGATCCACCAGTGTCATTGCATGTGTGTTCTTTTTACTAACAACAACAAGAGTCATTGAAATGTGTGCTCTCCTTAGAGACCACACATGGATCCACCAGTGTCATTGCATGTGTGTTCTTTTCACTAACAACAACAAGAGTCATTGCATGTGTTTTTTTTCACATACCACATATGGATCCACCAGTGTCATTGCATGTGTGCTCTTTTCACAATCCACCCATGGATCCACCAGTGTCATTGCATGTGTGTTCTTTTTAGTAATAACAACCAGAGTCATTTTGCATGTGTGTTCTTTTCACATACCACCTATGGATCCACCAGTGTCATTGAAATGTGTATTATTTGCAACTACCACCCATGGATCCACTAGTGTCATTGCATGTGTGTTCTTTTTAGTAACAACAACCAGAGTCATTTTGCATGTGTGATCTCTTCACATACCACCTATGGATCCACCAGTGTCATTGCATGTGTGTTCTTTTCACATACCACATATGGATCCACCAGTGTCATGGAAATGCGTGTTCTCTATAGAGACCACACATGGATCCACCAGTGTCATTGATATGTGTGTTCTTTTTAGTAACAACAACCAGTCATTTTGCATGTGTGTTCTTTTCACATACCACCTATGGATCCACCAGTGTCATTGCATGTGTGTTCTCTTCACAATCCACCTATGGATCCACCAGTGTCATTGCATGTGTGTTCTTTTTAGTAACAACCAGAGTCATTGCATGTTTGTTCTTTTCACATACCACATATGGATCACCAGTGTCATTGCATGTGTGTTCTTTTCACAATCCACCCGTGGATCCACCGGTGTCATTGCATGTTTGTTCTTTTTAGTACCAACCAGAGTCATTTTGCATGTGTGTTCTTTTCACATACCACCTATGGATCCACCAGTGTCATTGCATGTGTTTTCTTTTCACAATACACCCATGGATCCCACCAGTGTCATTTTGCATGTGTGTTCTTTTTAGTAACAACAACCAGAGTCATTTTGCATGTGTGTTCTCTTCACATACCACGTATGGATCCACCAGTGTCATTGCATGTGTGTTCTTTTTAGTTACAACAACCAGTCATTGAAATGTGTGTTCTTCTCACATACCACCTATGGATCCACCAGTGTTATTGCATGTGTGTTCATTTCACTAACAACAACCAGAGTCATTGCATGTGTGTTCTTTTCACATACCACATATGGATCCACCAGTGTCATGGAAATGCGTGTTCTCTATAGAGACCACACATGGATCCACAGTGTCATTGCATGTGTGTTCTTTTTAGTAACAACAACCAGTCATTTTGCATGTGTGTTCTTTTCACATACCACCTATGGATCCACCAGTGTCATTGCATGTGTGTTCTCTTCACAATCCACCTATGGATCCACCAGTGTCATTGCATGTGTGTTCTTTTTAGTAACAACCAGAGTCATTGCATGTTTGTTCTTTTCACATACCACATATGGATCACCAGTGTCATTGCATGTGTGTTCTTTTCACAATCCACCCGTGGATCCACCGGTGTCATTGCATGTGTGTTCTTTTTAGTAACAACCAGAGTCATTTTGCAGGTGTGTTCTTTTCACATACCACCTATGGATCCACCAGTGTCATTGCATGTGTTTTCTTTTCACAATCCACCCATGGATCCCACTAGTGTCATTTTGCATGTGTGTTCTTTTTAGTAACAACAACCAGTGTCATTGCATGTGTGTTCATTTCATAATCCACCTATGGATCCACCAGTGTCATTGCATGTGTGTTCTTTTTAGTAACAACAACCAGAGTCATTTTGCATGTGTGTTCTTCTCATATACCACCTATGGATCCACCAGTGTCATTGCATGTGTGTTCTTTTTAGTAACAACAACCAGTGTCATTGCATGTGTGTTCTCTTCAGAGACCACACATGGATCCACCAGTGTCATTGCATGTGTGTTCTTTTTACTAACAACAACAAGAGTCATTGAAATGTGTGCTCTCCTTAGAGACCACACATGGATCCACCAGTGTCATTGCATGTGTGTTCTTTTCTCTAACAACAACCAGAGTCATTGCATGTTTTTTTTCACATACCACATATGGATCCACCAGTGTCATTGCATGTGTGCTCTTTTCACAATCCACCCATGGATCCACCAGTGTCATTGCATGTGTGTTCTTTTTAGTAATAACAACCAGAATCATTTTGCATGTGTGTTCTTTTCACATACCACCTATGGATACACCAGTGTCATTGAAATGTGTATTATTTTCAACTACCACCCATGGATCCACTAGTGTCATTGCATGTGTGTTCTTTTTAGTAACAACAACCAGAGTCATTTTGCATGTGTGATCTCTTCACATACCACCTATGGATCCACCAGTGTCATTGCATGTGTGTTCTTTTTAGTAACAACAACCAGTGTCATTTTGCATGTGTGTTCTTTTCACATACCACCTATGGATCCACCAGTGTCATTGAAATGTGTATTATTTTCAACTACCACCCATGGATCCACCAGTGTCATTGCATGTGTGTTCTTTTTAGTAACAACCAGAGTCATTTTGCATGTGTATTCTTTTCACATACCACATATGGATCCTCCAGTGTCATTGCATGTGTGTTCTTTTCACAATCCACCCGTGGATCCACTAGTGTCATTGCATGTGTGTTCTTTTTAGTAACAACAACCAGAGTCATTTTGCATGTGTGTTCTCTTCACATACCACCTATGAATCCACCAGTGTCATTGCATGTGTGTTCTCTTCACAATCCACCTATGGATCCACCAGTGTCATTGCATGTGTTCTTTTTAGTAACAACAACCAGTGTCATTGCATGTGTGCTCTATTCAGAGACCACACATGGATCCACCCGTGTCAGTGCATGTCTGTTCTTTTTACTAACAACAACAAGAGTCATTGAAATGTGTGCTCTCTTCAGAGACCACACATGTATCCACCAATGTCATTGCATGTGTGTTGTTTTCACTAACAACAACCGGAGTCATTGCATGTGTGTTCTTTTCACAATCCACCCATGGATCCCACCAGTGTCATTTTGCATGTGTGTTCTTTTTACTAACAACAACCAGAGTCATTTTGCATGTGTGTTCTTCTCATATGCCACCTATGGATCCACCAGTGTCATAGCATGTGTGTTATTTTTAGTAACAACAACCAGTGTCATTGCATGTGTGTTCTCTTCAGAGACCACACATGGATCCACCAATGTCATTGCATGTGTGTTCTTTTTACTAACAACAACAAGAGTCATTGAAATGTGTGCTCTCTTTAGAGACCACACATGCATCCACCAATGTCATTGCATGTGTGTTCTTTTCACTAACAACAACCAGAGTCATTGCATGTGTGTTCTTTTCATATACCACATATGGATGAACCAGTGTCATTGCATGTGTTCTCTTTTCACAATCCACCCATGGATCCACTAGTGTCATTGCATGTGTGTTCTTTTTAGTAACAACAACCAGAGTCATTTTGCATGTGTGTTCTTTTCACATACCACCTATGGATCCACCAGTGTCATTTCATGTGTTTTCTTTTCACAATCCACCCATGGGTCCCACCAGTGTCATTTTGCATGTGTGTTCTTTTTAGTAACAACAACCACTGTCATTGCATGTGTGTTCATTTCATAATCCACCTATGGATCCACCAGTGTCATTGCATGTGTGTTCTTTTTAGTAACAACAACCAGAGTCATTTTGCATGTGTGTTCTTCTCACATACCACCTATGGATCCACCAGTGTCATTGCATGTGTGCTCTTTTTAGTAACAACAACCAGTGTCATTGCATGTGTTCTCTTCAGAGACCACACATGGATCCACCAGTGTCATTGCATGTGTGCTCTTTTTACTAACAACAACAAGAGTCATTGAAATGTGTGCTCTCCTTAGAGACCACACATGGATCCACCAGTGTCATTGCATGTGTGTTCTTTTCACTAACAACAACAAGAGTCATTGCATGTGTTTTTTTTCACATACCACATATGGATCCACCAGTGTCATTGCATGTGTGCTCTTTTCACAATCCACCCATGGATCCACCAGTGTCATTGCATGTGTTTTCTTTTTAGTAATAACAACCAGAGTCATTTTGCATGTGTGTTCTTTTCACATACCACCTATGGATCCACCAGTGTCATTGAAATGTGTATTATTTGCAACTACCACCCATGGATCCACTAGTGTCATTGCATGTGTGTTCTTTTTACTAACAACAACCAGAGTCATTTTGCATGTGTGATCTCTTCACATACCACCTATGGATCCACCAGTGTCATTGAAATGCATGTTCTCTACAAAGACCACACAAGGATCCACCAGTGTCATTGCATGTGTGTTCTTTTTAGTAACAACAACCAGTCATTTTGCATGTGTGTTCTTTTCACATACCACCTATGGATCCACCAGTGTCATTGCATGTGTGTTCTCTTCACAATCCACCTATGGATCCACCAGTGTCATTGCATGTGTGTTCTTTTTAGTAACAACCAGAGTCATTGCATGTTTGTTCTTTTCACATACCACATATGGATCACCAGTGTCATTGCATGTGTGTTCTTTTCACAATCCACCCGTGGATCCACCGGTGTCATTGCATGTTTGTTCTTTTTAGTACCAACCAGAGTTATTTTGCATGTGTGTTCTTTTCACATACCACCTATGGATCCACCAGTGTCATTGCATGTGTTTTCTTTTCACAATACACCCATGGATCCCACCAGTGTCATTTTGCATGTGTGTTCTTTTTAGTAACAACAACCAGAGTCATTTTGCATGTGTGTTCTCTTCACATACCACGTATGGATCCACCAGTGTCATTGCATGTGTGTTCTTTTTAGTTACAACAACCAGTCATTGAAATGTGTGTTCTTCTCACATACCACCTATGGATCCACCAGTGTCATTGCATGTGTGTTTATTTCACTAACAACAACCAGAGTCATTGCATGTGTGTTCTTTTCACATACCACATATGGATCCACCAGTGTCATGGAAATGCGTGTTCTCTATAGAGACCACACATGGATCCACCAGTGTCATTGCATGTGTGTTCTTTTTAGTAACAACAACCAGTCATTTTGCATGTGTGTTCTTTTCACATACCACCTATGGATCCACCAGTGTCATTGCATGTGTGTTCTCTTCACAATCCACCTATGGATCCACCAGTGTCATTGCATGTGTGTTCTTTTTAGTAACAACCAGAGTCATTGCATGTTTGTTCTTTTCAAATACCACATATGGATCACCAGTGTCATTGCATGTGTGTTCTTTTCACAATCCACCCGTGGATCCACCGGTGTCATTGCATGTGTGTTCTTTTTAGTAACAACCAGAGTCATTTTGCAGGTGTGTTCTTTTCACATACCACCTATGGATCCACCAGTGTCATTGCATGTGTTTTCTTTTCACAATCCACCCATGGATCCCACTAGTGTCATTTTGCATGTGTGTTCTTTTTAGTAACAACAACCAGTGTCATTGCATGTGTGTTCATTTCATAATCCACCTATGGATCCACCAGTGTCATTGCATGTGTGTTCTTTTTAGTAACAACAACCAGAGTCATTTTGCATATGTGTTCTCATATACCACCTATGGATCCACCAGTGTCATTGCATGTGTGTTCTTTTTAGTAACGACCACCAGTGTCATTGCATGTGTGTTCTCTTCAGAGACCACACATGGATCCACCAGTGTCATTGCATGTGTGTTCTTTTTACTAACAACAACAAGAGTCATTGAAATGTGTGCTCTCCTTAGAGACCACACATGGATCCACCAGTGTCATTGCATGTGTGTTCTTTTCTCTAACAACAACCAGAGTCATTGCATGTTTTTTTTTTCACATACCACATATGGATCCACCAGTGTCATTGCATGTGTGCTCTTTTCACAATCCACCCATGGATCCACCAGTGTCATTGCATGTGTGTTCTTTTTAGTAATAACAACCAGAATCATTTTGCATGTGTGTTCTTTTCACATACCACCTATGGATACACCAGTGTCATTGAAATGTTTATTATTTTCAACTACCACCCATGGATCCACTAGTGTCATTGCATGTGTGTTCTTTTTAGTAACAACAACCAGAGTCATTTTGCATGTGTGATCTCTTCACATACCACCTATGGATCCACCAGTGTCATTGCATGTGTGTTCTTTTTAGTAACAACAACCAGTGTCATTTTGCATGTGTGTTCTTTTCACATACCACCTATGGATCCACCAGTGTCATTGAAATGTGTATTATTTTCAACTACCACCCATGGATCCACCAGTGTCATTGCATGTGTGTTCTTTTTAGTAACAACCACAGTCATTTTGCATGTGTATTCTTTTCACATACCACATATGGATCCTCCAGTGTCATTGCATGTGTGTTCTTTTCACAATCCACCCGTGGATCCACTAGTGTCATTGCATGTGTGTTCTTTTTAGTAACAACAACCAGAGTCATTTTGCATGTGTGTTATTTTCACATACCACCTATGGATCCACCAGTGTCATTGCATGTGTTTTATTTTCACAATCCACCCATGGATCCCACCAGTGTCATTTTGCATGTGTGTTCTTTTTAGTAACAACAACCAGAGTCATTTTGCATGTGTGTTCTCTTAACATACCACCTATGAATCCACCAGTGTCATTGCATGTGTGTTCTCTTCACAATCCACCTATGGATCCACCAGTGTCATTGCATGTGTTCTTTTTAGTAACAACAACCAGTGTCATTGCATGTGTGCTCTCTTCATAGACCACACATGGATCCACCCGTGTCATTGCATGTCTGTTCTTTTTACTAACAACAACAAGAGTCATTGAAATGTGTGCTCTCTTCAGAGACCACACATGTATCCACCAATGTCATTGCATGTGTGTTGTTTTCACTAACAACAACCGGAGTCATTGCATGTGTGTTCTTTTCGCAATCCACCCATGGATCCCACGAGTGTCATTTTGCATGTGTGTTCTTTTTACTAACAACAACTAGAGTCATTTTGCATGTGTGTTCTTCTCATATGCCACCTATGGATCCACCAGTGTCATAGCATGTGTGTTCTTTTTAGTAACAACAACCAGTGTCATTGCATGTGTGTTCTCTTCAGAGACCACACATGGATCCACCAATGTCATTGCATGTGTGTTCTTTTTACTAACAACAACAAGAGTCATTGAAATGTGTGCTCTCTTTAGAGACCACACATGCATCCACCAATGTCATTGCATGTGTGTTCTTTTCACTAACAACAACCAGAGTCATTGCATGTGTGTTCTTTTCATATACCACATATGGATCCACCAGTGTCATTGCATGTGTTCTCTTTTCACAATCCACCCATGGATCCACTAGTGTCATTGCATGTGTGTTCTTTTTAGTAACAACAACTAGAGTCATTTTTCATGTGTGTTCTTTTCACATACCACCTATGGATCCACCAGTGTCATTGCATGTGTTTTCTTTTCACAATCCACCCATGGATCCCACCAGTGTCATTTTGCATGTGTGTTCTTTTTAGTAACAACAACCACTGTCATTGCATGTGTGTTCATTTCATAATCCACCTATGGATCCACCAGTGTCATTGCATGTGTGTTCTTTTTAGTAACAACAACCAGAGTCATTTTGCATGTGTGTTCTTCTCACATACCACCTATGGATCCACCAGTGTCATTGCATGTGTGCTCTTTTTAGTAACAACAACCAGTGTCATTGCACGTGTGTTCTCTTCAGAGACCACACATGGATCCACCAGTGTCATTGCATGTGTGTTCTTTTTACTAACAACAACAAGAGTCATTGAAATGTGTGCTCTCCTTAGAGACCACAAATGGATCCACCAGTGTCATTGCATGTGTGTTCTTTTCACTAACAACAACCAGAGTCATTGCATGTGTTTTTTTTCACATACCACATATGGATCCACCAGTGTCATTGCATGTGTGCTCTTTTCACAATCCACCCATGGATCCACCAGTGTCATTGCATGTGTGTTCTTTTTAGTAATAACAACCAGAGTCATTTTGCATGTGTGTTCTTTTCACATACCACCTATGGATCCACCAGTGTCATTGAAATGTGTATTATTTGCAAATACCACCCATGGATCCACTAGTGTCATTGCATGTGTGTTCTTTTTACTAACAACAACCAGAGTCATTTTGCATGTGTGATCTCTTCACATACCACCTATGGATCCACCAGTGTCATTGCATGTGTGTTCTTTTTAGTAACAACAACCAGTGTCATTTTGCATGTGTGTTCTTTTCACATACCACCTATGGATCCACCAGTGTCATTGAAATGTGTATTATTTTCAACTACCACCCATGGATCCACCAGTGTCATTGCATGTGTGTTCTTTTTAGTAACAACCAGAGTCATTTTGCATGTGTGTTCTTTTCACATACCACATATGGATCCACTAGTGTCATTGCATGTGTGTTCTTTTCACAATCCACCCGTGGATCCACTGGTGTCATTGCATGCTTGTTCTTTTTAGTAACAACTAGAGTCATTTTGCATGTGTGTTCTTTTCACATACCACCTATGGATCCACCAGTGTCATTGCATGTGTTTTCTTTTCACAATCCACCCATGGATCCCACCGGTGTCATTTTGCATGTGTGTTCTTTTTAGTAACGACAAACAGAGTCATTTTGCATGTGTGTTCTCTTCACATACCACCTATGAATCCACCAGTGTCATTGCATGTGTGTTCTCTTCACAATCCACCCATGGATCCACCAGTGTCATTGCATGTGTTCTTTTTAGTAACAACAACCAGTGTCATTGCATGTGTGCTCTCTTCAGAGACCACACATGGATCCACCCGTGTCATTGCATGTCTGTTCTTTTTACTAACAACAACAAGAGTCATTGAAATGTGTGCTCTCTTCAGAGACCACACATGTATCCACCAATGTCATTGCATGTGTGTTGTTTTCACTAACAACAACCAGAGTCATTGCATGTGTGTTCTTTTCACAATCCACCCATGGATCCCACCAGTGTCATTTTGCATGTGTGTTCTTTTTAGTAACAAGAACCAGAGTCATTTTGCATGTGTGTTCTTCTCATATGCCACCTATGGATCCACCAGTGTCATAGCATGTGTGTTCTTTTTAGTAACAACAACCAGTGTCATTGCATGTGTGTTCTCTTCAGAGACCACACATGGATCCACCAGTGTCATTGCATGTGTGTTCGTTTTACTAACAGCAACAAGAGTTATTGAAATATGTGCTCTCTTTAGAGACCACACATGCATCCACCAATGTCATTGTATGTGTGTTCTTTTCACTAACAACAACCAGAGTCATTGCATGTGTGTTCTTTTCATATACCACATATGGATCCACCAGTGTCATTGCATGTGTGCTCTTTTCACAATCCACCCATGGATCCACCAGTGTCATTGCATGTGTGTTCTTTTTAGTAACAATAACCAGAGTCATTTTGCATGTGTGTTCTTTTCACATACCACCTATGGATCCACCAGTGTCATTGCATGTTATTTCTTTTCACAATCCACCCATGGATCCCACCAGTGTCATTTTGCATGTGTGTTCTTTTTAGTAACAACAACCACTGTCATTGCATGTGTGTTCATTTCATAATCCACCTATGGATCCACAAGTGTCATTGCATGTGTGTTCTTTTTAGTAACAACAACCAGAGTCATTTTGCATGTGTGTTCTTCTCACATACCACCTATGGATCCACCAGTGTCATTGCATGTGTGTTATTTTTAGTAACAACAACCAGTGTCATTGCATGTGTGTTCTCTTCAGAGACCACACATGGATCCACCAGTGTCATTGCATGTGTGTTCTTTTTACTAACAACATCAAGAGTCATTGAAATGTGTGCTCGCTTTAGAGACCACACATGGATCCACCAGTGTCATTGCATGTGTGTTCATTTCACTAACAACAACCAGAGTCATTGCATGTGTGTTCTTTTCACATACCACATATGGATCCACCAGTGTGATTGAAATGTGTGTTCTCTACACATGGATCCACTAGTGTCATTGCATGTGTGTTCTTTTTAGTAACAACCAGAGTCATTTTGCATGTGTGGTCTTTTCCCATACCACATATGGATCCACCAGTGACATTCCATGTGTGTTCTTTTCACAATCCACCCGTGGTTCCACCAGTGTCATTGCATGTGTGTTCTTTTTAGTAACAACCAGAGTCATTTTGCATGTGTGTTCTTTTCACATACCACCTATGGATCCACCAGTGTCATTGCATGTGTTTTCTTTTCACAATACACCCATGGATCCCACCAGTGTCATTTTGCATGTGTGTTCTTTTTAGTAACAACAACCAGAGTCATTTTGCATGTGTGTTCTCTTCACATACCACCTATGGATCCACCAGTGTCATTGCATGTGTGTTCTTTTTAGTTACAACAACCAGAGTCATTGAAATGTGTGTTCTTCTCACATACCACCTATGGATCCACCAGTGTCATTGCATGTGTGTTCATTTCACTAACAACAACCAGAGTCATTGCATGTGTGTTCTTTTCACATACCACATCTGGATCCACCAGTGTCATGGAAATGCGTGTTCTCTATAGAGACCACACATGGATCCACCAGTGTCATTGCATGTGTGTTCTTTTCACAATCCACCCGTGGATCCACCGGTGTCATTGCATGTTTGTTCTTTATAGTACCAACCAGAGTCATTTTGCATGTGTGTTCTTTTCACATACCACCTATGGATCCACCAGTGTCATTGCATGTGTTTTCTTTTCACAATACACCCATGGATCCCACCAGTGTCATTTTGCATGTGTGTTCTTTTTAGTAACAACAACCAGAGTCATTTTGCATGTGTGTTCTCTTCACATACCACCTATGGATCCACCAGTGTTATTGCATGTGTGTTCTTTTTAGTTACAACAACCAGAGTCATTGAAATGTGTGTTCTTCTCACATACCACCTATGGATCCACCAGTGTCATTGCATGTGTGTTCATTTCACTAACAACAACCAGAGTCATTGCATGTGTGTTCTTTTCACATACCACATATGGATCCACCAGTGTCATGGAAATGCGTGTTCTCTATAGAGACCACACATGGATCCACCAGTGTCATTGCATGTGTGTTCTTTTTAGTAACAACAACCAGTCATTTTGCATGTGTGTTCTTTTCACATACCACCTATGGATCCACCAGTGTCATTGCATGTGTGTTCTCTTCACAATCCACCTATGGATCCACCAGTGTCATTGCATGTGTGTTCTTTTTAGTAACAACCAGAGTCATTGCATGTGTGTTCTCTTCACATACCACATATGGATCACCAGTGTCATTGCATGTGTGTTCTTTTCACAATCCACCCGTGGATCCACCGGTGTCATTGCATGTGTGTTCTTTTTAGTAACAACCAGAGTCATTTTGCAGGTGTGTTCTTTTCACATACCACCTATGGATCCACCAGTGTCATTGCATGTGTTTTCTTTTCACAATCCACCCATGGATCCCACTAGTGTCATTTTACATGTGTGTTCTTTTTAGTAACAACAACCAGTGTCATTGCATGTGTGTTCATTTCATAATCCACCTACGGATCCACCAGTGTCATTGCATGTGTGTTCTTTTTAGTAACAACAACCAGAGTCATTTTGCATGTGTGTTCTTCTCACATACCACCTATGGATCCCCCAGTGTCATTGCATGTGTGTTCTTTTTAGTAACAACAACCAGTGTTATTGCATGTGTGTTCTCTTCAGAGACCACACATGGATCCACCAGTGTCATTGCATGTGTGTTCTTTTTACTCACAACAACAAGAGTCATTGAAATGTGTGCTCTCCTTAGAGACCACACATGGATCCACCAGTGTCATTGCATGTGTGTTCTTTTCACTAACAACAACCAGAGTCATTTTATGTGTTTTTTTCACATACCACATATGGATCCACCAGTGTCATTTCATGTGTGCTCTTTTCACAATCCACCCATGGATCCACCAGTGTCATTGCATGTGTGTTCTTTTTAGTAATAACAACCAGAGTCATTTTACATGTGTGATCTCTTCACATACCACCTATGGATCCACCAGTGTCATTGCATGTGTGTTCTTTTTAGTAACAACAACCAGTGTCATTTTGCATGTGTGTTCTTTTCACATACCACCTATGGATCCACCAGTGTCATTGAAATGTGTATTATTTTCAACTACCACCCATGGATCCACCGGTGTCATTGCATGTGTGTTCTTTTTAGTAACAACAACCAGAGTCATTTTGCATGTGTGTTCTCTTCACATACCACCTATGGATCCACCAGTGTCATTGCATGTGTGTTCTTCTCACATACCACCTATGGAGCCACCAGTGTCATTGCATGTGTGTTCATTTCACTAACAACAACCAGAGTCATTGCATGTGTGTTCTTTTCACATACCAAATATGGATCCACCAGTGTGATTGAAATGTGTGTTCTCTACAGAGACCACACATGGCTCCACCAGTGTCATCGCATGTGTGTTCTTTTCACTAACAACAACCAGAGTCATTGAAATGTGTGTTCTTCTCACATACCACCTATGGATCCACCAGTGTCATTGCATATGTGTTCTTTTCACATACCACATATGGATCCACCAGTGTGATTGAAATATGTGTTCTCTACAGAGACCACACACGGATCCACCAGTGTTATTGCATGTGTGTTCTTTTTAGTAACAACCAGAGTCATTTTGCATGTGTGTTCTTTTCACATACCACATATGGATCCACCAGTGTCATTGCATGTGTGTTCTTTTCACAATCCACCCGTGGATCCACTGGTGTCATTGCATGTTTGTTCTTTTTAGTAACAACCAGAGTCATTTTGCATGTGTGTTCTTTTCACATACCACCTATGGATCCACCAGTGTCATTGCATGTGTTTTCTTTTCACAATCCACCCATGGATCCCAAAAGTGTCATTTTGCATGTGTGTTCTTTTTAGTAACAACAACCAGAGTCATTTTGCATGTGTGTTCTGTTCACATACCACCTATGAATCCACCAGTGTCATTTCATGTGTGTTCTCTTCACAATCCACCTATGGATCCACCAGTGTCATTGCATGTGTTCTTTTTAGTAACAACAACCAGTGTCATTGCATGTGTGCTCTCTTCAGAGACCACACCTGGATCCACCCGTGTCATTGCATGTCTGTTCTTTTTACTAACAACAACAAGAGTCATTGAAATGTGTGCTCTCTTCAGAGACCACACATGTATCCACCAATGTCATTGCATGTGTGTTCTTTTCACTAACAACAATCAGAGTCATTGCATGTGTGTTCTTTTCACAATCCACCCATGGATCCCACCAGTGTCATTTTGCATGTGTGTTCTTTTTAGTAACAACAACCAGAGTCATTTTGCATGTGTTTTCTTCTCATATGCCACCTCTGGATCCACCAGTGTCATAGCATGTGTGTTCTTTTTAGTAACAACAACCAGTGTCATTGCATGTGTGTTCTCTTCAGAGACCACACATGGATCCACTAGTGTCATTGCATGTGTGTTCTTTTTACTAACAACAACAAGAGTCATTGAAATGTGTGCTCTCTTTAGAGACCACACATGCATCCACCAATGTCATTGCATGTGTGTTCTTTTCACTAACAACAACCAGAGTCATTGCATGTGTGTTCTTTTAATGTACCACATATGGATCCACCAGTGTCATTGCATGTGTGCTCTTTTCACAATCCACCCATGGATCCACCAGTGTCATTGCATGTGTGTTCTTTTTAGTAGCAACAACCAGAGTCATTTTGCATGTGTGTTCTTTTCACATACCACCTATGGATCCACCAGTGTCATTGAAATGTGTATTATTTTCAACTACCACCCACGGATCCACAAGTGTCATTGCATGTGTGTTCTTTTTAGTAACAATAACCAGAGTCATTTTGCATGTGTGATCTCTTCACATACCACCTTTGGATCCACCAGTGTCATTGCATGTGTGTTCTTTTTAGGTCAACAACCAGAGTCATTGAAATGTGTGTTCTTCTCACAAACCACCTATGGATCCACCAGTGTCATTGCATGTGTGTTCATTTCACTAACAACAACCAGAGTCATTGCATGTGTGTTCTTTTCACATACCACATATGGATCCACTAGTGTGATTGAAATGTGTGTTCTCTACAGAGACCACACATGGATCCACCAGTGTCATCGCATGTGTGTTCTTTTCACTAACAACAACCAGAGTCATTGAAATGTGTGTTCTTCTCACATACCACCTATGGATCCACCAGTGTCATTGCATATGTGTTCTTTTCACATACCACATTTGGATCCACCAGTGTGATTGAAATATGTGTTCTCTACAAAGACCACACACGGATCCACCAGTGTCATTGCATGTGTGTTCTTTTTAGTAACAAACAGAGTCATTTTGCATGTGTGTTCTTTTCACATACCACATATGGATCCACCAGTGTCATTGCATGTGTGTTCTTTTCACAATCCACCCGTGGATCCACTGGTGTCATTGCATGTTTGTTCTTTTTAGTAACAACCAGAGTCATTTTGCATGTGTGTTCTTTTCACATACCACCTATGGATCCACCAGTGTCATTGCATGTGTTTTCTTTTCACAATCCACCCATGGATCCCACCAGTGTCATTTTGCATGTGTGTTCTTTTTAGTAACAACAACCAGAGTCATTTTGCATGTGTGTTCTCTTCACATACCACCTATGAATCCACCAGTGTCATTGCATGTGTGTTCTCTTCAAAATCCACCTATGGATCCACCAGTGTCATTGCATGTGTTCTTTTTAGTAACAACAACCAGTGTCATTGCATGTGTGCTCTCTTCAGAGACCACACATGGATCCACCCGTGTCATTGCATGTGTGTTCTTTTTACTAACAACAACAAGAGTCATTGAAATGTGTGCTCTCTTCAGAGACCACACATGTATCCACCAATGTCATTGCATGTGTGTTCTTTTCACTAACAACAATCAGAGTCATTGCATGTGTGTTCTTTTCACAATACACCCATGGATCCCACCAGTGTCATTTTGCATGTGTGTTCTTTTTAGTAACAACAACCAGAGTCATTTTGCATGTGTGTTCTTCTCATATGCCACCTATGGATCCACCAGTGTCATAGCATGTGTGTTCTTTTTAGTAACAACAACCAGTGTCATTGCATGTGTGTTCTCTTCAGAGACCACACATGGATCCACCAGTGTCATTGCATGTGTGTTCTTTTTACTAACAACAACAAGAGTCATTGAAATGTGTGCTCTCTTTAGAGACCACACATGCATCCACCAATGTCATTGCATGTGTGTTCTTTTCACTAACAACAACCAGAGTCATTGCATGTGTGTTCTTTTAATATACCACATATGGATCCACCAATGTCATTGCATGTGTGCTCTTTTCACAATCCACCCATGGATCCACCAGTGTCATTGCATGTGTGTTCTTTTTAGTAGCAACAACCAGAGTCATTTTGCATGTGTGTTCTTTTCACATACCACCTATGGATCCACCAGTGTCATTGAAATGTGTATTATTTTCAACTACCACCCACGGATCCACAAGTGTCATTGCATGTGTGTTCTTTTTAGTAACAATAACCAGAGTCATTTTGCATGTGTGATCTCTTCACATACCACCTTTGGATCCACCAGTGTCATTGCATGTGTGTTCTTTTTAGGTCAACAACCAGAGTCATTGAAATGTGTGTTCTTCTCACATACCACCTATGGATCCACCAGTGTCATTGCATGTGTGTTCATTTCACTAACAACAACCAGAGTCATTGCATGTGTGTTCTTTTCACATACCACATATGGATCCACTAGTGTGATTGAAATGTGTGTTCTCTACAGAGACCACACATGGATCCACCAGTGTCATCGCATGTGTGTTCTTTTCACTAACAACAACCAGAGTCATTGAAATGTGTGTTCTTCTCACATACCACCTATGGATCCACCAGTGTCATTGCATATGTGTTCTTTTCACATACCACATTTGGATCCACCAGTGTGATTGAAATATGTGTTCTCTACAAAGACCACACACGGATCCACCAGTGTCATTGCATGTGTGTTCTTTTTAGTAACAAACAGAGTCATTTTGCATGTGTGTTCTTTTCACATACCACATATGGATCCACCAGTGTCATTGCATGTGTGTTCTTTTCACAATCCACCCGTGGATCCACTGGTGTCATTGCATGTTTGTTCTTTTTAGTAACAACCAGAGTCATTTTGCATGTGTGTTCTTTTCACATACCACCTATGGATCCACCAGTGTCATTGCATGTGTTTTCTTTTCACAATCCACCCATGGATCCCACCAGTGTCATTTTGCATGTGTGTTCTTTTTAGTAACAACAACCAGAGTCATTTTGCATGTGTGTTCTCTTCACATACCACCTATGAATCCACCAGTGTCATTGCATGTGTGTTCTCTTCAAAATCCACCTATGGATCCACCAGTGTCATTGCATGTGTTCTTTTTAGTAACAACAACCAGTGTCATTGCATGTGTGCTCTCTTCAGAGACCACACATGGATCCACCCGTGTCATTGCATGTGTGTTCTTTTTACTAACAACAACAAGAGTCATTGAAATGTGTGCTCTCTTCAGAGACCACACATGTATCCACCAATGTCATTGCATGTGTGTTCTTTTCACTAACAACAATCAGAGTCATTGCATGTGTGTTCTTTTCACAATACACCCATGGATCCCACCAGTGTCATTTTGCATGTGTGTTCTTTTTAGTAACAACAACCAGAGTCATTTTGCATGTGTGTTCTTCTCATATGCCACCTATGGATCCACCAGTGTCATAGCATGTGTGTTCTTTTTAGTAACAACAACCAGTGTCATTGCATGTGTGTTCTCTTCAGAGACCACACATGGATCCACCAGTGTCATTGCATGTGTGTTCTTTTTACTAACAACAACAAGAGTCATTGAAATGTGTGCTCTCTTTAGAGACCACACATGCATCCACCAATGTCATTGCATGTGTGTTCTTTTCACTAACAACAACCAGAGTCATTGCATGTGTGTTCTTTTAATATACCACATATGGATCCACCAATGTCATTGCATGTGTGCTCTTTTCACAATCCACCCATGGATCCACCAGTGTCATTGCATGTGTGTTCTTTTTAGTAACAATAACCAGAGTCATTTTGCATGTGTGATCTCTTCATATACCACCTATGGATCCACCAGTGTCATTGCATGTGTGTTCTTTTTAGTAACAACAACCAGAGTCATTTTGCATGTGGTGTTCTTTTCACATACCGCCTATGGATCCACCAGTGTCATTGAAATGTGCATTATTTTCAACTACCACCCATGGATCCACCAGTGTCATTGCATGTGTGTTCTTTTTAGTAACAACAACCAGAGTCATTTTGCATCTGTGATCTCTTCACATACCACCTATGGATCCACCAGTGTCATTGCATGTGTGTTCATTTCAATAACAACAACCAGAGTCATTGCATGTGTGTTCTTTTCACATACCACATATGGATCCACTAGTGTGATTGAAATGTGTGTTCTCTACAGAGACCACACATGGATCCACCGGTGTCATTGCATGTGTGTTCTTTTTTAGTAACAACCAGAGTCATTTTGCATGTGTGTTCTTTTCACATACCATATATGGATCCACCAGTGTCATTGCATGTGTGTTCTTTTCACAATCCACCCATGGATCCACCGGTGTCATTGCATGTGTGTTCTTTTTAGTAACAACCAGAGTCATTTTGCACGTGTGTTCTTTTCACATACCACCTATGGATCCACCAGTGTCATTGCATGTGTGTTCATTTCACTAACAACAACCAGAGTCATTGCATGTGTGTTCTTTTCACATTCCACATATGGATCCACCAGTGTGATTGAAATGTGTGTTCTCTACAGAGACCACACATGGATCCGCCAGTGTCATTGCATGTGTGTTCTTTTTAGTAACAACCAGAGTCATTTTGCATGTGTGTTATTTTCACATACCACATATGGATCCACCAGTGTCATTGCATGTGTGTTCTTTTCACAATCCACCCGTGGATCCACCGGTGTCATTGCATGTGCGTTCTTTTTAGTAACAACCAGAGTCATTTTGCAAGTGTGTTCTTTTCACATACCACCTATGGATCCACTAGTGTCATTGCATGTGTTTTCTTTTCACAATACACCCATGGATCCCACCAGTGTCATTTTGCATGTGTGTTCTTTTTAGTAATAACAACCAGAGTCATTTTTCATGTGTGTTCTCTTCACATACCACCTATGGATCCACAAGTGTCATTGCATGTGTGTTCTCTTCACAATCCACCTATGGATCCACCAGTGTCATTGCATGTGTTCTTTTTAGTAACAACAACCAGTGTCGTTGCATGTGTGCTCTCTTCAGAGACCACACATATATCCACCAGTGTCATTGCATGTGTGTTCTTTTTAGTAACAACAACCAGAGTCATTTTGCATCTGTGATCTCTTCACATACCACCTATGGATCCACCAGTGTCATTGCATGTGTGTTCATTTCACTAACAACAACCAGAGTCATTGCATGTGTGTTCTTTTCACATACCACATATGGATCCACTAGTGTGATTGAAATGTGTGTTCTCTACAGAGACCACACATGGATCCACCGGTGTCATTGCATGTGTGTTCTTTTTTAGTAACAACCAGAGTCATTTTGCATGTGTGTTCTTTTCACATACCATATATGGATCCACCAGTGTCATTGCATGTGTGTTCTTTTCACAATCCACCCATGGATCCACCGGTGTCATTGCATGTGTGTTCTTTTTAGTAACAACCAGAGTCATTTTGCACGTGTGTTCTTTTCACATACCACCTATGGATCCACCAGTGTCATTGCATGTGTGTTCATTTCACTAACAACAACCAGTCATTGCATGTGTGTTCTTTTCACATTCCACATATGGATCCACCAGTGTGATTGAAATGTGTGTTCTCTACAGAGACCACACATGGATCCGCCAGTGTCATTGCATGTGTGTTCTTTTTAGTAACAACCAGAGTCATTTTGCATGTGTGTTATTTTCACATACCACATATGGATCCACTAGTGTCATTGCATGTGTGTTCTTTTCATAATCCACCCGTGGATCCACCGGTGTCATTGCATGTGCGTTCTTTTTAGTAACAACCAGAGTCATTTTGCAAGTGTGTTCTTTTCACATACCACATATGGATCCACTAGTGTCATTGCATCTGTTTTCTTTTCACAATACACCCATGGATCCCACCAGTGTCATTTTGCATGTGTGTTCTTTTTAGTAATAACAACCAGAGTCATTTTGCATGTGTGTTCTCTTCACATACCACCTATGGATCCACAAGTGTCATTGCATGTGTGTTCTCTTCAAAATCCACCTATGGATCCACCAGTGTCATTGCATGTGTTCTTTTTAGTAACAACAACCAGTGTCGTTGCATGTGTGCTCTCTTCAGAGACCACACATATATCCACCAGTGTCATTGCATGTGTGTTCTTTT
Organism: Avena sativa; assembly: GCA_916181665.1. Taxonomy (NCBI): domain Eukaryota; kingdom Viridiplantae; phylum Streptophyta; class Magnoliopsida; order Poales; family Poaceae; genus Avena; species Avena sativa. The sequence goes on along the minus strand of OV702287.1, from coordinate 59,996,643 downwards.
TACTAACAACAACAAGAGTGATTGAAATGTGTGCTCTCTTCAGAGACCACACATGGATCCACCAGTGTCATTGCATGTGTGTTCTTTTCACAATCCACCCATGGATCCACCAGTGTCATTGCATGTGTGTTCTTTTTAGTAACAACCAGAGTCATTTTGCATGTGTGTTCTTCTCACATACCACCTATGGGTCCACCAGTGTGATTGCATATGTGTTCTTTTCACTAACAACAACCAGAGTCATTGCATGTGTGTTCTTTTCCCATACCACATATGGATCCACAAGTGTCATTGAAATACGTTTTCTCTACAGAGACCACACAAGGATCCAGCAGTGTCATTGCATGTGTGTTCTTTTTAGTAACAACAACCAGTCATTTTGCATGTGTGTTCTTTTCACATACCACCTATGGATCCACCAGTGTCATTGAAATGTGTGTTCTCTATAGAGACCACACATGGATCCACCAGTGTCATTGCATGTGTGTTCTTTTTAGTAACAACTAGAGTCATTTTGCATGTGTGTTCTTTTCACATACCACATATGGATCCACCAGTGTCATTGCATGTGTGTTCTTTTCACAATCCACCCATTGATCCATCGGTGTCATTGCATCTATGTTCTTTTAGTAACAACCAGAGTCATTTTGCATGTGTGTTCTTTTCACATACCACCTATGGATCCACTAGTGTAATTGCATGTGTTTTCTTTTCACAATCCACCCATGGATCCCACCAGTGTCATTTTGCATGTGTGTTCTTTTTAGTAACAACAACCAGAGTCTCATTGCATGTGTGTTCTCTTCACAATCCACCTATGGATCCACCAGTGTCATTGCACTTGTTCTTTTTAGTAACAACAACCAGTGTCATTGCATGTGTGCTCTCTTCAGAGACCACACATGGATCCACCAGTGTCATTGCATGTGTGTCCTTTTTACTAACAACAACAAGAGTCATTGAAATGTGTGCTCTCTTCAGAGACCACACATGGATCCACCAGTGTCATTGCATGTGTGTTCTTTTCACATACCACATATGGATCACCAGTGTCATTGCATGTGTGTTCTTTTCACAATCCACCCATGGATCCACTAGTGTCATTGCATGTGTGTTCTTTTTAGTAACAACCAGAGTTATTTTGCATGTGTGTTCTTTTCACATACCACCTATGGATCCACCAGTGTCATTGCATGTGTTTTCTTTTCACAATCCAACCATGGATCCCACCAGTGTCATTTTGCATGTGTGTTCTTTTTAGTAACAACAATCAGAGTCATTTTGCATGTGTGTTCTCTTCACATACCACCTATGGATCCACCAGTGTCATTGCATGTGTGTTCTTCTCACATACCACCTATGGATCCACCAGTGTCATTGCATGTGTGTTCATTTCACTAACAACAACCAGAGTCATTGCATGTGTGTTCTTTTCACATACCACATATGGATCCACCAGTGTGATTGAAATGTTTGTTCTCTACAGAGACCACACATGGATCCACCAGTGTCATTGCATGTGTGTTCTTTTCACATACCACATATGGATCCACCGGTGTCATTGAAATGCGTGTTCTCTACAGAGACCACACATGGATCCACCAGTGTCATTGCATGTGTGTTCTTTTTATTAACAACAACCAGAGTCATTTTGCATGTGTGTTCTTCTCACATACCACCTATGGATCCACCAGTGTCATTGCATATGTGTTCTTTTCACTAACAACAACCAGAGTTGTTGCGTGTGTGTTCTTTTCACATACCACATATGGATCCAGCAGTGTCATTGAAATGCGTGTTCTCTACAGAGACCACACAAGGATCCACCAGTGTCATTGCATGTGTGTTCTTTTTAGTAACGACAACCAGTCATTTTGCATGTGTGTTCTTTTCACATACCACCTATGGATCCACCAGTGTCATTGCATGTGTGTTCTCTTCACAATTCACCTATGGATCCACCAGTGTCATTGCATGTGTGTTATTTTCACATACCACATAAGGATCACCAGTGTCATTTCATGTGTGTTCTTTTCACAATCCACCCATGGATCCACCAGTGTCATTGCATGTGTGTTCTTTTTAGTAACAACCAGAGTCATTTTGCATGTGTGTTCTTTTCACATACCACCTATGGATCCACTGGTGTCATTGCATGTGTTTTCTTTTCACAATCCACCCATGGATCCACCAGTGTCATTGCATGTGTGTTCTTTTTAGTAACAACCAGAGTCATTTTGCATGTGTGTTCTTTTCACATACCACCTATGGATCCACCAGTGTCATTGCATGTGTTTTCTTTTTCACAATCCACCCATGGATCCCACCAGTGTCATTTTGCATGTGTGTTCTTTTTAGTAACAACAACCAGTGTCATTGCATGTGTGTTCATTTCATAATCCACCTATGGATCCACCAGTGTCATTGCATGTGTGTTCTTTTTAGTAACAACAACTAGAGTCATTTTGCATGTGTGTTCTTCTCACATACCACCTATGGATCCACTAGTGTCATTGCATGTGTGTTCTTTTTAGTAACAACAATCAGTGTCATGGCATGTGTGTTCTCTTCAGAGACCACACATGGATCCACGAGTGTCATTGCATGTGTGTTCTTTTTACTAACAACAACAAGAGTCATTGAAATGTGTGCTCTCTTTAGAGACCACACATGGATCGACCAGTGTCATTGCATGTGTGTTCTTTCCACATACCACATATCGATCCACCAGTGTCATTGCATGTGTGCTCTTTTCACAATCCACCCATGGATCCACCAGTGTCATTGCATGTGTGTTCTTTTTAGTAACAACAACCAGAGTCATTTTGCATGTGTGTTCTTTTCACATACCACCTATGGCTCCACTAGTGTCATTGAAATGTGTATTATTTTCAACTACCACCCATGGATCCACCAGTGTCATTGCATGTGTCTTCTTTTTAGTAACAACAACCAGAGTCATTTTGCACGTGTGATCTCTTCAAATTCCACCTATGGATCCACCAGTGTCATTGCATGTGTGTTATTTTTAGTTATAACAACCAGAGTCATTGAAATGTGTGTTCTTCCCACATACCACCTATGGATCCACCAGTGTCATTGCATGTGTGTTCATTTCACTAACAACCACCAGAGTTATTGCATGTCTGTTCTTTTCACATACCACATATGGATCCACAAGTGTGATTGAAATGTGTTTTCCCTACAGAGACCACACATGGATCCACTAGTGTCATTGCATGTGTGTTCTTTTTAGTAACAACCAGAGTCATTTTGCATGTGTGTTCTTTTCACATACCACATATGGATCCACCAGTGTCATTGCATGTGTGTTCTTTTCACAATCCACCCATGGATGCACCGGTGTCATTGCATCTGTGTTCTTTTTAGTAACAACCAGAGTCATTTTGCATGTGTGTTCTTTTCACATACCACCTATGGATCCACCAGTGTAATGGCATGTGTTTTCTTTTCACAATCCACCCATGGATCCCACCAGTGTCATTTTCCATGTGTCTTCTTTTTAGTAACAACAACCAGAGTCATTTTGCATGTGTGTTCTCTTCACATACCACCTATGGATCCACCAGTGTCATTGCATGTGTGTTCTTATCACATACCACCTATGGATCCACCAGTGTCATTGCATGTGTGTTCATTTCACTAACAACAACCAGAGTCATTGCATGTGTGTTCATTTCACTAACAACAACCAGAGTCATTGCATGTGTGTTCTTTTCACATACCAAATATGGATCCACCAGTGTGATTGAAATGTGTGTTCTCTATAGAGACCACACATGGATCCACCAGTGTCATTGCATGTGTGTTCTTTTCACTAACAACAACCAGAGTCATTGCATGTTTGTTCTTTTCACATACCACATATGGATCCACCAGTGTCATTGAAATGCGTGTTCTCTATAGAGACCACACATGGATCCACCAGTGTCATTCCATGTGTGTTCTTTTTAGTAACAACAGCCAGAGTCATTTTGCATGTGTGTTCTTCTCACATACCACCTATGGATCCACCAGTGTCATTGCATGTGTGTTCTATTCACTAACAACAACCAGAGTTATTGCGTGTGTGTTCTTTTCACATACCACATATGGATCCACCAGTGTCATTGAAATGCATGTTCTCTACCGAGACCACACAAGGATCCACCAGTGTCATTGCATGTGTGTTCTTTTTAGTAACGACAACCAGTCATTTTGCATGTGTGTTCTTTTTACATACGACCTATGGATCCACCAGTGTTATTGCATGTGTGTTCTCTTCACAATACACCTATGGATCCACCAGTGTCATTGCATGTGTGTGCTTTTCACATACCACATATGGATCACCAGTGTCATTGCATGTGTGTTCTTTTCACAATCCACCCATGGATCCACCAGTGTTATTGCATGTGTGTTCTTTTTACTAACAACAACAAGAGTCATTTTGCATGTGTGTTCTTTTCACATACCACCTATGGATCCACCGGTGTCATTGCATGTGTTTTCTTTTCACAATCCACCCATGGATCCCACCAGTGTCATTTTGCATGTGTGTTCTTTTTAGTAGTAACAACCAGTGTCATTGCATGTGTGTTCATTTCATAATCCACCTATGGATCCACCAGTGTCATTGCATGTGTGTTCTTTTTAGTAACAACAACCAGAGTCATTTTGCATGTGTGTTCTTTTCACATACCACCTATGGATCCACTAGTGTCATTGAAATGTGTATTATTTTCAACTACCACCCATGGATCCACTAGTGTCATTGCATGTGTGTTCTTTTTAGTAACAACAACCAGAGTCATTTTGCATGTCTGATCTCTTCACATACCACCTATGGATCCACCAGTGTTATTGCATGTGTGTTCTTTTTAGTAACAACAACCAGAGTCATTTTGCATGTGTGTTCTTTTCACATACCACCTATGGCTCCACTAGTGTCATTGAAATGTGTATTATTTTCAACTACCACCCATGGATCCACCAGTGTCATTGCATGTGTCTTCTTTTTAGTAACAACAACCAGAGTCATTTTGCATGTGTGATCTCTTCAAATTCAACCTATGGATCCACCAGTGTCATTGCATGTGTGTTCTTTTTAGTTACAACAACCAGAGTCATTGAAATGTGTGTTCTTCTCACATACCACCTATGGATCCACCAGTGTCATTGCATGTGTGTTCATTTCACTAACAACCACTAAAGTTATTGCATGTCTCTTCTTTTATATACCACATATGGATCCACCAGTGTGATTGAAATGTGTGTTCTCTACAGAGAACACACATGGATCCACTAGTGTCATTGCATGTGTGTTCTTTTTAGTAACAACCAAAGTCATTTTGCATGTGTGTTCTTTTCACATACCACATGTGGATCCACCAGTGTCATTGCATGTGTGTTCTTTTCACAATCCACCCATGGATCCACCGGTGTCATTGCATGTGTGTTCTTTTTAGTAACAACCAGAGTCATTTTGCATGTGTGTTCTTTTCTCATACCACCTATGGATCCACCAGTGTAATTGCATGTGTTTTCTTTTCACAATCCACCCATGGATCCCACCAGTGTCATTTTGCATGTGTGTTCTTTTTAGTAACAACAACCAGAGTCATTTTGCATGTGTGTTCTCTTCACATACCACCTATGGATCCACCAGTGTCATTGCATGTGTGTTCTTCTCACATACCACCTATGGATCCACCAGTGTCATTGCATGTGTGTTCATTTCACTAACAACAACCAGAGTCATTGCATGTGTGTTCTTTTCACATACCAAATATGGATCCACCAGTGTGATTGAAATGTGTGTTCTCTACAGAGACCACATATGGATCCACCAGTGTCATTGCATGTGTGTTCTTTTCACTAACAACAACCAGAGTCATTTCATGTTTGTTCTTTTCACATACCACATATGGATCCACTAGTGTCATTGAAATGCGTGTTCTCTACAGAGACTACACATGGATCCACCAGTGTCATTGCATGTGTGTTCTTTTTAGTAACAACAGCCAGAGTCATTTTGCATGTGTGTTCTTCTCACATACCACCTTTGGATCCACCAGTGTCATTGCATGTGTGTTCTTTTCACTAACAACAACCAGAGTTATTGCGTGTGTGTTCTTTTCACATACCACATATGGATCCACCAGTGTCATTGAAATGCATGTTCTCTACAGAGACCACACAAGGATCCACCAGTGTCATTGCATGTGTGTTCTTTTTAGTAACGACAACCAGTCATTTTGCATGTGTGTTCTTTTCACATACCACCTATGGATCCACCAGTGTCATTGCATGTGTGTTCTCTTCACAATACACCTATGGATCCACCAGTGTCATTGCATGTGTGTTCTTTTCACATACCACATATGGATCACCAGTGTCAATGCATGTGTGTTCTTTTCACAATCCACCCATGGATCCACCAGTGTCATTGCATGTGTGTTCTTTTTAGTAACAACCAGAGTCATTTTGCATGTGTGTTCTTTTCACATACCACCTATGGATCCACCGGTGTCATTGCATGTGTTTTCTTTTCACAATCCACCCATGGATCCCACCAGTGTCATTTTGCATGTGTGTTCTTTTTAGTAACAACAACCAGTGTCATTGCCTGTGTGTTCATTTCATAATCCACCTATGGATCCACCAGTGTCATTGCATGTGTGTTCTTTTTAGTAACAACAAATAGAGTCATTTTGCATGTGTGTTCTTCTCACGTACCACCTATGGATCCACTAGTGTCATTGCATGTGTGTTCTTTTTAGTAACAACAATCAGTGTCATGGCATGTGTGTTCTCTTCAGAGACCACACATGGATCCACGAGTGTCATTGCATGTGTGTTCTTTTTACTAACAACAACAAGAGTCATTGAAATGTGTGCTCTCGTTAGAGACCACACATGGATCGACTAGTGTCATTGCATGTGTGTTCTTTTCACTAACAACAACCAGAGTCATTGCTTGTGTGTTCTTTCCACATACCACATATGGATCCACCAGTGTCATTGCATGTGTGCTCTTTTCATAATCCACCCATGGATCCACCAGTGTCATTGCATGTGTGTTCTTTTTAGTAATAACAACTAGAGTCATTTTGCATGTGTGTTCTTTTCACATACCACCTATGGATCCACTAGTGTCATTGAAATGTGTATTATTTTCAACTACCACCCATGGATCCACTAGTGTCATTGCATGTGTGTTCTTTTTAGTAACAACAACCAGAGTCATTTTGCATGTGTGATCTCTTCACATACCACCTATGGATCCACCAGTGTCATTGCATGTGTGTTCTTTTTAGTAACAACAACCAGAGTCATTTTGCATGTGTGTTCTTTTCACATACCACCTATGGCTCCACCAGTGTGATTGAAATGTGTATTATTTTCAACTACCACCCATGGATCCACCAGTGTCATTGCATGTGTGTTCTTTTTAGTAACAACAACCAGAGTCATTTTGCACGTGTGATCTCTTCAAATTCCACCTATGGATCCACCAGTGTCATTGCATGTGTGTTCTTTTTAGTTACAACAACCAGAGTCATTGAAATGTGTGTTCTTCTCACATACCACCTATGGATCCACCAGTGTCATTGCATGTGTGTTCATTTCACTAACAACCACCAGAGTTATTGCATGTCTGTTCTTTTCATATACCACATATGGATCCACCAGTGTGATTGAAATGTGTGTTCTCTACAGAGACCACACATGGATCCACTAGTGTCATTGCATGTGTGTTCTTTTTAGTAACAACCAGAGTCATTTTGCATGTGTGTTCTTTTCACATACCACATATGGATCCACCAGTGTCATTGCATGCGTGTTGTTTTCACATACCACCTATGGATCCACCAGTGTCATTGCATGTGTTTTCTTTTCACAATCCACCCATGGATCCCACCAGTGTCATTTTGCATGTGCGTTCTTTTTAGTAACAACAACCAGAGTCATTTTGCATGTGTGTTCTCTTCACATACCACCTATGGATCCACCAGTGTCATTGTATGTATGTTCTCTTCACAATCCACCTATGGATCCACCAGTGTCATTGCACTTGTTCTTTTTAGTAACAACAACCAGTGTCATTGCATGTGTGTTCTTCTCACATACCACCTATGGATCCACCAGTGTCATTGCATGTGTGTTCTATTCACTAACAACAACAAGAGTTATTGCGTGTGTGTTCTTTTCACATACCACATATGGATCCACCAGTGTCATTGAAATGCATGTTCTCTACAGAGACCACACAAGGATCCACCAGTGTCATTGCATGTGTGTTCTTTTTAGTAACGACAACCAGTCATTTTGCATGTGTGTTCTTTTCACATACCACCTATGGATCCACCAGTGTCATTGCATGTGTGTTCTCTTCACAATACACCTATGGATCCACCAGTGCCATTGCATGTGTGTTCTTTTCACATACCACATATGGATCACCAGTGTCATTGCATGCGTGTTCTTTTCACAATCCACCCATGGATCCACCAGTGTCATTGCATGTGTGTTCTTTTTACTAACAACCAGAGTCATTTTGCATGTGTGTTCTTTTCACATACCACCTATGGATCCACCGGTGTCATTGCATGTGTTTTCTTTTCACAATCCACCCATGGATCCCACCAGTGTAAGTTTGCATGTGTGTTCTTTTTAGTAACAACAACCAGTGTCATTGCATGTGTGTTCATTTCATAATCCACCTATGGATCCACCAGTGTCATTGCATGTGTGTTCTTTTTAGTAACAACAACCAGAGTCATTTTGCATGTGTGTTCTTCTCACATACCACCTATGGATCCACTAGTGTCATTGCATGTGTGTTCTTTTTAGTAACAACAATTAGTGTCATGGCATGTGTGTTCTCTTCAGAGACCACACATGGATCCACCAGTGTCATTGCATGTGTGTTCTTTTTACTAACAACAACAAGAGTCATTGAAATGTGTGCTCTCTTTAGAGACCACACATGGATCGACCAGTGTCATTGCATGTGTGTTCTTTTCACTAACAACAACCAGAGTCATTGCATGTGTGTTCTTTGCACATACCGCATATGGATCCACCAGTGTCATTGCATGTGTGCTGTTTTCACAATCCACCCATGGATCCACCAGTGTCATTGCATGTGTATTCTTTTTAGTAACAACAACCAGAGTTATTTTGCATGTGTGTTCTTTTCACATACCACCTATGGATCCACCAGTGTCATTGAAATGTGTATTATTTTCAACTACCACCCATGGATCCACTAGTGTCATTGCATGTGTGTTCTTTTTAGTAACAACAACCAGAGTCATTTTGCATGTGTGATCTCTTCACATACCACCTATGGATCCACCAGTGTCATTGCATGTGTGTTCTTTTTAGTAACAACAACCAGAGTCATTTTGCATGTGTGTTCTTTTCACATACCACCTATGGCTCCACCAGTGTCATTGAAATGTGTATTATTTTCAACTACCACCCATGGATCCACCAGTGTCATTGCATGTGTCTTCTTTTTAGTAACAACAACCAGAGTCATTTTGCACGTGTGATCTCTTCGAATTCCACCTATGGATCCACCAGTGTCATTGCATGTGTGTTCTTTTTAGTTACAACAACCAGAGTCATTGAAATGTTTGTTCTTCTCACATACCACCTATGGATCCACCAGTGTCATTGCATGTGTGTTCATTTCACTAACAACCACCAGAGTTATTGCATGTCTGTTCTTTTCATATACCACATATGGATCCACCAGTGTGATTGAAATGTGTGTTCTCTACAGAGACCACACATGGATCCACTAGTGTCATTGCATGTGTGTTCTTTTTAGTAACAACCAGAGTCATTTTGCATGTGTGTTCTTTTCACATACCACATATGGATCCACCAGTGTCATTGCATGCGTGTTGTTTTCACATACCACCTATGGATCCACCAGTGTCATTGCATGTGTTTTCTTTTCACAATCCACCCATGGATCCCACCAGTGTCATTTTGCATGTGTGTTCTTTTTAGTAACAACAACCAGAGTCATTTTGCATGTGTGTTCTCTTCACATACCACCTATGGATCCACCAGTGTCATTGTATGTATGTTCTCTTCACAATCCACCTATGGATCCACCAGTGTCATTGCACTTGTTCTTTTTAGTAACAACAACCAGTGTCATTGCATGTGTGTTCTTCTCACATACCACCTATGGATCCACCAGTGTCATTGCATGTGTGTTCTTTTCACTACCAACAACCAGAGTTATTGTGTGTGTGTTCTTTTCACATACCACATATGGATCCACCAGTGTCATTGAAATGCATGTTCTCTACAGAGACCACACAAGGATCCACCAGTGTCATTGCATGTGTGTTCTTTTTAGTAACGACAACCAGTCATTTTGCATGTGTGTTCTCTTCACAATACACCTATGGATCCACCAGTGTCATTGCATGTGTGTTCTTTTCACATACCACATATGGATCACCAATGTCATTGCATGCGTGTTCTTTTCACAATCCACCCATGGATCCACCAGTGTCATTGCATGTGTGTTCTTTTTACTAACAACCAGAGTCATTTTGCATGTGTGTTCTTTTCACATACCACCTATGGATCCACCGGTGTCATTGCATGTGTTTTCTTTTCACAATCCACCCATGGATCACACCAGTGTCAGTTTGCATGTGTGTTCTTTTTAGTAACAACAACCAGTGTCATTGCATGTGTGTTCATTTCATAATCCACCTATGGATCCACCAGTGTCATTGCATGTGTGTTCTTTTTAGTAACAACAACCAGAGTCATTTTGCATGTGTGTTCTTCTCACATACCACCTATGGATCCACTAGTGTCATTGCATGTGTGTTCTTTTTAGTAACAACAATTAGTGTCATGGCATGTGTGTTCTCTTCAGAGACCACACATGGATCCACCAGTGTCATTGCATGTGTGTTCTTTTTACTAACAACAACAAGAGTCATTGAAATGTGTGCTCTCTTTAGAGACCACACATGGATCGACCTGTGTCATTGCATGTGTGTTCTTTTCACTAACAACAACCAGAGTCATTGCATGTGTGTTCTTTGCACATACCGCATATGGATCCACCAGTGTCATTGCATGTGTGCTGTTTTCACAATCCACCCATGGATCCACCAGTGTCATTGCATGTGTATTCTTTTTAGTAACAACAACCAGAGTTATTTTGCATGTGTGTTCTTTTCACATACCACCTATGGATCCACTAGTGTCATTGAAATGTGTATTATTTTCAACTACCACCCATGGATCCACTAGTGTCATTACATGTGTGTTCTTTTTAGTAACAACAACCAGAGTCATTTTGCGTGTGTGATCTCTTCACATACCACCTATGGATCCACCAGTGTCATTGCATGTGTGTTCTTTTTAGTAACAACAACCAGAGTCATTTTGCATGTGTGTTCTTTTCACATACCACCTATGGCTCCACCAGTGTCATTGAAATGTGTATTATTTTCAACTACCACCCATGGATCCACCAGTGTCATTGCATGTGTCTTCTTTTTAGTAACAACAACCAGAGTCATTTTGCACGTGTGATCTCTTAAAATTCCACCTATGGATCCACCAGTGTCATTGCATGTGTGTTCTTTTTAGTTACAACAACCAGAGTCATTGAAATGTGTGTTCTTCTCACATACCACCTATGGATCCACCAGTGTCATTGCATGTGTGTTCATTTCACTAACAACCAGCAGAGTTATTGCATGTCTGTTCTTTTCATATACCACATATGGATCCACCAGTGTGATTGAAATGTGTGTTCTCTACAGAGACCACACATGGATCCACTAGTGTCATTGCATGTGTGTTCTTTTTAGTAACAACCAGAGTCATTTTGCATGTGTGTTCTTTTCACATACCACATGTGGATCCACTAGTGTCATTGCATGTGTGTTCTTTTCACAATCCACCCATGGATCCACCGGTGTCATTGCATGTGTGTTCTTTTTAGTAACAACCAGAGTCATTTTGCATGTGTGTTCTTTTCTCATACCACCTATGGATCCACCAGTGTCATTGAAATGTGTATTATTTTCACAATCCAACCATGGATCCCACCAGTTTCATTCTGCATGCGTGTTCTTTTTAGTAACAACAACCAGAGTCATTTTGCATGTGTGTTCTCTTCACATACCACCTATGGATCCACCAGTGTCATTGCATGTGTGTTCTTCTCACATACCACCTATGGATCCACCAGTGTCATTGCATGTGTGTTCATTTCACTAACAACAACCAGAGTCATTGCATGTGTGTTCTTTTCACATACCAAATATGGATCCACCAGTGTGATTGAAATGTGTGTTCTCTATAGAGACCACACATGGATCCACCAGTGTCATTGCATGTGTGTTCTTTTCACTGACAACAACCAGAGTCATTGCATGTTTGTTCTTTTCACATACCACATATGGATCCACCAGTGTCATTGAAATGCGTGTTCTCTACAGAGACCACACATGGATCCACCAGTGTCATTGCATGTGTGTTCTTTTTAGTAACAACAGCCAGAGTCATTTTGCATGTGTGTTCTTCTCACATACCACCTATGGATCCACCAGTGTCATTGCATGTGTGTTCTTTTCACTAACAACAACCAGAGTTATTGCGTGTGTGTTCTTTTCACATACCACATATGGATCCACCAGTGTCATTGAAATGCATGTTCTCTACAAAGACCACACAAGGATCCACCAGTTTCATTGCATGTGTGTTCTTTTTAGTAACAACCAGAGTCATTTTGCATGTGTGTTCTTTTCACATACCACCTATGGATCCACCGGTGTCATTGCATGTGTTTTCTTTTCACAATCCACCCATGGATCCCACCAGCGTCAGTTTGCATGTGTGTTCTTTTTAGTAACAACAACCAGTGTCATTACATGTGTGTTCATTTCATAATCCACCTATGGATCCACCAGTGTCATTGCATGTGTGTTCTTTTTAGTAACAACAAATAGAGTCATTTTGCATGTGTGTTCTTCTCACATACCACCTATGGATCCACTAGTGTCATTGCATGTGTGTTCTTTTTAGTAACAACAATGAGTGTCATGGCATGTGTGTTCTCTTCAGAGACCACACATGGATCCACCAGTGTCATTGCGTGTGTGTTCTTTTTACTAACAACAACAAGAGTCATTGAAATGTGTGCTCTCTTTAGAGACCACACATGGATCGACCAGTGTCATTGCATGTGTGTTCTTTTCACTAACAACAACCAGAGTCATTGCATGTGTGTTCTTTTCACATACCACATATGGATCCACCAGTGTCATTGCATGTGTGCTGTTTTCACAATCCACCCATGGATCCACCAGTGTCATTCCATGTGTGTTCTTTTTAGTAACAACAACCAGAGTTATTTTGCATGTGTGTTCTTTTCACATACCACCTATGGATCCACTAGTGTCATTGAAATATGTATTATTTTCAACTACCACCCATGGATCCACTAGTGTCATTGCATGTGTGTTCTTTTTAGTAACAACAACCAGAGTCATTTTGCATGTGTGATCTCTTGACATACCACCTATGGATCCACCAGTGTCATTGCATGTGTGTTCTTTTTAGTAACAACAACCAGAGTCATTTGGCATGTGTGTTCTTTTCACATACCACCTATGGCTCCACCAGTGTCATTGAAATGTGTATTATTTTCAACTACCACCCATGGATCCACCAGTGTCATTGCACGTGTCTTCTTTTTAGTAACAACAACCAGAGTCATTTTGCACGTGTGATCTCTTCAAATTCCACCTATGGATCCACCAGTGTCATTGCATGTGTGTTCTTTTTAGTTACAACAACCAAAGTCATTGAAATGTGTGTTCTTCTCACATACCACCTATGGATCCACCAGTGTCATTGCATGTGTGTTCATTTCACTAACAACCAGCAGAGTTATTGCATGTCTGTTCTTTTCATATACCACATATGGATCCACCAGTGTGATTGAAATGTGTGTTCTCTACAGAGACCACACATGGATCCACTAGTGTCATTGCATGTGTGTTCTTTTTAGTAACAACCAGAGTCATTTTGCATGTGTGTTCTTTTCACATACCACATGTGGATCCACCAGTGTCATTGCATATGTGTTCTTTTCACAATCCACCCATGGATCCACCGGTGTCATTGCATGTGTGTTCTTTTCACAATCCACCCATGGATCCCACCAGTGTCATTTTGCATGTGTGTTCTTCTCACATACCACCTATGGATCCACCAGTGTCATTGCATGTGTGTTCATTTCACTAACAACAACCAGAGTCATTGCATGTGTGTTATTTTCACATACCAAATATGGATCCACCAGTGTGATTGAAATGTGTGTTCTCTATAGAGACCACACATGGATCCACCAGTGTCATTGCATGTGTGTTCTTTTCACTAACAACAACCAGAGTCATTGCATGTTTGTTCTTTTCACATACCACACATGGATTCACCAGTGTCATTGAAATGCGTGTTCTCTACAGAGACCACACATGGATCCACCAGTGTCATTGCATGTGTGTTCTTTTTAGTAACAACAGCCAGAGTCATTTTGCATGTGTGTTCTTCTCACATACCACCTATGGATCCACCAGTGTCATTGCATGTGTGTTCTTTTCACTAACAACAACCAGAGTTATTGCGTGTGTGTTCTTTTCACATACCACATATGGATCCACCAGTGTCATTGAAATGCATGTTCTCTACAAAGACCACACAAGGATCCACTAGTGTCATTGCATGTGTGTTCTTTTTAGTAACGACAACTAGTCATTTTGCATGTGTGTTCTTTTCACATACCACCTATGGATCCACCAGTGTCATTGCATGTGTGTTCTCTTCACAATACACCTATGGATCCACCAGTGTCATTGCATGTGTGTTCTTTTCACATACCACATATGGATCACCAGTGTCATTGCATGTGTGTTCTTTTCACAATCCACCCATGGATCCACCAGTGTCATTGCATGTGTGTTCTTTTTAGTAACAACCAGAGTCATTTTGCATGTGTGTTCTTTTCACATACCACCTATGGATCCACCGGTGTCATTGCATGTGTTTTCTTTTCACAATCCACCCATGGATCCCACCAGTGTCATTTTGCATGTGTGTTCTTTTTAGTAACAACAACCAGTGTCATTGCATGTGTGTTCTTTTTAGTAACAACAATCAGTGTCATGGCATGTGTGTTCTCTTCAGAGACCACACATATATCCACCAGTGTCATTGCATGTGTGTTCTTTTTACTAACAACAACAAGAGTCATTGAAATGTGTGCTCTCTTTAGAGACCACACATGGATCGACCAGTGTCATTCCATGTGTGTTCTTTTCACTAACAACAACCAGACTCATTGCATGTGTGTTCTTTCCACATACCACATATGGATCCACCAGTGTCATTGCATGTGTGCTCTTTTAACAATCCACCCATGGATCCACCAGTGTCATTGCATGTGTGTTCTTTTTAGTAACAACAACCAGAGTCATTTTGCATGTGTGTTCTTTTCACATACCACCCATGGATCCACTAGTGTCATTGAAATGTGTATTATTTTCAACTACCACCCATGGATCCACTAGTGTCATTGCATGTGTGTTCTTTTTAGTAACAACAACCAGAGTCATATTGCATGTGTGATCTCTTCACATACCACCTATGGATCCACCAGTGTCATTGCATGTGTGTTCTTTTTAGTAATAACCAGAGTCATCTTGCATGTGTGTTCTTTTCACATACCACCTATGGCTCCACCAGTGTGATTGAAATGTGTATTATTTTCAACTACCACCCATGGATCCACCAGTGTCATTGCATGTGTCTTCTTTTTAGTAACAACAACCAGAGTCATTTTGCACGTGTGATCTCTTCAGATTCCACCTATGGATCCACCAGTGTCATTGCATGTGTGTTCTTTCTAGTTACAACAAGAGTCATTGAAATGTGTGTTCTTCTCACATACCACCTATGGATCCACCAGTGTCATTGCATGTGTGTTCATTTCACTAACAACCACCAGAGTTATTGCATGTCTGTTCTTTTCATATACCACATATGGATCCACCAGTGTTATTGAAATGTGTGTTCTCTACAGAGACCACACATGGATCCACTAGTGTCATTGCATGTGTGTTCTTTTTAGTAACAACCAGAGTCATTTTGCATGTGTGTTCTTTTCACATACCACATATGGATCCACCAGTGTCATTGCATGCGTGTTGTTTTCACATACCACCTATGGATCCACCAGTGTCATTGCATGTGTTTTCTTTTCACAATCCACCCATGGATCCCACCAGTGTCAGTTTGCATGTGTGTTCTTCTCACATACCACCTATGGATCCACCAGTGTCATTTCATGTGTGTTCATTTCACTAACAACAACCAGAGTCATTGCATGTGTGTTCTTTTCACATACCAAATATGGATCCACCAGTGTGATTGAAATGTGTGTTCTCTATAGAGACCACACATGGATCCACCAGTGTCATTGCATGTGTGTTCTTTTCACTAACAACAACCAGAGTCATTGCATGTTTGTTCTTTTCACATACCACATATGGATCCACCAGTGTCATTGAAATGCGTGTTCTCTACAGAGACCACACATGGATCCACCAGTGTCATTGCATGCGTGTTCTTTTTAGTAACAACAGCCAGAGTTATTTTGCATGTGTGTTCTTCTCACATACCACCTATGGATCCACCAGTGTCATTGCATGTGTGTTCTTTTCACTAACAACAACCAGAGTTATTGCGTGTTTGTTCTTTTCACATACCACATATGGATCCACCAGTGTCATTGAAATGCATGTTCTCTACAAAGACCACACATGGATCCACCAGTGTCATTGCATGTGTGTTCTTTTTAGTAACGACAACCAGTCATTTTGCATGTGTGTTCTTTTCACATACCACCTATGGATCCACCAGTGTCATTGCATGTGTGTTCTCTTCACAATACACCTATGGATCCACCAGTGTCATTGCATGTGTGTTCTTTTCACATACCACATATGGATCACCAGTGTCATTGCATGTGTGTTCTTTTCACAATCCACCCATGGATCCACCAGTGTCATTGCATGTGTGTTCTTTTTAGTAACAACCAGAGTCATTTTGCATGTGTGTTCTTTTCACATACCACCTATGGATCCACCGGTGTCATTGCATGTGTTTTCTTTTCACAATCCACCCATGGATCCCACCAGTGTCATTTTGCATGTGTGTTCTTTTTAGTAACAACAACCAGTGTCATTGCATGTGTGTTCATTTCATAATCCACCTATGGATCCACCAGTGTCATTGCATGTGTGTACTTTTTAGTAACAACAAATAGAGTCATTTTGCATGTGTGTTCTTCTCACATACCACCTATGGATCCACTAGTGTCATTGCATGTGTGTTCTTTGTAGTAACAACAATCAGTGTCATGGCATGTGTGTTCTCTTCAGAGACCACACATGGATCCACCAGTGTCATTGCATGTGTGTTCTTTTCACATACCACCTATGGCTCCACCAGTGTCATTGAAATGTGTATTATTTTCAACTACCACCCATGGATCCACCAGTGTCATTGCATGTGTGTTCTTTTTAGTAACAACAACCAGAGTCATTTTGCACGTGTGATCTCTTCAAATTCCACCTATGGATCCACCAGTGTCATTGCATGTGTGTTCTTTTTAGTTACAACAACCAGAGTCATTGAAATGTGTGTTCTTCTCACATACCACCTATGGATCCACCAGTGTCATTGCATGTGTGTTCATTTCACTAACAACCAGCAGAGTTATTGCATGTCTGTTCTTTTCATATACCACATATGGATCCACCAGTGTGATTGAAATGTGTGTTCTATACAGAGACCACACATGGATCCACTAGTGTCATTGCATGTGTGTTCTTTTTAGTAACAACCAGAGTCATTTTGCATGTGTGTTCTTTTCACATACCACATGTGGATCCACCAGTGTCATTGCATGTGTGTTCTTTTCACAATCCACCCATGGATCCACCGGTGTCATTGCATGTGTGTTATTTTTAGTAACAACCAGAGTCATTTTGCATGTGTGTTCTTTTCTCATACCACCTATGGATCCACCAGTGTAATTGCATATGTTTTATTTTCACAATCCACCCATGGATCCCACCGGTGTCATTTTGCATGTGTGTTCTTTTTAGTAACAACAACCAGAGTCATTTTGCATGTGTGTTCTCTTCACATACCACCGATGGATCCACCAGTGTCATTGCATGTGTGTTCTTCTCACATACCACCTATGGATCCACCAGTGTCATTGCATGTGTGTTCAGTTCTCTAACAACAACCAGAGTCATTGCATGTGTGTTCTTTTCACATACCAAATATGGATCCACCAGTGTGATTGAAATGTGTGTTCTCTATAGAGACCACACATGGATCCACCAGTGTCATTGCATGTGTGTTCTTTTCACTAACAACAACCAGAGTCATTGCATGTTTGTTCTTTTCACATACCATATATGGATCCACTGGTGTCATTGAAATGTGTGTTCTCTACAGAGACCACACATGGATCCACCAGTGTCATTGCATGTGTGTTCTTTTTAGTAACAACAACCAGAGTCATTTTGCATGTGTGTTCTTCTCACATACTACCTATGGATCCACCAGTGTCATTGCATGTGTGTTCTTTTCACTAACAACAACCGGAGTTATTGCGTGTGTGTTCTTTTCACATACCACATATGGATCCACCAGTGTCATTGAAATGCATGTTCTCTACAAATACCACACAAGGATCCACCAGTGTCATTGCATGTGTGTTCTTTTTAGTAACGACAACCAGTCATTTTGCATGTGTGTTCTTTTCACATACCACCTATGGATCTACCAGTGTCAATAAATGTGTGTTCTCTTCACAATACACCTATGGATCCACCAGTGTCATTGCATGTGTGTTCTTTTCACATACCACATATGGATCACCAGTGTCATTGCATGTGTGTTCTTTTCACAATCCACCCATGGATCCACCAGTGTCATTGCATGTGTGTTCTTTTTAGTAACAACCAGAGTCATTTTGCATGTGTGTTCTTTTCACATACCACCTATGGATCCACCGGTGTCATTGCATGTGTTTTCTTTTCACAATCCACCCATGGATCCCACCAGTGTCATTTTGCATGTGTGTTCTTTTTAGTAACAACAACCAGTGTCATTGCATGTGTGTTCATTTCATAATCCACCTATGGATCCACCAGTGTCATTGCATGTGTGTTCTTTTCAGTAACAACAAATAGAGTCATTTTGCATGTGTGTTCTTCTCACATACCACCTATAAATCCACTAGTGTCATTGCATGTGTGTTCTTTTTAGTAACAACAATCAGTGTCATGGCATGTGTGTTCTCTTCAGAGACCACACATGGATCCACCAGTGTCATTGCATGTGTGTTCTTTTTACTAACAACAACAAGAGTCATTGAAATGTGTGCTCTCTTTAAAGACCACACATGGATCGACCAGTGTCATTGCATGTGTGTTCTTTTCACTAACAACAACCAGACTAATTGCATGTGTGTTCTTTCCACATACCACATATGGATCCACCAGTGTCATTGCATGTGTGCTCTTTTAACAATCCACCCATGGATCCACCAGTGTCATTGCATGTGTGTTCTTTTTAGTAACAACAACCAGAGTCATTTTGCATGTGTGTTCTTTTCACATACCACCTATGGATCCACTAGTGTCATTGAAATGTGTATTATTTTCAACTACCACCCATGGATCCACTAGTGTCATTGCATGTGTGTTCTTTTTAGTAACAACAACCAGAGTCATTTTGCACGTGTGATCTCTTCACATACCACCTATGGATCCAGCAGTGTCATTGCATGTGTGTTCTTTTTAGTAACAACAACCAGAGTCATTTTGCATGTGTGTTCTTTTCACATACCACCTATGGCTCCACCAGTGTGATTGAAATGTGTATTATTTTCAACTACCACCCATGGATCCACCAGTGTCATTGCATGTGTCTTCTTTTTAGTAACAACAACCAGAGTCATTTTGCACGTGTGATCTCTTCAAATTCCACCTATGGATCCACCAGTGTCATTGCATGTGTGTTCTTTTTAGTTACAACAACCAGAGTCATTGAAATGTGTGTTCTTCTCACATACCACCTATGGATCCACCAGTGTCATTGCATGTGTGTTCATTTCACTAACAACCACCAGAGTTATTGCATGTCTGTTCTTTTCATATACCACATATGGATCCACCAGTGTGATTGAAATGTGTGTTCTCTACAGAGACCACACATGGATCCACAAGTGTCATTGCATGTGTGTTCTTTTTAGTAACAACCAGAATCATGTTGCATGTGTGTTCTTTTCACATACCACATATGGATCCACCAGTGTCATTGCATGCGTGTTGTTTTCACATACCACCTATGGATCCACCGGTGTCATTGCATGTGTTTTCTTTTCACAATCCACCCATGGATCCCACCAGTGTCATTTTGCATGTGTGTTCTTCTCACATACCACCTATGGATCCACCAGAGTCATTTCATGTGTGTTCATTTCACTAACAACAACCAGAGTCATTGCATGTGTGTTCTTTTCACATACCAAATATGGATCCACCAGTGTGATTGAAATGTGTGTTCTCTATAGAGACCACACATGGATCCACCAGTGTCATTGCATGTGTGTTCTTTTCACTAACAACAACCAGAGTCGTTGCATGTTTGTTCTTTTCACATACCACATATGGATCCACCAGTGTCATTGAAATGCGTGTTCTCTACAGAGACCACACATGGATCCACCAGTGTCATTGCATGTGTGTTCTTTTTAGTAACAACAGCCAGAGTCATTTTGCATGTGTGTTCTTCTCAGATACCACCTATGGATCCACCAGTGTCATTGCATGTGTGTTCTTTTCACTAACAACAACCAGAGTTATTGCGTGTGTGTTCTTTTCACATACCACATATGGATCCACCAGTGTCATTGAAATGCATGTTCTCTACAAAGACCACACAAGGATCCACCAGTGTCATTCCATGTGTGTTCTTTTTAGTAACGACAACCAGTCATTTTGCATGTGTGTTCTTTTCACATACCACCTATGGATCCACCAGTGTCATTGCATGTGTGTTCTCTTCACAATACACCTATGGATCCACCAGTGCCATTGCATGTGTGTTCTTTTCACATACCACATATGGATCACCAGTGTCATTACATGTGTGTTCTTTTCACAATCCACCCATGGATCCACCAGTGTCATTGCATGTGTGTTCTTTTTAGTAACAACCAGAGTCATTTTGCATGTGTGTTCTTTTCACATACCACCTATGGATCCACCGGTGTCATTGCATGTGTTTTCTTTTCACAATCCACCCATGGATCCCACCAGTGTCATTTTGAATGTGTGTTCTTTTTAGTAACAACAACCAGCGTCATTGCATGCGTGTTCATTTCATAATCCACCTATGGATCCATCAGTGTCATTGCATGTGTGTTCTTTTTAGTAACAACAAATAGAGTCATTTTGCATGTGTGTTCTTCTCACATACCACCTATGGATCCACTAGTGTCATTGCATGTGTGTTCTTTTTAGTAACAACAATCAGTGTCATGGCATGTGTGTTCTCTTCAGAGACCACACATGGATCCACCAGTGTCATTGCATGTGTGTTCTTTTTACTAACAACAACAACAGTCATTGAAATGTGTGCTCTCTTTAGAGACCACACATGGATCGACCAGTGTCATTGCATGTGTGTTCTTTTCACTAACAACAACCAGACTCATTGCATGTGTGTTCTTTCCACATACCACATATGGATCCACCAGTGTCATTGCATGTGTGCTCTTTTAACAATCCACCCATGGATCCACCAGTGTCATTGCATGTGTGTTCTTTTTAGTAACAACAACCAGAGTCATTTTGCATGTGTGTTCTTTTCACATACCACCTATGGATCCACTAGTGTCATTGAAATGTGTATTATTTTCAACTACCACCCATGGATCCACTAGTGTCATTGCATGTGTGTTCTTTTTAGTAACAACAACCAGAGTCATTTTGCATGTGTGATCTCTTCACATACCACCTATGGATCCACCAGTGTCATTGCATGTGTGTTCTTTTTAGTAACCACAACCAGAGTCATTTTGCATGCGTGTTCTTTTCACATACCACCTATGGCTCCACTAGTGTGATTGAAATGTGTATTATTTTCAACTACCACCCATGGATCCACCAGTGTCATTGCATGTGTCTTCTTTTTAGTAACAACAACCAGAGTCATTTTGCACGTGTGATCTCTTCAAATTCCACCTATGGATCCACCAGTGTCATTGCATGTGTGTTCTTTTTAGTTACAACAACCAGAGTCATTGAAATGTGTGTTCTTCTCACATACCACCTATGGATCCACCAGTGTCATTGCATGTGTGTTCATTTCACTAACAACCACCAGAGTTATTGCATGTCTGTTCTTTTCATATACCACATATGGATCCACCAGTGTTATTGAAATGTGTGTTCTCTACAGAGACCACACATGGATCCACTAGTGTCATTGCATGTGTGTTCTTTTTAGTAACAACCAGAGTCATTTTGCATGTGTTTTTTTTTCACATACCACATATGGATCCACCAGTGTCATTGCATGCGTGTTGTTTTCACATACCACCTATGGATCCATCAGTGTCATTGCATGTGTTTTCTTTTCACAATCCACCCATTGATCCCACCAGTGTCAGTTTGCATGTGTGTTCTTCTCACATACCACCTATGGATCCACCAGTGTCATTTCATCTGTGTTCATTTCACTAACAACAACCAGAGTCATTGCATGTGTGTTCTTTTCACATACCAAATATGGATCCACCAGTGTGATTGAAATGTGTGTTCTCTATAGAGACCACACATGGATCCACCAGTGTCATTGCATGTGTGTTCTTTTCACTAACAACAACTAGAGTCATTGCATGTTTGTTCTTTTCACATACCACATATGGATCCACCAGTGTCATTGAAATGCGTGTTCTCTACAGAGACCACACATGGATCCACCAGTGTCATTGCATGTGTGTTCTTTTTAGTAACAACAGCCAGAGTCATTTTGCATGTGTGTTCTTCTCACATACCACCTATGGATCCACCAGTGTCATTGCATGTGTGTTCTTTTCACTAACAACAACCAGAGTTATTGCGTGTGTGTTCTTTTCACATACCACATATGGATCCACCAGTGTCATTGAAATGCATGTTCTCTACAAAGACCACACAAGGATCCACCAGTGTCATTGCATGTGTGTTCTTTTTAGTAACGACAACCAGTCATTTTGCATGTGTGTTCTTTTCACATACCACCTATGGATCCACCAGTGTCATTGCATGTGTGTTCTTTTCACATACCACATATGGATCACCAGTGTCATTGCATGTGTGTTCTTTTCACAATCCACCCATGGATCCACCAGTGTCATTTTGCATGTGTGTTCTTTTCACATACCACCTATGGATCCACCGGTGTCATTGCATGTGTTTTCTTTTCACAATCCACCCATGGATCCCACCAGTGTCATTTTGCATGTGTGTTCTTTTTAGTAACAACAACCAGTGTCATTGCATGTGTGTTCATTTCATAATCCACCTATGGATCCACCAGTGTCATTGCATGTGTGTGCTTTTTAGTAACAACAAATAGAGTCATTTTGCATGTGTGTTCTTCTCACATACCACCTATGGATCCACTAGTGTCATTGCATGTGTGTTCTTTTTAGTAACAACAATCAGTGTCATGGCATGTGTGTTCTCTTCAGAGACCACACATGGATCCACCAGTGTCATTGCATGTGTGTTCTTTTCACATACCACCTATGGCTCCACCAGTGTCATTGAAATGTGTATTATTTTCAACTACCACCCATGGATCCACCAGTGTCATTGCATGTGTCTTCTTTTTAGTAACAACAACCAGAGTCATTTTGCACGTGTGATCTCTTCAAATTCCACCTATGGATCCACCAGTGTCATTGCATGTGTGTTCTTTTTAGTTACAACAACCAGAGTCATTGAAATGTGTGTTCTTCTCACATACCACCTATGGATCCACCAGTGTCATTGCATGTGTGTTCATTTCACTAACAACCAGCAGAGTTATTGCGTGTCTGTTCTTTTCATATACCACATATGGATCCACCAGTGTGATTGAAATGTGTGATCTCTATAGAGACCACACATGGATCCACCAGTGTCATTGCATGTGTGTTCTTTTCACTAACAACAACCAGAGTCATTGCATGTTTGTTCTTTTCACATACCACATATGGATGCACCAGTGTCATTGAAATGCGTGTTCTCTACAGAGACCACACATGGATCCACCAGTGTCATTGCATGTGTGTTCTTTTTAGTAACAACAGCCAGAGTCATTTTGCATGTGTGTTCTTCTCACATACCACCTCTGGATCCACCAGTGTCATTGCATGTGTGTTCTTTTCACTAACCACAAACAGAGTTATTGCGTGTGTGTTCTTTTCACATACCACATATGGATCCACCAGTGTCATTGAAATGCATGTTCTCTACAGAGACCACACAAGGATCCACCAGTGTCATTGCATGTGTGTTCTTTTTAGTAACGACAACCAGTCATTTTGCATGTGTGTTCTTTTCACATACCACCTATGGATCCACCAGTGTCATTGCATGTGTGTTCTCTTCACAATACACCTATGGATCCACCAGTGTCATTGCATGTGTGTTCTTTTCACATACCACATATGGATCACCAGTGTCATTGCATGTGTGTTCTTTTCACAATCCACCCATGGATCCACCAGTGTCATTGCATGTGTGTTCTTTTTAGTAACAACCAGAGTCATTTTGCATGTGTGTTCTTTTCACATACCACCTATGGATCCACCAGTGTCATTGCATGCGTGTTCTTTTTAGTAACAACAATGAGTGTCATGGCATGTGTGTTCTCTTCAAATTCCACCTATGGATCCACCAGTGTCATTGCATGTGTGTTCTTTTTAGTTACAACAACCAGAGTCATTGAAATGTGTGTTCTTCTCACATACCACCTATGGATCCACCAGTGTCATTGCATGTGTGTTCATTTCACTAACAACCAGCAGAGTTATTGCGTGTCTGTTCTTTTCATATACCACATATGGATCCACCAGTGTGATTGAAATGTGTGTTCTCTACAGAGACCACACATGGATCCACCAGTGTCATTGCATGTGTGTTCTTTTCACTAACAACAACCAGAGTCATTGCATGTTTGTTCTTTTCACATACCACATATGGATGCACCAGTGTCATTGAAATGCGTGTTCTCTACAGAGACCACACATGGATCCACCAGTGTCATTGCATGTGTGTTCTTTTTAGTAACAACAGCCAGAGTCATTTTGCATGTGTGTTCTTCTCACATACCACCTCTGGATCCACCAGTGTCATTGCATGTGTGTTCTTTTCACTAACAACAACCAGAGTTATTGCGTGTGTGTTCTTTTCACATACCACATATGGATCCACCAGTGTCATTGAAATGCATGTTCTCTACAGAGACCACACAAGGATCCACCAGTGTCATTGCATGTGTGTTCTTTTTAGTAACGACAACCAGTCATTTTGCATGTGTGTTCTTTTCACATACCACGTATGGATCCACCAGTGTCATTGCATGTGTGTTCTCTTCACAATACACCTATGGATCCACCAGTGTCATTGCATGTGTGTTCTTTTCACATACCACATATGGATCACCAGTGTCATTGCATGTGTTATCTTTTCACAATCCACCCATGGAGCCACTAGTGTCATTGCATGTATGTTCTTTTTAGTAACAACCGGAGTCATTTTGCATGTGTGTTCTTTTCACATACCACCTATGGATCCACCAGTGTCATTGAAATGTGTATTATTTCTCGCAATCCACCCATGGATCCCACCAGTGTCATTTTGCATGTGTGTTCTTTTCATTAACAACAAACAAAGCCATTTTGCATGTGTGTTCTCTTCACATACCACCTATGGATCCACCAGTGTCATTGCATGTGTGTTCTTCTCACATACCACGTATGGATCCACCAGTGTCATTGCATGTGTGTTCTTTTTAGTAAGAACCAGAGTCACTTTGCATGTGTGTTGTTTTCACATACCACCTATGGATCCACCAGTGTCATTGCATGTGTTTTCTTTTCACAATCCACCCATGGATCCCACCAGTGTCAGTTTGCATGTGTGTTCTTCTCACATACCACCTATGGATCCACCAGTGTCATTTCATGTGTGTTCATTTCACTAACAACAACCAGAGTCATTGCATGTGTGTTCTTTTCACATACCAAATATGGATCCACCAGTGTGATTGAAATGTGTGTTCTCTATAGAGACCACACATGGATCCACCAGTGTCATTGCATGTGTGTTCTTTTCACTAACAACAACCAGAGTCGTTGCATGTTTGTTCTTTTCACATACCACATATGGATCCACCAGTGTCATTGAAATGCGTGTTCTCTACAGAGACCACACATGGATCCACCAGTGTCATTGCATGTGTGTTCTTTTTAGTAACAACAGCCAGAGTCATTTTGCATGTGTGTTCTTCTCAGATACCACCTATGGATCCACCAGTGTCATTGCATGTGTGTTCTTTTCACAATCCACCCATGGATCCACCAGTGTCATTGCATGTGTATTCTTTTTAGTAACAACAACCAGAGTCATTTTGCATGTGTGTTCTTTTCACATACCACCCATGGATCCACTAGTGTCATTGAAATGTGTATTATTTTCAACTACCACCCATGGATCCACTAGTGTCATTGCATGTGTGTTCTTTTTAGTAACAACAACCAGAGTCATTTTCCATGTGTGATCTCTTCACATACCACCTATGGATCCACCAGTGTCATTGGATGTGTGTTCTTTTTAGTAACAACCAGAGTCATCTTGCATGTGTGTTCTTTTCACATACCACCTATGGCTCCACCAGTGTGATTAAAATGTGTATTATTTTCAACTACCACCCATGGATCCACCAGTGTCATTGCATGTGTCTTCTTTGTGTCTTCTTTTTAGTAACAACAACCAGAGTCATTTTGCACGTGTGATCTCTTCAAATTCCACCTATGGATCCACCAGTGTCATTGCATGTGTGTTCTTTTTAGTTACAACAACCAGAGTCATTGAAATGTGTGTTCTTCTCACATACCACCTATGGATCCACCAGTGTCATTGCATGTGTGTTCATTTCACTAACAACCACCAGAGTTATTGCATGTCTGTTCTTTTCATATACCACATATGGATCCACCAGTGTTATTGAAATGTGTGTTCTCTACAGAGACCACACATGGATCCACTAGTGTCATTGCATGTGTGTTCTTTTTAGTAACAACCAGAGTCATTTTGCATGTGTGTTCTTTTCACATACCACATATGGATCCACCAGTGTCATTGCATGCGTGTTGTTTTCACATACCACCTATGGATCCACCAGTGTCATTGCATGTGTTTTCTTTTCACAATCCACCCATGGATCCCACCAGTGTCATTTTGCATGTGTGTTCTTCTCACATACCACCTATGGATCCACCAGTGTCATTGCATGTGTGTTCATTTCACTAACAACAACCAGAGTCATTGCATGTGTGTTCTTTTCACATACCAAATATGGATCCACCAGTGTGATCGAAATGTGTGTTCTCTATAGAGAACACACATGGATCCACCAGTGTCATTGCATGTGTGTTCTTTTCACTAACAACAACCAGAGTCATTGCATGTTTGTTCTTTTCACATACCACATATGGATCCACCAGTGTCATTGAAATGCGTGTTCTCTACAGAGACCACACATGGATCCACCAGTGTCATTGCATGTGTGTTCTTTTTAGTAACAACAGCCAGAGTCATTTTGCATGTGCGTTCTTCTCACATACCACCTATGGATCCACCAGTGTCATTGCATGTGTGTTCTTTTCACTAACAACAACCAGAGTTATTGCGTGTGTGTTCTTTTCACATACCACATATGGATCCACCAGTGTCATTGAAATGCATGTTCTCTACAAAGACCACACAAGGATCCACCAGTGTCATTGCATGTGTGTTCTTTTTAGTAACGACAACTAGTCATTTTGCATGTGTGTTCTTTTCACATACCACCTATGGATCCACCAGTGTCATTGCATGTGTGTTCTCTTCACAATACACCCATGGATCCACCAGTGTCATTGCATGTGTGTTCTTTTTAGTAACAACAGCCAGAGTCATTTTGCATGTGTGTTCTTCTCACATACCACCTCTGGATCCACCAGTGTCATTGCATGTGTGTTCTTTTCACTAACCACAAACAGAGTTATTGTGTGTGTGTTCTTTTCACATACCACATATGGATCCACCAGTGTCATTGAAATGCATGTTCTCTACAGAGACCACACAAGGATCCACCAGTGTCATTGCATGTGTGTTCTTTTTAGTAACGACAACCAGTCATTTTGCATGTGTGTTCTTTTCACGTACCACCTATGGATCCACCAGTGTCATTGCATGTGTGTTCTCTTCACAATACACCTATGGATCCACCAGTGTCATTGCATGTGTGTTCTTTTCACATACCACATATGGATCACCAGTGTCATTGCATGTGTGTTCTTTTCACAATCCACCCATTGATCCACCAGTGTCATTGCATGTGTGTTCTTTTTAGTAACAACCAGAGTCATTTTGCATGTGTGTTCTTTTCACATACCACCTATGGATCCACCAGTGTCATTGCATGCGTGTTCTTTTTAGTAACAACAATGAGTGTCATGGCATGTGTGTTCTCTTCAAATTCCACCTATGGATCCACCAGTGTCATTGCATGTGTGTTCTTTTTAGTTACAACAACCAGAGTCATTGAAATGTGTGTTCTTCTCACATACCACCTATGGATCCACCAGTGTCATTGCATGTGTGTTCATTTCACTAACAACCAGCAGAGTTATTGCGTGTCTGTTCTTTTCATATACCACATATGGATCCACCAGTGTGATTGAAATGTGTGTTCTCTACAGAGACCACACATGGATCCACCAGTGTCATTGCATGTGTGTTCTTTTCACTAACAACAACCAGAGTCATTGCATGTTTGTTCTTTTCACATACCACATATGGATGCACCAGTGTCATTGAAATGTGTGTTCTCTACAGAGACCACACATGGATCCACCAGTGTCATTGCATGTGTGTTCTTTTTAGTAACAACAGCCAGAGTTATTTTGCATGTGTGTTCTTCTCACATACCACCTCTGGATCCACCAGTGTCATTGCATGTGTGTTCTTTTCACTAACAACAACCAGAGTTATTGCGTGTGTGTTCTTTTCACATACCACATATGGATCCACCAGTGTCATTGAAATGCATGTTCTCTACAGAGACCACACAAGGATCCACCAGTGTCATTGCATGTGTGTTCTTTTTAGTAACGACAAACAGTCATTTTGCATGTGTGTTCTTTTCACATACCACCTATGGATCCACCAGTGTCATTGCATGTGTGTTCTCTTCACAATACACCTATGGATCCACCAGTGTCATTGCATGTGTGTTCTTTTCACATACCACATATGGATCACCAGTGTCATTGCATGTGTGTTCTTTTCACAATCCACCCATGGATCCACCAGTGTCATTGCATGTGTGTTCTTTTTAGTAACAACCAGAGTCATTTTGCATGTGTGTTCTTTTCACATACCACCTATGGATCCACCAGTGTCATTGCATGCGTGTTCTTTTTAGTAACAACAATGAGTGTCATGGCATGTGTGTTCTCTTCAAATTCCACCTATGGATCCACCAGTGTCATTGCATGTGTGTTCTTTTTAGTTACAACAACCAGAGTCATTGAAATGTGTGTTCTTCTCACATACCACCTATGGATCCACCAGTGTCATTGCATGTGTGTTCATTTCACTAACAACCAGCAGAGTTATTGCGTGTCTGTTCTTTTCATATACCACATATGGATCCACCAGTGTGATTGAAATGTGTGTTCTCTACAGAGACCACACATGGATCCACCAGTGTCATTGCATGTGTGTTCTTTTCACTAACAACAACCAGAGTCATTGCATGTTTGTTCTTTTCACATACCACATATGGATGCACCAGTGTCATTGAAATGCGTGTTCTCTACAGAGACCACACATGGATCCACCAGTGTCATTGCATGTGTGTTCTTTTTAGTAACAACAGCCAGAGTCATTTTGCATGTGTGTTCTTCTCACATACCACCTCTGGATCCACCAGTGTCATTGCATGTGTGTTCTTTTCACTAACAACAACCAGAGTTATTGCGTGTGTGTTCTTTTCACATACCACATATGGATCCACCAGTGTCATTGAAATGCATGTTCTCTACAGAGACCACACAAGGATCCACCAGTGTCATTGCATGTGTGTTCTTTTTAGTAACGACAACCAGTCATTTTGCATGTGTGTTCTTTTCACATACCACCTATGGATCCACCAGTGTCATTGCATGTGTGTTCTCTTCACAATACACCTATGGATCCACCAGTGTCATTGCATGTGTGTTCTTTTCACATACCACATATGGATCACCAGTGTCATTGCATGTGTTATCTTTTCACAATCCACCCATGGAGCCACTAGTGTCATTGCATGTATGTTCTTTTTAGTAACAACCGGAGTCATTTTGCATGTGTCTTCTTTTCACATACCACCTATGGATCCACCAGTGTCATTGAAATGTGTATTATTTCTCGCAATCCACCCATGGATCCCACCAGTGTCATTTTGCATGTGTGTTCTTTTCATTAACAACAACCAAAGCCATTTTGCATGTGTGTTCTCTTCACATACCACCTATGGATCCACCAGTGTCATTGCATGTGTGTTCTTCTCACATACCACGTATGGATCCACCAGTGTCATTGCATGTGTGTTCTTTTTAGTAACAACCAGAGTCACTTTGCATGTGTGTTGTTTTCACATACCACCTATGGATCCACCAGTGTCATTGCATGTGTTTTCTTTTCACAATCCACCCATGGATCCCACCAGTGTCAGTTTGCATGTGTGTTCTTCTCACATACCACCTATGGATCCACCAGTGTCATTTCATGTGTGTTCATTTCACTAACAACAACCAGAGTCATTGCATGTGTGTTCTTTTCACATACCAAATATGGATCCACCAGTGTGATTGAAATGTGTGTTCTCTATAGAGACCACACATGGATCCACCAGTGTCATTGCATGTGTGTTCTTTTCACTAACAACAACCAGAGTCGTTGCATGTTTGTTCTTTTCACATACCACATATGGATCCACCAGTGTCATTGAAATGCGTGTTCTCTACAGAGACCACACATGGATCCACCAGTGTCATTGCATGTGTGTTCTTTTTAGTAACAACAGCCAGAGTCATTTTGCATGTGTGTTCTTCTCAGATACCACCTATGGATCCACCAGTGTCATTGCATGTGTGTTCTTTTCACAATCCACCCATGGATCCACCAGTGTCATTGCATGTGTGTTCTTTTTAGTAACAACAACCAGAGTCATTTTGCATGTGTGTTCTTTTCACATACCACCCATGGATCCACTAGTGTCATTGAAATGTGTATTATTTTCAACTACCACCCATGGATCCACTAGTGTCATTGCATGTGTGTTCTTTTTAGTAACAACAACCAGAGTCATTTTCCATGTGTGATCTCTTCACATACCACCTATGGATCCACCAGTGTCATTGCATGTGTGTTCTTTTTAGTAACAACCAGAGTCATCTTGCATGTGTGTTCTTTTCACATACCACCTATGGCTCCACCAGTGTGATTAAAATGTGTATTATTTTCAACTACCACCCATGGATCCACCAGTGTCATTGCATGTGTCTTCTTTGTGTCTTCTTTTTAGTAACAACAACCAGAGTCATTTTGCACGTGTGATCTCTTCAAATTCCACCTATGGATCCACCAGTGTCATTGCATGTGTGTTCTTTTTAGTTACAACAACCAGAGTCATTGAAATGTGTGTTCTTCTCACATACCACCTATGGATCCACCAGTGTCATTGCATGTGTGTTCATTTCACTAACAACCAGCAGAGTTATTGCGTGTCTGTTCTTTTCATATACCACATATGGATCCACCAGTGTGATTGAAATGTGTGTTCTCTACAGAGACCACACATGGATCCACCAGTGTCATTGCATGTGTGTTCTTTTCACTAACAACAACCAGAGTCATTGCATGTTTGTTCTTTTCACATACCACATATGGATGCACCAGTGTCATTGAAATGCGTGTTCTCTACAGAGACCACACATGGATCCACCAGTGTCATTGCATGTGTGTTCTTTTTAGTAACAACAGCCAGAGTCATTTTGCATGTGTGTTCTTCTCACATACCACCTCTGGATCCACCAGTGTCATTGCATGTGTGTTCTTTTCACTAACAACAACCAGAGTTATTGCGTGTGTGTTCTTTTCACATACCACATATGGATCCACCAGTGTCATTGAAATGCATGTTCTCTACAGAGACCACACAAGGATCCACCAGTGTCATTGCATGTGTGTTCTTTTTAGTAACGACAACCAGTCATTTTGCATGTGTGTTCTTTTCACATACCACCTATGGATCCACCAGTGTCATTGCATGTGTGTTCTCTTCACAATACACCTATGGATCCACCAGTGTCATTGCATGTGTGTTCTTTTCACATACCACATATGGATCACCAGTGTCATTGCATGTGTTATCTTTTCACAATCCACCCATGGAGCCACTAGTGTCATTGCATGTATGTTCTTTTTAGTAACAACCGGAGTCATTTTGCATGTGTCTTCTTTTCACATACCACCTATGGATCCACCAGTGTCATTGAAATGTGTATTATTTCTCGCAATCCACCCATGGATCCCACCAGTGTCATTTTGCATGTGTGTTCTTTTCATTAACAACAACCAAAGCCATTTTGCATGTGTGTTCTCTTCACATACCACCTATGGATCCACCAGTGTCATTGCATGTGTGTTCTTCTCACATACCACGTATGGATCCACCAGTGTCATTGCATGTGTGTTCTTTTTAGTAACAACCAGAGTCACTTTGCATGTGTGTTGTTTTCACATACCACCTATGGATCCACCAGTGTCATTGCATGTGTTTTCTTTTCACAATCCACCCATGGATCCCACCAGTGTCAGTTTGCATGTGTGTTCTTCTCACATACCACCTATGGATCCACCAGTGTCATTTCATGTGTGTTCATTTCACTAACAACAACCAGAGTCATTGCATGTGTGTTCTTTTCACATACCAAATATGGATCCACCAGTGTGATTGAAATGTGTGTTCTCTATAGAGACCACACATGGATCCACCAGTGTCATTGCATGTGTGTTCTTTTCACTAACAACAACCAGAGTCGTTGCATGTTTGTTCTTTTCACATACCACATATGGATCCACCAGTGTCATTGAAATGCGTGTTCTCTACAGAGACCACACATGGATCCACCAGTGTCATTGCATGTGTGTTCTTTTTAGTAACAACAGCCAGAGTCATTTTGCATGTGTGTTCTTCTCAGATACCACCTATGGATCCACCAGTGTCATTGCATGTGTGTTCTTTTCACAATCCACCCATGGATCCACCAGTGTCATTGCATGTGTGTTCTTTTTAGTAACAACAACCAGAGTCATTTTGCATGTGTGTTCTTTTCACATACCACCCATGGATCCACTAGTGTCATTGAAATGTGTATTATTTTCAACTACCACCCATGGATCCACTAGTGTCATTGCATGTGTGTTCTTTTTAGTAACAACAACCAGAGTCATTTTCCATGTGTGATCTCTTCACATACCACCTATGGATCCACCAGTGTCATTGCATGTGTGTTCTTTTTAGTAACAACCAGAGTCATCTTGCATGTGTGTTCTTTTCACATACCACCTATGGCTCCACCAGTGTGATTAAAATGTGTATTATTTTCAACTACCACCCATGGATCCACCAGTGTCATTGCATGTGTCTTCTTTGTGTCTTCTTTTTAGTAACAACAACCAGAGTCATTTTGCACGTGTGATCTCTTCAAATTCCACCTATGGATCCACCAGTGTCATTGCATGTGTGTTCTTTTTAGTTACAACAACCAGAGTCATTGAAATGTGTGTTCTTCTCACATACCACCTATGGATCCACCAGTGTCATTGCATGTGTGTTCATTTCACTAACAACCACCAGAGTTATTGCATGTCTGTTCTTTTCATATACCACATATGGATCCACCAGTGTTCTTGAAATGTGTGTTCTCTACAGAGACCACACATGGATCCACTAGTGTCATTGCATGTGTGTTCTTTTTAGTAACAACCAGAGTCATTTTGCATGTGTGTTCTTTTCACATACCACATATGGATCCACCAGTGTCATTGCATGCGTGTTGTTTTCACATACCACCTATGGATCCACCAGTGTCATTGCATGTGTTTTCTTTTCACAATCCACCCATGGATCCCACCAGTGTCATTTTGCATGTGTGTTCTTCTCACATACCACCTATGGATCCACCAGTGTCATTGCATGTGTGTTCATTTCACTAACAACAACCAGAGTCATTGCATGTGTGTTCTTTTCACATACC
This sequence comes from Avena sativa, assembly GCA_916181665.1. Lineage (NCBI taxonomy): Eukaryota > Viridiplantae > Streptophyta > Magnoliopsida > Poales > Poaceae > Avena > Avena sativa. The sequence continues at coordinate 59,961,884 of OV702287.1, read as the reverse complement.
AAATATGGATCCACCAGTGTGATCGAAATGTGTGTTCTCTATAGAGACCACACATGGATCCACCAGTGTCATTGCATGTGTGTTCTTTTCACTAACAACAACCAGAGTCATTGCATGTTTGTTCTTTTCACATACCACATATGGATCCACCAGTGTCATTGAAATGCGTGTTCTCTACAGAGACCACACATGGATCCACCAGTGTCATTGCATGTGTGTTCTTTTTAGTAACAACAGCCAGAGTCATTTTGCATGTGCGTTCTTATCACATACCACCTATGGATCCACCAGTGTCATTGCATGTGTGTTCTTTTCACTAACAACAACCAGAGTTATTGCGTGTGTGTTCTTTTCACATACCACATATGGATCCACCAGTGTCATTGAAATGCATGTTCTCTACAAAGACCACACAAGGATCCACCAGTGTCATTGCATGTGTGTTCTTTTTAGTAACGACAACTAGTCATTTTGCATGTGTGTTCTTTTCACATACCACCTATGGATCCACCAGTGTCATTGCATGTGTGTTCTCTTCACAATACACCTATGGATCCACCAGTGTCATTGCATGTGTGTTCTTTTCACATACCACATATGGATCACCAGTGTCATTGCATGTGTGTTCTTTTCACAATCCACCCCTGGGTCCACCAGTGTCATTGCATGTGTGTTCTTTTTAGTAACAACCAGAGTCATTTTGCATGTGTGTTCTTTTCACATACCACCTATGGATCCACCGGTGTCATTGCATGTGTTTTCTTTTCACAATCCACCCATGGATCCCACCAGTGTCATTTTGCATGTGTGTTCTTTTTAGTAACAACAACCAGTGTCATTGCATGTGTGTTCATTTCATAATCCACCTATGGATCCACCAGTATCATTGCATGTGTGTTCTTTTTAGTAACAACAAATAGATTCATTTTGCATGTGTGTTCTTCTCACATACCACCTACTGATCCACTAGTGTCATTGCATGTGTGTTCTTTTTAGTAACAACAATCAATGTCATGGCATGTGTGTTTTCTTCGGAGACCACACATGGATCCACCAGTGTCATTGCATGTGTGTTATTTTTACTAACAACAACAAGAGTCATTGAAATGTGTGCTCTCTTTAGAGACCACACATGGATCGACCAGTGTCATTCCATGTGTGTTCTTTTCACTAACAACAACCAGACTCATTGCATGTGTGTTCTTTCCACATACCACATATGGATCCACCAGTGTCATTGCATGTGTGCTCTTTTAACAATCCACCCATGGATCCACCAGTGTCATTGCATGTGTGTTCTTTTTAGTAACAACAACCAGAGTCATTTTGCATGTGTGTTCTTTTCACATACCACCCATGGATCCACTAGTGTCATTGAAATGTGTATTATTTTCAACTACCACCCATGGATCCACTAGTGTCATTGCATGTGTGTTCTTTTTAGTAACAACAACCAGAGTCATTTTGCATGTGTGATCTCTTCACATACCACCTATGGATCCACCAGTGTCATTGCATGTGTGTTCTTTTTAGTAACAACTAGAGTCATCTTGCATGTGTGTTCTTTTCACATACCACCTATGGCTCCACCAGTGTGATTGAAATGTGTATTATTTTCAACTACCACCCATGGATCCACCAGTGTCATTGCATGTGTCTTCTTTTTAGTAACAACAACAAGAGTCATTTTGCATGTGTGATCTCTTCAAATTCCACCTATGGATCCACCAGTGTCATTGCATGTGTGTTCTTTTTAGTTACAACAACCAGAGTCATTGAAATGTGTGTTCTTCTCACATACCACCTATGGATCCACCAGTGTCATTGCATGTGTGTTCATTTCACTAACAACCACCAGAGTTATTGCATGTCTGTTCTTTTCATATACCACATATGGATCCACCAGTGTTATTGAAATGTGTGTTCTCTACAGAGACCACACATGGATCCACTAGTGTCATTGCATGTGTGTTCTTTTTAGTAACAACCAGAGTCATTTTGCATGTGTGTTCTTTTCACATACCACATATGGATCCACGAGTGTCATTGCATGCGTGTTGTTTTCAAATACCACCTATGGATCCACCAGTGTCATTGCATGTGTTTTCTTTTCACAATCCACCCATGGATCCCACCAGTGTCATTTTGCATGTGTGTTCTTTTTAGTAACAACAACCAGAGTCATTTTGCATGTGTGTTCTCTTCACATACCACCTATGGATCCACCAGTGTCATTGCATGTGTGTTCTCTTCACAATCCACCTATGGATCCACCAGTGTCTTTGCACTTGTTCATTTTAGTAACAACAACCAGTGTCATTGCATGTGTGCTCTCTTTAGAGACCACACATGGATCCACCAGTGTCATTGCATGTGTTCTTTTTACTAACAACAAGAGTCATTGAAATGTGTACTCTCTTCAGAGACCACACATGGATCCACCAGTGTCATTGCATGTGTGTTCTTTTCACATACCACATATGGATCACCAGTGTCATTGCATGTGTGTTCCTTTCACAATCCACCCATGGATCCACCAGTGTCATTGCATGTGTGTTCTTTTTAGTAACAACCAGAGTCATTTTGCATGTGTGTTCTTTTCACATACCACCTATGGATCCACCAGTGTCATTGCATGTGTTTTCTTTTCACAATCCAACCATGGATCCCACCAGTGTCATTTTGCATGTGTGTTCTTCTTAGTAACAACAACCAGAGTCATTTTGCATGTGTGTTCTCTTCACATACCACCTATGGATCGACTAGTGTCATTGCATGTGTGTTCTTCTCACATACCACATATGGATCCACCAGTGTCATCGCACGTGTGTTCATTTCACTAACAACAACCAGAGTCATTGCATGTGTGTTCTTTTCACAAACCACATATGGATCCACCAGTGTGATTGAAATGTGTGTTCTCTACAGAGACCACACATGGATCCACCAGTGTCATTGCATGTGTGTTCTTTTCACTAACAACAACAAGAGTCATTGCATGTGTGTTCTTTTCACATACCACATATGGATCCACCAGTGTCATTGAAATGCGTGTTCTCTAAAGAGACCACACATGGATCCACCAGTGTCATTGCATGTGTGTTCTTTTCACTAACAACAACCAGAGTCATTGCATGTGTGTTCTTTTCACATACCACATATGGATCCACCAGTGTCATTGAAATGCGTGTTCTCTACAGAGACCACACATGGATCCACCAGTGTCATTGCATGTGTGTTCTTTTTAGTAACAACAAACAGAGTCATTTTGCATGTGTGTTCTTCTCACATACCACCTATGGATCCACCAGTGTCATAGCATGTGTGTTCTTTTCACTAATAACAACCAGAGTTATTGCGTGTGTGTTCTTTTCACATACCACATATGGATCCACCAGTGTCATTGAAATGCGTGTTCTCTACAGAGACCACATATGGATCCACCAGTGTCATTGCACGTGTGTTCTTTTTAGTAACAACAACCAGTCATTTTGCATGTGTGTTCTTTTCACATACCAACTATGGATCCACCAGTGTCATTGCATGTGTGTTCTCTTCACAATACACCTACGGATCCACCAGTGTCATTGCATGTGTGTTCTTTATAGTAACAACTGGAGTCATTGCATGTGTGTTCTTTTCACATACCACATATCGATCACCGGTGTCGTTGCGTGTGTGTTCTTTTCACAATCCACCCATGGATCCACCAATGTCATTGCATGTGTGTTCTTTTTAGTAACAACCAGAGTCATTGCATGTGTGTTCTTTTCACATACCACATATGGATCACCAGTGTCATTGCATGTGTGTTCTTTTCACAATCCACCCATGGATCCACCAGTGTTATTGCATGTGTGTTCTTTTTATTTACAACAACCAGAGTCATTGAAATGTGTGTTCTTCTCACATACCACCTATGGATCCACCAGTGTCATTGCATGTGTCTTCATTTCAGTAACAATGACCAGAGTCATTGCATGTGTGTTCTTTTCACATACCACATATGGATCCACCAGTGTGATTGAAATGTGTGTTCTCTACAGAGACCACACATGGATCCACTAGTGTCATTGCATGTGTGTTCTTTTTAGTAACAACCAGAGTCATTTTGCATGTGTGTTCTTTTCACATACCATATGTGGATCCACCAGTGTCATTGCATGTGTGTTCTTTTCACAATCCGCCCATGGATCCACCGATGTCATTGCATGTGTGTTCTTTTTAATAACAACCAGAGTCATTTTGCATGTGTGTTATTTTCACATACCACCTATGGATCCTCCAGTGTCATTGCATGTGTTTTCTTTTCACAATCAACCCATGGATCCCACCAGTGTCATTTTGCATGTGTGTTCTTTTTAGTAACAACAACCAGAGTCATTTTGCATGTGTGTTCACTTCACATACCACCAATGGATCCACCAGTGTCATTGCATGTGTGTTCTCTTCACAATCCACCTATGGATCCACTAGTGTCATTGCATGTGTTCTTTTTAGTAACAACAACCAGTGTCATTGCATGTGTGCTCTCTTCAGAGACCAGACATGGATCCACCAGTGTCATTGCATGTGTGTTCTTTTTACTAACAACAACAAGAGTCATTAAAATGTGTGCTCTCTTCAGAGACCACACATGGATCCACCAGTGTCATTGCATGTGTGTTCTTTTCACAATCCACCCATGGATGCACCAGTGTCATTGCATGTGTGTTCTTTTCACAATCCACCAGTGTTATTGCATGTATGTTCTTTTTAGTAACAACCAGAGTCATTTTGCATGTGTGTTCTTTTCACATACCACCTATGGATCCACCAGTGTCATTGCATGTGTGTTCTTTTCACAATCCACCCATGGATCCTACCAGTGTCATTTTGCATGTGTGTTCTTTTTAGTAATGACAACCAGAGTCATTTTGCATGTGTGTTCTCTTCACATACCACCTAAGGATCCACCAGTGTCATTGCATGTGTGTTATTCTCACATACCCCGTATGGATCCACCAGTGTCATTGCATGTGTGTTCATTTCACTAACAACTACCTGAGTCATTACATGTGTGTTCTTTTCACATACCACATATGGATCCACCAGTGTCATTGAAATGCGTGTTCTCTACAGAGACCACACATGGATCCACCAGTGTCATTGCATGTGTGTTCTTTTTAGTAACAACCAGAGTCATTGCATGTGTGTTCTTTTCACATACCACATATGGATCCACCAGTGTCATTAAATGCGTGTTCTCTACAGAGACCACACATGGATCCACTAGTGTCATTGCATTTGTGTTCTTTTTAGTAATAATAACCAGAGTCATTTTGCATGTGTGTTCTTCTCACATACCACCTATCGATCCACCAGTGTCATTGCATGTGTGTTCTTTTCACTAACAACAACGAGAGTCATTGCATGTGTGTTATCTTCACATACCACCTATGGATCCACCAGTGTCATTGTATGTGTGTTCTTCTCACATACCACGTATGGATCCACAAGTGTCATTGCATGTGTGTTCATTTCACTAACAACAACCAGAGTCATTGCATGTGTGTTCTTTTCACATACCACATATGGATCCACAAGTGTGATTGAAATGTGTGTTCTCTACAGAGACCACACATGGATCCACCAGTGTCATTGCATGTGTGTTCTTTTTAGTAACAACCAGCGTCATTGCATGTGTGTTCTTTTCACATACCACATATGGATCCACCGGTGTCATTGAAATGCGTGTTCTCTATAGAGACCACACATGGATCCACCAGTGTCACTGCATGTGTGTTCTTTTTAGTAACAACAACCAGAGTCATTTTGCATGTGTGTTCTTCTCACATACCACCTATGGATCCACCAGTGTCATTGCATGTGTGTTCTTTTCACTAACAACAACCAGAGTCATTGCATGTGTGTTCTTTTCACATACCACATATGGATCCACCAGTGTCATTGAAATGCATGTTCTCTATAGAGAGCACACATGGATCCACCAGCGTCATTGCATGTGTGTTCATTTCATAATCCACCTATGGATCCACCAGTGTCATTGCATGTGTGTTGTTTTTAGTAACAACAAATAGAGTCATTTTGCATGTGTGTTCTTCTCACATACCACCTATGGATCCACTAGTGTCATTGCATGTGTGTTCTTTTTAGTAACAACAATCAGTGTCATGGCATGTGTGTTCTCTTCAAAGACCACACATGGATCCACCAGTGTCATTGCATGTGTGTTCTTTTTACTAACAACAACAAGAGTCATTGAAATGTGTGCTCTCTTTAGAGACCACACATGGATCGACCAGTGTCATTGCATGTGTGTTCTTTTCACTAACAACAACCAGACTCATTGCATGTGTGTTCTTTCCACATACCACATATGGATCCACCAGTGTCATTGCATGTGTGCTCTTTTAACAATCCACCCATGGATCCACCAGTGTCATTGCATGTGTGTTCTTTTTAGTAACAACAACCAGAGTCATTTTGCATGTGTGTTCTTTTCACATACCACCTATGGACCCACTAGTGTCATTGAAATTTGTATTATTTTCAACTACCACCCATGGATCCACTAGTGTCATTGCATGTGTGTTCTTTGTAGTAACAACAACCAGAGTCATTTTGCATGTGTGATCTCTTCACATACCACCTATGGATCCACCAGTGTCATTGCATGTGTGTTCTTTTTAGTAACAACAACCAGAGTCATTTTGCATGTGTGTTCTTTTCACATACCACCTATGGCTCCACCAGTGTGACTGAAATGTGTATTATTTTCATCTACCACCCATGGATCCACCAGTGTCATTGCATGTGTCTTCTTTTTAGTAACAACAACCAAAGTCATTTTGCACGTGTGATCTCTTCAAATTCCACCTATGGATCCACCAGTGTCATTGCATGTGTGTTCTTTTTAGTTACAACAACCAGAGTCATTGAAATGTGTGTTATTCTCACATACCACCTATGGATCCACCAGTGTCATTGCATGTGTGTTCATTTCACTAACAACCACCAGAGTTATTGCATGTCTGTTCTTTTCATATACCACATATGGATCCACCAGTGTTCTTGAAATGTGTGTTCTCTACAGAGACCACACATGGATCCACTAGTGTCATTGCATGTGTGTTCTTTTTAGTAACAACAACCAGAGTCATTTTGCATGTGTGTTCTCTTCACATACCACCTATGGATCCACCAGTGTCATTGCATGTGTGTTCTTCTCACATACCACCTATGGATCCACCAGTGTCATTGCATGTGTGTTCATTTCACTAACAACAACCAGAGTCATTGCATGTGTGTTCTTTTCACATACCAAATATGGATCCACCAGTGTGATTGAAATGTGTGTTCTCTATAGAGACCACACATGGATCCACCAGTGTCATTGCATGTGTGTTCTTTTCAATAACAACAACCAGAGTCATTGCATGTTTGTTCTTTTCACATACCACATATGGATCCACCAGTGTCATTGAAATGCGTGTTCTCTACAGAGACCACACATGGATCCACCAGTGTCATTGCATGTGTGTTCTTTTTAGTAATAACAGCCAGAGTCATTTTGCATGTGTGTTCTTTTCACATACCACCTATGCATCCACCAGTGTCATTGCATGTGTGTTCTTTTCACTAACAACAACCAGAGTTATTGCGTGTGTGTTCTTTTCACATACCACATATGGATCCACCAGTGTCATTGAAATGCATGTTCTCTACAAAGACCACACAAGGATCCACCAGTGTCATTGCATGTGTGTTCTTTTTAGTAACGACAACTAGTCATTTTGCATGTGTGTTCTTTTCACATACCACCTATGGATCCACCAGTGTCATTGCATGTGTGTTCTCTTCACAATACACCTATGGATCCACCAGTGTCATTGCATGTGTGTTCTTTTCACATACCACATATGGATCACCAGTGTCATTGCATGTGTGTTCTTTTCACAATCCACCCATTGATCCACCAGTGTCATTGCATGTGTGTTCTTTTTAGTAACAGCAGAGTCATTTTGCATGTGTGTTCTTTTCACATACCACCTATGGATCCACCGGTGTCATTGCATGTGTTTTCTTTTCACAATCCACCCATGGATCCCACCAGTGTCATTTTGCATGTGTGTTCTTTTCACTAACAACAACCAGAGTCATTGCATGTGTGTTCTTTTCACATACCACATATGGATCCACCAGTGTCATTGAAATGCATGTTCTCTATAGAGAGCACACATGGATCCACCAGCGTCATTGCATGTGTGTTCATTTCATAATCCACCTATGGATCCACCAGTGTCATTGCATGTGTGTTGTTTTTAGTAACAACAAATAGAGTCATTTTGCATGTGTGTTCTTCTCACATACCACCTATGGATCCACTAGTGTCATTACATGTGTGTTCTTTTTAGTAACAACAATCAGTGTCATGGCATGTGTGTTCTCTTCAGAGACCACACATGGATCCACCAGTGTCATTGCATGTGTGTTCTTTTTACTAACAACAACAAGATTCATTGAAATGTGTTCTCTCTTTAGAGACCACACATGGATCGACCAGTGTCATTGCATGTGTGTTCTTTTCACTAACAACAACCAGACTCATTGCATGTGTGTTCTTTCCACATACCACATATGGATCCACCAGTGTCATTGCATGTGTGCTCTTTTAACAATCCACCCATGGATCCACCAGTGTCATTGCATGTGTGTTCTTTTTAGTAACAACAACCAGAGTCATTTTGCATGTGTGTTCTTTTCACATACCACCTATGGATCCACTAGTGTCATTGAAATGTGTATTATTTTCAACTACCACCCATGGATCCACTAGTGTCATTGCATGTGTGTTCTTTTTAGTAACAACAACCAGAGTCATTTTGCATGTGTGATCTCTTCACATACCACCTATGGATCCACCAGTGTCATTGCATGTGTGTTCTTTTTAGTAACAACCAGAGTCATCTTGCATGTGTGTTCTTTTCACATACCACCTATGGCTCCACCAGTGTGATTGAAATGTGTATTATTTTCAACTACCACCCATGGATCCACCAGTGTCATTGCATGTGTCTTCTTTTTAGTAACAACAACCAGAGTCATTTTGCACGTGTGATCTCTTCAAATTCCACCTATGGATCCACCAGTGTCATTGCATGTGTGTTCTTTTTAGTTACAACAACCAGAGTCATTGAAATGTGTGTTCTTCTCACATACCACCTATGGATCCACCAGTGTCATTGCATGTGTGTTCATTTCACTAACAACCACCAGAGTTATTGCATGTCTGTTCTTTTCATATACCACATATGGATCCACCAGTGTTATTGAAATGTGTGTTCTCTACAGAGACCACACATGGATCCACTAGTGTCATTGCATGTGTGTTCTTTTTAGTAACAACCAGAGTCATTTTGCATGTGTGTTCTTTTCACATACCACATATGGATCCACGAGTGTCATTGCATGCGTGTTGTTTTCAAATACCACCTATGGATCCACCAGTGTCATTGCATGTGTTTTCTTTTCACAATCCACCCATGGATCCCACCAGTGTCATTTTGCATGTGTGTTCTTTTTAGTAACAAAAACCAGAGTCATTTTGCATGTGTGTTCTCTTCACATACCACCTATGGATCCACCAGTGTCATTGCATGTGTGTTCTCTTCACAATCCACCTATGGATCCACCAGTGTCTTTGCACTTGTTCATTTTAGTAACAACAACCAGTGTCATTGCATGTGTGCTCTCTTTAGAGACCACACATGGATCCACCAGTGTCATTGCATATGTGTTCTTTTTACTAACAACAAGAGTCATTGAAATGTGTACTCTCTTCAGAGACCACACATGGATCCACCAGTGTCATTGCATGTGTGTTCTTTTCACATACCACATATCGATCACCAGTGTCATTGCATGTGTGTTCCTTTCACAATCCACCCATGGATCCACCAGTGTCATTGCATGTGTGTTCTTTTTAGTAACAACCAGAGTCATTTTGCATGTGTGTTCTTTTCACATACCACCTATGGATCCACCAGTGTCATTGCATGTGTTTTCTTTTCACAATCCACCCATGGATCCCACTAGTGTCATTTTGCATGTGTGTTCTTCTTAGTAACAACAACCAGAGTCATTTTGCATGTGTGTTCTCTTCACATACCACCTATGGATCCACCAGTGTCATTGCATGTGTGTTCTCTTCACAATCCACCTATGGATCCACCAGTGTCTTTGCACTTGTTCATTTTAGTAACAACAACCAGTGTCATTGCATGTGTGCTCTCTTTAGAGACCACACATGGATCCACCAGTGTCATTGCATGTGTTCTTTTTACTAACAACAAGAGTCATTGAAATGTGTACTCTCTTCAGAGACCACACATGGATCCACCAGTGTCATTGCATGTGTGTTCTTTTCACATACCACATATGGATCACCAGTGTCATTGCATGTGTGTTCCTTTCACAATCCACCCATGGATCCACCAGTGTCATTGCATGTGTGTTCTTTTTAGTAACAACCAGAGTCATTTTGCATGTGTGTTCTTTTCACATACCACCTATGGATCCACCAGTGTCATTGCATGTGTTTTCTTTTCACAATGCAACCATGGATCCCACCAGTGTCATTTTGCATGTGTGTTCTTCTTAGTAACAACAACCAGAGTCATTTTGCATGTGTGTTCTCTTCACATACCACCTATGGATCGACTAGTGTCATTGCATGTGTGTTCTTCTCACATACCACATATGGATCCACCAGTGTCATCGCACGTGTGTTCATTTCACTAACAACAACCAGAGTCATTGCATGTGCGTTCTTTTCACAAACCACATATGGATCCACCAGTGTGATTGAAATGTGTGTTCTCTACAGAGACCACACATGGATCCACCAGTGTCATTGCATGTGTGTTCTTTTCACTAACAACAACAAGAGTCATTGCATGTGTGTTCTTTTCACATACCACATATGGATCCACCAGTGTCATTGAAATGCGTGTTCTCTAAAGAGACCACACATGGATCCACCAGTGTCATTGCATGTGTGTTCTTTTCACTAACAACAACCAGAGTCATTGCATGTGTGTTCTTTTCACATACCACATATGGATCCACCAGTGTCATTGAAATGCGTGTTCTCTACAGAGACCACACATGGATCCACCAGTGTCATTGCATGTGTGTTCTTTTTAGTAACAACAAACAGAGTCATTTTGCATGTGTGTTCTTCTCACATACCACCTATGGATCCACCAGTGTCATAGCATGTGTGTTCTTTTCACTAATAACAACCAGAGTTACGGCGTGTGTGTTCTTTTCACATACCACATATGGATCCACCAGTGTCATTGAAATGCGTGTTCTCTACAGAGACCACATATGGATCCACCAGTGTCATTGCACGTGTGTTCTTTTTAGTAACAACAACCAGTCATTTTGCATGTGTGTTCTTTTCACATACCAACTATGGATCCACCAGTGTCATTGCATGTGTGTTCTCTTCACAATACACCTACGGATCCACCAGTGTCATTGCATGTGTGTTCTTTATAGTAACAACTGGAGTCATTGCATGTGTGTTCTTTTCACATACCACATATCGATCACCGGTGTCGTTGCGTGTGTGTTCTTTTCACAATCCACCCATGGATCCACCAGTGTCATTGCATGTGTGTTCTTTTTAGTAACAACCAGAGTCATTGCATGTGTGTTCTTTTCACATACCACATATGGATCACCAGTGTCATTGCATGTGTGTTCTTTTCACAATCCACCCATGGATCCACCAGTGTTATTGCATGTGTGTTCTTTTTATTTACAACAACCAGAGTCATTGAAATGTGTGTTCTTCTCACATACCACCTATGGATCCACCAGTGTCATTGCATGTGTGTTCATTTCAGTAACAATGACCAGAGTCATTGCATGTGTGTTCTTTTCACATACCACATATGGATCCACCAGTGTGATTGAAATGTGTGTTCTCTACAGAGACCACACATGGATCCACTAGTGTCATTGCATGTGTGTTCTTTTTAGTAACAACCAGAGTCATTTTGCATGTGTGTTCTTTTCACATACCATATGTGGATCCACCAGTGTCATTGCATGTGTGTTCTTTTCACAATCCGCCCATGGATCCACCGATGTCATTGCATGTGTGTTCTTTTTAGTAACAACCAGAGTCATTTTGCATGTGTGTTATTTTCACATACCACCTATGGATCCTCCAGTGTCATTGCATGTGTTTTCTTTTCACAATCAACCCATGGATCCCACCAGTGTCATTTTGCATGTGTGTTCTTTTTAGTAACAACAACCAGAGTCATTTTGCATGTGTGTTCACTTCACATACCACCAATGGATCCACCAGTGTCATTGCATGTGTGTGGTCTCTTCACAATCCACCTATGGATCCACTAGTGTCATTGCATGTGTTCTTTTTAGTAACAACAACCAGTGTCATTGCATGTGTGCTCTCTTCAGAGACCAGACATGGATCCACCAGTGTCATTGCATGTGTGTTCTTTTTACTAACAACAACAAGAGTCATTAAAATGTGTGCTCTCTTCAGAGACCACACATGGATCCACCAGTGTCATTGCATGTGTGTTCTTTTCACAATCCACCCATGGATGCACCAGTGTCATTGCATGTGTGTTCTTTTCACAATCCACCAGTGTTATTGCATGTATGTTCTTTTTAGTAACAACCAGAGTCATTTTGCATGTGTGTTCTTTTCACATACCACCTATGGATCCACCAGTGTCATTGCATGTGTGTTCTTTTCACAATCCACCCATGGATCCTACCAGTGTCATTTTGCATGTGTGTTCTTTTTAGTAATGACAACCAGAGTCATTTTGCATGTGTGTTCTCTTCACATACCACCTAAGGATCCACCAGTGTCATTGCATGTGTGTTATTCTCACATACCCCGTATGGATCCACCAGTGTCATTGCATGTGTGTTCATTTCACTAACAACTACCTGAGTCATTACATGTGTGTTCTTTTCACATACCACATATGGATCCACCAGTGTCATTGAAATGCGTGTTCTCTACAGAGACCACACATGGATCCACCAGTGTCATTGCATGTGTGTTCTTTTTAGTAACAACCAGAGTCATTGCATGTGTGTTCTTTTCACATACCACATATGGATCCACCAGTGTCATTAAATGCGTGTTCTCTACAGAGACCACACATGGATCCACTAGTGTCATTGCATTTGTGTTCTTTTTAGTAACAATAACCAGAGTCATTTTGCATGTGTGTTCTTCTCACATACCACCTATCGATCCACCAGTGTCATTGCATGTGTGTTCTTTTCACTAACAACAACGAGAGTCATTGCATGTGTGTTATCTTCACATACCACCTATGGATCCACCAGTGTCATTGTATGTGTGTTCTTCTCACATACCACGTATGGATCCACAAGTGTCATTGCATGTGTGTTCATTTCACTAACAACAACCAGAGTCATTGCATGTGTGTTCTTTTCACATACCACATATGGATCCACAAGTGTGATTGAAATGTGTGTTCTCTACAGAGACCACACATGGATCCACCAGTGTCATTGCATGTGTGTTCTTTTTAGTAACAACCAGCGTCATTGCATGTGTGTTCTTTTCACATACCACATATGGATCCACCGGTGTCATTGAAATGCGTGTTCTCTACAGAGACCACACATGGATCCACCAGTGTCACTGCATGTGTGTTCTTTTTAGTAACAACAACCAGAGTCATTCTGCATGTGTGTTCTTCTCACATACCACCTATGGATCCACCAGTGTCATTGCATGTGTGTTCTTTTCACTAACAACAACCAGAGTCATTGCATGTGTGTTCTTTTCACATACCACATATGGATCCACCAGTGTCATTGAAATGCATGTTCTCTATAGAGACCACACATGGATCCACCAGCGTCATTGCATGTGTGTTCATTTCATAATCCACCTATGGATCCACCAGTGTCATTGCATGTGTGTTGTTTTTAGTAACAAAAAATAGAGTCATTTTGCATGTGTGTTCTTCTCACATACCACCTATGGATCCACTAGTGTCATTGCATGTGTGTTCTTTTTAGTAACAACAATCAGTGTCATGGCATGTGTGTTCTCTTCAAAGACCACACATGGATCCACCAGTGTCATTGCATGTGTGTTCTTTTTACTAACAACAACAAGAGTCATTGAAATGTGTGCTCTCTTTAGAGACCACACATGGATCGACCAGTGTCATTGCATGTGTGTTCTTTTCACTAACAACAACCAGACTCATTGCATGTGTGTTCTTTCCACATACCACATATGGATCCACCAGTGTCATTGCATGTGTGCTCTTTTAACAATCCACCCATGGATCCACCAGTGTCATTGCATGTGTGTTCTTTTTAGTAACAACAACCAGAGTCATTTTGCATGTGTGTTCTTTTCACATACCACCTATGGATCCACTAGTGTCATTGAAATGTGTATTATTTTCAACTACCACCCATGGATCCACTAGTGTCATTGCATGTGTGTTCTTTGTAGTAACAACAACCAGAGTCATTTTGCATGTGTGATCTCTTCACATACCACCTATGGATCCACCAGTGTCATTGCATGTGTGTTCTTTTTAGTAACAACAACCAGAGTCATTTTGCATGTGTGTTCTTTTCACATACCACCTATGGCTCCACCAGTGTGACTGAAATGTGTATTATTTTCATCTACCACCCATGGATCCACCAGTGTCATTGCATGTGTCTTCTTTTTAGTAACAACAACCAAAGTCATTTTGCACGTGTGATCTCTTCAAATTCCACCTATGGATCCACCAGTGTCATTGCATGTGTGTTCTTTTTAGTTACAACAACCAGAGTCATTGAAATGTGTGTTCTTCTCACATACCACCTATGGATCCACCAGTGTCATTGCATGTGTGTTCATTTCACTAACAACCACCAGAGTTATTGCATGTCCGTTCTTTTCATATACCACATATGGATCCACCAGTGTTATTGAAATGTGTGTTCTCTACAGAGACCACACATGGATCCACTAGTGTCATTGCATGTGTGTTCTTTTTAGTAACAACAACCAGAGTCATTTTGCATGTGTGTTCTTTTCACATACCTCCTATGGATCCACCAGTGTCATTGAAATGTGTATTATTTTCAACTACCACCCATGGATCCACCAGTGTCATTGCATGTGTCTTCTTTTTAGTAACAACAACCAGAGTCATTTTGCACGTGTGATCTCTTCAAATTCCACCTATGGATCCACCAGTGTCATTGCATGTGTGTTCTTTTTAGTTACAACAACCAGAGTCATTGAAATGTGTGTTCTTCTCACATACCACCTATGGATCCACCAGTGTCATTGCATGTGTGTTCATTTCACTAACAACCAGCAGAGTTATTGCGTGTCTGTTCTTTTCATATACCACATATGGATCCACCAGTGTGATTGAAATGTGTGTTCTCTACAGAGACCACACATGGATCCACTAGTGTCATTGCATGTGTGTTCTTTTTAGTAACAACCAGAGTCATTTTGCATGTGTGTTCTTTTCACATACCACATGTGGATCCACCAGTGTCATTGCATGTGTGTTCTTTTCACAATCCACCCATGGATCCACCGGTGTCATTGCATGTGTGTTCTTTTTAGTAACAACCAGAGTCATTTTGCATGTGCGTTCTTTTCTCATACCACCTATGGATCCACCAGTGTAATTGCATGTGTTTTCTTTTCACAATCCACCCATGGATCCCACCAGTGTCATTTTGCATGTGTGTTCTTTTTAGTAACAACAACAGAGTCATTTTGCATGTGTGTTCTCTTCACATACCACCTATGGATCCACCAGTGTCATTGCATGTGTGTTCTTCTCCCATACCACCTATGGATCCACCAGTGTCATTGCATGTGTGTTCATTTCACTAACAACAACCAGAGTCATTGCATGTGTGTTCTTTTCACATACCAAATATGGATCCACCAGTGTGATTGAAATGTGTGTTCTCTATAGAGACCACACATGGATCCACCAGTGTCATTGCATGTGTGTTCTTTTCAATAACAACCACCAGAGTCATTGCATGTTTGTTCTTTTCACATACCACATATGGATCCACCAGTGTCATTGAAATGCGTGTTCTCTACAGAGACCACACATGGATCCACCAGTGTCATTGCATGTGTGTTCTTTTTAGTAATAACAGCCAGAGTCATTTTGCATGTGTGTTCTTTTCACATACCACCTATGCATCCACCAGTGTCATTGCATGTGTGTTCTTTTCACTAACAACAACCAGAGTTATTGCGTGTGTGTTCTTTTCACATACCACATATGGATCCACCAGTGTCATTGAAATGCATGTTCTCTACAAAGACCACACAAGGATCCACCAGTGTCATTGCATGTGTGTTCTTTTTAGTAACGACAACCAGTCATTTTGCATGTGTGTTCTTTTCACATACCACCTATGGATCCACCAGTGTCATTGCATGTGTGTTCTCTTCACAATACACCTATGGATCCACCAGTGTCATTGCATGTGTGTTCTTTTCACATACCACATATGGATCACCAGTGTCATTGCATGTGTGTTCTTTTCACAATCCACCCATTGATCCACCAGTGTCATTGCATGTGTGTTCTTTTTAGTAACAGCAGAGTCATTTTGCATGTGTGTTCTTTTCACATACCACCTATGGATCCACCGGTGTCATTGCATGTGTTTTCTTTTCACAATCCACCCATGGATCCCACCAGTGTCATTTTGCATGTGTGTTCTTTTTAGTAACAACAACCAGTGTCATTGCATGTGTGTTCATTTCATAATCCACCTATGGATCCACCAGTGTCATTGCATGTGTGTTCTTTTTAGTAATAACAAATAGAGTCATTTTGCATGTGTGTTCTTCTCACATACCACCTATGGATCCACTAGTGTTATTACATGTGTGTTCTTTTTAGTAACAACAATCAGTGTCATGGCATGTGTGTTCTCTTCAGAGACCACACATGGATCCACCAGTGTCATTGCATGTGTGTTCTTTTTACTAACAACAACAAGATTCATTGAAATGTGTGCTCTCTTTAGAGACCACACATGGATCGACCAGTGTCATTGCATGTGTGTTCTTTTCACTAACAACAACCAGACTCATTGCATGTGTGTTCTTTCCACATACCACATATGGATCCACCAGTGTCATTGCATGTGTGCTCTTTTAACAATCCACCCATGGATCCACCAGTGTCATTGCATGTGTGTTCTTTTTAGTAACAACAACCAGAGTCATTTTGCATGTGTGTTCTTTTCACATACCACCTATGGATCCACTAGTGTCATTGAAATGTGTATTATTTTCAACTACCACCCATGGATCCACTAGTGTCATTGCATGTGTGTTCTTTTTAGTAACAACAACCAGAGTCATTTTGCATGTGTGATCTCTTCACATACCACCTATGGATCCACCAGTTTCATTGCATGTGTGTTCTTTTTAGTAACAACCAGAGTCATCTTGCATGTGTGTTCTTTTCACATACCACCTATGGCTCCACCAGTGTGATTGAAATGTGTATTATTTTCAACTACCACCCATGGATCCACCAGTGTCATTGCATGTGTCTTCTTTTTAGTAACAACAACCAGAGTCATTTTGCACGTGTGATCTCTTCAAATTCCACCTATGGATCCACCAGTGTCATTGCATGTGTGTTCTTTTTAGTTACAACAACCAGAGTCATTGAAATGTGTGTTCTTCTCACATACCACCTATGGATCCACCAGTGTCATTGCATGTGTGTTCATTTCACTAACAACCACCAGAGTTATTGCATGTCTGTTCTTTTCATATACCACATATGGATCCACCAGTGTTATTGAAATGTGTGTTCTCTACAGAGACCACACATGGATCCACTAGTGTCATTGCATGTGTGTTCTTTTTAGTAACAACCAGAGTCATTTTGCATGTGTGTTCTTTTCACATACCACATATGGATCCACGAGTGTCATTGCATGCGTGTTGTTTTCAAATACCACCTATGGATCCACCAGTGTCATTGCATGTGTTTTCTTTTCACAATCCACCCATGGATCCCACCAGTGTCATTTTGCATGTGTGTTCTTTTTAGTAACAACAACCAGAGTCATTTTGCATGTGTGTTCTCTTCACATACCACCTATGGATCCACCAGTGTCATTGCATGTGTGTTCTCTTCACAATCCACCTATGGATCCACCAGTGTCTTTGCACTTGTTCATTTTAGTAACAACAACCAGTGGCATTGCATGTGTGCTCTCTTTAGAGACCACACATGGATCCACTAGTGTCATTGCATGTGTTCTTTTTACTAACAACAAGAGTCATTGAAATGTGTACTCTCTTCAGAGACCACACATGGATCCACCAGTGTCATTGCATGTGTGTTCTTTTCACATACCACATATGGATCACCAGTGTCATTGCATGTGTGTTCCTTTCACAATCCACCCATGGATCCACCAGTGTCATTGCATGTGTGTTCTTTTTAGTAACAACCAGAGTCATTTTGCATGTGTGTTCTTTTCACATACCACCTATGGATCCACCAGTGTCATTGCATGTGTTTTCTTTTCATAATCCAACCATGAATCCCACCAGTGTCATTTTGCATGTGTGTTCTTCTTAGTAACAACAACCAGACTAATTTTGCATGTGTGTTCTCTTCACATACCACCTATGGATCGACTAGTGTCATTGAATGTGTGTTCTTCTCACATACCACCTATGGATCCACCAGTGTCATCGCACGTGTGTTCATTTCACTAACAACCAGAGTCATTGCATGTGTGTTCTTTTCACAAACCACATATGGATCCACCAGTGTGATTGAAATGTGTGTTCTCTACAGAGACCACACATGGATCCACCAGTGTCATTGCATGTGTGTTCATTTCACTAACAACCACCAGAGTTATTGCATGTCCGTTCTTTTCATATACCACATATGGATCCACCAGTGTTATTGAAATGTGTGTTCTCTACAGAGACCACACATGGATCCACTAGTGTCATTGCATGTGTGTTCTTTTTAGTAACAACAACCAGAGTCATTTTGCATGTGTGTTCTTTTCACATACCACCTATGGATCCACCAGTGTCATTGAAATGTGTATTATTTTCAACTACCACCCATGGATCCACCAGTGTCATTGCATGTGTCTTCTTTTTAGTAACAACAACCAGAGTCATTTTGCACGTGTGATCTCTTCAAATTCCACCTATGGATCCACCAGTGTCATTGCATGTGTGTTCTTTTTAGTTACAACAACCAGAGTCATTGAAATGTGTGTTCTTCTCACATACCACCTATGGATCCACCAGTGTCATTGCATGTGTGTTCATTTCACTAACAACCAGCAGAGTTATTGCGTGTCTGTTCTTTTCATATACCACATATGGATCCACCAGTGTGATTGAAATGTGTGTTCTCTACAGAGACCACACATGGATCCACTAGTGTCATTGCATGTGTGTTCTTTTTAGTAACAACCAGAGTCATTTTGCATGTGTGTTCTTTTCACATACCACATGTGGATCCACCAGTGTCATTGCATGTGTGTTCTTTTCACAATCCACCCATGGATCCACCGGTGTCATTGCATGTGTGTTCTTTTTAGTAACAACCAGAGTCATTTTGCATGTGCGTTCTTTTCTCATACCACCTATGGATCCACCAGTGTAATTGCATGTGTTTTCTTTTCACAATCCACCCATGGATCCCACCAGTGTCATTTTGCATGTGTGTTCTTTTTAGTAACAACAACAGAGTCATTTTGCATGTGTGTTCTCTTCACATACCACCTATGGATCCACCAGTGTCATTGCATGTGTGTTCTTCTCCCATACCACCTATGGATCCACCAGTGTCATTGCATGTGTGTTCATTTCACTAACAACAACCAGAGTCATTGCATGTGTGTTCTTTTCACATACCAAATATGGATCCACCAGTGTGATTGAAATGTGTGTTCTCTATAGAGACCACACATGGATCCACCAGTGTCATTGCATGTGTGTTCTTTTCAATAACAACAACCAGAGTCATTGCATGTTTGTTCTTTTCACATACCACATATGGATCCACCAGTGTCATTGAAATGCGTGTTCTCTACAGAGACCACACATGGATCCACCAGTGTCATTGCATGTGTGTTCTTTTTAGTAATAACAGCCAGAGTCATTTTGCATGTGTGTTCTTTTCACATACCACCTATGCATCCACCAGTGTCATTGCATGTGTGTTCTTTTCACTAACAACAACCAGAGTTATTGCGTGTGTGTTCTTTTCACATACCACATATGGATCCACCAGTGTCATTGAAATGCATGTTCTCTACAAAGACCACACAAGGATCCACCAGTGTCATTGCATGTGTGTTCTTTTTAGTAACGACAACCAGTCATTTTGCATGTGTGTTCTTTTCACATACCACCTATGGATCCACCAGTGTCATTGCATGTGTGTTCTCTTCACAATACACCTATGGATCCACCAGTGTCATTGCATGTGTGTTCTTTTCACATACCACATATGGATCACCAGTGTCATTGCATGTGTGTTCTTTTCACAATCCACCCATTGATCCACCAGTGTCATTGCATGTGTGTTCTTTTTAGTAACAGCAGAGTCATTTTGCATGTGTGTTCTTTTCACATACCACCTATGGATCCACCGGTGTCATTGCATGTGTTTTCTTTTCACAATCCACCCATGGATCCCACCAGTGTCATTTTGCATGTGTGTTCTTTTTAGTAACAACAACCAGTGTCATTGCATGTGTGTTCATTTCATAATCCACCTATGGATCCACCAGTGTCATTGCATGTGTGTTCTTTTTAGTAATAACAAATAGAGTCATTTTGCATGTGTGTTCTTCTCACATACCACCTATGGATCCACTAGTGTCATTACATGTGTGTTCTTTTTAGTAACAACAATCAGTGTCATGGCATGTGTGTTCTCTTCAGAGACCACACATGGATCCACCAGTGTCATTGCATGTGTGTTCTTTTTACTAACAACAACAAGATTCATTGAAATGTGTGCTCTCTTTAGAGACCACACATGGATCGACCAGTGTCATTGCATGTGTGTTCTTTTCACTAACAACAACCAGACTCATTGGATGTGTGTTCTTTCCACATACCACATATGGATCCACCAGTGTCATTGCATGTGTGCTCTTTTAACAATCCACCCATGGATCCACCAGTGTCATTGCATGTGTGTTCTTTTTAGTAACAACAACCAGAGTCATTTTGCATGTGTGTTCTTTTCACATACCACCTATGGATCCACTAGTGTCATTGAAATGTGTATTATTTTCAACTACCACCCATGGATCCACTAGTGTCATTGCATGTGTGTTCTTTTTAGTAACAACAACCAGAGTCATTTTGCATGTGTGATCTCTTCACATACCACCTATGGATCCACCAGTTTCATTGCATGTGTGTTCTTTTTAGTAACAACCAGAGTCATCTTGCATGTGTGTTCTTTTCACATACCACCTATGGCTCCACCAGTGTGATTGAAATGTGTATTATTTTCAACTACCACCCATGGATCCACCAGTGTCATTGCATGTGTCTTCTTTTTAGTAACAACAACCAGAGTCATTTTGCACGTGTGATCTCTTCAAATTCCACCTATGGATCCACCAGTGTCATTGCATGTGTGTTCTTTTTAGTTACAACAACCAGAGTCATTGAAATGTGTGTTCTTCTCACATACCACCTATGGATCCACCAGTGTCATTGCATGTGTGTTCATTTCACTAACAACCACCAGAGTTATTGCATGTCTGTTCTTTTCATATACCACATATGGATCCACCAGTGTTATTGAAATGTGTGTTCTCTACAGAGACCACACATGGATCCACTAGTGTCATTGCATGTGTGTTCTTTTTAGTAACAACCAGAGTCATTTTGCATGTGTGTTCTTTTCACATACCACATATGGATCCACGAGTGTCATTGCATGCGTGTTGTTTTCAAATACCACCTATGGATCCACCAGTGTCATTGCATGTGTTTTCTTTTCACAATCCACCCATGGATCCCACCAGTGTCATTTTGCATGTGTGTTCTTTTTAGTAACAACAACCAGAGTCATTTTGCATGTGTGTTCTCTTCACATACCACCTATGGATCCACCAGTGTCATTGCATGTGTGTTCTCTTCACAATCCACCTATGGATCCACCAGTGTCTTTGCACTTGTTCATTTTAGTAACAACAACCAGTGTCATTGCATGTGTGCTCTCTTTAGAGACCACACATGGATCCACTAGTGTCATTGCATGTGTTCTTTTTACTAACAACAAGAGTCATTGAAATGTGTACTCTCTTCAGAGACCACACATGGATCCACCAGTGTCATTGCATGTGTGTTCTTTTCACATACCACATATGGATCACCAGTGTCATTGCATGTGTGTTCCTTTCACAATCCACCCATGGATCCACCAGTGTCATTGCATGTGTGTTCTTTTTAGTAACAACCAGAGTCATTTTGCATGTGTGTTCTTTTCACATACCACCTATGGATCCACCAGTGTCATTGCATGTGTTTTCTTTTCATAATCCAACCATGAATCCCACCAGTGTCATTTTGCATGTGTGTTCTTCTTAGTAACAACAACCAGACTAATTTTGCATGTGTGTTCTCTTCACATACCACCTATGGATCGACTAGTGTCATTGAATGTGTGTTCTTCTCACATACCACCTATGGATCCACCAGTGTCATCGCACGTGTGTTCATTTCACTAACAACCAGAGTCATTGCATGTGTGTTCTTTTCACAAACCACATATGGATCCACCAGTGTGATTGAAATGTGTGTTCTCTACAGAGACCACACATGGATCCACCAGTGTCATTGCATGTGTGTTCTTTTCACTAACAACAACCAGAGTCATTGCATGTGTGTTCTTTTCACATACCACATATGGATCCACCAGTGTCATTGAAATGCGTGTTCTCTAAAGAGACCACACATGGATCCACCAGTGTCATTGCATGTGTGTTCTTTTCACTAACAACAACCAGAGTCATTTCATGTGTGTTCTTTTCACATACCACATATGGATCCACCAGTGTCATTGAAATGCGTGTTCTCTACAGAGACCACACATGGATCCACCAGTGTCATTGCATGTGTGTTCTTTTTAGTAACAACAAACAGAGTCATTTTGCATGTGTGTTCTTCTCACATACCACCTATGGATCCACCAGTGTCATAGCATGTGTGTTATTTTCACTAATAACAACCAGAGTTATTGCGTGTGTGTTCTTTTCACATACCACATATGGGTCCACCAGTGTCATTGAAATACGTGTTCTCTACAGAGACCACATATGGATCCACCAGTGTCATTGCACGTGTCTTCTTTTTAGTAACAACAACCAGTCATTTTGCATGTGTGTTCTTTTCACATACCACCTATGGATCCACCAGTGTCATTGCATGTGTGTTCTCTTCACAATACACCTATGGATCCACCAGTGTCATTGCATGTGTGTTCTTTATAGTAACAACCGGAGTCATTGCATGTGTGTTCTTTTCACATACCACATATAGATCACCAGTGTCGTTGCGTGTGTGTTCTTTTCACAATCCACCCATGGATCCACCAGTGTCATTGCATGTGTGTTCTTTCTAGTAACAACCAGAGTCATTGCATGTGTGTTCTTTTCACATACCACCTATGGATCCACCGGTGTCATTGCATGTGTGTTCTTTTCACAATCCACCCATGGATCCACCAGTGTTATTGCATGTGTGTTCTTTTTATTTACAACAACCAGAGTCATTGAAATGTGTGTTCTTCTCACATACCACCTATGGATCCACCAGTGTCATTGCATGTGTGTTCATTTCAGTAACAATGACCAGAGTCATTGCATGTGTGTTCTTTTCACATACCACATATGGATCCACCAGTGTGATTGAAATGTTTTTTCTCTACAGAGACCACACATGGATCCACTAGTGTCATTGCATGTGTGTTCTTTTTAGTAACAACCAGAGTCATTTTGCATGTGTGTTCTTTTCACATACCATATGTGGATCCACCAGTGTCATTGCATGTGTGTTCTTTTCACAATCCGCCCATGGATCCACCGATGTCATTGCATGTGTGTTCTTTTTAGTAACAACCAGAGTCATTTTGCATGTGTGTTATTTTCACATACCACCTATGGATCCTCCAGTGTCATTGCATGTGTTTTCTTTTCACAATCAACCCATGGATCCCACCAGTGTCATTTTGCATGTGTGTTCTTTTTAGTAACAACAACCAGAGTCATTTTGCATGTGTGTTCACTTCACATACCACCTATGGATCCACCAGTGTCATTGCATGTGTGTTCTCTTCACAATCCACCTATGGATCCACTAGTGTCATTGCATGTGTTCTTTTTAGTAACAACAACCAGTGTCATTGCATGTGTGCTCTCTTTAGAGACCAGACATGGATCCACCAGTGTCATTGCATGTGTGTTCTTTTTACTAACAACAACAAGAGTCATTAAAATGTGTGCTCTCTTCAGAGACCACACATGGATCCACCAGTGTCATTGCATGTGTGTTCTTTTCACAATCCACCCATGGATGCACCAGTGTCATTGTATGTGTGTTCTTTTCACAATCCACCAGTGTTATTGCATGTATGTTCTTTTTAGTAACAACCAGAGTCATTTTGCATGTGTGTTCTTTTCACATACCACCTATGGATCCACCAGTGTCATTGCATGTGTGTTCTTTTCACAATCCACCCATGGATCCCACCAGTGTCATTTTGCATGTGTGTTCTTTTTAGTAATGACAACCAGAGTCATTTTGCATGTGTGTTCTCTTCACATACCACCTAAGGATCCACCAGTGTCATTGCATGTGTGTTCTTCTCACATACCCCGTATGGATCCACCAGTGTCATTGCATGTGTGTTCATTTCACTAACAACTACCTGAGTCATTACATGTGTGTTCTTTTCACATACCACATATGGATCCACCAGTGTCATTGAAATGCGTGTTCTCTACAGAGACCACACATGGATCCACCAGTGTCATTGCATGTGTGTTCTTTTTAGTAACAACCAGAGTCATTGCATGTGTGTTCTTTTTAGTAACAACCAGCGTCATTGCATGTGTGTTCTTTTCACATACCACATATGGATCCACCGGTGTCATTGAAATGCGTGTTCTCTACAGAGACCACACATGGATCCACCAGCGTCACTGCATGTGTGTTCTTTTTAGTAACAACAACCAGAGTCATTTTGCATGTGTGTTCTTCTCACATACCACCTATGGATCCACCAGTGTCATTGCATGTGTGTTCTTTTCACTAACAACAACCAAAGTCATTGCATGTGTGTTCTTTTCACATACCACATATGGATCCACCAGTGTCATTGAAATGCATGTTCTCTATAGAGACCACACATGGATCCACCAGCGTCATTGCATGTGTGTTCATTTCATAATCCACCTATGGATCCACCAGTGTCATTGCATGTGTGTTCTTTTTAGTGACAACAAATAGAGTCATTTTGCATGTGTGTTCTTCTCACATACCACCTATGGATCCACTAGTGTCATTGCATGTGTGTTCTTTTTAGTAACAACAATCAGTGTCATGGCATGTGTGTTCTCTTTAGAGACCACACATGGATCCACCAGTGTCATTGCATGTGTGTTATTTTTACTAACAACAACAAGAGTCATTGAAATGTGTGCTCTCTTTAGAGACCACACATGGATCGACCAGTGTCATTGCATGTGTGTTCTTTTCACTAACAACAACCAGACTCATTGCATGTGTGTTCTTTCCACATACCACATATGGATCCACCAGTGTCATTGCATGTGTGCTCTTTTAAAAATCCACCCATGGATCGACCAGTGTCATTGCATGTGTGTTCTTTTTAGTAACAACAACCAGAGTCATTTTGCATGTGTGTTCTTTTCACATACCACCTATGGATCCACTAGTGTCATTGAAATGTGTATTATTTTCAACTACCACCCATGGATCCACTAGTGTCATTGCATGTGTGTTCTTTTTAGTAACAACAACCAGAGTCATTTTGCATGTGTGATCTCTTCACATACCACCTATGGATCCACCAGTGTCATTGCATGTGTGTTCTTTTTAGTAACAACAACCAGAGTCATTTTGCATGTGTGTTCTTTTCACATACCACCTATGGCTCCACCAGTGTGATTGAAATGTGTATTATTTTCAACTACCACCCATGGATCCACCAGTGTCATTGTATGTGTATTCTTTTTAGTAACAACAACCAGAGTCATTTTGCACGTGTGATCTCTTCAAATTCCACCTATGGATCCACCAGTGTCATTGCATGTGTGTTCTTTTTAGTTACAACAACCAGAGTCATTGAAATGTGTGTTCTTCTCACATACCACCTATGGATCCACCAGTGTCATTGCATGTGTGTTCATTTCACTAACAACCACCAGAGTTATTGCATGTCTGTTCTTTTCATATACCACATATGGATCCACCAGTGTTATTGAAATGTGTGTTCTCTACAGAGACCACACATGGATCCACTAGTGTCATTGCATGTGTGTTCTTTTTAGTAACAACCAGAGTCATTTTGCATGTGTGTTCTTTTCACATACCACATATGGATCCACCAGTGTCATTGCATGCGTGTTGTTTTCACATACCACCTATGGATCCACCAGTGTCATTGCATGTGTTTTCTTTTCACAATCCACCCATGGATCCCACCAGTGTCAGTTTGCATGTGTGTTCTTCTCACATACCACCTATGGATCCACCAGTGTCATTTCATGTGTGTTCATTTCACTAACAACAACCAGAGTCATTACATGTGTGTTCTTTTCACATACCAAATATGGATCCACCAGTGTGATTGAAATGTGTGTTCTCTATAGAGACCACACATGGATCCACCAGTGTCATTGCATGTGTGTTCTTTTCACTAACAACAACTAGAGTCATTGCATGTTTGTTCTTTTCACATACCACATATGGATCCACCAGTGTCATTGAAATGCGTGTTCTCTACAGAGACCACACATGGATCCACCAGTGTCATTGCATGTGTGTTCTTTTTAGTAACAACAGCCAGAGTCATTTTGCATGTGTGTTCTTCTCACATACCACCTATGGATCCACCAGTGTCATTGCATGTGTGTTCTTTTCACTAACAACAACCAGAGTTATTGCGTGTGTGTTCTTTTCACATACCACATATGGATCCACCAGTGTCATTGAAATGCATGTTCTCTACAAAGACCACACAAGGATCCACCAGTGTCATTGCATGTGTGTTCTTTTTAGTAACGACAACCAGTCATTTTGCATGTGTGTTCTTTTCACATACCACCTATGGATCCACCAGTGTCATTGCATGTGTGTTCTCTTCACAATACACCTATGGATCCACCAGTGTCATTGCATGTGTGTTCTTTTCACATACCACATATGGATCACCAGTGTCATTGCATGTGTGTTCTTTTCACAATCCACCCATGGATCCACCAGTGTCATTGCATGTGTGTTCTTTTTAGTAACAACCAGAGTCATTTTGCATGTGTGTTCTTTTCACATACCACCTATGGATCCACCGGTGTCATTGCATGTGTTTTCTTTTCACAATTCACCCATGGATCCCACCAGTGTCATTTTGCATGTGTGTTCTTTTTAGTAACAACAACCAGTGTCATTGCATGTGTGTTCATTTCATAATCCACCTATGGATCCACCAGTGTCATTGCATGTGTGTGATTTTTAGTAACAACGAATAGAGTCATTTTGCATGTGTGTTCTTCTCACATACCACCTATGGATCCACTAGTGTCATTGCATGTGTGTTCTTTTTAGTAACAACAATCAGTGTCATGGCATGTGTGTTCTCTTCAGAGACCACACATGGATCCACCAGTGTCATTGCATGTGTGTTCTTTTCACATACCACCTATGGCTCCACCAGTGTCATTGAAATGTGTATTATTTTCAACTACCACCCATGGATCCACCAGTGTCATTGCATGTGTCTACTTTTTAGTAACAACAACCAGAGTCATTTTGCACGTGTGATCTCTTCAAATTCCACCTATGGATCCACTAGTGTCATTGCATGTGTGTTCTTTTTAGTTAGAACAACCAGAGTCATTGAAATGTGTGTTCTTCTCACATACCACCTATGGATCCACCAGTGTCATTGCATGTGTGTTCATTTCACTAACAACCAGCAGAGTTATTGCGTGTCTGTTCTTTTCATATACCACATATGGATCCACCAGTGTGATTGAAATGTGTGTTCTCTACAGAGACCACACATGGATCCACTAGTGTCATTGCATGTGTGTTCTTTTTAGTTACAACCAGAGTCATTTTGCATGTGTGTTCTTTTCACATACCACATGTGGATCCACCAGTGTCATTGCATGTGTGTTCTTTTCACAATCCACCCATGGATCCACCGGTGTCATTGCATGTGTGTTCTTTTTAGTAACAACCAGAGTCATTTTGCATGTGTGTTCTTTTCTCATACCACCTTTGGATCCACCAGTGTAATTGCATGTGTTTTATTTTCACAATCCACCCATGGATCCCACCAGTGTCATTTTGCATGTGTGTTCTTTTTAGTAACAACAACCAGAGTCATTTTGCATGTGTGTTCTCTTCACATACCACCTATGGATCCACCAGTGTCATTGCATGTGTGTTCTTCTCACATACCACCTATGGATCCACCAGTGTCATTGCATGTGTGTTCATTTCACTAACAACAACCAGAGTCATTGCATGTGTGTTCTTTTCACATACCAAATATGGATCCACCAGTGTGATTGAAATGTGTGTTCTATATAGAGACCACACATGGATCCACCAGTGTCATTGCATGTGTGTTCTTTTCAATAACAACAACCAGAGTCATTGCATGTTTGTTCTTTTCACATACCACATATGGATCCACCAGTGTCATTGAAATGCGTGTTCTCTACAGAGACCACACATGGATCCACCAGTGTCATTGCATGTGTGTTCTTTTTAGTAATAACAGCCAGAGTCATTTTGCATGTGTGTTCTTCTCACATACCACCTATGCATCCACCAGTGTCATTGCATGTGTGTTCTTTTCACTAACAACAACCAGAGTTATTGCGTGTGTGTTCTTTTCACATACCACATATGGATCCACCAGTGTCATTGAAATGCATGTTCTCTACAAAGACCACACAAGGATCCACCAGTGTCATTGCATGAGTGTTCTTTTTAGTAACGACAACCAGTCATTTTGCATGTGTGTTCTTTTCACATACCACCTATGGATCCACCAGTGTCATTGCATGTGTGTTCTCTTCACAATACACCTATGGATCCACCAGTGTCATTGCATGTGTGTTCTTTTCACATACCACATATGGATCACCAGTGTCATTGCATGTGTGTTCTTTTCACAATCCACCCATGGATCCACCAGTGTCATTGCATGTGTGTTCTTTTTAGTAACAGCAGAGTCATTTTGCATGTGTGTTCTTTTCACATACCACCTATGGATCCACCGGTGTCATTGCATGTGTTTTCTTTTCACAATCCACCCATGGATCCCACCAGTGTCATTTTGCATGTGTGTTCTTTTTAGTAACAACAACCAGTGTCATTGCATGTGTGTTCATTTCATAATCCACCGATGGATCCACCAGTGTCATTGCATGTGTGTTCTTTTTAGTAACAACAAATAGAGTCATTTTTCATGTGTGTTCTTCTCACATACCACCTATGGATCCACTAGTGTCATTGCATGTGTGTTTTTTTTAGTAACAACAATCAGTGTCATGGCATGTGTGTTCTCTTCAGAGACCACACATGGATCCACCAGTGTCATTGCATGTGTGTTCTTTTTACTAACAACAACAAGAGTCATTGAAATGTGTGCTCTCTTTAGAGACCACACATGGATCGACCAGTGTCATTGCATGTGTGTTCTTTTCACTAACAACAACCAGACTCATTGCATGTGTGTTCTTTCCACATACCACATATGGATCCGCCAGTGTCATTGCATGTGTGCTCTTTTAACAATCCACCCATGGATCCACCAGTGTCATTGCATGTGTGTTCTTTTTAGTAACAACAACCAGAGTCATTTTGCATG